>JAEIGQ010000044.1:687500-1375000 GCA_018904275.1 Lordiphosa clarofinis
TGCGATGTGGTAACTCTAGAGGTACGGCCAGGGCAATAAAGATCTGAATAATGAATTAATAAATTATCCATTAAAACTTGTAGAACTTATGAACATAGATAAATCACCCACACCATAGGTACTCGATGGGGTATAAGCCACTATAGCCAGGCCAGGCTTGAGGTAAAGTGCAAGCACCACAAACAAGCCAAATAACTGCATAACTTCACGAGGTTGAATCTCAATCACAACTGAACTAAACCATTAACGAGCCATCGAAGAAGACCCCAATAAGCAGGTGACAGCACAAGAGAGAGAGAGGGAGCACCTGTACCCCTACCCGCTAATTGCTTAAGTACATCCCTACAAGAGAATGTGTATCAGCATTATGTTCTTTTTCTTTGCAGATCATTTGGAATTTGTTCTACATGCGCCAAAAAAAAAAGCAATGAGCAAATCGAAACCACTTATTTCTGCACAAATGGACCGGTATGCAATCTTTGAATTTCTCAAAATGAAGCAAAGAAGTCGATCATTATGTATTGTCACTTATTGTTTATTTTCTAGCTCTTTAGCTAAAGATTCCATTTCAACTTCTTTAAAGTATGTACTTGCTGAAGAATCTTCGATCCCGCCTCTGAACATCTAATAATAAAAGTTTTTTTCTTTCTTTAGAAAATAGCTTTTACATATACGGTCACCTTCACCAGCTATTGGCGCCTGTGAAGTAACTAGCCATGAAAAAGCAAATTCTCAAACTTTGCCGTTCGGATCCGGCGTTAAAATGTAGGTCCCTTTCTCTTGTGCGAAAAATTTAAAGCACACACGCCAAGAGATCGTGAGAAGCTTGGCTTGGCCCCGTTGGAGGAGCTGTACATTTTTTACATTACTTGGTGGACTCAGCGCATAATAAATTACCTCCTTTTGAGGCGAGGACCCGCACAAGCTGACGCGAATTAGCTCGCTTTGAAGTGAGATAAAACAACTTAATCTAAGCGTGTCGATGTCAGCCCGCATAACCAGACAGCGCAGCAAGTGCAGTGTGGGGTTGTTTTTTACTGCTTGTAAAAAATAGCTTAACTTGGCTCAATAGGTAGCAATATTGGAGAACGCTAGTCTTGGCCAGAAATCGTGAACATGGAAGTTTATATATATTTGCATATTAAATATTTAAAAAGATTAATTGAATCTGGCGCCAATAAAAACTGAGTAAAGTTATAGGGGCACTTATGTTAAAGCAAATATAAACATGTTAGCATACTCAAAAAATACTACATTGTCGATATGTACTTATAAATATGCGAATAACTTCGTCGTTAAATGGGCTCTTATAATATACTTTAAGGATAAATCGGATAGAATAAATGAGTTAAAACTGTGATGGCCAAAGTACAAATTTCTCAAAAAAAGTTCAAAATGCCAAATCTGTAAGCCGCAATCATTGCCTATAATGAATTAGATTTCTCTTGTCGCTATCGAAATTGATAAGGTTATAAACAATTAGACGGCTCATTAGCGAGTTATATCAATTTGTGAGGTAAAATAACAGAAAGCGGTTTTCTTCTTCTGATTTGGGGTGTTAGGAAAAAAAACCAAGTATTAGTTAAAGCTATACTTAACCTCCTGTACAGCGCACAGTGGTCCCAAATCCCATAAGACAGCCAAAATTCGAAAAACTTTTTGATTTGGCTGAAAGTTTGTACTTGGAGGTTTTCGGGGTCGCTATTAAAGAATCCGACGTCAACATTAGAAAAAGAAAATGGCGGATCCAATATGCCGGACAATTTCTTCGGAAACGTATTTAATTTGGCTGAAACATTGAAAAACCCGTTTATCGATAATATCTCGATAACTGTTCGACAGATTTTTTTTCATGTCGATTTTCGTGCTCAGCGGGCCAAAATACTTTAGAAAATATTGATTTGGTGAATTGGCGGAGAGTGTTGTCGAGCAGTGTATATATACTTTGTCGCGACAATTGTCGCACAAAAATCATCACCGAAACTGAATCTTCCGCTCTCTGCAGCTAATTTTTGGCTTTGTTCTGAAGAATTGTCTAAACAACAATTTCTATTTTGTTTGAGAGTGGGATCTGCTGGGAGTTTTGACTTATTGCTTTTCTAACACGACTTTTTAGAATGTGAAAAAAATAAAACCTGTACTTTTATTTACGATTCACTATTTTATGCTTTGTTAATAATAGGTTTAAGCAATACGTTCAAATTGTACTTACTTTCAAGAGTAGAATCGATTTCGCAAAATCAAAATCGGTTAACTTTTCGCGATTCTATACGCTCATAATCGTTGTATTTTTTTCGACTCATATGGAGTAAACTATGAGTTACGCCCGAAGCTCACGAACGGGTTTCATACCTGAGCCAGGTGGGGACACTTCCTCCTTATTAACGATCAGAATAGAAACTAGATGTACCACTACAACTATTCCAATCATTAAAAGACCATAAAAAATTGTTTATTATTTTTACTTTTATTCAGCTTTTTGGGATTTGGAACCATAGCATTTCGCACAACCCCAAACAACAACCTTCTCTTTGAACACAATATAATGCCGTTAGAAACCAGATACGACCTTTCAATAGCCAAACTCAATAAGTCCATCCTAAACTCACCAGACTCCCCGCTCAAAAACTTTGTCTCTAGTACAGTCAAGTCAAACCGTTTTGGACACACACAACTCACACAAGCATATATTCGACAAAGCCCACACTCTTAACTGCATATTTTGTAACACCGATACAACATTTTCCGTAAAACACATCCTCTCAGAATGCACTCACTTTTTCAACACAAGATCCAAATACTTCCCTAATTTAAGCCCATTTCTCCTATTATTTAATCCCACTAAAGAAAATCTAAATACTCTAACAAATTTTTTTAAAAACAAGTGAGAAAGTCGGTCAAGCCCGACTATAACATACTCTGTACCTGGAGTAGAAGCTGAATGCAATGCTGGTGCTGCGCTCATCTCTTTCTCTCTCTCTCTCTTTCTCTGTCTCTCTCTAAGATTGTGCGGTGTTAGTTGTGAAAGGGTGGGAGGGGGTGGGGGGAGGGTAGTTTACACATTTGCTCATAACTTGAGAACCGTTCATCCGATCTTTATCATTTCTTCGGCAAATCGATTTTCTAATTTCTAACTATTTCTAGAAATAATGAATTGTCTATCTTCAAAACTGTAGGAGATAAAACGTTTTTTCCAAATTGCGGGGGCGGGAGGGGGCGTGGCAAAAATTGCAAATAAACTTGATCTGCCTGCAAGTATAAGAAGCATTTGTCATATACAGGTCAAACCTCTATCTCTTACCATCTCTGAGATCTGTTTGTTCATACGGACGGACGGACGGACAGACAGACGGACGGACAGACGGACATGGCTATATCGACTCGGCTGTTGTCGGAATGGTCGGAAATGATTCCTTCTCCCTGTAACATACTTTTGCACAAACTGAATATACTCTATGTACCTTTGGTACAGAGTATAAAAACCAATATTTACCTCTCCATATAAATCCAACGTCAATATTTAGTAACCACATTCCAAAAATGTATAGGTATAATATATTATATACAAACACAAAATGAATTATCTATAACTATAAATACTTCTATATAAAATGTACAAGCCCCTTATTATTAAAAATAATTTTTCTTTCGTGTCTCAGACTGCCCCTAAGAAAGTCGGTCAAGTCCGACTTTAATATACCTTGTACCTTTGGATGGTAGTTCACATAGCTGCCATATAAACGACTTAACCGACTTGCAGCAATTTTGATGTTTTTGTATATTTTTACCGATTAAGGCAAAGTTGAGCAAAAAACAGACCCATCACCTTCTGCGATCACTGCGTAGTAACCAATATTGACCTTGGGCAAATTAAATGTCATGTGCAAGATTTCGCAATAAGAAACCGAGTTCGAACCATAACCTAGCTTTACCTACCTTGTATACCCCCCACAATTTTTAGTGGTTTCGAACCCAAAAGAAAGACTTTTTGGATTATTGGGAACTTGCAGTTCATATAATATGTACAATGCATCATTATCAAATCAAACAATGACGGAAGAAGTGTATCGATCTTAACTAATAGGAAGTAGTCCTGCCAAACTATTTTCAATTCGTATTCAATCCAGATCGAAAACTGACCTGAATATGTCTTTAAACTCTTGTATAAAGACTAGTCGTGACTTTCAGTGTCGTCTGACACCAAAAGTTGTTAATTAAAACCAAAATAGAACAGTGTCTTGTGACCATACATTCTGTTTATTTTCTTCTTTCTCGAAGCTCATTTAAAAGTTGCTCAACTGGCACAGATATCAAGTCCAAAATATTTGCACTGCAGTGTGTGGTATATGGGGAACAATCCTGATGTTGATGACCTTGCCACTCGGCCTGATAGTATTCTGGTGGTAGATATTCGTCTTGGGAGCTGCTGGGACTGGAAACAAACATAAGATTAGGGACTATACTGACTTTTCATCCGTACCTGAATATAATGTGCAGCAGACTTCCAAGGAAGCCATTCACTTCACCCAGCGATGACGCATTTGTTTCACAAATCAAACGCAGCAAACAATCTTTGGCTGGATAGCCAGATCTAAGCGGGAGCGAGAGAAAGCGGGATGAGACCTTCAGGATAGCTATACGACTTACCTGGCTATCTTATCCTTTAGCATGATATAAAAGGTAGAGCGTGTCATCAAAGACAAGGCTCGTTTCTCACGTGATTTGTTTGTACTCTTTGAAATGGTAGAGTTTTTGGCCAACCGCTTGTCCAATCTACCCTCTTTTGCCTCACGTCCTGATGTAGGATAGGTCAAGTAACTCTCCTCAAAGTCCCCCATCTAATTAAATTAAATTTTAAACCCTTTCCATAGGCCAAGGTAAACTCTCTTCTTACTAAAATTGGTGGGTATTTGTACACATGCTCCGGTTGATAGTAATTGAATTCATAATTGTAGGACAAGAAGACATTGCGATGCGGCAAACTTATGGGCACCGATATGGCCATAAAGATCTATCAAATAAAGTAATTGGGAGTTACAAACACTAACACAAGTCTGTTGAGGTCAAGTTACACCATATTCCGAATTTGTGGTATAAAGCAACGCTGCATTGACACAGTTTATCAAAGTTAAGCACAACACAGAACACTTCATCATCGTGGGGCATTCTTACAACTGTTCACCGCCTAAGACCTTCAGTCAGCAAGAAAGGTAGTAGGCCAAAAAGTTGTTAATTAAGCCTGTGTTGGCCATCTTGATTGGTGGGTTCAATGCAGATAGAACTGAACTTGCTTTCAATAGGTGTTCTGAACCAATGTGGGTTGCTGTTGTGGTTCGGCAAGACCTTTATTTTGGATGAGCCGATTCCAAACCGGTTTTTAGACATGCTTTAGACAATTAAATCATCTAATTTAGAACCAGAAAATCATTTCTGATATATTTCCGCTTATGAGTTAATCCTTAAACTATAATAATGTGGCTTGGGGTGATGGACTGGCCAGCAGAGGTTTTTGCTATCTGTTGTTACGCAGCTTACGCTCCTTCCAGGTGGCGTACTTTGAGTTCGCGGTGCGTAGCAGCAGATTCATGTGCTGTGTGAGTGAGGAACGCAACGGTGACAGCTCATGCATAGCACGATTCTGGACAAGCAGAAGAGTAAGTAAAAAAATAAACGATTTGTTTGGATTAACCTACCTCGAAGGGCACGAGCTTGGCCATTTTGAAACGTTGCAGAGTCTCGTGCATGCGCTGAAGCTTGGCCTCCAGCTCATCGGTGGTGGGCGGAAAACAATTCCAAAAGTGTTTCAACAGTTCAGACAGCGAGAGATACAAATGCCTTAGGTCACGTTGAAAGTCACTTGGCACCAGTTCTGTTGAGACATTATATAAGAAATGACATCGCCCAGCCCATCAATAATTGTCAACTTACGTCCCGCCGACTGCTCTTGAAAGCCTCTCATTAGGGAGCCTCCTGGACTCAGTTCGCCCAAAGCATTGACAGCTGCTTTGGAACAGATCACACCACGATTAGCACTTCGATTCATCCACGATTCGGAGTTTCGCACCAGCTTGTACTGCACATCATCCAGACTCAGCTCATCGTTGTGGTTGTCGTACAAATTATTGTTAATGGGACCATTCAGATAGCGCTCCACCTTGGATAGCTCAAACTGCTTGGATTTGTGAGAGCCGCCCGCAGCATCAACTTCATCTACTTCATCCATGGGATCGCCCAAATCTTCATAGTGTATCTTTTCCATAAGTCGTTGCTTCTTGGTCTGTGGCTCATCCGTGTGGTCCACAGTGCTCTGCTCTGCTGTGTGCTTGCTGGCCGACTTGCCATTCATGCCATTGGTATAGGCGGATTGTGAAACAGGCCCATTGGCCATATTGGTGCCATTTGTCCTGGTCGAAGGTGCAGCATTCACATTGGCACAAGTTTTGAGCACCATAATGGAATGCTGGTTGAATCGTTTAATCATGTTCTGATGCACTATGTTACCGCTGTTGACCACATTGCGATCTCCAGCCACACTGCCAAAGCCCTCCTCTAGGGGAACATCCTCGAACTTTTTCAGATCAAGCAGAGGATCACCGGCTCCCTGCTGAACAGCCGCCTTCAGTGTCTGATCATCGATTTTGCCGCATTCGGTGAAGATGTCCTTGGTGCCAGCGGTGAGACGATCTCGATGAAAGTAATGCGATTGGAAGAACTTTGTCCAGAACTCAGACTCGGGCATTTTGGCGGGAACATTCTCCAAATGCTTGCGCTTGACGGCGGGATATGTCTTGAAAATGCAGTGGATTACGTCCGAGGTGAGGTTATATTTCAGGCCGTTGCAACCATCTGTTTGGGGCTTGATGTCGGCAAGAAAGGCCCCGGATACACCTAGAAAGGGGAACAACAGTCAAAATGTCGATTTCACCGCCTGAACCCCCTATGCCCCGCACACCCACCAATCTCCTGGCTCTTGCCCATTTTCTTGAGCGCATGGTCCTTGGCATGCGTCGCCCAGAACTCATCGCTGGTCATCACTTTGGTGATGACCAAATCCTTGTACAGCTGCAACAAATTAGGATTCTCTACAAGAATACGATTTTTATCCTCCAAATCTTTGTCCACTTTTCGCTTAAAGTTGGGCAGCAACTGCTGCAACAGTTCCTTGACCTTATCGCGATCGGCCAACATGGACGGCTGACCCTGGCGATTTACAAAATGGAACGTCGAGGTATTGCCATCATGCAGAACCACCTGCAGCTGCACCTTGGGCTTGCCCTCCGGCGAGATCTTTTGTGCTAAAGGGTGAAGGCAGATCGAGAAACACATTAGCTTCTCTTTGCGAATGGCGTCGTGGGCAAACTGATATACTTTTGATATCCGCATAGCGATGCGACACTGTGACCGTGTCCCGGTGTTCCGCCATCCAGGCCAGACGCTCGTTCATTACATATAAAGTGCCGTCGCCCTTCTTGTACCGCACTTCGCCCATCTGCAGCAACACATCCTCGCTGCTCGTGGTCATGGCGATAGCAACAGTTTTCCGATACCGTCTGTTAGGCTCCTTTCACAAAGAGCCAAACAAATTTCACAGAAAATGAAATGAAAATCCGCAGTTCCATCTGCTGTTGCTAGAGATGAGCGAAGTGCGAGTACTGGAAAGTAACGAGTCACGAGCAGTGTTGCCAGCTCTTCGGGAACTAAACAAGCTAGATCAACATTTAAAATTAGCTAGAAAATGTTGCCAGCTACTAAAGATTAAAAAAATAAAAAATGATTTGATTTGTTTTGGATTTTGTGAATCAACGGTTCTCAGCCGATCAGTACAAATGTGCAGTGTGCCCACAAAAAGTAAGGAAAGTTAGGTCATTCCAAAAGATTTCACTAAATCAGCTTTGAGGCTGATGTCGATTTGAGAACATTATTACAGGCTTTTTACACTGAGCACATCTAACATCTACCATCGAACATCCTGAGTCATAAATAATTACCATGGTGGAATTTGATATCTACCTATTAGACATCGACCCACTTAACATTTTTACAAAACAAAAGTTTACAAATGTTGGCATAGCAAATGGTTATTAAGCTTTTAAAATCAGGATGTTGGATGTTAGATGTGCGCAGTGTAAAAAGCCTATAAGTATTCTTCATGTCTTGATAATTAAATGATTGTTTATGTATTGCATTGTAAAATGCTTACCAGCTTATTGAACAAATCGGCGGTGAAAACTGGAAGGATTCATAATTACTTTAGTTTTAAGAGCATATCTCCATTCAAATCTGCACAGTTCCTTAGAACTTCGGAGGTCAGAAGCGGGGAAAGAAAATAACACTTAAATTTATAAAACTGTTGACGGAATTAAACTATAAATGGCTTTTTACACTGAGCACTAGAGCGGTCCCCATGTATATGAAATTTTTAAGGTCATGCTCTCACCCCCCTATCTGATACTTTTTCATGTATAACACTGGCCAACAGCAATTTTGGTCCAGCCTTATTGATGACAAATTCTGATCCAGTTTTGGGCACTGATTCCAAAACTGTCTCGACCAACGCAAACAACGGAAAACGAATCCTTTAACTACCATCAGCTCTGGTTTACAAGATACTGATTAACGGCCGAGCAAGCGAGCGGGGCGGACAGCCAAATTTTTCAACCTCATATTGCCAACCCACATGTGACCAATCCACACCGCACTCGTCAACACCCCGGAAATGGAAATGCCAAATAACCCGCCAAAGGCAATAAGACAGACCATATCTATTCACCCACTAAAGTGTCGAGCAAAGACAACAGAAAACAAGTCCAGAAGAACCCTGTAACAATATACTGTGAAGAGAAGCGAACGCAGAAAGTACGAGACACGAGGCAACCGATAACGCGGACACCACATAAGAAGAAGCCAACAGACACACGACAACAGAAAAGAAACAATAACACACCCCAACACGCACGGGAGACAGCAGAACCCACGGAGTCACAGCACAAGCACGGCGCCCCGGGAAACACACCTCCAGAAAGAACACAGAGTGGAGGAAGGCCACGAGATAAATAGGAAGAACAGGAACCAGCGGCAGAAGGACATCCCAACCGCAATGAAGGTATTGTTATTTAAAAAACGGGCCGCCCAGAAGACCCGGGGCCCCAAAAAGACCCCTGGGCAGTAATTAAAGCCCGACAGACAGAGCCACGACCAGGACCAACGAATAGACACGGAAACGACCGACACCCCCCCGGCAGACGAATTTGAAAGCGACGGCACTCGCGAAACCACAGAAAACGGCCAGGGGAGAGAGCACACCGTCAGACCCATCAACTAATTAAACCGGACCGCTATAAAAATCTACGCTTTTGCACCGATCATTTTTACAAAAGAGCCGCTATTTATAGACAAATTATGTTCAGCACACGCCAGAACTAATCAATAGCAACGACATAAACCCCCCCACCACTCACACACCGACCCTCCCCTCAATTAAAGGGTATAGCGCAGGTTAGGCAGCAGTTTTTAATGTTAAACATTATTATTTTTTATATTAACTTTTTAATATCTTGTTTGGCCCGCGAGTGGAATGTATTTTTAAATTTAGATACAATATGTTTTTTTTATTTATAAAGGATAATAAATAAATGTTGCATGCAAGTAAGGCAAATAAATGCAACAAAATTTGTGAAATAAGAAGAACCATTGGCTACATGCTGTGGTTTTCATTAAAATGCAAGCACTCCAAATGGCTGGTACACGGCGATTAAGTTTGAAAAATTTGCTATAACTTGATGAATATTTCTCTTCAAAGGCCAATTTAGGCGCTTTTGGGTTTGCTGATGATGCTCCATTGATTTTTTTGGGCGACCTTAATATGCATTCTGTAGCATAGAGCTCATAAATACACATATTGTTGCTCGGTGTAACCTCCATAATTTTTTAAAAGCCAAAAATACTGCAAAATGGGGTTTCCGCGATATCTTGAAAACCAGAGCTGATAGAGAAAAACCGAGACCAGTTTTGGAATCAGTGCACAAAACTGGATCAATATTTAATACAAATTGGGCTGGACCTCACAAAAGTGGTCATTTTGTTGGCCTGTGTAATTAGCGTAAATAGAAACAAAAGATAAAAATGATGAGAAAGCAAAAATAAATATGTTAGCGCACTAAAAAAAATACTAGATTGTCGATGTGTACTCAAAAAATCGCGCATAACTTCGTCAAACGGTATCCGTTCGACGGAGAATTAAATGGGCTTTTATTACAAGCTTTAAGGAAAAATCGCATAGAATAAAATAGTTAAACCAGTGATGGCCAAAGTACAAATTTCTCAAAAAAAGTTGAAAATGCCAGTACTGTAAACCGCATTTCTTAGCCATCGCGTTAAATTAGTCAAACCATTGATTATAATGTTTTAGATCCCTCTCGTGGCTATCGGAATTGTAAAGGTTATGAACAATCTGACTGTCCATTCGCGAGTTATATCAATAAATTTGAGGTAAAATAACAAAAAGCGGGTTTTGGGCCATAACTTCAGATTTTGGGGGTGTTAGGAGAAAACCAAGTATGAGGAAATGCTATACTCGACCTGCTCTACAGCATAGGCTAGGTCATTTCGAAAGTATATTTTCGCTGTAACACTGTGTAATAGAGTAGAATCAAAGACTATCTGACACATCTCGGGAAAAAAAAATTGTATATATGTATTTTTTTATATTTTATTTTCTTTGTTGTCCCAGTTTACCAAGTATACAGATTTACACTGAAGCTCAATTGGAGATATGTTTTCAATTTCAACATTTTCCAAAATATTGACACTATTTTTTTTTTTTTTGGTGTAAAATTATACAGCAGTCTGAAATTATATTTTGAAAATTAAGTTGAATTTATTGGGCTCGAGTAAGATCCGTGTTATACTTTTGAAGTAAATCCCTCCAATGCGACTCTTTAGTTTATATTCCTTTGACATTTCTTTTTTTTCTTAAATTTACATCTTTTAAAAATCACAAAATTTCACAACCTTTAGAGACGCAAATGTCAACGATAATAAAAATGTGTACCTTCGATTCGATTCGATGATGAAGAGAATTACCATACTCGTGTTTTTTTTTTCAAATTTAGCATTCATAAATTAGGAATCATCTAAATAACCCCCAAAAAAGCTGAAAGCAATATGCTAATTTTTCAAGCAATCGGTTTTGCGATAACACCAGATTTGACGTGAATGAAGCTGATTTGACATCACTAAAACGCCGTTAAATTGTTCATGCTTGTCAAGAGAGAGAGAGAGAGAGAGAGAGAGTGCGACAAGGAGCTAGAAACACAGAAAGCGTTGCAAAGCACGTGCCGGTCGTGAATGAAACCACCTTTTGGATGATGTACAAGATTTGATTGAAATGGATGAGGAGGAGAGCGGTCATAGGCAGGAGAAGCGGCTGTGCCGTGAGCTATTACCAGTGAATCCAGGTCGAAGATGCGTACTAAAAATTATGACGGTCAAACAACAGACAAAAAACCATCTCAATCACAACAAAAATGCCAACACTGCGCGAGCCAAGCGTCCCATTGCACCCATTATCAACATACTTTCCAGCAACAGTCATGCAGAGGACAGGAAAAGGACGCCAGCTATTAAGACTTTGATGAGCGTGTGCACCAATGAGGCAGAGGAGAAGAACAAGAACGCAGAGTTGGCCATCAGAGGTAGTCTGGTGAAGACCACCAAACGCTTGCCACAACAACGTCATGTACTCTCCAAGGACAACAATCCGGCGGCTGCAACCGCCAAGTCTCTGTTCGAAAAATCCGTCAATCCGCCCCAACGCTCCAAGGAGAATTATAACACCAACACTTTCTGTGAGGAGGATAGTCACAGAATTAAGCAAATCACCTGCTACGAGACCTGTCAGGTCAAAGGCACACAACCACCATCGTTTCTGACAGACAACACCGCTGCCTCTAAATCTTCCCCTTCTTTCGTCGTCCCCTTCGCCGCCAGCAGCTTCACGCCACCGGCCAAGTCGCATCAACAGAGAAACAGCCTGGAGTTGCCCCTAATTAAGCTGGCTAATGTGTCAACCCGTATCAAAGTGCCTAACTGCAAGTGGACCAGTAAAGTCACTCTCTACAAAGTACCGAACCAGGTTTTGCAACGCCACACCATGACCATTTTCACGGGTGATCTGAACCCCCACAACATACCCGAAAAGGATCGTCGCCAGTATCAGCCCTCGTGCGTGCTCTTCCGACGTTCGGTGCTCGATCAGAGTAAACTTCGTTTACGCTTTGATTTTGATCGCGCCGTTATTTTCAAGAATAAATGCTTCTACGCCAATATTGATGGCATGGCTGTGAATCTAATGGGTGCCCCGGAGGCGGTGAGTACGATTAAGGACGTGGAGATCTTGTTGGATATAGTGGATCGGTTAAGTCTCTCCAGCTCCTTGGTGGAAATGGCCAATTTGAAACAGAAGATCTGACGGCGGATGGTGGCGGCAGAAAATTATTTACGTAATTAAATAAGTTTGTAATGTAATTTGTAGTTATCTTAGCGTAATTTTAGATGGTCGGTACACAAACACACATATATATATATGTCATACTAACAAGCAGAGACTGAAACCAAGTGAATAACGGTTACGCTAACTGTTTTGGAAGATTGCTTCATTCCCGTTACGAACAATCAGTCTTTGAAACTATGTCTCATCCTTCTGACAGATAAAATTACAATATGCTCTGTTATTCGTAAGTTTATATGGCATTCCCTATTTGGAATATGAGAAATCGGCCCTTAAATTTTAATATTTACTTAAACAAAGTTTTACAGTTTTAATTTTTTTGTACCATAAAGAATATTTTTAGACCCTAAGTCTTTTGAAATTGGCCAGTTTAGAAAAAAGCCAAACACCAAATAATTTCATTTTATTTTCATCGAATCATCAAAATTTTTAACAGTATAATAAAAACCGATGTAAATTCTATATTTGTTTCTGTTTCCAAAGTTTTTGCATTTTGGCTGGCTTGAGGTCGGTGGAGAGTTACAATTCAATGTAATCAACACAAATCAACAGAGATTAATTACAACAATTTGGAATAGCAATTGGTATGTCTGTACAACGATCGCTGTTTCAAAGATAACCACATCTTATCATCAGCAGACTTTTGTATTGCATATTCACATTCAAACGACCACACAGACTCCCTTATAAATCTTCATATCGCCGAATAACGAGTTGGGGACTCCAATTTGCTATGGGACGAGACCACGATTCAGCCTAGAATTCTGCTATGTTTATTTGAACGTGTTGCTTTTGCTTTTCCAATTGTTGTAATTAATTTCTTTTACCTTTGAGCTCCGCAAGGTGGTTGAACAATCTGTCCAATGATCCTCCATAGCAGAGTCACGGCGTTTTTTTGTAAATACACAGGGTATTTGTTTTTGTTTGTTTTTCAATAGGGAAACCGTTTTTTTTTTTTTTTTGGTTTTTATTGCAAACATTATGGCGTGCCGTCCATTATATCATACTTATATGGGTTTTAGCGACCTGTTTTTTGTCAAAGTTTTTGCATTTTGGCTGGCTTGAGGTCGGTGGAGAGTTACAATTCAATGTAATCAACACAAATCAACAGAGATTTATTACAACAATTTGGAATAGCAATTGGTATGTCTGTACAACGATCGCTGTTTCAAAGATAACCACATCTTATCATCAGCAGACTTTTGTATTGCATATTCACATTCAAACGACCACACAGACTCCCTTATAAATCTTCATATCGCCGAATAACGAGTTGGGGACTCCAATTTGCTATGGGACGAGACCACGATTCAGCCTAGAATTCTGCTATGTTTATTTGAACGTGTTGCTTTTGCTTTTCCAATTTTTTTCCTAAATGTTAACCGTTTCTGATAAAACTAGAAAAGAATGTCCTGTACGTTGACGGGTTTGTGATGATTCATTTCATAAAATATAAGTTCAAGATCGATATGCTAAGTATGGCCGATTTGCATGCAAATCAGTAGATAAGTACTAAAACTTAAATTTGCATTCAAAACTTCCATACTTTGCAGATCGAGCACGAACTTGTAACTTATAAAATGAATATTGTATGCACTTCATTTTACAAATAAAACTGAGTACTATAACTTGACATTAGAAAATGTTTAAAATCAACCGCGAGAACAGAAGTCGGCCCTATATATCTATATTTATCATTTAATATTTAGTACAGTGTACTTTATTGGTAATAACAGCTGCGCAGCTTCTTGGCATGGAATCAACTAAGTCCTGGTATCGTTCTAGGGGAATTTTGGATTATGACTCTTTAATTTCTTGCCAAAGTGTGTAACGAATTACGTACGGGCGGTTTTTTCGACTTTTGGGGCAACAGGCACGCTTTAATATCCGGCTATGTCTCGTCGGCTTGGGGTGGATATGTTGCTGCCTCCAAAGCATTGCCCTGATCATATTTTTCTCCTATATTAGTGAGCGTGCTTGCGACAATAAAAAAGACTAAATTCTAACCGGAAGAGAACAAATAATCCAAACACAAACATACACACTTACACTCTTACACATTCGTATTTACAGCCACTGTTGTTGTTGTGGTTGCGCTGGCCCACCCTTCCTTGACCGTTCGCTCCTAAACGACTTCATAAATTCTGTGAACGATCCCTTTAGAGGCGATGGAAATCAACCTTCCTGGCTTCCGCTTGGGATGAATAAAATTTTGGGCGCTATATGACGCCAAATCCTCCTGTAAAGGCAAAGGAAAATTTTCCTCGTGAGCCTCACTCTGTCAATGACAATTTTTTCTCCCTCAAGTGATGGAGACACCCCCGTTTGCTCCAACTTACCCTGTTGGATCTGGCGTCCACAAAAAGATTGTGAGCGCGCCTTAAGCAGATCCAAGTTGGTTCTACGCACACTTGTAAAAAAAATGTCACTTTGGACTTTCCGGGTCCGAAAACTTTTGCTGATTTCTTATTAGTGAAACCGGTTGAATATGAGAAGGAAAAAAAAATCAACTTTTCACTGCAGTGGCTTTTTGTGAATGCTTGTGGAGGCGTCCTTCTTCGCCCACGAAACCTCGGTGACGCTGCAGCCCAGCATCTCACCACTCCGCCATTGGAGCAGAGGGAAGCTAGACTCTGTCTCGCTTCACGCTTTCCTTTTCACCCTTGTGGGGGTGCATTGCCTTGACGACAACGGAACTTGCAGCCCAATCCACTCTGCATCCGAACGTGCACCCACACACTGATCCTGCTCGCGCACTTATACGGACGTCCTAATATGACCACCCATACCTATGCTTCTCACATGTATAGGCTCTTTTCGCTGTTAAGCTTAAGCCTTCAACACGTCGCTCAGAGAGAGCTGCTCAACAGCAATGTGTGTGTGCATCGCTAACATACCTCTGTTATTCTTATGCAAAAAAATGTATCTACATAGTAGCTACAAGCGCCCTTACAAATCCCCCCTGCCAAAATCAGACTGGGGCTCTGTAAAACCGAGAACCAAGGCTGATCCCGCTTGTAGCAAAGAATCATTGTCTTATGTCCTTTGCATGATATTTTCCCAGATAATGTCCCTGCAAATCTTCTAAGTCATAGTAGGCACTGCCCAGCTTTTTACGCACTCTCGCTTTGACAAAGCTAGGTCCGAATTTAGCATTGTATCCCGCAGCAAAATTACTCTGCTTGAAATTACGCCTGAAGACTTCTTGTCCCTCCTGATAATGAACATCCCGGGTTCTCAAATTATACTGCTTTTCATTTCGCTCATGCTGCTTTTGCATGATTTCGTTCGCCTTGGCTCGCACAATCTCTAGCGAATCCTTGCGATCAATGTGTATTGCTCGATCCTCTAGCAGACTTAACTTCCTCAGTAACGAGTATGTAGAGCCTGACGTTATCATTTGTTGTCCAAACACCATGTAATAAGGACTTGTGCCAATGCTGGAATGAATTGCCGATCTTAAAGCACAGCATATGTGGGTGAGCAAGGCATCCCAATTCTTCTGATCAGGATTGACATAGGCCCTGATTGCTGAAACTACCGATCGGTTGACACGCTCTGATGCGTTGCCTTGCGGAGAATGCACAGCTGTAATGATGTGGGATATTTCATAACGCGACAGCAACTTGCGAAATACTTCTGACCGAAACTGAGAACCGTTGTCGGACACTATTGTTTCGGGCACCCCAAAAGTATGAAACAAGTCATTCTCTAAGTACTTGACAACAACATCGGCCGTGATCTTTTTTAACAGCATGCAAGAAGACATATTTGGTCATGTGGTCTAAAACTATAAAAATCCCTATATTTCCACTGCTTGACCGCGGATAAGGCCCAAGGAAATCAATGAATAATCGCTGGAAAAATCTCTGCGATTCTGGAGCCTTTCCCAATGGTGGTCTTAACGCTTGGTTTGGCGCTTTCGAGGCCTTGCATGTTTCACAAGCATTAATAAAAGTCTTGACATCATTAGCTAATCCTGGCCAAAAATAGTATCGCCGCAGACGCTCTATTGTTTTGTGTATTCCTCCATGAGCGACTAAAGGATTATTGTGAGCCCTATTTAGAACATCACCAATGAGTTGCCTTGGCAGCCATAACTTCCAAGTGTATATGTCATGGACTGGCTCCCCAACAGAATGCTCAGTACGTCTATAGACCAAACCATCGCTGATTTTCAGATCCGGAAGCTGGTTGCCCATAGCTTTTACTCGCTCTACTAAATCCGTGTACTCCTCGGACTTAAAATGCTCTGACTGTATGTCAACTATCAGGCCATCTCGAAAATCTATAGCCGCCACTTCCTCTTCGTGTACTCTTGAAAGCACGTCCGGTACCACATTAAGCTTTCCTCGCCTATGCTCTATCTTAAAGGAATACCCTTGCAATTTTAATGCCCATCTTGCTAAACGGGAACTTAAATCTGACTGAGACATAAGCCATTTAAGCGAAGCATGATCTGTGATGATGGTAAAATCATGTCCCTCCACATAAGCTCTAAAGTTTTTCAAGCAAACAATAGCTGCTAAGCATTCTTGTTCCGTAACGGAATAATTCTGCTGGGCCTTATTAAGTTTCTTGGATACAAACGCTATTGGACATTCATCGCCTTCATCCGAAAGTTGCACTAATACCCCGCCAACACCTGTCTTGCTAGCATCACAATGGATGTAAAATGGCTTGTCAAACTCCGCACTTTTAGTACAGGCGCTTCACTTAACTTCGTTTTAAGCTCCTCAAATGCTTTGTGTGCTGCTGGCGTAAACTCAAACTTTCGCTTAGGTGTAAGAAGATCGGTTAACGGAGATGTTATGGATGCAAAATTTGATATAAATTTGCGGTACCATCCACATAGTCCTAAGAAGCTTCTTAATGCTTTGAGCGACCTGGGAACCGGAAAGTCGGTGATAGCTGCTATTTTATCCGGGTCCATTCGAATTCCCCCCATCTCCAACTATATGACCGAGGTATTTTACCCTTCTTGCACAGAATTTACTTTTTCCGATATTTATAGTTAACCCTGCCCTCTTGATTTCTAACGCCACTTCCCTGAGCACTTCCAAATGTCGTTCAAAATCGCTTGAAACAATAAGCAAATCGTCTAAGTATACGAATACTTCGTTTCGAAGATGAGGAGGGATTACTTTGTCCATTAACCTGGACATAGTTTGGGTTGCATTGCAAAGCCCAAATGGCATCACTTTGAAGTGGTATAATGGTCTGCCTGGAACCGTAAACGCTGTTTTATCTCTTGATCCTTTATCTAAAGGGACTTGCCAGTAGGCGTCCTTTAGGTCCAGACTTGTGATGAATTCGGCCTTTGGAAGTCTGCTGATTATACCGCTGATTTGTGGAAGCTGATAAGCATCTTTTTCGGTTGATGCATTTACTTTTCGGCTGTCTAAACACAACCTAAACTTTCCTGGCTTTTGCACGATTACTATCGGAGACGACCAAGCGCTATCAGACTCTTCAATCACGCCTAATTCTAACATACGGTCTATTTCAGCATATATTAACTTTTCCATGGCCGGTGATACTGGGTAATGTCTTTGTTTTATAGCCTTCGTATTGCCTACGTCTATAATGTGAGTAATCAAATTTGTTTTTCCCAATCCTTGCTGAGCAAAAGATGGAAACAAATTGACGACATTGGACAGTCTTGAAGATTGAGCGCTTGTTAGCTCATGCTCTACCGATTTGAGATCCAGTTCCGAAACATTGGCCAATACTGGCAAAAGTTTGAACTTTTTCCAAAAATCTATACCCAAGTATAAGTCTTGTTTAAGGGATGGCACAATATATATGCTTAAGTCCTCTGACCTTTGGTCATAGGTTACTTTAGCTTGAATTTTGCCAACTAATTCTTGTTTGTTTCCATCAGCCGTGCTTATTTTTGCTGATAATCTCTTAAACGTTCTCCCTTCCAGTAAAAACTGTTTAGCCAAGCTTCCACCAATGCAACTTATTGCTGCCCCTGAGTCTAGAAGACCATATACCTGCCTGTCAAGCAACTGTACAGTGACGAAAGGTTGCGGATCTTGATTGAGATTTTCTATAGCATTTATTTGTTTTACATGACCTCGTATCTTCTTCCTCTCCTTCCAAAATTCTCTGAGGCGCTTGACGCTGCGTGTGCGGCGCCTTTGCTTGTGAAAACTCCTATCATCTTTAAATTTTGCCAATTGTTCTAAACGATTGTGCAAAAACATTTTCTTTTCAATGTGTGTCAAAATCGGGTTTTTATAAGTTTCGTCTGGGTTACTTTTGGCCTCCTCTGTGCCAGGGCTTAAGAGCTCGGAGGGTCTTGGAGAGCACGCGGGGCCTTCGGTTTGTGTGGTGGCTTCTGCGTGCTCACCCTTGCGTTTTTTGCAGTGCATTTTGCACAGCTAGGCTTATAAGTGTTAGGAATCCCGCACCCATAACAGAATACTCTACGATCAGCCAGGCAATCTTGGTATCTGTGCCCTTCTCTGCGACAATTCCAACAAACCAGTGCAAGTGCCTCAATATCACCTGTTACTTCTCCTTCGCTTTCCGAGACCTCAGGATCCCTGCCTAACGCATCCTCTTCTAACTCTGCAACCTCACGCCTAAAAGGCACCTTTTTGGTGTAGCCATACGAGCGCTTAACATCTTCTAAAAATGCTTCCCTCTTTCTACATACTTCACGAAGCTGTGATACTGATGTAATATCCACATTGAGAATTTCGTGACGTATTTCGGGTCGAAGATTGTTCTTTAATATGCGTACAAGCTTATTGTTTGCAATAGGAGTGTCCATTTTATCCAGCAGAACGCTAACGCTATCATAAAAATGGTCGAACGATTCTTGCGCGTCTTGCTTTCGCTGCCTAATGAGCTCCTCGATGTCGCCATCGTCTCTCTCATCCTTAAATTGCTTCTTTAAAGCTGCGCACAATTGGAACCATGTAATGTGCCGAACGGTTTTGTGGTGTCTCCAAAAGAATTCATTGGCCTTTCCCTCGAATAATGAACTCGCATTTCTGCACATCACTTCAAAATTGCTTTCCAGCGTTTGATGTGTTAAAGCTTCCACGCGATAAATGAAACTATCAACTGACAATCCCGTGCCTGAAAACTTTAGTTTCCAGCTGCTCATTATGTGCCCCACCTTATCTGGTCTTTGAAGCAAATCTGAAGATATGCTACCTTCGTTTCTATCCATGGAGGACCTGCTCGACCTCTGCTGGAGTATTCTTCTCCTTGGACTATTTAATACTTCCTGTATGTTTTCTTGTTCACCTTCACCACGCCTATTGCGAGCTTCTGACTGACTATTGACAGACAAATTCATGCGCTGAAAGCAATCCTGAACATTTGTCTCAATCATTCGTTTCATTTGGTCCGCCAGGGCGCTTAGAAGATTATTCTGCATGATTTGTAGTGATTCTTCGCTAATAAGATTTGTTCTATTTGCCTGAGAATTGGTTGGTGTGCCTGTCAGTTCATCACTTCCTACTGTATTTAACGGGCTTGATTGTCTGCCTGCGATATCTCGAATTTGCGATCGAGTACTAGCGCTTATACTAGCAGGTTTTGCAATTGTGTTTTCAATACACTTGGTGTTACAGAGTGGACAGGTGGTTTTTTCCATGAAATGTGTCTTAATGCATAACGTATGAAATTCATGCCCGCAGGTTGTTGCATATTTAGCTTCTGAGGCTCGAATTCCTAGCTTGCAAATGGTGCATGTTATCCTGTCAGTGGCTGACCTCTCATCGTCTGAATGATCGATCCCCATGACGACAAACAGATTTTCTATAAATGAAAAGGTTTCTCTAGACCTAATTGTTTTCTAAATACTTAAAAAAATGCAATTAAAACTCTAGACCTATATACTTTCTAAATTTCTAAAAATAAATGGACGAAAAAAATTAAAATAAAATAAAAATAAAATAAAATAAATAAAAAATGGATATGAATAAAAATCTCAAAGACAAAATATCTCATAAAATGTTGAACTCATTGCATAACTTTGCTCCCTGTGAAAAAAATTTCCGAAAATGTTTTTGTGTATGTGTATGTTAGAAAGAAGAACAGAAAAGGTGACAAACTTTTAGCATTCTGACGTATGGTTGGCTGCTAATCTCGCTGACCGATGCAACATCCAAATTTCCTCAACATTGACCGAACGCGAATTTGTCTCGCTCGCAAGATTTTTTTGTGGTCAATCAAGAGTTCGAAAACCATTTGATATGAATTTCCACCTCAACCATTGCTTGCGTACCAGAAAGAGATTTCTCTTGCTTTGTTAGTAGTGGTAAGAGCAGTTCGTAAACTATTTCCAAAATCCAATACTCAAAGACAAAAGAATTTTAAAGAACCTGCGCGAATGACCAGCATCACTCATGGTCAAATAGTCAAACCAGGATTCCACTAATTTGCTTTCCAATGATTGACTGCTGGTCAGTCTCACAGACTAGGCAAAACCTTTTCTCAACAATAGATTGTGGTCAGATGACAATTCACAAATTATTCATACTGCAGTCCATGCAATCTGATCACTGAGATCTGGTTTGAGAAAAAGAAGACAAAACAGAAATGAAAAAAATAGAAAAAGTTTGAAGTATTTATCTGTGAGTCTCATTCTAGCGCTAAGCAAAAGCTTTGCAACCAAAATAAGTCCACACGTTTGGGCGCCAATTAAGAAGAAATAATATAATCATAACTGTAACGAATTACGTACGGGCGGTTTTTTTCGACTTTTGGGGCAACAGGCACGCTTTAATATCCGGCTATGTCTCGTCGGCTTGGGGTGGATATGTTGCTGCCTCCAAAGCATTGCCCTGATCATATTTTTCTCCTATATTAGTGAGCGTGCTTGCGACAATAAAAAGACTAAATTCTAACCGGAAGAGAACAAATAATCCAAACACAAACATACACACTTACACTCTTACACATTCGTATTTACAGCCACTGTTGTTGTTGTGGTTGCGCTGGCCCACCCTTCCTTGACCGTTCGCTCCTAAACGACTTCATAAATTCTGTGAACGATCCCTTTAGAGGCGATGGAAATCAACCTTCCTGGCTTCCGCTTGGGATGAATAAAATTTTGGGCGTTATATGACGCCAAATCCTCCTGTAAAGGCAAAGGAAAATTTTCCTCGTGAGCCTCACTCTGTCAATGACAATTTTTTCTCCCTCAAGTGATGGAGACACCCCCGTTTGCTCCAACTTACCCTGTTGGATCTGGCGTCCACAAAAAGATTGTGAGCGCGCCTTAAGCAGCTCCAAGTTGGTTCTACGCACACTTGTAAAAAAAAATGTCACTTTGGACTTTCCGGGTCCGAAAACTTTTGCTGATTTCTTATTAGTGAAACCGGTTGAATATGAGAAGAAAAAAAAATCAACTTTTCACTGCAGTGGCTTTTTGTGAATGCTTGTGGAGGCGTCCTTCTTCGCCCACGAAACCTCGGTGACGCTGCAGCCCAGCATCTCACCACTCCGCCATTGGAGCAGAGGGAAGCTAGACTCTGTCTCGCTTCACGCTTTCCTTTTCACCCTTGTGGGGGTGCATTGCCTTGACGACAACGGAACTTGCAGCCCAATCCACTCTGCATCCGAACGTGCACCCACACACTGATCCTGCTCGCGCACTTATACGGACGTCCTAATATGACCACCCATACCTATGCTTCTCACATGTATAGGCTCTTTTCGCTGTTAAGCTTAAGCCTTCAACACGTCGCTCAGAGAGAGCTGCTCAACAGCAATGTGTGTGTGCATCGCTAACATACCTCTGTTATTCTTATGCAAAAAAAATGTATCTACATAGTAGCTACAAGCGCCCTTACAAGTGATCGGATAGTGGTTGGCAGACCACTGATTCAGTTTAGGCCACTCTAAAACGTTCACAAAGTTTGCCCTGAACCACTCCTTTGCTTTCTTGTTGGTGTGTTTGGGGTCATTGTCCTGTTGAAAGACCTATACGAGCTGCACTTCGTATTCTGCAAAGCGTAGCATTACTGTCTCCATGATATTCAGGTACATGTGCTGGTTCATGATGGTTTTTATTCAATGTATAGGACCTACTCAGGCCCACTACTCCCTCTATACTTAATGGTTTTTGTGGAACAGAATACCCCAGTATGCTGTACTGCTTGGTCTTCTAACGTATGATCGAGATCACTTTTTACCAAAAATAATCACTTTGTTCTTATCTGAACATAGAATATTCCTACCTGGTTGAGATGTCCAATTTGGATGATCCGACGCGTTTAAAAGTGGTACCTTTCTTGGACTGCAGGCTGCCTAAGAAATGTGCGAACTAAGCTGGGCAGCAGGCTTGAAAGGATCTTTCTTGCTCTGACGAATCAGTCTTTTGACATGAAGAGGGGCCATGGATCCTTTTCGTCCGCGTGTTTCTATCTATTCTTCATAGCTTAAGGCGTTTTTAATAATTTTATTAGAGCGTCCTCCCAATTGTCCAACATCTCTGTAAAATTTTCCGACTCCTCCAACTTCTCCGCAGTTCAGTGATTTCCACGGTGATTATTAATAACTTTTATGATAGAAACAATAAAAACTTAGTTAAAACATTCGTTGTGCAAGTGCTTTCTACAAGGGCAAAAAAATGCTAGTGGTGCTATTTTTTATCGTCATTTTTGGGGTCTTTTTTCTTAAAATCCCTAAAAAAATATATACACAAAATTTTGAAGATCGGTAACACTCATTTTGTTTATAAGGAATACTAAAAAATGTAAAAAAAAATTTCTTAGAAAATATCAACATTAATCGCATCGCAAGAACAAAATGTGTTGCAATGGTGCTATTACTTTTTTTTGCAACTGTATGTCCCTCCCCATTTGCACATTTTGAATTATATTTTCTAACCTAGGCAACTGATTGTGTGCTACTTAAGCTCCATTTACACGACCTGATCGCTCAGATGAGTTTTCGTCAGACGAACACTGTAACTCGATAAATGCCACTCAGATGAGTGCTCAGGCCAAATAGAACCGGTTCTATTTCGTCTGATCGCTCATCTGAGTAGCTTCATGTCTACTCAAACGCCATTTTACACGGTCAGACAGCAAATCAGACGAAAACTCAGATGAGTGATCAGGTCGTGTAAATAGAGCTTTATGTTTTATTAAAAGCTTTCTTTTATACAAGTATCCGATACAAATTATGGTTAATTTATGAAATTTTGTTTGTCAAAATACTTTTGTTCACCACTGTAGCTTGAAGATTAGATGTAAATACATGAGTTGGTAAATAAAAGGTGTCCATCCATCTATAAGAGTTTAAGACCAAAAACACGAAATTAGCCTAATTTTTATTCGAATATCAACGAAAGCGAAGGCGTTGATAAATTAGAGGCGTCGATTGAAAACTCACGAATGGCCCTTGAAACGTGTATGGCAGCATTATCTTGCTAAAAGATTGTATTCGTGTCCGGTACTTGCTCCGAAAAGTTAATTAGCACTTTATCCGATTAGTTTAAATAGCCCTGCGTATTCCTGCGACCTCTAATCTTGCATATCGGGGTATGATTGTGATAGCTAAAAGCGTCCCAAAACATCACAGAGCCCCAATACAGTTTTGGAAGGTCGAAATGCGATCATCCGCCTTAATGTCGTGCCCTTAGTGACTAAAACCATCACACATACCACATTTTTCCTTTCCTTCCTTGAAGACATTTGACGTTTTGTAATATCTCTTCTGGCTTGTTTATGAGATGTCGTTAATGCAGTTTTGGTTTTCATTTTCTTTAAGATTACAGGTTACTTAAACTTATTGGGTGATACAATCTTTTAGCAATGTAATGCTGCCATACACGTGTCAAGGGCCAATTGTGAGTGTTGCAGTGATAAAAAAACCAATCTTCTTGAATGGCCAGCAGGTTCCCTAGATATGAATCCAATTGGGAACATGTGGCGTAAGCTTGCACGTCGTTCAACTCAACTGAGGAGCTTCAAAAAGTTCTCATGGAGGAATGGGTCAAAAAACCGGATACCTTTTGTACAGAGTATAAAAAGTGCAACCAATTAAAAATGTCACAGAAAGAAAAAAAATCACTTGAGCAACTTTGCAGTCGATATGCTCATCATTGGAAATGAATATATGTGTAAGTGACTTAAAATAGTTGAATTTAAATGTTTCTCAACGATAAAACAAAGTAAAGATTTTTCAATAACTTTTATTTTGTTGGGCTCGGTGGATCATTTTTTGGAAATGTCCATATGCTTCCACATAATTCTGCTAAGTTTTGGTCCAAATCGACTGCCATAGGAAAGAACGGTTGGAATAGTAGTTTCTAATGACAAAAATGTTTTTGTCTAAATGTTTTAAAAGTCTTTAAGCTTTTCAGCTATGAATATTAACTGCCTCACCACAATTCTGGCAAGTTTGAAAATTAAAATATTTTTTATTATATTTTACTTATAATAATTACAAAATTAATGGACTAAATTTAAATTATGCGTTTAAAAAGGTGAGAGTGTGGGGAAACGTCACTGTAAATGCCCAGGCAGGCTTAAGAATTGGTTAACGGCGATGCGCCTCACTTGGCTGGGAAGGATAAAATCTACTATCTACTAAACTGCGTTTGATCTGCTACACCTCGCTCGCTTTAGGTTGATTTGAGTTTTCCAATTCCTTAAGCTTGGCCTGAGCCAAGGCCAACATACGTGCCTTCCATTTCTCATAGTCCTCGGATTGGGCTTTATGTGACTTTTTCGCCCCGTCTTCTAATATTAGATTCTCCTGTTGGCTTTGCTTCAGTTTGTTCTCCAAATCCGAGGCTGTGACCACATTAACCTGACTCGCCTTGTAGTGCTTGGCAATCATACGTTCCCATTGCTGTTCCAGTTGTTGCCATTGTGTGGGTCGGAGATTACTAAATGGCATCAATTTCGGTTTGGACACTTTTCTCTTGAGTAAACGACAGGCATGAAATACGGCTATGGCCGCATATTGAGGATGTTCCGTATCAATGTCCTTTTGCTCGCTGGCCACCACCGCCTTGAAGAGTTGCAGCAGCTCCTCCGCTTTCCGGGCCACCTCATTGAGACTGAGTTGAACACAAATATCGTGAACACTTGCCAGTTTGTTGAGATCGAGGAGTTTCTCAAACATGCGCTTCTGGTTCAAGTAGTGACTCTTGCGCAGTCCGGACAATTTCAAAGCTTGTTCCTTGTCAAGTCCAATGGACAGTAGACAAGAGGCCAGGTCGGCGCAAAGCACAATTTTTCCGTACTCATTAATTTGCAAAGGCACATTTGTGGAGCGTAACTCTAGCAGACGCACTAGCTCGGTGGTTTTTCTGTAAGGGCATTGGTTAAAGTTATCAAGTCAGCTGGCTGTTATTAGGAACTTACTCCAAAACATGGGGCTCATCCCGCAGGCCCATTTTGGTAATAAGCTGTTCTATTAAGGTGGTCATGTTTTGTAAGATTTAATACTCGAAATTGTTTACTATTATAGGGTTTTGGCGCGAAGCAGCAAAATCAACAGCTGCGAGGGACAGTGTTGCCCAATGGTTTTTTTTAATGGAGCTGCCAGACTACACTGACGTTTTGACAGAAGCGATAAAAAGTGTTATCAAGTGGAAGCGAATATTTAGATAAAAAAAAAGTTAGCAAATTGTTTTAAACTTTAATTTATAGTTAAATCCCAACGCACATTTATTGATGAACAACACGAATTGGCCATAACGTTTTACTGAAATACACACCTTTAATTTTCTTTTTGTGTTTTATAAAATTAGTTGAAATATATTTAGGCCCCAGAATTGAATTCACACTGCCACACAAAAGAGGAAAAAATTAATGTGTTTCATTATCGCTATCGTCTTCCTCCTTGGCCTTGTTACCCGCCTCACGGGCCTTTTCAGTCCAATCTGCGTGATTAATGAAATGCACACCGTCCGTTTCCTTGGCAACCAGACCCATTTCAAAGCGGAAATCCTTATCCTTCAACTCATCGTGCACGCGATAAATGCTACAAAATGCACAAAATTAATGAAATTGGAAGGAATTTTAAGAAAACCAAATCCTTACATTTCGCCCGCACTCTTCACCAACTCATCGGTGCTCATTTCCGCAAATTTAAACTTTTCCATCTCGGTCTTGGCCTGCTGCTTGGCCTTGCCACTGGCACACGCATAATAGCCAAATGCCGAACCGGATGGCTCAATTTTGTATAGCTGCGGTCCCTCGGCCTCATCCCACGAGGCCAGGATAATGGACAACCCAAACGGGCGCACTGCACTGTACAAAGTGTAGGCATGGACATAGCCGGCCACACGATCACACAAATGCTTCAGTGGTATGGGTCGCTCGAACTGTTGACGGAAATTGGCTGCCTCCTGGCGTGCAATATCGGCCACATAGTTGCCATCGGCCGTCAAACCAGCCACGGCCATGCCAATGTTCCGCTCGATGGTGAAAATGCGTCCAGCGGCATCGGGTTCATACAGTTTACTGGAGATGATTTTCTCCACAGCCAAGACTACGCCATCCTTGCCCCGTAAGCCTATGACAGTGCCACTTTTTTCCACCGCCTTGGAGGCATAGTCGATCTGGAAGACGCGACCATCCGGCGAGAATTGCGAAGCGGATAAATCGTACTGCCGGGTAAATGTATTAAATAATTGCTCAGTGGAATGACAGAAAAATTTACTTACGCCTGTGCCAATTGTACTCATTGTGTTTGTGCTTGAATTTTATTTGTATATTTCAAGAAGTAAATTTTCGACGATGATTTGACGGCTTTTGACTCTGCTTGGAGTAGGGATGACACAGATTTCGATAGCAAACACTCTCGACGTTGCCACCTGAACTTAAACAATCAAACTTAGCTTGAATCAAGCTAGATGTTAGCTAGCAAGTGATTAAAAAATTAATTAATACACAAAATAAATTAGTGGAGTGTCGTTGAATCAACTGGAATAAGTTTTGCCAGAGCCTATTTTAATTTATTTATTGTTTAGCTTTTTTCTTAGCCATTTTCTGCTTTCAACGGTTGGCCACACTGTTCCTTAGTGCACGCGGTTTTAGGAAATTTAAGAAACATAAACAAATTGAAAACAGACATGCTGGCCCAAGTTTGTGAGAAAAGGTAAAATATATCTATCATCTTTAACAAATCCAAACTATAAACATTTATTTACTTGTTAGTTATGCGGCCTCGGCACGCTATGTAAATTTCTATGCGGGCGGAGACATAGCCTGGAGTGCGGATGGCCTGCACCTGTACTGTTTGAATGGTAACGTGGTGAATCAAGTGGATGTTCAAACCAGTCAAATCCTGCAGAGCTATGGCCTGAGCAACGATTCAAATGGCACTTCCAAAGAACTTCAGGACTTGGATGTGTGTTTTGCCTTAGCATTAGCATCGGAACATTTGGTCACCGCTCATCGGAGCGGCCTGTTACGCCTCTGGCAATTGAATACGGCCAAGATAGTGAAGCTTTGGAAGTCTCAACACAAGGGACCCGTCATCAAGTTGGCTTTCAGTCCTTGTGGCACAATCATTTGTAGCAGTGGAGGAGCAGATGCCACTTTGAGACTCTGGGATTATGCAAAAAACAGTTGTTTGTGTGCCTTGAAGGAGTATCCAGGTCCAGCCCTGTTTATAGGCTTTCATCCACATGTTTTAAGAAGGGAGATCTATGCGGTGGGATCGGATAATACCATCTATGGCTGGAACTATGATACCAAAAAGCTTTTGTACAAAATGCGAGGACACTTATCCCAGGTCACTGGCTTGAGCTTCAAAAGTGAGGCAGCAGACTGTCAGGAGCTGGTCACCGTGAGCAGGGATAAGGTTTTAATAGTATGGCAACTAAAGCAGGAGCAGCTGGATACCACACAATTGAAGGTGTTGCCTTTATATGAAGAACTGGAAGGAGTGGTGTACACTAATGAAGGCCGAACCCTGCTGGTGGCCAGCGGTAAAGGAAAATTACAGCAAGTAGACACCCTCAGCTGGAAGATTAAGGATTTGTGGAAACAGTCCGACTTTGAAATCAGTCGTCTATTATATTGCAAGGATTTGCAGCAATTGGCTTTGGTCACCAGCGAACAAAATGTGCTTATCTACGATTCGATTAAGCTGGAACCCTTGAAACATTTGGTGGGCTTCAACGATGAGATACTGGACATGTGCTTCCTCGGCGACAATGATCGTTATTTGGCAGTGGCCACCAACTCCAAACACTTCAAGTTGTACGATATAGAACGGCAGATGAATTGTAAATTGATAGTGGGTCACACGGACACGGTAATGTCGCTAGCTGCCTCACATAATCTGCTCATCTCAGTGGGTAAGGATTATAGCATACGTTTGTGGAAACTCCAGCATGAGGAGGAATGCTCTTTGATTCAGTTGACGGAGCAAACCAATTGTCATACCTCCACCATAGGCTGTGTGGCCATGACCCATAATGGAGCCACCGGTTTTGCGTCTGTATGTCAAGATGGCAGCATGAAAGTGTGGCAGTTACTTAGAGATAAAAAGGAACAGAAGTCCTATACTTTCCAGCTAAAATATGCGGCTCTGGCCCATGACAAAGAAGTGAATTGTGTGAGCTATGCTTTGAACAACAAATTGGTGGCCACAGCCTCTCAGGACAAGACGGCTAAAATATGGTTAACCGAGTCCAATACCCTTATGGGTGTATTGCGTGGTCATACCAGAGGAGTGTGGAGTGTGCGCTTTTCGCCCGTAGATCAAATTGTGCTTACCTCCTCCTCGGATTGTTCGCTCCGTCTCTGGTCTATTGCTAACTTCACTTGCCTCAAACGCTTCGATCAGGAGTGCACCATTTTGCGTGCAGAGTTTCTGGATCACGGCAAATTCATCATCTCAGCTGCCTCAGATGGTTTGCTGAAACTGTGGAACATTAAAACGAGCACCTGCCTGCAGTCTCTGGACGAGCACAGCGATAGGGTGTGGGCCTTGGCTGTTTCGGAGCGTAGCCATCGCTTTTTCTATACCGGCGGAGCTGATTCTAAGCTCATCCGCTTTGCTGATATCACCCAGGAAACCCGTAATGAGGCCTTGGATCAGCGCCAGGAATCGCTGGAGCAAGAACAAACTCTACACACGCTGCTGCATGCCCAGAAGAATTTGCACAAAGCCTTTGTCTTGGCCCTGACTTTGGATAAACCCAAGGCATCCTATGACATTATCAAGCATTTTGTACGTCAGCGGGATGAGGCGGCTGTGCGTCAACTTGTGGACCTATTGAATGTGGATCAACGTGTTGCCCTGCTAAAGCATGTCAAGGCCTGGAGCACCAATTCGCGGCACTCACAGGTGGCCCAGTTAATCCTGAAACATTTGGTAGGCGATGCCCTAAAGGATCCCCAAGCTAGATTCTATAATAATGGCAATATGGTCGAAGTGCTGACACCCTATGTACAAAGGCATTTTAAGCGGGTAACGGAGTTAAATAAGGAATTGGCTTTTCTTGAGTTTTTAGTCCAGTGCATGTAAAATATCTGAAATTTGTTTAATTATTTTATAAGTAAAAATAAAATTTTCTAAAAAAATTTAAGCACAAGGAATTTGGTTTAATTCTATGGTTAGAGACTTTAAAATGGGAAGGTAAGACATTGGGGGAATTTTTCTATATAGGAAAATGCAAAGAAGTTTAGTTCACAAATATTAGAATTAATTCCACAAATTTCAAACCCCTTTTAATTAAAACCAGTGATGCATAGCGGTTCTGAACCGAACCGAACCGAACCAAAAACCGAAAAAGAGAAATGGCAAAATCAGCATTTTGCTTAAAAATATTACGAAAGTACCTGAAAAAGTAAGACATGTTTTGGAATAGTGGTTTGGAATAAGCCAAGTCTTGATTGTATTACTTTAAGGTCACCTTTCTTATTACCAAAGACACTACATATATACATAGATACCGCATCTCATACAAACTTTTATTTTCATCCAATGTCAGCTCTCAAGAACAACCGTTTATTTCTTCTCCTGTGTCATCTATAATATCTATAAATCTTTACTCTCAGCCTAGCACGCATAGCTTTTTAATATATGTATCCTCGTAAAGGCATTGGTTTCCAAAGTCAGCTCCCAAGAACAATACTTTTTTTGTTTTACTTCTAAAATATTAAGTCTGGCATGTCCTGATGAAATCATTCCCCATGTACTGTGACCTCTAAGGAATTCACTAAAAATTTTATTACTGACTGAAATCGACGTCTTCTTTTTCAAAACTACCTCATGTCTTCAGGACGTCCCCATCTTCTTTCATCTATCTGTATAAAGTCGCCACTGGTCTGCATCATGCGGTTTACCCATTCTGTCCATCAAACCATCAATATAAATGCAATAGCACAACGTTTTTTCTTGTTTAAACCAATCGTGGAATTTTTCGTAAATCAATTAAACATTGATTTTCATAAAAGCAAAATTATGTTCGTTTGCATTTAAAATATACAGCTTCCTTTTTAATTTATTTACCATCAACCAAGAACTTGGATAATGGCCTCGAAAGAGAAAAGATCCCTCTAAGCATCTAAATTTTCACACGCATTATTCTCTCAAATTCTCGGCATCAAACTCGTTTCCCGACCCGCGAGAACGAAATATTTGTTAAACTGTGTAATTTTCATATTGACTGGACAATGCTAATATGTTAACAGAATTAAATCAGTGGAATTTTCTGTTTGTTTTATGACTTCTCCGAAGCTTACTAAAAAGCAGAAAGATATTTTAGGATACGAGATTTCTCATTCAGCACATAAAAGCTTTCACTACCGTTTCAGGGGGTTTTTTCCCCCTTATAGCTTAGATATTTGAAGATTCAAAGTGCAATCGAGGCAGAATTGTCACCATTCTGGTTATCATAATTAAAAAATAAATTTTACTATTTTTTTACACAAACAATTTTAATTTTTCATTGTCATCTCAAACTTTTTTCGAGTATCAGACTAGAATATCAATATCAATACATATCGATAATATCAAAAATCAAAATTTTCAATATCGATATTTGATATATCGCCTCCAAAAAACATCGATATATCGATAATATCGTTATTTTCTAAGGCTTAATAAAACTGAAAAGCTTTTAAGGAACGTCTTCACCATAAAACTGCTAGTGAAGATTTTTAAAAACCTTTATATCTAATCTTCTCAACAGTTTCCAATAGTTTTCTGAAACTACTCTTTAAATTGTTCAAAGTACATTAATAGTGAGAGTTTCCATTTCTTTAAACCTTAATAGCGTGTAGTCAAAAAGATACAAAATTAGTTAGGCACATTGCTTCATGAGTATTATTATTTGTTGTTGGGAGAAGTGGTGCACCGCGACCAATTTTGGTCTATTGTGCCCCCTTACTGAATTTACAACTCCCCTAGCAGCCCTAATTCCAGAACAAAAGCCAGGATTTTTGTGGGTTCTAAGTTACTGATATTGCTTTCGTATGAGTAAAGCGGACCATACATCTCACAAAGTTTTGCGCAAAATTCACACGCACTTAGCCCACTCACCACACCAGTATTTGCGCAATTTTCATTTTAAAGCAGTGGTGCACACATTTCATTCTTCGTACCCCGTGGGATACGAAGTCATAATTCTGCCAGCGTCGCAGCCGACACACGCATAGAGAGAGAGAATACGTGTGCTCTATAAAATGCACGCACACACATATGTGTGTTTGTTTGTAGCCTATATTTGACATAACAACGTTTACTTCATGTTGCTCTGCTACGCACACCAGCGCAAATCATGATAATGTGAGTTTGTGCACCACTGTTTTAAAGCAATTGCTCGACGAGTAAAGATGGTAGCACTCTTTGTATTTTTCTGTCAAAATTGCATATTGGGAGTTCTTTACCTCTCTCCTGGCGTTCTCCATTGCTTTTATGATCCACAGAGCAGTTCAGGAACGATAAACGTCTATGATTTTTAAAATTCAAGCCTCATTTGCTTCTGTTTTTGCACAATGTGTCCACTAACCACACAAATTTTGCGCAAATAACACAAAAAATCAAAGCCTGTGCGAGACGCATACACACATATTTCACTAACACACACTAGAGATTTGCGCAAAAATTTGTGTCATGTATGGGCCGCTTAAGGTTTCTGTTCAAAATTGTTCTGATTTCAAAGCAGTTCAACCGAGTTTTTTATACCCTGTTCCCATTAAAATGGGAAAAAGGGGATCATGAAGCTGTGCCCATGAACGTAATAGGGAGAAGGAAGCATTTCCGAACATATAAAGTATATATATTCTTGATCAGCATCAACAGCCGAGTCGATTTAGCCATGTCCGTCTGTCGTCTGTCTGTATGAACGCGTCGATCTCAGAGAATGTAATTGATGGAGCCGCAAAATTTGGCATGTATGTAGGTGTATACTGTACCCAGATCAAGTTTGCAGGTTTGGCAAATTCCTCCTCCATCTTCTTCTAACCACCAAAAATTGTCAGAGCTACAATTTTTAAGTTTGAAGCTAGTGACTTAATATATATTCAGTTAGGCCCAACATCTATCTATTCTGTTTACCACAATGAGATCCGAGCAAAAACACCGAAGAAATACAAGTGCGCCTGCCCATTTATTGAAATAAATTTTCGAGGCAATCGACCCCAACACTCTTACTTGATCCATGTGAAGTCAATACTTGCGTATTGCGTCACAATTGACGAACTAAATTTATTTCTTAACTGAGTGTAGGCTCTAAAGACTTACAGAATTTCAAGCGAAGAATTTAAGAGAACCCGCTGCCTAATGTATTCTCCAGTCACTCTGCTGCGGGTGTCTGTAAATCAGCGATTGTTACCTGATGCCCCCAGGGGCCGAAGACATTTCGCTTTCAACACAGTAATAAGTTAAACGCTTGCCGAAGCGGAGCCGGAGAAAGTAAAGGATCGAAATGCACTTTCAGACAACATGAACAATTTATCCGCACCTCTCCAATAAGCTACTGGGTTCATGACAATATCTTCAATATATTCTAACACTAACACCTAATATTGCAGCGTATTGCAGCATCTATAGGTGTATGATTAGTTCTTAAATGCGATTTTAAGTAGTATTACCAGATGTTTTATCCGGCTAGCCATATAATTTGAACCTATTACCATAGTAACTTTTTTGATATATCGTTTATAGGAAAATCGATAATCGCCAATATTGGCATACAAAATATCATATCGGAATAACCCTTATCGTACAACAAAAATATCGATATATCGATTAAATATTGACAACCCTAAAGCTCTATTTACACGACCTGATCACTCATCTGATTTTTCGTCTGATTTGCTGTCTGACCGTGTAAAAAGGCGTCTGATTAGACATGAAGCTACTCAGATGAGCGATTAGACGAAATAGAACCGGTTCTATTTGAGCACTCATCTGAGCACTCATCTGAGTGGCATTTATCGAGTTACAGTGTTGTCTAACTGCAGTGTGCTGGCGTTGCCATTTTCTGACAATCGATATATATTTCTTATCGAATTTTAGCTATCAGTCAAGTTTCTTGTATGTCAACTGAATTCATATTTAAATCCAAAAAATAAATTGCAACTTAAGAAGCATCAGAACGCAGATCGCAATTTCGCTTTTTATTCTTCTTGTCTTCTTCTTCTATGTAAACAAAGCAACGTCACAATGTTCATATGAACCAGATGATTCCGATGAACCAATGGTTCTGCAATTGGCTCATCTGAGCTTCTCAGGTATGTGTAAAAGCAAATCTGAGTTGATCAGATGAGTTTTCGCCTGACGATCTGTTTGTAACATAATAAACAAAAAACAGAATTGCAAAAACTCTCTCTCTCAAGAAAAACAGCCTCTACTTGGAGACTACGCTCTTAATTAGGAGATGTATTGACTATTAATTTTTATATCCTTGCAAAGGGTATTAAAATTTTGCCAGAAGTTTGCAACGCATAGAAATATTCATTTCCGACCCTATAAACTATATAAATTCTTGATCAGGGCGACGAGCTGAGTTAATTGAACTTTGTCCGTCCGTCTGTCTGTCTGCCCGTCTGTCTGTTTACACGCAAACTAGTCTCTCAGTTTTAAAGCTATCGAGCTGAAACTTTTCACAGAGTCTTCTTTTTAGTGCACACTGCAAATAAGTCGGAACCGACCGGATCGGATGACTATATCTTATAGCTGCCATAGGAACTATCGGTCGAAAAGTGGGTCTTTGTAACAAAAATTATTTTGTTTTTTATGTCAACGCCTCCCGCTTCAGCAATTATAAGTTTTATACGCTTTTACACAGATTTGGAAATTTTGGTCAAAATCGGATGATTATATCTTAAAGCTACCAAATTTTCGATAAAAATCAAACAAAATGATCGAAATCTTTGTAATTAGCATTTACACTACAAATTTGACAATAAAATTATGTATGAATGATTAAAAATAAATGATATATTTTTAAGATATTTGTAATTAAGTGAGAAGTCATTTTTCAAAAATGCTAAAAACAGTAATTTGTGATTACCTCGAAATCTGTTCTATTGAAATTTTTTTCAGCGCGTGATTTTACATAATGAATGACATAACATTTAAGAGGATTAGAAAATCATTAATTATTTGTAAAGTGTGATTTGTGCCCACAAATATCAATTTAGCAAAATGTTGATATTTGATATTCTTCATCTCCGAAATTCTAAACAATACAAAATCTAGTAGCCGTTTCTTATTATTTCAACTTCATCTTCTGTCATTTCTTAAAGTTATTTCTTCTGCCATTTTCCACACTCAATTGGGAATAAAGGAAAAATAAAAAATGGAAAAGTTCATCTTAATCGGAAAATAAGAAACAACCCATTCTATCAGAGCTATGGCAGCTTGACGGATTGCCTACAAAGCATTACGAGAAGCAGATCAAGAAAGCGGGCAAAGCCCATGGAGTCGTATATAAGATCCGAGATTTGCTTGACTTTATGCTGTCGACATCGGTTCTTAACTGTGGGGTCAGGGAGCATTCAATTCTCTACGTGAATCGAAGTAGATACTGGCTGAAAATGGAAATGATCAAGTGGCTGTCCTCGGTGGCTCAGAAGCAGAGGCGTGGCAAGACTATGGACAATCGTTTGACATTAGAGATGCTTAATAAATAAAAGCCAAGAGCCAGCTGCTCGAATTTAATAACATTTATATCAACGTAGACACAATTTAATATTTATATAACCACTTAAGAAATATTCGGTTCACAGAGCTTGTAGGGGGAAGAGGGATGACGGTTTCCATAAGAGTTTTGTGCGCGGATTTGGCGTACTAAAAGATACATAAAAACTATTTAAAAAATTTGGCTTTCCCGGATGTTCATAAATCAACAATTTTAGTGCCTTACAAAAGATGATCCTAGGATTATCACTGTTTGACTTAAAGTTATGCAAGTTGTAAGGATTGGGCAGCATGGGATGGTCGGGTGGGTGAGTAGGTGCTCGGCGGGGCTTTCACTCGATAATCATAATCAGATCATCGCCCTCCAGTTTCATGCCGTTGCTGATTTCCAGTTTCTTGACAATGCCCGCCCTTGGCGCCTGGACCACCATTTCCATTTTCATGGCTGAGAGTACCACCAAAGGTTGACCCTTCTCCACCTTGTCACCCACCTCCACACGTATGTCTATGACAGTGCCTGGCATGGGTGCACCCACTTCATTCTTGACGCTTTTGTTGGCCTTGGGATGGATATGGATTTCCTGAAAGTAGCCTTCCGTTAGAGTCAAATTCAAGATCAAAGCCCGACCCCACTTACCTTGACCGCCTCCTTGTCCAGTATGTGCACAGTACGCAATTGTCCGTTCATCTCGAAGAAGACCTCCCGATCTCCATTGGGCTTGAGATCACACGCCATGGCCATGGCCTTCAAGCTCAGGGTCTTGCCACGTTCCAGCGTCACCTCGAACTCTTCGCCCACCTTGGGTCCCGTCAAGAAGATACGCGTATCCAGCTTATCCACGGGTCCAAATTTCTCGCGGAAGTTCAAGAAGTCCTTCGTCACCTGTGGATACAAGGCCGCCGACATGACATCACGATCACTGATATGGGAATGAGATTCCTTCAGTTCAGCCTTCAACTTGACAAAGTCCAGTGGCTCCAGCTCAGCACCGGGTCGTCCCTCAATGCGTGGCATGTCCTTGAGCACTCGCGAGCGCAGGGGTTCGGGGAAACCGCCATGGGGAATGCCAATAGAGCCCTGCAGAAACTCCACCACTGACTTGGGGAATGACAGCTCCTCTGCCCGCTCCAGCACCTGATCAGCTGTCAAATGGTTTTGCACCATAAACTGGGCCAAGTCACCCACCACCTTCGAGGAAGGCGTCACCTTAATGATGTCGCCCAATAACAAATTGGCCTCACGATAGGCCTTCTTCACATCCTCAAAGAAATCGCCTAGACCCAAGGAGAAGGCCTGGAACTGCAAATTGGTGTACTGACCACCAGGAATCTCATTCAGGTACACATCAGCATTGCCCGATCTCATGGTGGTGGTGCACTCGAAAGGAGCATACAAGGTGCGAGTTTGCTCCCAATAGGCGGAGTACTCCGAAACATCACGCAAATCCAGATTGGTATCCAGTGGAGTGCCCTGCAGTGAGGCCACCACAGCACCCATGCTGGGCTGGGAGGTCATGCCACTCATAGAATCCACAGCCACATCGACCACATCAGCTCCAGCCTGGGCACAGGCCAGCATGGAGGCCACACCGGCGCCAGAGGTGTCGTGAGTGTGGATATGAATGGGCACATCCGGGTGCTTGTCGCGAATGGCCGTGATGAGTAGTCTGGAAGAGAACCACAATTATTTTAAATACATTCAGAGTTGCTTCTCCCATTCCTACCTGGCTGCCTCGGGCTTCAGCAAACCCGCCATATCCTTGATGCACAGCACATGGGTGCCCGCCTTGACCAATTCATCGGCCAGATTGGTGTAGTACTTCAGGTCGTATTTAGTTCGCTTGGGATCGCTCACATCGCCGGTGTAGGAAATGGCCGCCTCCACCACGCCACCAGCCTTGCCAGCCGCCTCCATGCCCAAAATCAAATTGGGCAAATAGTTCAGCGAGTCAAACACACGGAAAATATCCATGCCAGTTTGCACCTGAAAGAGGGTGGAATTGGTATGTTTACCTGTACCTAACTCCATTTCGGAATCCCTCTTACCGCCAGTTCACAGAACTTGTACACCACATTATCCGGATAGCTGGTATAGCCCACTGCATTCGCACCACGCAACAGCATTTGGAATGGTATATTCGGTATTTGCTTGCGCATCTCCTCCAAACGCTCCCAGGGACATTCGTGCAGAAAACGCAACGCCACATCAAAGGTGGCACCACCCCAGTTCTCCAGGGCATACAGATTGTTGAACTTGTGGGCCACATAGGGACTAATCTTGAGCAGATCATGTGAACGAACTCGGGTGGCCAACAGCGATTGATGAGCATCACGGAAGGTGGTGTCCATTAGCATCAGATTCTTTTGGCCACGCACGGCCTTGGCAAAAGCCTCGGGACCCTGACACACAATAATATCGCGCAGACCCGCAGGAGGCTCGGTGACTAAACCGCAAGAAAAAATCCATTAACAGACTGTCCTTTAGAAGAGCATTCCAACTACCACTACAAAAATTTCATTCAAAGGTCATGTAGAGGGCGCAACAAAACAAACGTCGGATTGGCGGCACATCCCACAGATCAGGAGGCCAACAATTCACAATACAAAACCGAATATTAAATTTAACCGGTCAACAAATTATATTAGTGCGTAATATTAGGTAAGCGACTGCAAAATATAAGGAAAGTTTTAACCAGGAAACAAAGGGTTCCAACCTATACATATATCCATGTAGTAGTGTACTGAAGTGTAAACCAATGTTATTGTATGAGCGACACCAACATTTATTGAAACGACCCAACAGGATTTTAGTCAAGGGTTAGTCTTTATCGGAAGCTCCCTTTTCGAGAGAACTTATCATGTGCATTTAAAACTTTCTCACAAATATATATCCTACAAATATTGTGTGAAACAAACTCTTATTTTCTATTTTAGTGAAATTTTCTTGTACCTTAATATTGTTAAGCAAAATTGTAGTGTAAAACTTCAGCTAAGGTGCCAATGAATTGCCGATTTGGTTTGTCGCAGTGGGAACACCAAATAGTTTGTGCGCTAACCAAAAATCATTTGGCTCTGCTTAAAGCACAGTACGGAGTACTCAATAAAGCGCTCGCAAACGAAAAACTCCATATAAAAAAAACGTTGTAAAACCACACGCAAAACGTTTGACGTCAGACGTTTTACAGTGTGTACGCAGACCAGTGTTGCCAAATCAGCTTTTTTCCCGTCATTTCTGGCTTTTTTTTTAACCGTATTGCGGGAAAAAATTACAAAATGCGGGAAGCGGGAATTCAGGCTTTTTTAAAAGGATTTCGGCTTCTTTTTAGATTTATTTTTGTTTTGGAGCAAATCAATAGCTTTTCACCCTTGTCAATCATTTATCGACAATAATTAACACTTGCCATATGCCACGATAAATGGCTTCGAAAGGCTTGCCTTCGGAAGTATAAATCTGATACCTCTCGAATAACGTCGAGCAGTTCTTGAAAAGGAACAATAAGATTCAATTCTATTGAAAATGCCACAAATCAACGAGATTTTTTTAATTAATGACACTGACGCATCCGGCCTGCTGAATGATCTTAAAGATCTGAAAGATTCTACAAGTTATTCCATCAGATACCAATAATAAAATACTACATGATGACTATTTGGAAAAATGCTTCAGATGGGAGTATTGAAGAAATCTAGTTGAGCATGTGCTGCAAAAATTTCATAGTTGATCTTATTAAACAACAGTAGCTGAAGTTTATTTTTTTAATTTATTTAAGTTGTCTTCTGCTGATCTGATTCTCGGATTTTCATAAAGTTCCTTGTTGCCTGAAAACCACAGCATTCTTCAAAAAAATTACATATTTTCAGTTCACTTCATTTTACAACCAAATAAAAAGCTTTTTCCCATTTTGGAAGAATTTTCCGATATTTGGAAAATAGGGGTTAATATAGGGGAAATGGAAGAACAACGAAGAAACTGTTAAGTTTTTGAGTGAAGTAATCGCTTTCAATGACTAAAGGGAATCAACGATTTTTTGAGTTAGCCTCGTTTGCGATTCAGAGTTTATCCTTGGCATGGTTGAACGCAAAAGTTGAGCGTGCCTAAAGATACATACGTTTTATAAGGTCCCCTCTAGTTACTTTAAGCCAGGGGCGCCCAAGCTTATTGCGCATGCAACTGCAACAACAACATCATATGTGTCTCTCTTCTCTCTCTCCTATGTCTCTCGCAAACTCAAACCCAACAACAAATTGCTTATGCGTACGGCTGAACGCTTGTCGCGCTATCGAGTATGATTTGCGTAGCAACGACCATACATACACACAAACAAGAATCGGTTCTCTCTCTCGATCTCATTTAATTGTTTTTGTTTGAAATATATTTGGCGTATGTGTATTGTTCTCGCGCGCGGGTAAGCTCGTTCTGGGCATCCCTGCTTTAAGCAAACAGGTACAACTGAGGCCTACGGCTAGGACGAGGAACTTCAGCACTCTGATGATATATTTAAAATATTTTGTATAAATAATTGCACTAAAGACAAGAAAACGATGCGCTTTTTTTACGCTTTTTTGTCGAAAAATACAGTTTTTTTTTCCTCTCCGACCCGCTGAAAACAGATTTTTTTTCTCGGCAAAAGTTGGCAGCACTGACGCAGACAAACGAAACGACGATCCACACGAACATCGAACTCGAACGTCGATCTCTGAATACAATGAATGTATGTGGATGGTATTAGCAGCTGTTCGATCCTTTTTTGGGCGCCCAAAGTAATTAAATTTATTTATTTTGACGCTCAGAAGCAAAAAAAGGTCCGAAATGAAGGGTGTGCGTAAGAATAATTTGAAGAGACTTCATGAGGAAGAACAAATCGCGCTGATTAATTACGTTGAGGCATAAGAGGCATAATTGGCACCAAGAGCTGTTCCAACAATTCAAAGGGAAAAATAAAGCGGTTGGCGCTCATACGGAAGATTTGTCTCGAACGGTTGTGGGAAGGTACGTCCCGAAAGGGGCATGATGACCTCCCTCGTCATAACGGGCGTGACAACTGTGCTGACCCCAGTCCTTACCCTCTGAACCAAGCATGGGGCTTTCTGAGTTTTAAATTGAGTCTCTAGGTGGAAGTCTATATCAACCGGAATTGTCATGTCCAACTGTTTGCTTTTCAAATGGCTATCTGGGAGACTCTGGTCTGCTGGGGGCGCTAGTCGGGAGCCACCAGTCCGGCTCATTGATTCGTATGCACTTTTCATTGCGTGTAGGGTACCGTGATTTTAACGTATCTTCACAATATCAGAATACATACTCATAGCGCAGGCAAATCTTCCCAAATTTCTCCCTTTCCTCAAATAAGGCAACTGAAACATTGAGGGATGCTTCTGGCATCCTCATCTCTCTTCCAATACTATTCGTGCGGGAGAAATGCCCCCTGGATACACCCTTTACTATCCGTGTTTCATAATCTGTATTTTGATATTGATGATTTTAAATTCTCATCAATTTTCATAAGCAAATCGCATTTAAAAACCGTGTTAGATTAACTTAAAAATCCCATTTTTGGCATTTTTTGGCTATCTTAGCACACTAATATGTTTTTAGGTTCCACACGCAACAATAAATGTCTTTTTTGTGCGCCCAAACAGTTTGGAGTACTCCGTACCGTGCTTTAATCACAAAAATTTTTATGTTATTTGAAAAAACATTCAACATATTTGGAAGTTAAGAGTTTTCATATTATTTTGAATATAATATTCGAGCTGAATAATATTTATTTTAAGGGATATTTTACTCTATAATCAATGGTACATTTTGAACTTGTTTGAAGAAAATCATTAAAAAAATTCGCCCTAATTAACGAAAAAATACATCGTATTGTTGTTTTTAGAAAAGCTTTTTCTCAAGCATTTTCTTTATGAAACATTTTTGGAAACTCCAGAAAACTTATTCTGTTTTTTAAAAAAAGGTTCTTACAGAGCTCGCAGAACACATTTGACCGTTTTTCTATTTGCGGTCTGCGCACTAACATAACCGAATAAAACATGCACGCTTGCTCTCTCTCAGAGCAGAGCTCTTCGTTTCTCTGTTTTGGTTTTCAGTTGACCGTTCTCAGTTGAGCTTTTCTTGTTGTGCTCATTGAATAACAACTTATACAGGGGTGTCCAGCAAATCTCTTCGAACTAAACTGGCACTACTTTATTTGTGTGTATATGTGGAAGGAAAACCGTACTCAACAGATCTACTTAGCCTTGAGCAGGCGGTTTCAAATCGCTCAACTTTTGTCAACTTTGTCATCCGATTTATGCAAGAGACGATGTGAACGGTTCATTCATTCCAAATACAAGTTATTTTTGGACAACGAAAGACGGTCAACAGTTATTTGCGAGCTCTTGTTTCTAAATACCATGGAAAATTGAAAATAAGGTTCATTTTTTCTGAGTGTGCATTGAGATCAGTGTCCGGCAAAACACACATGCTTATTTTGCCTTTGAATGTGTGCGTTCAGACACGCGAGAGCGCTCTCAGTTAGCAGTTAGTGTCTGTGTATCGACGCCGCTGCTACAGAGGATGGACGTCGGTACTTGTATACACAGAACATTGAACGGTGCCGGACACTGATTTAGATATATTGGAAAACGGCAACGTTAAGAATAATAGCATCTAGAAATTTGTTTATGAACTTAAAGTCAAACCCTTTTTGGCTTTTTTAGTTTGCTTTAAATAATAGGCGCCACTTTTCAACGAATGTGAATTTTTTTAAATTCCAAAGAAAAAAAATAGAGGCAAGCTAACTTCGGCTCGACCGAAGTTTATATACCCTTGGAGCTTGATATGTGCCTGACAGTTTGTATGGCAGCTATACTATATAGTGGTCCGATTTCGAAAAATTTTGGTGAAATGATGTAAAATCATTAAAAACTTATAAATACGGGCGTTGGGAGCTATAACATTGAAAACAAAAAAGTTTTTCTCATTAAGACTTTTTTTCAGACCTAACTTTTGTATGGCAGCTATACTATATAGTTGTCCGATTTCGACATGGCTTGGTGAAATTATGTGAAATCACTAAAAACTTATAAATACGAGCGTTGGGAGCGATAACATTGAAAACAAAAAAGTTTTTCTCACTAAAACTAGTTTTTCAACCGATCGTTCCTATGGGAGCTATATGCTATAGTCATCCGATCCGGCCGGTTCCGACAAATGTGCAGCGTATTTATACCAAAAGACTTCGTGCAAAGTTTGGTTACGATAGCTTTAAAACTGACGGAGGAGATAGCATAGAAACAGACGGACGGACAGACGGACAGACGGACATGGCTATATCAACTCAGCTCGGCATGCTGATCAAGAATATATATACTTTATGTGGTCGGAGATGCTTCCTTCTATGCGTTACAAACATCCGGACAATTTTAATATACCCTCTCCAAGGGTATAAAAACACTACACTTTTATTAGTGAGTACGGCCTGACAGCATCGAGTATTTAAGTATTTCATACTTTTGCAGAAAAGACAAAATGGAATGACAAATCGTATAGAAGAAATGATTTTATATTCTTCAATTCTTTTCATTTCAAGAAATGATGTATCATTTATTTGGTGGAAAATTTACATTTTTTCCAATCCATAATTATTTCTTTCGGTAAATTGGTAACACTGTTAGTCGCAGCTATTGTCTGCTTATTCACCTGATTTGGTGGACAAGGGACCGCTTCGGTGTCACTGTTTTGAGACGATTGAGATGATACAAGAAAAATCGCAGAAGACTCTAAAGGACATTCTGAAATAGAACTTTACCAAGTATTGTGATAACTGGAAAATTCGTTGGCATAAGCGTCTTGCGAGGGGATTACTTTAAAGGGGATGAAACAGATTTAGAAAAATATGATTTTGAAAATGTAAGAAAATTCACCTTTCAAATTGTCATAAGCTCGCTACTTTCGCAAACGAGTCAATTCTTGGATAAATGTTGGTTTATCCAACCAGACATACCGATCTGTATGGAAAATGTCAATAGTATCTGTAGTTTCTAAATTAAACCAACCCTTATTATATCGTGTGAAACATAAATAGGTCTTCCGTTTAAGTAAAAAAATTCTGTATAACATGATGAAGCTCGCTACTATTTTCTCGAAAAGGGATCGCTTCGCGTTCCTTTTAAATTCCGCAACATATATAATAAGCCGATATGGAAGATACAAATGAGTTGGGTGAAGGATGTGGGAAAAATCAAAATAAAAACGGCAACATAAACGTACCTTTGGCCTCACCACGCTCTTCACGTTCTAATGCTTCCGGCGACAGATCTTCATTTTGGTATATGTGAGAGAATATCATGAGAACGTTTTTCGTTTTATGAACGAATAGTTGGTGGTGGTGGTACAGAGTGTTGAGTTGTGTGCATTGTTGTTGTTGTTGTGATTAAAAGCGGTCGAATTTTAGAAAATTTGTATAGTGTATTAATAACAAATGTCACAGAATATCAGAATATAAGCTAGAGCCCTGTATAAGTGAAGACAACCTAAACCTTTTCAGTTTTATTAAAATTGTTTTTCGTGCTTGCATTAAGCCTAAGGGTACCGCTATATTTCAATAAGTTCCTGGTTATTTGTACTTCACTTAACAAATTAAAGAATTACTTACACCCATTCATTTTGAAGTTGCCTAACTTTTTCATTCTAAAGCAACAGTTTTACAGTATTCTAAATTAGAAACACCTTTTTGATGTTCATTTAGAGTTTTCATTTATGTGAAACACTAAATAATCAGTTTTTACTTATTTATTGGTAAAAATCAAAGAATCTTACTACATTTGTAGCAATTTGAGCAATTATGACTTTATTCTAAACATGTTATCCCTTCTTAGCTAACATCTAACTTAATTAACATGGTGTTAGTCAGGATCAACGTGTGTATGAAGATTCTTGTCAGTGACGGTAATTATATTTAATGGTATTACAAATAGACATTATTATGGGAAAGGTTGTGTTTAGTAAGTATGAAATTTGAAGATCGTGGTAGAGTCTAATGTTCAAGTTTGAACAAACGGGTTTCCTAATGATACATACCCCGAATATTGATACCATTCAATACATAAATATTGTCAAGCTAAATTTTTCGCTAATAGCTGAAAGATTCGGAGCTGAGAGCACAGAACCTCTCGTACTTCTTGGCTGAGCTTGCAACATAAAACTGAGAGCTGTGACTCAAGAGCTCTTAAGACTGAGAGACGTAGCTTACGAGCCATCTGTTATCTCGCGCCTTTCGGAGCTCAGGACCGACAGCTCTTGCTTGGTTACCGGCTCTAAAGACTCGGCTCTTGGCTCAGAGCCAAAAGCTGCGAGAGCTGATTAACCAAGGTCTGCTGTTTTTACACAATGGAATTAGGCATTTTCTCTGTTAAGGAACCGTCTAGGAGAACCGCCATTACATTGGACTTCAATTCAAACTTTGAGCTACGGTGAGACTTTAGCCTCTTCAAATTCGGTACCGCCCTCTCGCATTGTTCTTAGTAGCTTCATATGTATTTATTTGTCGGCTTCGATCGATTGCAAAAAGCTCATACATTGAGCAACACCCGAAAAAACTGGCTTTTCGCTCTATGCATACAAACATGCATACACAACATGTTCGCCGTCGAGTTTTGTTCAATCATATTGTTGGCACTCTGAATATAACCATGTGATCATTCAAATCAGTTGGGTTGTTTTGTGCGTTTGGCTTAACGACGATTGACTAGAGCGAGCGAAAATCACCTCGTATGAATAAACTCTTGCACAAGCGCATGGGTGCTGCTGACTAATATGAAAAGGGAGAGAGAGAGAGGCTGGTTGGCCGGTCAAATCTGAGATTTGTTCATCAAAAAACTCTGGCTCAACGGCTCGATGCGATTGCGGTATGAGCTGACTATATTCAACGCTGAGTTTTGTTCATTGATTAAATGTGAGCAAGAATTTTTGTGTATAAGGCAATCAAGAAAAAAGTAGATTTTGCAGATCTCTGGTCTAAACCAGCCGTATGGTTTTTATCCTCAGTAGAAAGGAATGGTTAGGAAAAGTCAAAGTTCAAAATTTTGTGTGACATAGCGAGTCCTGAAACTGGGTGGGAAGAAAAATCCGCTGATTTCAAAAAAGAAAACGCGCGTAGAGGATTGCATACATCCATAGACTATGATATCTAGACCCGCGATTGTCACTAGATGCCCCCAGGGGCCGAAGACATTTCGCTATTTACACATACACAAGCCAAGCGAACGCCAAAGCTGAGGCCAAGAGAATAAACAGGCCTTCAGTCTTTGGCTAGGTTTCGATGCGCTCTAACTTTTTGGCCTCACTTTCGTTGACAAACGCTGATCTTGCCTGAAATTAGTCAGCTCTTCGCTCTCTGGATACGTTTGGGAATATTTTCTTCTCGCTCTAGCCACTGTGACTTGCTATTGGCACTATAAAGTATCTTTCGCATCAAACTTGCATACACAACATGTTCGCCGTTGATTATTATCATGTTCATACCAATCAGTTCGGCTGTTTTTAGTCGTTTGGCTCAACGACGATTGACTAGAAAAAGCGATCGGGCACTATAAGTAATTCGTTGAGCACTATCGCTTAACATCACATAAAGTTGAGAGGCAGCTCAAATATGATTTCTAAAGCTGCCTTTACACTTGTCATATATCTCTGAAGAGACTCTCTGACTTTTTTGATTAAAAATCGTAGAACTTTTTAGCAGACTCTAGGCCATTAAGTTATGATTTTATCCATAACTTTTCTAAGATAAGACACGCACAACACTACTGATGTCGGACTTTGCTACAAGACTGCCTTTGGGATTCCCAAGCGGTCATAGCAGTTCTGTCATGAGGTATCTTTTGCCAATTCAGTGAAGTCAGGCGCAGGCTGCTGAAGATTGAATTGGTATTCATGAAATAGCTATACAGTCTATCAGCCTCCTTTGTAGTGTAGTCAAATATCTTTTAATATTTTAAAAATTTAGCCTTCTTTGATAAAAAAGGACAAGTTCTGCTTAGAGAAGTTTGACTATTTGGACATATATGAAAAGTGTAAAGGAAATACATTCAGTAACTTTACCCAACTGTTTGAGCGGACCAAATGTTTGTATGGAGAAGTCCTGGGAACGTAAATCCACCGAATTTACAGGAAAAAAGGGTTAGCGAATTCCTTAGCCTAAAAATGTTTGCGTAACTATTCCAGCCTTTCATCTTTTCCAAAATATTTAGGGCCGGTTTGCAATCTTAAATAAGAGTGATTTTATATAATTATTGAATAATAACTTTTAGTTTGTTTCTTTTCTTTAGCAAGTTTTCATTTATGGTTTATTTTCTTTCCCCTTTACTATTTTTCCTTTCTTTTAGGACTATAGGACTTATAGGAACTATTTCAAAACTATCCAAGCGGTTAATTTCATGCACGATACTCGAAATAAGCTCACAGCTGAAACAACTCATACAGGGCTCTTAAAAAAAAAAAGATTATAAAAACAACATAAATTTGATTAAAGCATATCAGAAGAAAGCGAAGAACATATCACAAAAAAGCATGCTTTTTCATTGACCCAACTCTGAGGTTAGTTTGAGCAAACGAACCTTAGACTGGTTTACGGACAAGTTGAAAAGCAGCAAGTTCCCCGGAAAAATGTGGTAGCCACAAAAGCAAGCATCAGATTTGGACATAGCTCATGCCTTGCACCTTCAAGTGGAAAGTGTTGTACTTACCCAGTGGCACTGTGGGTACATGAGGACTAACTTCGGCCGGCTTCAGGGTGGTAGCCAGAGGAGTTTGTGGCCCATTGACCAATACTTCACCCAAATAGTTAAGCAATTTCTGTGCACGATTCTGGGTGGGACGGAACTTAAACAATTGCGGATGCTCGTCAATGAAATAGGTATCCAAAACGCCATGTAAGAACTTCTGATTTTCCAGAACGTTCAGCAGGAACGGAATATTGGTTTTGACTCCGCGTATACGGAACTCTCGCAGGGCACGATTCATTTTTGAGGCAGAGCTCTGCAGATCGCTGGCATGAGAGATGACCTTGACCAGCAGGGAATCGTAGTAGGGCGAAATAATAGCTCCAGCATAGGTGGATGCGCTATCCAGACGAATACCCATGCCCTCGCCAGAACGGAACACCTCCAGCCGCCCGGTATTGGGCTGGAAGTCATTGGCCGGATCTTCGGTGGTCACACGACACTGAATGGCAAAGCCACGCGGCTGAATTTTATCCTGGGTATAGCCCAACTCGGGTAGAGTCATGCCTTCGGCAATACGAATCTGCGATTGAACCAGATCAATGCCGGTGATCTCCTCGGTGACCGTATGCTCCACCTGCAAACGGGCGTTCACTTCGATGAAGTAAAAGTTGCCCGACTCGTCGCACAGGAACTCCACTGTGCCTGCGTTCTCATAGCCCACGTGCTTGGCCAGTCTCACAGCAGCCTCGGTCATTTGATCACGTGTTTCAATGGGCAATCTGGGAGCCGGAGCTATCTCCACTACCTTCTGATGGCGACGCTGCACCGAACAGTCGCGCTCGTACAGATGCACCACATTTCCCGCCTTATCGCCCAACAGCTGCACCTCAATGTGACGTGGTCGCTCGATGAACTTCTCAATAAACATGGCTCCATTGCCAAAGGCGGCCTTTGCCTCCGAACTGGCGCGTTCGAAATTCTCCTCGACCTCCTCCATTTTGCGCACGACACGCATACCGCGTCCTCCACCACCGTAGGCAGCCTTGAAGATGACAGGTAGACCGTGTTTCTTGCAGAAATCCAAGGCTTCCTCCTTGCTGGTGACGGGACCATCTGTACCGGGCACAATAGGCACTCCCGCCTCTATGGCGGCCACACGCGCGGCCACCTTATCACCCATATTCTGCACCACCTTGGGCGTAGGGCCTATGAATCGAAGACCGGCATCGATAACAGCCTGTGCAAAGTCACTGCGTTCGGAGAGAAAACCATAACCAGGATGCACAGCATCCACATCGTTCTCCTTACACACACGTATAATCTCTGGAATGTTTAGATAAGCCTCCACCGGCGGCAGACCCTTTCCCACCATGTACGATTCATCGGCCTTCTGACGGTGCATATGCATTTTATCCTGTTCGGAGTAAATGGCCACCGATTTGATGCCCAACTCTGTGCAGGCACGGAACACGCGAATGGCTATCTCCCCACGATTGGCCACCAGCACCGAACGTATGGGCTTGTACTCCACCTGTGCAGACCAGAATTGGTTGGTTACAAGGCACCGGGAAAGGGTAATGTGGGACTCACCTGACTGGAGTAGGCATTCTTGTTGATGAAGTACAGCCTGACGCGGGGTTGCGCGCTGCGCAGCGTTTTGAACGCGGTCTGGGCAACCGGTATGAACATATTGCTTCTCTTACGTAGGCTGTGGAACGAGACATAACGAAAAATTATTCCATGTTCAATATAATACTTTACGATCGACAAGCTTCGATTATCTGGCTAATGAGACGCTCGCATTCTAAGTGCCTTAAGGTTATCGACTTTACTTTCAAAAAAACAAGCAGAGACCCCGAGAAGGTTACAAATGCACAAAAAAACACATTCATCGCTCTCCCTAGACACCAAAGAATTGCCTCATCTTTGGGGCAAAGTCCAATTAACTATTGTAAATGTACAAGTGAATGGCAGCTGTAGCTTAGCGTAGTTTAGTTAGTGACACATGATTGGACTCACGTGATTCAAATCAAAAGCTGGTTCCATTAGGCATACAGAATAGTGACAAAGTAAACAATTGAACAACCTACACAATAATTGGAAAATTAAATATTACAATTGAGTCTGTTGGGCGTCAGAAAATATACCATTAGTCTATCTATATCTGTTATTAAGTACCAACAATAACACATCAATAATAATAGCCAAAAGTTAAACAAATATTTATAGTCACCTTATAAAATGTTTTTTTCACGTTTTGTAGTGTGTGTGTTAGTTTTTGTTGTTGCTAAATTCCAGTTTTTGTACAAACAGTTTTTTTTCTATTTATTCGCACGTGTATACCTAGACAAATCAATTGAAATTCTATTAATGAACTCTTCAATTGAATCTACTTGTAAAAATGGATATTTCAATTTCGATCAACATATGTTGCTGCGTTCAGCGGGAGCATTTTAGTTTCGCCATGGCAACTGGTTTCAGAGACCTAGTTTTGCTATCAAATTGTTGTTTTTTTGCCTAGGTCAAGGTTGATTTTAAATGTAGGATATGTATTGCTTTTCTGTATATTTATAGCCAATTTGAGAGCCTGGTGATGTACCTTCCTAAACCACTTTCTTGCTTGAGATTAATTTGAAAATAAATAAAGAATGTATATAATAGAAATCAATTTAATAAATCATACCGCCAATGTTCCTTCATATAGATCAAATATTTACTTTCACGTTTTTTTTAAATTTTTTAAAGTTTTATAAAACAACATTCAATGGTCAATATTCTTGGAATTTGAGAACCAGCGTCCGGCAGGGTCTATCCAGCTTAATGAACGTCCTATCAAATATATCCTATAGCCACTTCTTTCAGTGGTCTCAGACAGATTGTTCAGACTTCAGTTCACTTCCCATTTTTTGTGCGTTTCGCTGCATCCCGCATATTACATGTTAAACGAGAGCGTAAGTTAATGTCGGCTCTAACCGACTTTGATATACCCGTTACTCATGAAAAAACATGTTTAACAGTGTTCCTGCGTTCCTTATGGTGAAAATCCGAAAAGTATGCAACATTTTTCTTAACTCGGCTATTTATTATCCGACCTTGCTGTAAATTTCAGGGATTATAATTATAGCTAATATAAATTTAAGTTATAAATTTGCGATTCTTAAGAGAAAAAATAAAAATAGTTTTTTTTGTATTTTTTTTATATTTTTCTAGGCGTTGAAAACTGAAATTTCTTGCATTTTCGATCGATTTTTAAAAAATATTCTTGGTCGTTGAATTTAAACTACTTTACCGATAAAAAATAATGCTCTTTGCGATTATTGACAGCTCAATTACCTTTCGATTGATATCTTGCTTGACTCTATCTGACAATTATGAAGTGAGATATGGCTTAAAATGTAAGAGCACCTTCCAAAAAAATTAAATAAATTAATATTTCAAAAATGAAGACATGAAAAAATTTTTGAAATCGATTTTTGAGAACACCGTTCCAAACTATACTAATAAAATATTTCAGCTGAAATGGGTCATTTATTTTTATACCCTGTTCCCATTAAAAATAGGAAAAAGGGGATCATGAAGTTGTGCAAATGTATGTAACAGGGAGAAGGAAGTATTTCCGACCCTATAAAGTATATATATTCTTGATCAGCATCAACAGCTGAGTTGATTTAGCCATGTCCGTCTGTCCGTCTGTCTGTCTGTATGAACACGTCGATCTCAGAGACTGTAATTGATGGAGCCACAAGTTTTGGGATGTATGTAGGTGAATACTGTACCCACATCGAGTTTGTTTCAGATTTCGAAAATTCCTCCTCCTCCATCTTTAAACAGCGAAAATCTGTCGTTTTCTCTGTACAAACGCGTAGATATCACACACTATAAGAGGTAGAGCCACAAATTTTAGCATGTATGTAGGTGTACCCGTACCCAGATCAAGTTTGCTTCTGGTTTGGCAAATTCCTCCTCCATCTTCTTCTAACCGCGAAAAAACTTACTATATTCAGTTAGGCCCAACATCGATCTATTCTGTGTACCACAATGAGATCCGAACAAAAACATCGAAGATATGCAAGTACGCCTGCGGGCACTCGACCGCAACACTCTTACTTGTTTTTATTTTTGTAAACTAGTGTAGTCAGACAGAATTAAAATTCGTTTATCATTAAATATAAACTATTCAAAAAAAAAATTATTTGTTGCTTGGACTGTTTTAGTTTTTCATTGGTGATTTAAAAACTTTCGATTTGCTCACATTGGGAAATCACGTCGTTAAGTCAAGAAAGTCGAAAGGTTTTTTGAACCTTTGGGGATTGTGTGTTGTGTTTAAATAATGGAAAAGGGCATAGCAGAATAAGCATACAAAAACTGCCCCCTCTCCGATCAGCACCAAATTTAAATATGTTGTTACCATCAATGAGAAACTCACTCTCCTAAATTTTTAGTCTTCTAATCGCTATTGGAGTAGAGTTATGAGGGCGGAAAGATAAATCAAAAAAGTCGTTTATCTTAAGAACCGCTTAACCGATTTGGATGGGTTTAATATATGTTGTAAGTGTCAACAGAACAATTCAAAAAATAATTTTTGCACGTTTTTATTGCCAATTCTTAGGCCCAAAAAAAATTATTGAAATTTTTTTTTTTCGCACGCTTTTTGATTGTAGCATCTAAATGGTTGACCATCAATCACATTCATACACAATAGTTTAGTTTATGGGTTTGGTTTGGTCCAATTACATTTTTTTGAATAGTTGCATATGGAATCTTAACAGAATCGCCAATTGGTCATCTTACTTTTCTTAAGAATGCCAAGTAAATTTTATAAGAAAATAGTGTGACCGTGTCTTTTTCATGTAGGGTTGCAAAAATATCAATAGTTAAAAAAATCATCGATGTCTGCAGCATAAGTAAAAACATCGATGCATCGATGGTAACGTTTCTCCAGCTCTATTGTCGAGCTTCGATAGTTTTTAGATGTGTGAACCAGATAGATGAACTGGATCAGTGACTGCAGCTGAATCAACTTGAACTGAAACCACCTCATGGTCAATGTAGTTGCTCAATCTATTGCTGAGTTTGTGAAATAACTTAGCTAAGAATAATCGAAGAAAATCATTTAAGTCCTAAAATTTATATAAATTATACAAGCTGCAAGGGTATATAAGCTACGGTCGAGCCGAAATTAGCTTTTCTCTTTTTTTTTGGTTTTATATGAATCATAAGAAACTTCTAATGTAACACTCTATGTTAGTAATTGAAATAAAAGTTCTTTACTAGATCCAGTATTTTTGAACTTTCCTATTGTACCGAAGGTTTCAGGGATCGAAAATAAGTCTTATTTTTCTATTTTTGATCTAACAATGCATTGGTAAAGAAAAATCGGACAAACGTTTGGAATATACAAAAATGATCCTTAGCCAAAGGACTATAAATTTACTGCAAGATTTGTATCTTGGTAATTTTTTGAAAAACTAAATTTTTTAAAATTATATTTTGGGTTTTTTAAAAAAAAAACAAAAAATTCATTAATTTGAGTTTTTTATTTAAAATTAAAAGACTATGCTTATTTTTAGCTTATGATATAAAACAATAAAAAAATATTGCTCACTCTTGAATATTATAAAAAATTTAAAAGAAAGTACTCATTTCTTGAATATTATAAAAAAATTAAAAAATAAGCATAGTTTTTTAATTTTAAATAAATAAATTCCAATCAAAAAACTATTTTTGGAATAGTTAAATAAAATTTAAGAGCTGACAATTATTTATACAGTACCTAATAAAAATTTAACGAGAAGGCCAAGCTAACTTCGTATTTGCCGAAGTTTTAATACCCTTGCAAATGTTTTAATACAACAGAGTTTACGAACGTCAGTATTAAAACAAACCACTTTCCAACCGATAGTTCCTATGGCAGCTATAAGATATAGTCATCCGATTTTAACAAAAACTTCCAAATCTGTGTAAAAGCGTATAAAACTAATAATTGTCAAGCGGCAGGCGTTTACATTAAAACAAAAAAGTTTTCTTACAAAAACCCACTTTTCGTCGTAGTTCCTATGGCAGCTATAAGATATAGTCATCCGATTTTAACAAAAACTTCCAAATCTGTGTAAAAGCGTATAAAACTAATAATTGTCGAAGCGGAAGGCGTTTACATTAAAAACAAGTTTTCTTAAAAAACCCAGTTTTCTATTAGTCATCCGATTTTAACAAAACCTTGTAAAAGCGTATAAAACTAATAATTGTCGAAGCGGAAGGCGTTTACATTAAAAACAAAAAATTTTTTTTAAAAAAAAATTCGACCGATAGTTCCTATGTCAGCTATAAGATATAGTCATCCGATTTTAACAAAAACTTCCAAATCTGTGTAAAAGCGTATAAAACTAATAATTGTTGAAGCGGAAGGCGTTTACATTAAAAACAAAAAAGTTTTCTTACAAAAACCCACTTTTCGACCGATAGTTCCTATGGCAGCTATAAGATATAGTTATCCGATCCGGTCGGTTCCGACATATTATCAGTGTGCAGTAAAAAGAAGACTCTGTGCAAAGTTTCAGCCCGATAGCTTTAAAACTGAGAGACTAGTTTGCGTAGAAACAGACAGACAGACAGACGGACAGACGGACAGACAGACGGACGGACAAAGCTCAATCGACTCAGCTCGTCGCCCTGATCAAGAATATATATAGTTTATGGGGTCGGAAATAAATATTTCTATGCGTTGCAAACTTCTGGGCAAAATTATAATACCCTTTGCAAGGGTATAAAAATAATGCTTAAGTTGTAATTTATATAATACAGCTTATGAGGCGTACGGTCCCTGAATTTTGTTTTATGCGGTATAAAGTTCTGCTGAGTTTTCTAAGCAAAAGCATCCTAAAGAGTATAAAATAGCTGAGTAATTGATGGATTAATCAGTTTTTAGTTCCACACACACGCCGTCCTAAAAGTATGTAAATATATTTCTAAAGTTTGCGTGCTGAAATTGTTTTGCTTTCTCATTATCATCAAGACAAATGGCCCCTGTCGTTTCCAAACGATGACAGGCGGCGGGTACAAGGTGCGCCGGTGACCGGCATTAGCTTTGCTTGTGCTTGACTCTCGTCCAAGTTCAAATAGCCGACGATTGGTACTCTCTCACTTTGAGGGGCTCGTCTGTGTGCTGTCTAAACCAGTTCGTCTGTCTCGCCAAAATAAACAAAAAGTGAATAAAAACTGGAACGACTTGAATTTTAAATTCGAGTCTGGTCTGGTCATGTGATACAAAATATATTTTTATTTTGGCAAATTTTTTCTCCTGACACTCCAATCATCCGGAGTCCTCAACCTTCGATAGGGTTCAATGTTCTAAGCCCACATGTTTTCGTGTGTGCTTACTAATAGTAATTAAAAAGGTGTTTGCTTTTTTTTTTGGGCAGGTGAAATGTGGCCTACAACCCACAACAACTGCACTCTTGAGCGAATCTTTAGATTGCAATATCGCGTGGGTTTTAGGGGGGGAAGAGGGGCAATCTACAACAAATGTTGACACATGTATTGGATGTTTATATATGAGCTGAAACACAGGTGTAGATAATGAGCAGATAAGTTAGTGTTATTAACACAAACGAGGTGTATTTGCCCTCAGGTAGGGTAAGTCCTACAGTACAAAAAAAAAGCCAACATGTTCGAAAACCATCTTTCGGGTTGCCAGACTCTAATTAAGTTTACCTTTTTTTATTAACATTCATTAAGTTGAGTGCACCATACAAAGGCATGAGGCATATGAACAAAACAATTAGCAATAATAAAATAACCTGTTTGTGTCGCTTTCGTATGTCAAATCAATTTAGGAAATGTCCTTAGCTCAAATAAACTGCTTAAACTTGCTCCATAACATTTGTAGATAAGCTTTCAAAGTCACCTCTACTCTACATTAGCAACAGTATTATACAATTCACATGTATTTTTAGTAAATAAATGCGTTCTTATCAATAAAAACCACATTGCAACAGGGAACACTTATTGAGAAACGAGAAGAATGAGAGTTCATTAAATCTACATCTACATCTTACGAATATTATAAATGTGAAAAAAATAGTACTTCTAGTTTAAGAAAATTCTTCTTTTGAAGTAAACGGTACGTTTGCAACCCTGCCATGAGCATATCCTTTCCGTCCTGGTATGCAATTCCGTATTTTAATACTGTTCTCAATATGTGTGTTTTTGTTCGCTTGCTTAAAATCAATGACGGCTTTGACCTTAACGTACCCAGCGTTCAAGATCGCTTATACGCACACTCATTTCTCTGAGAAAAAGTGACGAACATAAAAAAAAATCACAAAATCACTTTACTGCCTCTCTGTGTTGTGCACATTCCACTTACATTATTATACAATAGTTGTACTATTATCCCTTGTGTTTGTTATTATTATTACATAATCGCTCATTTATGGCAGAGCAGGCGCAAACACAATGTGGTCACGCTATTGACACGTTCCCATATAATTGCTTGAAGGACCTCAACCTAAAGGGGTGTGCCCAAGTACACACCTAGTTAATGGTCCGTCGCAAACAGCAGGCAACAGGATAAATATTTGTAACAAACAATACAAAGACAAATGTTTGCATTTGTTTTTCAAAACTTTGTAAGTAATCGAGATTTCTTAAGGTATTATTTTCACTAGGTGATAAAATTCCACAAAAAGCCGGCCAAAGAAAAACTTGCTTTAATTTTGAAGTGGCAAAGATAATAATTTTATCATAGACACACTTAAGCAATGCAATATCCTTTAAATGATAAGTGCAATTAATTTCCGCTTTTTTATAATTGATTAAATTTTGATGATAAGACAAATAAAACTTTAAAATAAATTTGTTACTATTTTGATTAGAGTCGAGAGAATATAATAAGTTCGCTTGGGTGGGTAGCTACCCACCCGAAGTATTGCGGCTTACTTAACATTTTCATTGATAAGACTGGTATTAAGATTCTTAAATCAGTTCAGAGCAGAGTTCCCCAGGGATAGCCCCTTCAATTATCACGCAAACGAGTCAATCGCTTGCCGAAGTCATTGCTCACTAAGTGTCAGAGTGCATTTCAGCAGTTCGATATCGCTCCGCTACCAAGCCATACTTCTAATAGCAATGTCGACCATATTTTGGTGGCAGAACAATTAGGCCTGTTCCCGTTTTCGATTCCGATCAAATCATGTGGAATCGGAATTGGTAAATGTGGTAAAAACCGACTGTATTCTTCGACATTTAACTTCAAAACCCTATTTACCTTCACTAGACCCTCGTGTGACAAAAAGATTCGCCTGAATTCTTTAATCACTTCGAATTCGGAAACATGAACTGGCCTGAATATCAAAATTTTTTTATTGTTATTTTTCTGATTTTAAAGCGATTGTCCATCATAAGTTTAAGTCTAATGAACATTAGCTTAATAGTTTGGCGCACCTTCATGTCGTAGTATACAGCTCGGTGGACCGATATATATTGCTGAGACCTAAAATTTTCAAAACTATGAAAAACTTGAGTATTATTTTCAAAAGGCTAGAGAGGCTCATCTTAAGCTAGTTCTCGTTCTAACCATTTCTGAGATAAGTGAGATATCATACGGACAGATGGATATGGATAAAAAGACTAGGATTTTGATGCTGATAAAAATATATATAAAAACTCAAAAAAAACGACCGGGATTAAATTGATCGAATTTCAAGTATGTCATGTTCTTTGATGTACTTCAATTATGTACGGAATATTGTGGAATCGACGAATTATTGTTGATAGTAAATTGAGAACAATTGCTCCTGAATCAAGAAGTTTCCGTACTAACAATAAGACAAAATATGAAAGAAATGCGTGCTCTTCGTTCAGGTACAAAATATCTTGGATCGGATATCATGGATCAATGCTAGCTCCAACAAGTAAGAGCGTTATAGTCGAGTGGCTCGAGTCCGAAATCCCCTACACCATATACCAACGCACTCTCCCACATCCACACACCCATGCGGGCGCGCAAACTGACTCATACGCTCAAGCTGCCTGAAATAGGCATCCTCCCTCTCACAAGCAATATGGTTTTGTGTATATCTTTGGTGTTTTTGGTCCGATCTTATTGAGCTTTTTAGAATAGATTTTTATACGGCCTAAGATGCCTTGTGGTAAAAAAAATATAAGGCCAAAGATACGACAGCCCAACAGTGTTTATTGTGCAGGCCTATTTTGATCTAATTATGTTAAAATGGATTGCACTGAACTAACTGCATCATTGGTTTTACTCTATCAGCTCTTGCTTCGAAGATATGGCGGAAATACGAATTTGTTGGAGTTCTGGCACTCTGGAATTTACGGGAGCCACACTTGGCATAAATATCTGGATTTATGAGCTATTGGCGATAGAGCACATGTCAATGCATCTTTAAAAAATCAAATGCGCTATTTAAGTATAGCAGAAAGTGTACAAATTGTACTTTAAAGTCAACCAATTCTAGTTTTATGGAAATGTTCTCGAAATAAATTATCCCCTCTTAGCTGTGTGTGTTTGTCGAATTTCTATTAGAATAATCTAGGCTTATAGACCAACAAATGCTCTAATTATAAGAACTTTTTGCATTTATATTAGCTTATTTGGGAGAGCTATAGCCTGTTTAATACAAAAATACATATTTAATTTTATGGGAGGATAACTAAATTGTCACTCTAAATCTGTCTAGAAAATGCTATTTAACTCAGCATAAATTATAATATATTTTTACATGTTGAAGATAAATTCTATATTCAACCAAGTAGCCTTTACACAGTTCCTATACAAATTAAAAGTGGCAATCTAGTCTTTCTCCCATATAAACTTAAAGAAATGCCATAAAAATCACATAATCAGATTACATATTTGGCTACATGCTCTAATAGCTCGGAATTATGCAAATATTAAAAAACAAACTTTATCTGGGTATGGTATACACCTATGTACATGCGAAAAACGGTGAGTCTCTCTCTTATAAACTCTGGAGCAAAACTATGGCCGCACCTTGGTTTTTCAGTGTACCCATAGAAACAGTGAAACTTGAAAAACTTTGCGAGAAAATAGATGACAAACATTGCAAAACACTTTTAATGCAAAAATCAACCGTTATGGTTTATTTTCGTTTTGTGCGAGGTGCATAATTATGGCCGTACCATTCAATTTCTGATTCTGTGATTGCTGCGACGATTTTATTTGCGTACTTGGTTGAGTAACTATTTGTAATACATTTGTAAATATGCCAATTGGGCCAGTGCTATCAGATGTCGAAAGCACCGGAGGACGTAAGCCGATTAGTGAGTGCTGCAAGAAATTCATTATCAGGCCTGTTCCGAATTCCGAACGTTTTCAAAAAGTAAAAACGAAACGAAAACGAACGTTTTACTATTTGCTGTTCCCAATTCCGATCGATTTGGTAACGTTTAGACTTTCCGAACTCGGTTTCGAAGTCGCTTTCTTAAACAGCTGGCTGGCTGGCCTGCGCGCGTGTTTGTGCATATCGACAGCAGCCAGAGTTGTCACCATCTCTATAAATATAATTTACAAAGCTCTTTTTTACATATTAAGTCAATTTATTTTTATTTAAAACAGTAATTAATTATTACACTTGACTTTGTGATATCAAATATGGTTAAATATAGCTAAACTGTATAGAAATAGTGCGGTGCAAATACATTAATTTATATGAAGCAACCCTAGCAGCTATCAATTGACGGTTAAAAACGACTAAAAAGTAAAGTGGAATTCAGAACAGCTCGGTTTGAAAACGACCGCTCGGTTTTGCTTTTCACGCAATATTTTATAGATGTTTAAAAAAAAATGATTTTAAAATACACTTAAGTTGTAAACATTTTAAGTTGTGATTCTAATCGATTTTAAAAATGTTCAACTATATTAAATTGATTGATATTTTAATAGCAATTACTTGTCATTCAGCTGACTCTGCAGCACAACTTTTAAAAACGACAATTCTGGTCGATTTGCGGAATTCGGAACAGCAATCAACTCGATTTGCGACAATTCCACTCGTTTTCGCAATTCGGAACAGGCCTGTATATGTTCCCCGGACATGAATCCGATGGAAAACCTGTGGGTGTTGCTGGTCCAAAGGATTTATGTTCGAAACCCTAAGTACAATAGTACTTAGGAGCTCGAATTGACAGTTATTAAGGCATGGAAAGAACTGTCCCATAGTAATTTAACAAATCTCGTAGACAATATGCCGAAACGGAACGAAAATGCGAATGGTTTTTAATCGAATCTGGTACTAACGCTTTGGTTATGGAGTGAGGATAGATTTCCGACCTAAAGTAATACCTTCTTGTTCTATGGTACATTTTTTTTTTGATTTTCCAGACTTATTTCGTTTACAACAAGAACAACCCGGGAATAGCTTTAAAGTTTGTAAAGCTTACGAATTTGTTAGACTCCAATCAAAAATTTTTTTAACTTATTTTTTTTTTTAAGTAAATCGGGTTCTGGAATGGTCTGATCAAAAATAGTTCAAAGCGTTCTTAAAAATATTCCAAAACAGTCTTCATACTTGAATAAGAATTTTGTACTTGAATCAAGTATTTTTTAACTCACCGTTCTACTGGCATTGTATTTACTTGATTCAAGTAAAAAGTTCTTGGTCTTTTGTCTAAGTGTACCTTATAGCAGCATCGGGCACGGTATATGAATTTGGAAGCAGTCTAACAACAATAACAACAGAAAAACCCCTTATCAGCGAGTCTTGGTTGCACACACTGCACTTGTTGCGCCGTCTGAGTGTGCGCACAGATTTTGTGTTTCTAACTCACTTCTAGGCAAGGAAATTGCACTTGTTGCGCCGTCTGCTTGTGTGCGCTCGCACTGAGAGGCGCAATGAGAATGAAGGCGTGCACACCGCTGACTCTAGGAGTTGAAGATGCTTCCTTCATTTTTGCACCATTATAGTCGGTGTACCTTTGGTACAGAGGGTAAAAATAAACCTTTTGATCAGACCACCCAGATTGTATATTTTTCGATATCGATTTAGTGGCGGAGCTTCAGACTTCTCCATATCAGTTGGTCTGAACTCTATAATAAAGTCTTTGAATCCAAACGGAGAGACTTTTCTCATTCATCGAATTAAAATTAGAATTTTTCTCATAAACATTTTTTTGACTTCTGTGTTCATAGTTTAGTTCTTATCAAATCTATAAGCTGATATACCTTTTGACTTTGACTATACCCGGCAAATCAAAGTCTAGACTCGTTTGCCTACTTTTTGGTGTATAATTTAATGACTTTCACATTGCACACGCGAGTTAAATTCAAATTTTATATAGAAATATACAAATGTATACACATACATAGGCTAGATTTTGTCAAACACGTTTTAGTTTTTCTATTTAGTTTGTTGTTGTTGTTTTTAGGCAGCGAAACCATAAGAAGGTCATAGATATTGAACACAAAAATAACACACACATCTCGCCACACACATTGGCCATTGCCTCCGCTCCCGCATGGAGTAGGGAATAGTGGAATATGTGAAGAATAGAATAAAATGTAATTAACACATGTCCAATAAATAGAAATGGCAATTACAACAGAGAACACCAACTTATGCAATTAGTTTGGCCCCCCACCAAAAAGGTCTTTACCCTTACCTTTTTCGTGTAAGAATTTAAGAAAAGTAAGCGGCCAGCGGGATCGGTTATCCCTGGCTTATCCAAACAAAAATAATAAATTCGTTCTTCACAGTCTTAACCAATATTCACAATAATTTTTGTATATATATATTTTGTGTTCTTTTTATTTTTTTTGGTTTGGTTTGGTAGAACACCACGAATATACGCTCACTGCACTACACACAAAGCGGCGTTTCTCTGCCCAGGAACTCGGCGAACCGTTCACACCAAAGCTGTACGTCCAACTGACGAACAAAACTTGGAAACTTTTGCCAAAGCAGCTGCTGTCTCGCAGCTTCGACCATCAACTGGTGGAGAGGGAACAGTCGGGTCTCTCTCTGGTAATTTCGCGGCATGTGCGTGCTGTCTGTGCCTCCCAACCGGAATACAATAACAACAACAAATATGCACTTTGGTCCTAGCGGCAAAATTGCCGGCCGCTTGAGAAAGAGCTTAAGAGAGAGAGACAGAAACAGAGCGAGAGAGCGAAAGAGTCGGTGGGAGAACAACAGCTGTGCACGGGCCCCCCATTTAAGTTGGTGCCAAAAAATAACTCTTATCTTTCAAAAGCTGTCTGTCTACTTAAGTTTATAAATTTTTGCGTCGATTTGTCATCTCTAGATTGCGCTATCTGTCAGATAATCAAAGAAATAATAATGCTGAAAGTTAATGTGAATCATAAAAAATTCTTCAACTTAGTTACGACCATGTGGTTTATACAGATTAAGTGGCCAGAGAGACTTCGGCGGTCATTTCGAATAAGTTTTGCTAATAGAATATATAGGAGAAAAAAGTTTTGAAAAATGTTCACTAGTTAGGACTTGCTCAACCTTCGCCGAATGTGGGAACAGCACATACAACCAAAGTACAGTCAAATACTGTGTACCTCTCAGACTAATGGCGAAAATGTCAAACATACTGGACCTGAAATTGCAGAATAAACGAGAATTTCCAAGAGCGTCAACAGAAAAACATTGAAGATGATGGTAATGTCCTTAAAGAGTACTAAAAATTTAAGGTTTGAGGAGCATACGCTCATAAAGATTACCCGCCATCAGTAAATTGCCATAAAATAGAACATCCCGAAACGCGATGATGTAAGAACCACAATCCGAGGAGACTTACTAATGGTAATTCAACAGTATTTACATGTAAAGTAAAAATATGCCATTTCGAGACAATGTCGTTTTTAATAACATTGCCAGATATGTACACAATTTAAAGCCAATGGACCACATCTCAACCGCTGTATGCCAAATTTTTGGACTGCCCTTGATCAGATGGATAGACATGAAAGCCCTCATATTTTTACACAAAATAATTAACACCAAATAAAAAATTTAAAATATTAGTAGCGCACACTTATTTAAAAATCAATTATTAATGCACCTAAAACAGTAAATCAATATTAAAATCTCAATGTTAAAGCTAATTTTAATACATATATACCATTGTTAGTTTAAGTAGTAGTATAAGTTTAGGTTTCATATATCGCTTTGTTACCTGTCGTGACTAGTGAGTTTAAAATATGCTTCGCATGTATCACTAGGAATATTCGAATAAACTGTTTGCCCTCTGCAATATGTTCAAAGATATTTGAACAGTGCATTTAAAGACCGCTACCTGCGGCGCACAAAAATAGCAATAATAAGGCATTTCTCTGCTTGGGGTAAAGCCAAAAGATGTAAATATAAAAGGGAAAACCCAATATTTTAATAAACATTCAGCTTCTAGAAGGGCAGCTAGTCACTCGCACCATATACGCGTTTTATTCACATTAGTTGATGATTTCATTTCAATATTTTATTTAAGTTGAAAATACTTTGTAGAAATGTGGACATTTTAGCATTGAAGGATTGTATTTTGTACATGAAGTTCTCATTTATGGAAATCAAACAAGTTTTGGTGGGTCGCCTTAAAGCATACTAATAAAGAGATTTGAAACCATAACATCTTAGCTTTTTTCTTGCGGCTCACACACCGGAACAAACGCTGAAAAGAGCCAGAGCAGGCGGCTTGAAAGTGAGCAATTTCGAATCCTGTTTAGAACAACCACCGGTACTTTAACGAGAAGGCCAAGCTAACTTCGTCTGGGTCGAAGTTTTTAAGCCCTTGCAAATGTTAAATGTATGTTATAAAATCCACAATTTTTCTAAATAAAACCCATTTTTCGAGCGATAGTTTCTATGGCAGTTAAAGATATAGTTATCCGATTCTGACCAAAACCTGCAAATCTGTGTAAAAGCGTATAATATAAATAATCACTGAGTTGGAAGACCGATAGTTCCTAGTTAGCCTTAGCTTGATAGCTTTAAAACTGAGAGACTAGTTAGCGTAGAAACAGACAGACGGATGGACAGACAGACGGACAGACGAAGCTAAATCGACTCAGCTTGTCGGCCTGATCTAGAATATATATAGTTTGTATGGTCGAAAATGAATATTTCTCTCATTACAAACTTCTGGGTAAAATTATACCTTTTGTAAGGGAATAAAAATGGTTCCGTTTGCGTAAATTTGAAAGTGGAGTATTAAAATATATCCATATTTAATAGTTACGACTAGAGGTGGGCGCGGGCCGGGCTTTTTTTCGTGGCCCGCGGGCTTACACAGGCCCGGAGCGGGCCCGGGCCTTAAAATTAAGATTCGTGCGGGCTTCGTGCGGGCCCGGGCCTTAGCAAAAAGGCCCGGCCCGTAAAAGCCCGTAATAGGCCCGTAAAAGCCCGAAATAGGCCCGAAAACAGTTTTGATTTGTTCGCGCTATTTTTGTTTATGTTTGAATTAGAACCGCCATTTATCGCATTTTAATTGTTTATCGATACTACTATCGATTTGCTTATACATATTTTACTTGTTTGTTCACCACTAATTCAAAATTGGCGTCCTATTGTGAAATTGATAAAACTTTGCAATATTTGCAAATATTTGCATTATGGTTAAACAAATTATGTAAACTTTGCAGAGCTAGCACACTTGATTCCCAAATAATAACTGAGTTTAAAACAATGACCCTAAGCGCATTAGAAAAAAGGTTTCTTCCGGCAATCGCTCATTTGGTTGGGCTTTTCTTGAACCCTCCTTATAGAGAGATGAATTTCCTCTCAGAGGAAAAAAGAGATAATGTGTTAGCTACGGTAAAAGCAATGCTCTCCGAATTTATAGGGGATCATGAATGTAGTAGCGTTGATGATATAACTAATAACATAAACCCAAATAATTCCGAAAATGGAATGTTTGCTGAATTTTTAGACTTAAGTTATATAAAAAACGAAAAGTTGAGAAAAACGCTATCGACATAGAGCTTGACAAATATTTGGCCTATCCAGCAGCTCCTGGCACACATATTTTAGAATTCTGGAAAAATGCAAGGGACTTAAAATACCTTCCCAAATTAGCTCGGACCATTCTGGCTATTCCCGCCAGTTCGTCTACGAGCGAAAGGCTTTTTTCAACATCGGGCCATGTTTTTAAATGAAAAACGCACTAGGCTAAAAAGCTCAAATTTAGAAAAAATTAAGTTTCGTGCCGGGCCGGGCCGGGCCCGGGCCTTGGTGAAAAAGTTTCGTGTTGGGCCGGGCCGGGCCTCTCAAAAAAGAGTTCGTGTTCGTGCGGGCCCGGGCCTCAAAATACAGGCCCGCGCCCACCTCTAGTTACGACTCTCTTTTGACCGCCGCACTATGGTCCCAAATCCCAAAAAGCTGGATAAAAGTCGAAATAACACAACGTTCAGAAGCGTATAGAATCGTGAAAAGTTAACCGATTTTGATTCTGCAAAATGGATCCTACTCTTGAAAGTAAAAAGAATTTGAACGCATTTCTCAAAGTTATTATTAACAATGCATGAAATAGTGAATCTTTAATACAAGTAGAGGTTTTTTTTTGGTTACATTCTGAAAAGTCGTGTTTAAAAAGCAATAAGTCAAAACTCCTAGCAGAAAATCTATCGAACTATTATAGAGATATTGTCGATAAACGGGTTTTTCGATGCTTTAACCAAATCAAATTCGTTTCCGAAGAAATTGTGCGCCAAATTGGATCCGCCATTTTGTTTTTCCAAATTGTGACTTCGGATTCGTGATCAGCGACCCCGAAAACCCCCGAACTTTCAGCCAAATTAAATGCGTTTTTGAAGAAATTGTCCGCCATATTGGATCCGCCATTTTCTTTTTCTAATTTTTTAAGTCGGATTCGTGATCATCGTCCCCGAAAACGCAAAGTACAAACTTTTAGCCAAATCAAAAACTTTTTTTGACTTTTGGCCGTCGTTTTGGGACTTGGGACCACTGTGCGACGGGTATTCACATTGAGTTTTTCAGAAATTCTAAAAGAAGACTAATCTTACATACCGAAAAGCAAAAGTCTTACCGATTCGAAGACTTCCACAAATTTGCATTCACACTTGGTGGTGGAGTATTCCAAAAAAAGCCCATTGGACTCACTTTCTTTACAAATGGAAATTGTTTTCGAAGGGTTAAGTTTTCTTTATAAAGTCAGAATCTGTATCTCAACTTCACCGGAAACAAAAATACACAAATCATATAAATTAATTGCTATTCTATTAAGAACACAGAGAAAACAAAATTGGGAGCACGGAGCGGGTAGAAGCGTCATTCCTAAACGACACGCATTTCGCCCTGCTAAATTGCACACGCTACGTGTAGAATGCAGGAAGCTACACGCGGCGAGCAGAAAAACTGCACGTTAAGCGTAGAAGTTAAAAGTCTAAACGCAAGTAAGTCTTCGCTTAAATAAATCAAACCTCAAGACATTAGCCTTTCTTAAACTCTGTTTCATCTCCCCAAGGTCTGCATAGATCATTTAAAATTTTGTATATAGGTAAGCTCTCAGACTTGTAAGAACCAGCCTAAAATCAACTGTTTTCGTACATTGAAAATCACCACATTAATGATGTTGAGGTTGGTTATTAGTGGAAACTTTCAGTGAAGCATAAAGCTTTTATTATTGTATGGGAAGCAGAAAGCTTCGACTATTCAACTGAATAGTCAAGTCGGCCTGTCTAAAAAATCGTACGACTATAAGAGCTTGGATGTCGCGACGTTTTATGATTGCGATTGGTGCGCTGATTTTAATGAACGTGCGGGGCACCCTCAGCAAAGTCATGTTATCGTCTCCTATCAGCGGGGCTTTCTGTATAAATAACTAGTACTTAAAAACATTCACATTTCTGTACAGATGTGTGTACCATAGTAACTAAGTAACATATCAGAAGTTTTTGAGATTTTTATTTGTATTGTGGATGGCACGCGTTATTGGGGCAATTACGGCGACAAGCGGTGGCCCAACAAAAATTGTGTTGAGTGTGACCTACGTGATAAGAAATTTTGTTTATTAGATGTTTTTAGCCGCACTTATTCTTCTAGATAAGCCGATCAACGCCTCCTGGTCTTTTATGAACTTATCACCTCACTTTCAAAAAATTATTGGGCAGACTGAATAACCATTTATCTTATCATTGTCTGCCTAATTGAAAATTACTCTTTAAATCTACTTTCGCGCCTGGAGGTTATATCTTATTCGTTAGATTTTAAATTGATTTGGCTGTGAACTACAAAGCATGCCTCTATTCTTTCAAACTGTCCAGCATTTTGATTAGGATTGTTATCAATATTGTGCATTAGAATTCTAATAAAAACTCGTTTGTCAAATTAATACCTAAGAGGGGAAGGTTGTGGTTTGTCTAGCCTAAAATTTTTTACCTAAAACGAAATATCAGGAAGGAGTTTATCGCTTTTTCTGTAGCTTGATAATTAAATTTAATTTTGTTTCATATTTATATTTTATGGAATTAAATTGAAAACGAAATGGAGGGTTTAGGCAATATTCCAAAGTGCAAAATGATATGAGTATTTAGACTTGCGATAAACTATCTTCAAAACTCAAGGATTTTATATCTGAATCTTGCATTCATATTTTCAATGATAACAACGTGATACATTTTTGAACTCAAAAAAGTTAATCGCGTCGAGACCAAACAAATTCTGAAAGGGTGTGATGGTAGTATAAAAATCCTGTCTGGGTTTGGTCTGATTAGCTGCCGTTTTCTGTTTATTGCACTTTGAACTTTTCAGCTTCAGAGTAGGATTACCGATACCATATCTGGTAAACCATTTTGAAGCAATCTTTAACAAATTTGATGGTCTGATGATAGTGTCAGCCAATTTCTACCAAAAACTGTCATTTTTCGAGTTATGGTTGAAATGACCAAAACTTCCGAATCTGTGTAAAAGTGTTTGATTTGAATAATCGCTGAAGTGGGGGACACTAAACTTAAAAACAAAATAGTTTTTCTCACAAAAACCCACTTTTCGACTGATAGTTCCTATGGCAGCTATAAGATATAGTCATCCGATCCGGTGGGTTCCGACATATTAGCAGTGCGCAGTAAAAAGAAGACTCTGTGCAAAGTTTTAGCTTGATAGCTTTAAAACTGAGAGACTAGTTCGCGTAGAAACAGACAGACAGACGGACGGACAAAGCTCAATCGACTCAGCTCGTCGCCCTGATCAAGAATATATATAGTTTTTAGGGTCGGAAATGAATATTTCTATGCGTTGCAAACTTCTGGGCCAAATTATAATACCCTTTGCAAGGGCATAAAAACGAATCGAATAACTGTTTGGGCTACGGTTACTGTTTTGGCCGATCGTTATTTTTCGGTTACGGTTATATTACGGTTGTGGGATATCGGTTACAATACTGGTTACGGTTATTAACCAAATTCTGTTTCGGGTTTTGGTTGCGGTTTCGGTTATTAGTATAAAATATCAGCTTGGCAAATCATGCAGACGAAAGCGGGGATCCATTATAAATTCTACTCCTGAAAACAAACGCTGAACACATATTTGTGCAGGTGATACTACTAGCACAACTTTTGGTAATTTAAAAAGATCTGGAAATATTGTTTAATTTTTCCCAACCATGCCAAGATGTGTACCCTGCCTAGCCAGATTTCATGTTTGGGAAAAATATATTTAGGGATAATGTCAGATTGATCAACTTGGTTTTGGACTTATTATGGCTGTCCATTAATTGATTGTGTAGATTTCATAGCAATTTAATGCGGTAAATTTGCTTGGCAGATAAAGACACATTATATCTAGGATCAATAAATATTGTGCATAGGTAAGCATCATTCTCGAACAGATTTGGTTCTCTTAACTCCAACTCGTGAGGCTAAAGTTTGGTCAATTCTGAGTTGATGTTTTTGATTTCAAATTAACATAGAATCCAGATAGAATAAAAGTTACCAAATACTAAAAGTTTGCTCTGCATTCTTGTTGATCCAACTTTTTCTGGTGCTTAAACTGTAACAATATCACTATCAATATCACTAAACTGTAGGTCCCTTTCTCTTGTGCGAAAAATTTAAAAGCACACACGCCAAGAGATTGAGAGAAGCTTGGCTTGGCCCCGTTGGAGGAGCTGAACATTTGGGAGCCAATTTTTCATACATAAGGAAAGATGAGGAGGGTAAAGATTTTGGCTAGCTGCACTCACTCTTTCTCGTTCCCTCTCTTTTCTTTGTGCCCGCCAGGAACAGTGCGGCTCAATGTATGCATGTAAAAATGTTTATTGTGCATACATCAACAAAATTTACGTCAGAGCCGCCCATGCAAAACTGAGTGTCAGAGAAAGAATGAAAGAATTAGCCCTGCACTGATTTAAGTTTATCAAAATTTTAACTAGTATCGGAAAACCGAAATTAACCATTAAATATGTTTCTGTTTCGGATTGTTGATAAGCGCTTATGGTATTAAAGGTTTTAGGGTTACTTTTTTACGGTTACGGTTACAAATTTTAAAGAGTTTTTAGCGGTTAAGGGTTGCTGTTTCTGTTACGGTTTTAATCAAACGTATAAATTACGCTAAATCTCAAAAATCCATTTGGCGCATTCGTAGCCCAATTCATAAAATTTTAATGTCGTTCTCGCGAGGTCTTTTTATACCCTGTTACCATTAAAAATGGGAAAAAGGGGATCATGAAGTTGTGCAAATGTATGTAACAGGGAGAAGGAAGCATTTCCGAACCTATAAAGTATATATATTCTTGATCAGCATCAACAGCCGAGCCGATTTAGCCATGTCCGTCTGTCAGTCTGTCTGTCTGTGTCTGAGACTGTAATTGATGGAGCCCATCAGATTGTTCAGATTTCGAAAATTCCTCCCCCCATCTTTTAACGCGAAAATATTTTTCTATTAAACGCGTGGGTCTCACAGACTATATGAGGTGGAGCCACAAGTTTTTGCATGTATGTAGGTGTGTACTGTACCCAGATCGAGTTAGTTTGCTCCATTTTGACCACAGCTTAGTTTTGCAAGTTAACGTACCCACCATACCTCCTCCATCTTCTTCTAACCGCAAAAAACTGTCAGAGCTACAATTTTGAAGTTTGAACCTAGTGACTCAATATATATTCAGTTAGGCCCAACATCGAGCTCACACAAATCTTGTTACCCGTAGGCAACACACGTGAACACTATCAAACCGTTCATATGTCGAAACGAAACAGCTCTTATTTAATTATTGAAATAAATTTTAAAATCAAAGGATTCATTAAGTCAAAGTTAACCATACTACTTGTGATTCTTGTCATCTCGTCTGTCGGGGCACTCGATCACTAACACTCTAACATTGTTAAGTATTTAACAAAAAAAAATTTAGGGGAAAATTCTCGAATTTGAGTCTGAATAGGTTTGTACTTGTTGCGAAAATTAAACAAATTATTTAATTTATTTCCTATACACATTTTATTTATTCAAATTTAGTTGTCCTGCCAAAAATTTTAATTCATTTTTTCGGGATTAGCTGGCTCTCAGGCGAATTTAATCCGACAAAATTTAAATTTTAATGTGAAATTAGAATGAGCCATTTAGGCTATCATTTGCTAAAGTTGTTTTACCCGGAAATATCATGAACAAATAGTTTTTAACCTATGAAACTGAAAAAAATATTATTACCTCGGTGGTATTTTAAGTATTGAAAAATTTACCACCCTAATTCTTTGATTGCCATGGATTTATCCTTCGTTTGTCAATATGTGATTAGGCCAAATCTGGGTATTTGACGCATTTGGTTGTTTCTTAGCCTTAGCGGTTTTATTACCACGGTTCTTTCGCTTTTAATTCCCTCATCTTTATATTTCTCTTTGGTAAGTTTGTTTGATTTTTATTATTGAACCTCTTTAATTTTCCGGATAACGATTGTCAGTCACGGAATGCTTTGAACATTCTTTAAAACCTTCACTATATTGGATAACCATTGGTTATCCAGCTATTATTGCAATTCAATATTTTCTTAATCTGGTTTTGTAGTTAGGCGGTCGATTTTGGTCTTAAAAAAACTTAATTAACCACCTATAAACGTGTTGATAGACCCTGTTTGCTAGTTCTAATAATGTTATATGTTAAAGTTTTAACTGTTCTCAGTGTGATTTTCCATCATATACATAGATTATTCCTTTTTAATGCTAGCACTCACCTGGCTTTGTTAACGAATCAGTAGATATATTCAAAAACTAAATAGTAAAATTCTCCAGTGAATTGAACTGTTGTGTAAATTTTGTTCCGCCATTTAATGAAATCTTGAAATCAAGAGCTGATGGAGAAATCCCGTAATCAGTTTTGGAATCGGTGTAAAGCAGAATTTATTACAAACAAGGCTGGACCTCACAAAAGTAAATTTTTTTGGCCTGTGCAAGTTTTAGAGATTAAACTGAGCTTGATATTCTAACTATATCCAATACGGAAAACAAACGCGTTGGTCGAAACTTCATACTTAGAGCTCTGTGCTCAGATTTCCGAATCGCCGAATTGTGTTCAAATTCTATTTTAGCTGACTGGTAACCTTATCAATTTCGAACAACTGCGCTGGATGCAGATTTACGAACAGCTCGGTTTCTCTCAGACTCAGCAAGCCCCGCATAATGGCATAATGGATCATGCCACTTTCGGAACGAACTTTTCCACAATAATTCGAGACAAATCTTTCCAAACTTCAATATAAGCGCCAACAGTTCTATTTGCCTCTTTGAATTGTTGGAACAGCAATTGGTGCCAAAACGAAACACCCTCTCCAGGCGCAATACGAATCTGGTGGCGTGCAAGATCAATCAAAAATGTAATAAAATTTTTTTTTATAAAAATAATGTTATTTATTTGTTTTTTATTTCGAAAAACTTAGTATTACTGTTGTTGCTTTGTCCCTGACTTGCTTGTTGTAGACCTTTCTGGACTGCTGCTTGAAGGCTCTCCATGTCAACTGCATTATGTGAGACATCTTTAATATCGGGATGGAAGATTTTAGTAGGAGTAAAATTTGATTTACGTGACGTGACTATGACGTCATTCATATTTTGTGTTGTTGTTTTGTAAAGTGTCCCGGCAAACACACACAAGAGGATGGACAGATGGACGATTTGGGTGGGATCTGGTTGATATCTGGTTGCGATTTGGGAGGGAACTGGGTGGGATCTGGGAGGTATCTCAACTGGGTAGGTAAAAATCACCATTTATCTATGGAGCAGCATAATAAACAAGAGTTTCTTTATGTTGTTGGTATTTCTACTCCACGTTAGTTTTCTTCCTTTAAAGGATTGCCATTGCTGATCTATATAGCATTTAAAGAGATTGTGACTTTGAAAAGAAGCTTTTAAACTTAGCATCAAGTTTCAAATCAAAGCCTCGTGACTGTAAACGATACTCACACCTTTTTTTTATTGGTGAGGTCCTCTACGGTATTAATCAGCGCAATTTTTCTTCCTCATGAAAGTTCTTAAAATTGATTTTTTTTACGCTCAACCTTCTTTTTGGACATTTTTTTGCTTCTGATCGTCAAAATAAATAAGTTTAATTTGGCTCCGTTTGCGTGTGGTTATACCATTTTTATATGGAGTTTTTCGTTTGCGAGCGCTGTATAACTTCTCAAGAGCGCAAGATCTGATCGAAATCCTTACTTTACTTTGTGAACTGAAGTTAGCCAAGACACCAACCATGGTGTAATTTTACATTTTATCTACATCAAATTTAAAAAGCAATCGATTTCGGTGTCGTTTGTTCTAGTATTAGCCAAAATAGCGGGTTAAACATATTCTAGGAAAGGTCACACCTTCTCATACCGCCGAGTTTTGAAAGTCTTTTTCGTAACATGTAACTTATTCTTGCTGCAAGAATTGTATAACAGTCGTTGCGACACGTCATTCGATTCTACGCAATTTTGTTACCTTTAATTTTAAAAGCAATTCAAACTGTTAACCCAATTAAAATTTTATTTAATTTAAGGTTTTTTTAGGTATTATTTATAGCTTAATTTTTATTTCTATATTTAGAGTGGTTATTTTTGGTAAGCATTCAAATAAATTTGTTTCATTTTAATGCCAAAAAGCTAAAAAAATATTTAGCTGCTCTTTTTCGGCCACTTGAAAATTCAATTTGCGCGCCACTAAACAGCTGTCCTCCATTTGTGTGAAAAAAGATGCTACAAACTGCCAATCTGGTATTTATTCCCTTGCTACAGCTATCGATACCGCTGCTCTCTGCTCAAACAATGGCTCAAATATGGCGGGCTACAAGTATTTTTAATCACATTTCAGTATTTTTCTACGGTCACACTGGCGCATACTGCCTACTAATAAACATTAGTCGGAAAATCAACACTGAATGAGGTGGACGCGCTGCGTTTTTGTTTATGTGTTACACATTTTGTTTTTGTCGTACCCAACGCGCTATAACTAAACTAATTAAATATGTTCAAAATGTGAATTAAACTGTAAACACGATTAAACTTAAGTGCAACAAAGTGAATGTGTTTAATGAAAATGAGGTGAAAAGGAAGCCACACACACACACATGCAAACAAACAACCCAAACAAAACGGACGCGGCAGTTTTAAATGTTTGGTAATTTTATCAAGTGCAACAAATGTGTGTTAACTAAATTAATAAAATAAAAAGGTAAACAAATACCAGCATAATTATCGAATTTAAAAATGTGTTAAATGATAGTTTTTCGTAAATGAATTTGAAGTGCTTGTTACCGTTAGATTGAGAGTGGCTAAAGTGCCGTTTGTTTCGGATTTGCTTCTTCTTGCACATTCAACATGTTGCAGGCCACTGAAACAAAAACAAAATAATAAGCGATCGCTCTCGCTAGCTCGCTCTCTCTCTCTTAAAGAGTGTGTTTTTGCGGTGTTTTGTTTTGATTTTCCACACACACACACACATATGCCCAAGTGAACCCATTTCCGTGTGTGCTTGCAATCTAATGAATTGGTTGTTGTTGTGGATTTTAGTAGAAATTAAAATCAAAAGAATCAAATTGGATTATCGCCATAAAGCTTAAGTAAGTTCAATTTATATTTTGCTCTCACTCTTATCGCTTAATTATAAGTTGCTGTTGTAGGTGGCGGTAAACCAGTTTTGATAAGACCTTGAAGCAACCGTTGGTTAGAATCTCAATTGATTGATGTCTCTTAGTTGGGTTGTTTGTTAGTTGGTTGGGGAGGAGCTGGTTTATAAATAGATCAAGACCAGTTTAACAATCTCAGCGGCTGCCTTGTAATTGCCAAAATAATTTTCTAAGACCAACATTGCATTTTCTTTGATGGATGATGTGCTGCTGCTGGCCTCTCTGTCGCTCGCTTTGTTGCTCTCCGCTGAAACTTGTCGGTTTAGTTTTTACTGGCTTTGCGTTTTGTGCGAGACTCTGTGGCTGGGCTATTGACTTTGCTGCCTTTGGCTTGTTTTGGGTTTGGTTCTCTCTTTGGTTTAGTGGGCGCAGTTTCAGTTTGGTATCCTGCCTTTGATCCTGCATTTAGGTAGGCAGACGGATCAAAAACGGTAGAGAGAGATGGAGAGGGAGAGCGAGCGGTGAGAGCGTGGCTGAGAGGGTGGAATGTGCCTAACCCTGTTCAGGGACTCGCTGAATTAAGTAAAATTTGTCACACGTTTTCCTGCATAGGCATTTTGTTATTTCATTTTAAAACCTATTCGAAATCATTTTGTGCTCTTATTTGCATTATTTTTCAATTGTTCAATTCTTTGACTAAAGTTACAATCATTTGAAGTTTTGGTTTTATCGATAAGTAAATAAATAAGATAAAATTTTAAATGAATTTCAAGCGGGGTTTTGGAAAAGTTATTTCACTGTAGACATCATATACAATTTAGCGTCCATATAAAAGTTGCCGAAAGAAAAAAAGTATATTGCTTCAAAAATTGAGAGCATTCTCGAAAAAATTTAATTGGATACGTATAATTCGTCAAGATCGTTTAATAGATCGTTCATAAGACTTATGTTCATCTTAGAATTTATTCGTCATTTCCGCAGTGTCCAAATGTAGCCCTCTTTATCAGGGACGTTCACTTAAGGCAACTGCTATACGCTGATGACATGGTAATTTTGTTCTGCAGAATATGATAACACTTTGGAACAATATTGTGATTTAAGGGGAATGGAAGTATACATGTCGAAATCCGAAATATAGGTTTTTGAAATGGGGCCAGACTTGCTGCTATGCAATGGTTTTACAAATACAATTTATCAATAAAAATCACGTCGGAGTAAAATCTAAATATCTAGACGTAATCCTAACATCACGAATGTCCTTTAGACTACATATTAAAACGAGAGCATAGGTTAAAGTCGGCTCTAACCGACTTCGATATACCCGTTACTCATGAAAAAACATGTTTAACTGCGTTCTTTAGGGTGACCTTCAGAAAAGTATGCAACATTTTTTTAGGGTGGGTAGCGGGGGGCTTGGTTCACCTCTTTGCTCATAACTTGAGAACCGTTCATGCGATCTTTAACCTTTTTTTCGGCAAACCGATTCATTTTGCTAATTACTAACTATCTCTAGAAGGTACAAATCGTTGATCTTTAAAAATGTAGGAGATATAACGTTTTTTCCAAATTGCGGGGGCGGGAGGGGGCGTGGCCAAAATTTGAAATAAACTTGATCTGCGTGCAGATAAAAGAAGCTTTTGTCCCATACATGTCAAACCTCTATCTCTTACCATCTCTGAGATCTAGGTGTTCATACAGACGGACGGACAGACGGACATGGCTATATCGACTCGGCTGTTGATGCTGATCAAGAATATACATACTTTATATGGTCGGAGACGATTCCTTCTGCCTGTTACATATTGCTTTATCTTGAAGAACAACTCCTTGAAACCATTTTACCAAATTTTCATGGAGATTTCAGCAGTAGAAAGAAAGTTACAGCGCTCCTAGCCGCGCGCCTCGTCCCGGCTCCTTGACTAACTTGAAACTTTAAACGCGAATATCTCGAAATGGTGTTTTTTGCCAAATGACTTTGCGGTGATATGGATTGGAACTACTGAACCGATTTTTTTCAAATTTTATTTAAAAACTTTGTAATGAATTTTGTGTGTACTTCAACGATGGATTTTTCATGCAAAACTTTTTATTTCGCCGAAATGAATTTTTTAGTAAAACTTCTAGCGTCCGAAAAATTAATTTTTTGCATAACACGCTGCAACGCGCTGCCTCGTGTGCATAAGATCGTCGCGACACGCCCATCTCTGCTCTAGACTAATGAAATTTTTTTATTTTTATGGATTCAGTTGACCTGTTCAACCTGGGGAATTATCACCGCAAGGCTCTTCCAAAAAGAGGCGTTTAAGGGAAACAGCTACCCCTTAAAAACAATTTAACATTTTTTTTACAAATTTTTGCACAAACATTGTCAACAAAATGTAATATCAGAAAATAAAATCATTCATGTAATAAAAAAATAGCTACAAACCTAAAAAAAGATAAATAACCCCTTAAAGTATATTCAGCGAGTCATATTTGACTATGACGCAGGTAGATTGCAACATATCCTAAAAAGGAAACGGAAAATATATTTTGGCATGAGCATATAAAGTGTCTGGTGAAACACTGAGACTTAAAACTCGATGAAAATTTGACAAAATATCAGTGCTGCAATATGAGCAAAAATGTATGTAAATAGTGAAGCATCCAGTAATAATCGCATATACAAACATTGACTTTGATGATACATATCATCTTAATAATAATAATAATAAATAAATTCAAAACATATGTATAATGCAGATATTATGAACCTTACAAACTATTAAATTACTTAAGGTTTTAAATATTTCTCCACAATGACTATCAGCCATGTTCTCAATTCCACTTCCACAAAAGTTTTGTGATTTAAAGTCCAAATCTAGTACTAAAACCGGTTTTAAATCACAAAAGTTTTGTGAAAGTGGAATTCAGAACATGGCTGTTAGTCGTCAGTCGGAGAATTCTTTTCTATTTTTTCGTTGATTTTTGTTATTGTACTTGGGTGTCTCTACGAGTAACGGGTATAAAAAGATTCCACCAAAATTTGATTCCTGTACTGAGTGGCCTGATTCACATACTGTACTAAACCCTTTCAGTTGGTATCGCTCGCTTTATTTAAAATATCTATGACCTGAGTTGGTCTTAGTGCAGGATAATTAAAATATAGTGCTCTGTGTTCTCTTAGTATAGGACATCTGCCCAGTAAATGTTTGATGTCCTCTATTTCATTCGCATTTATTTGTCCGTCCAGTAATAAATCTATTTTCATTCCAACAGAATCATGTGTCACTTTTCATCTTAAAAGTCCATGATACTGCCCAAGTATCCACTTGTGCATATGTTTTGCCAACAGTGTGATCGAGCGCTTTACGGATTCGCCCTTCGCCTCTTAGTTTTTGCTGCGCGAGTTCCGGTCATTGGGTCAAACTGACAGGATATGTAGAGAAGGCCATATGCATAGGGACTGGCACCCCTGATCTAAAATGCAAATTATAATTTTCCTTGTTGATTAAAAGTAGTTCCTTAAAAGGCTGTGAATCTAAATAAGTCTGCGATTCATCATCAACAAACCCTCACTCGGGTTCTATCCTATTACAATTGCCTTGCCACCCAAAAATGGATTCTTACTTTGTTTAATTTTTTGGTCACATTGCTGCTGCATATTCATAGAGCTGATCATTTCCAGTTGAATACATTGCAACAGAGCCAAATCGACCAACGACCTCTCTCTCTCTCTCTCTGTCTCTCTGTCTTCCACCCCCGCTCCAAATTCCAATGCAAACAATGGGCGGCCATTCATCTTTACGTAATTTCAATAAAAAGAAAAAAAATCATAAAAATTGTTTCTTTAAAACAAAGCAAAAAAAAAGTGAAAGTCTAAGCACAGGCGCAGGCAGGTCGACAGATACCACAGAGAGTTGGGCCACATAGCAACAACAACAATACAAAATATAATTATTATGCATCTGCAAAGTTAAACACACAACAACAACAACAAACAGGCCCCCATCAAAAGCATCCCAACCCAATTTATGAATATATAGGAAAGCAAGTTGAGGCCATTTCGAAAACAAAATCTAAACTCAGTCTTCAAGTTTCTTGTACCTAATTTCTAGCTGGCGTTTCGCCACAGAATATGTGCTAAAACCTAATTTAAGTAATTTTCAAATTAAAAACGACAATCAGCGCACATTTGATTTTATATATAATACAAGTCCAGCGCTTAAGTTGAGTGTAAAATAGGGAATATGGAATACTCTTTAAAGAAAATATAGATACTTAAAACCAGGAATTAAAACCGAAACGATTTACGGTATCGGTTGCGGTGTGTAGCTCGGCGAATAGCTTGTAAAACGGACATATGTAGGTTGGTTGTCCGCTTCCTATATAGTAAACAAAATCCGGGGGCCAATTTAAATCAGAGGCGGCCAAATGGAGAGGAAAACAAGTGAGAAAGTCGGTCAAGCCCGACTATGTCATACTCTGTACCAAGAGCAGGAGCTAAATGCAACGTTTCTGCTGCGCTCATCTCTAAGTTTCTCTCTCTCTCACTCTCTCTTTCACTCACACGTTGTTGAATAAAAATGCGGCGTTGGTTGTGTGCGCGTGGGAGGTGGTGGGGGAGGGGGGAATTTATTTTTGGTCATAACTTGAGAACCGCTCATCCGATCTTTATTATTTCTTCGGCAAATCGATTTATTTTGCTAATTACTAACTATCTCTAAAAGGTACGAATCGTCTATCTTCAAAACTGTAGGAGATATAACGTTTTTTCCAAATTGCGGGGGCGGGAGGGGGCGTGGCAAAAATTGAAAATAAACTTGATCTGCCTGCAGCTATAAGAAGCATTTGTTCCATACATGTCAAACCTCTATCTCTTACCATCTCCGAGATCTGTTTGTTCATACGGACGGACAGACAGACGGACAGACAGACGGACATGGCTATATCGATTCGGCTGTTGATGCTAATGAATAATATATATACTTTATAGGGTCGGAAATGATTCCTTCTTCCTGTTACATACTTTTGCACAAACTTAATATACTCTATGTACCTTCGGTACAGAGTATAAAAGTGCGCTTGTGTTGGTGAACAAGTGAGCTCTCTCCAGACAACACGCGTTTTACTTGCAATGCAGTGCTCACAGATTCACACAAGCATAACTTCTGCTCTCGTTTGCTTAAAAATACGACAGACTTCGGCTCGTGCGAGCCTTAGGTGGCCGGGTCTGATTTAAATGCCTTGACCGGAACCGAAATTCGTTTCGGTTTTAATGCCTGCTTAAAACAAAGATGAATATCTTCTAATATCCGCAAGCAATAGAGCAAAAGGATGTATTTAGTTCGCAGAAGAAAGCATTCCAACCACATATACCCGTATTAGTAATGTAAGCATGTAGCTTGTACCAAGTCTAGTTTCTCCTAAGAATACAAATATTTGACCGAAATTCGTAAATATTGCCATTTTAAGCAGCTATTGGCTCAAAACTTAAACTTTTTTGGGATTAATCACTTAAAAAAGGCAACTAACAAATCATAATTAAAACATAAATGAAAAAGACTGCCTGATTACCCATAAATTGAAAATTTGTTGAATTTGAATGAGGTCTAAAACTAGATAAAGGACTTATAGAATTAAGTTGTTTAATACTTAAGGCATGTTTTGCTATGTATTTTGCTTTGTCGAACTTAAAACTATTTTCAAAATATTTCTGAAAAACTAAAGATAAAAGAGAAAACTTTATATGTGTTCAAAAAATTTGTAATTTTAAATATGAAGATTAGATTTTTTTGTATTTGCAATGTATATATATTTTGTAGACCATATCAAGAGCTCCATCTTTACTAATGACAATTTCAAATATTTAACAAAATATGGAGTTCTAAAAGCCAGCCTAAATTCTTCAAAGTGCTATGATAAGAAAACGGCAGCTAATCACACCATACTCAGCCAAAAAATTGTACCATCAAGTACCAAGGTTTATTAAAATTCTCTGTGTGTTTGTAATGCATAAAAGGAAGAATCTCCGACCACATAAAGTTTATATATTCTTGATCAGCATTACGAGCTGTGTTGATATAGCCATGTCCCTCTTTTTGTCTGTCCCTATCCAGCTCCATTTCACTCCATATTTGCGCGTTTTAGCAGCTCGTAGCTCCGTATTCTGTCAGGCCGAAAAATACCAAATAGGCATCGGTTCACATATGTTTGAATTTTCGACACTATCGAGATTGATATTTTCCAATTGGAGGTTCCGTATATGTAGAAGCACTGGCATTACGTTAGACTTAAAAAGCCTGACTTTGAGCCAGTGTGGATACGATGAGCTGGTCATCCAAAATCACCTTATGGGATTGTCCGCAACAAAGGCTAAGCGATTTAGTTTTGTAGGAGTTGATTTCAAGTCCTGATGATTTAGCTAAGGAGCCAAGTTCGGTTAAGGCACTTGCCAAGTCGCTTAGCCTATTTGCCAGCGGGCATACAGCATAGTCCAGATGCCGCAATGTGGTTGTCATTGTCCACCTGATGGCGCTGTTGTAAACCATCATTATAAACAGGATGGAAGACTGAGCACAGCCCTTTTAAAAGCCGCTCAGGACTGGGAAAGGCTACGAGATCTTTCCACCATGAAGCACTCGGCCCTCGGCGCGGTGGTATTTCGCTCTGATAAGGGAAATAAGTTTTTCCGGTATCCCCCTCCTTCGTAACCCTTGCCAATTGCACCCCTGCTTACGCTGTCGAGAGCTTTTGCGATGTCTACGAAACCCATGTATAGGTCCGATCTGTATTCCGTGCATTGCTCGAACAGGATAAGGGCAGTGTTTATATTATCCGAGCATGACGAACCTGTTCTTTGTCTATGGTGTCCATAATGGCGTCTCTCAGGCGATCCAAAACAATTCTTGCTATGAGCTTTGACATAGTAGGGAGCACACAGTCCCTGCGTCAGTTGTCACATTTGCGCACGTCGCCCTTATAGAGAATTTTCACCAAGATGCCCTTTAGCCATTCCGTGTGGAGCTCCTCAGTTTCTCACCAGCCCGTTCGGTAGCTGGTGGCGTTGTTCAGAGAGTTGGGTCGCTGGCCCTACTTCCCTATCCTGGTGATTGGGGTGCCATCGAGTCCAGTCCCTCTGTAAATCAAGCTTCAGCGGTGTCTCCACCTATTTAGTCAGGGATACCCGGATTATATCCGGATTTTAAAATCATAAAAAAGCTTGCGCAAGAAAAATATTAATAAAAAATTTATATTTTGTCAATGTTTAAAAGCCTTTCTGTGCTCTTGAGGGGAGCAAACCGTAAAGTATGCAGCATTGTGTAACTCGAGTATTAATTATCCGATCCTTATCAAAATTTAAGGGATTATGGATATTGCGAAAATGGATATCTTAAAAATTGTGGTATTTATTCAACATTTTGTATTGCACAGTGGGTCGAATTCCCAAATAATTGGCATAAAGTCGTGTGTTGCAGATATCGAGTTGAAACTTGGTACTTTTAATAGATATAACACCTATAATATTTAAACGAAATGTTAAGTTAATTGGACCACGCCTTCCCCGACCGCCCTTATATGGCAACACTGCGTATACGTAATCTGAAAACAAAGTTTTGAGAACTGTGAATAAAATGTTAGAGTTTAAATTAAAAATGAATTTCAAGTAATATATAGTCAAATTTTAAGCGTACATTCCTTTAGTTGGCCAAATATCTGGTTTTAAAAAGCGGTAGAGTTGCCGTCCATACGTCCAGCAGCGTTGCATGACAGATTTTTAGCTCATTTTCAAGTTTAAAGCACCGCAAAAGCCGCAAAAAGCCGCAGACAGGATAATTATAATCTTTTAATACACACTTTCTACTTTATTTTGACATATATTACAAAACACACAAACACGCACAAGGTTAGTTTTGCTCCACAGAAGAATTGCACTTTTCTTAAGTTTTCTCTGTTTAGGGACCACACGAAACAATACAATTTAAAGCAACATATTGAATATTATCAAGAAATGCTTCCATTTATTTATTCTACATACCCTGGCCTTTATTATCCATATTTTGGCAAAAATTTTTGTGCAACTTTACACGACGTGCAAGTCCTCAAAGTTAACAAATAGTTGTCGCCAATTTTATCGCAACAATCACTGCACTCATCACCTGACTTCGATAATCGATAACAATTTCAGGGTTGCCAAACTATCGAAAATATTATTCGATTCTTTGTACATAGACTATGTACTTTTAAGGTGTATTATTAAAAATGAGTTTTGTTTCCATGAAATTTTTGACTTTATGCCAATTATTTGGGAATTCGACCCACAGTGTATTGGGGGGAAAGGAATGGGCAGGTAGACATTTGAAACAAACTTGGTCTGAGTGCAGAGAATAGGAGTAAAAATTTGGTTGCTCTAGCTAAGGGCTCTTTAGACTCAGCTGTTGATGCTGATCACGAACGTATATACGTATATACATATTCCACTATTTTGCTTTCCTGACCCCTCTTTAAAAAAATATACCCACATCCCAATCTTCTTTAAATCATATTTTTCTTGCTGCCTCCAATTGACTTATTGGTGCTTTATACCCTTCCCCTGGAAGAGAATACAAGAGATGTGTACTAAAAAAATATTCCCACGCCGCAAAAGCAACCCAACAACCTGAACGCTTTCGTTTGATTTTCGTTTTTAGCTTGAGCCTAATTAAAAATGCAATCAACGTTGACAACTACGTTCGAGTTGTTATACTTTAGTTGTAGTTCACCAATCCTCTCCCCCGCCCACCACGCACTCGCACAGTCTATCAACTATCAAAACAGTTTAACAAATTAACAGACAATTTGAGTTGATAAAATACTCAAAATTTTGGTCGAGGATCTGCAGAAGCGTGCCAAAAAATTGTTCTCAAATCTTAAAGAGGACAGAATCGTGGCCCCTGCATGGAGGGGTTCTGGTTCAGTTTTATATATTCGCATATGGACAAACTGATTTATATTAACGCACGTTTGATGTTGTAGATACTTTTTGGTTGTTGCGAGTGCCAGCAGCGTAAGCGTACGTACATATCTGGTTCCGCGACGACAACGACGCCACTCGGCACGTTCATTATGGCATTTTGTCAGATACAAATTTCAGAGTCGCGAGAGCTGTGTATATGCTTCTGCCTCTGTAGCTGTGTGGCGGTGTATTTGTATCTGTATCTGTGTGTGAATGTTGTAGCTGCTGCTGCTGGTGCTGCTGTTGTGGTTTGTTGAGCGATAAGCATACGGATATGTCAGTTAATTATTTGTTTATATTTTTTTGCTTCTCTCTTTGCTGCTTTTTTATACATATGTGTATGTATGTTTGAATATACTTTAATGTATGTATGTACGTATATACATAAAATTTATTTCGTCGCCATTGAATTGAGTGCTGTACATGGTTCATACATAGAAGACATTCCGACTAAGATTTATTTTGCTGATTAAAGCAAAAAAATCTTGCAAAATTCTTGCTAAATCTTATTTTTAAATTAAAAATTTGTAAATCGAAATCAGTTTAAAAATTGACATCCGTTTTGCCATCTATATTGGTAGCGTTCACCAGAACTTGTTATCAGCTCGTGCCACAAGAACCTAAATTGGTGCAAGACCTTCAAGTTTGCTGGTTTTTGGGAAATCAAGTGTTCACTTTCAGCAGAATTTTTTCCAGATTTGTTCTAAGTAAATTTGAATAATTTTGGGCTAAATACGATATTTGTTATGCAGAAATTGAAAAGGAGAAACTTTTGCTATTATTTTGGGGCAAACAAATTTCGTTGGAAATCTTCCCAGTGAAATAGGAAAAACCATAAAGTTCGAATATACTCGAATCATATAAAAACTAATCTAAAATAAAATAAATATTGGGTCCGGTTCCTGTAAAAGCCTTCCACACCGATAAGGTCAAGGTTCTTCGAACCCAGTCTACCTTTGGTGTACCAGCAAAGTACGTTTGACTTTGCATGATGACGTTGAGAAGTACGCAAAGCTCCGTCAAAATAGGAAATAACCTCTCCGAACCAGTTGCTACCAAAAAAAGTTTGTAGGCAGGGCAAAACCTTATCGTGTGACTTCTTCAATCTACTGATGGAATATATACTGCGCGTGTGTCCACATGCCAACAGAAAGGGCTCACTAAGATGGAAAAAACCAGGTGCGAGAAGACATTGCCAAGCTTGGTGTGACCAACTGGTGCCAGCTCGCACGAAGCAGAAGCGACTGGAGAGCATCAATAGCAGTGGCCGAGATCGTCAAACGGTTGTGACATCCAATAAAGAAAAAGAATCAATGAACTGCTATTTTATTAAACCTAAACCTTAAATAGCATATCTGACTCCAAGTGAGAGCGCACTCGTAGTCGTTATTGATCGCAACAAGAGTGTTGAGTTAGCAAGGAACTCTTGTCTTTTTTTTATTCAAAAAAAGAATTCACAAGTTGGCAAATTAAACAAAGTACGGTTAAAGATGCACGAAATGTTTCCTTGAATGTTAGTAAACTGAAAATTACCATCGTTTTCAATGCCTCCCTTCTCCAAATATAGGCTAAAGCCTCGTTCAGTGTCTCAATTCACCTGTTATAGCTGGGATATAACTACATTTACGAAAATACAAATATTTCAATATTTATGTTTTAAGTGGAGGAAGTAAACCTTCTTATTTTTGGGCCTTGACCTCAAAATATGTTTGTATTTTGGCGTATTTATGTCCACTTGGAAAATCGCCTTGTGATGGCCACAACCACTGCAATAGAAGATCGACGCGATCTTTTGAAAACCCAACATCTTAGATCACTAATCACAGCAAGAAACATATTTAGTATAACAAAAACCTACAAGCCGCCTGGAAAACCAAAATACCAATCAACCATAGACCGGGTAATTAAAGCTTGCCAGATAAAAACCCTGCCTTTCCACCCCATTAAAACGATCACACAAACTAGGGCCACTTTATAGCAAACGAGGCAAATACTGCATTTGCTTAGCGGCCAAAAATACTTCCAATGGAGATATCATAGTGAATCTTATTTCATAATTCTATAATATTATAACAAGTAATAAAACCGCCAGTGGGTGTGCTTAAGTCCCTGCAAATCACAACAAACCACTCCAAGCATTAACAAGTGAGAAAGTCGGCAAGCCCGACTATAATATACTCTGTACCTGGAGTAGAAGCTGAATGCAATGCTGGTGCTGCGCTTATCTCAAAGTCTCTCTCTCTCTAAGATTGTGTGGTGTTAGTTGTGAATGGGTGGGAGGGGGTGGGGCGAGGGAGAAGTACTTTTTTGCTCATAACTTGAGAACCGCTGATCCGATCTTTATTATTTCTTCGGCAAATCGACACATTTTGCTAATTACTAACTATCTCTAGAAGGTACGAAACGTCTATCTTTAAAACTGTAGGAGATATAACGTTTTTTCCAAATTGCGGATGCGGGAGGGGGCGTGGCCAAAATTTGAAACAAACTTGATCTGCGTGCAGATAAAAGAAGCATTTTTCTCATACATGTCAAACCTCCATTTCTTACCATCTCTGAGATCTAGGTGTTCATACAGACGGACGGACGGACGGACGGACGGACAGACGGACAGACGGACATGTCTATATCGACTCGGCTGTTGATGCTGATCAAGAATATATATACTTTATATGGTCGGAAATGATTCCTTCTGCCTGTTACATACATTTGCACGACTTTAGTATACCCTTTTTACTCTACGAGTAACGGGTATAAAAATGCCCTAAATGTTCTTAAAAGGTTCCAGAAAAATACAATTATTTTCACTAATCCTTTATTTGACTTTTTTTTTTGCTCCAGTTTCGGATTACGTTTAGGGGGAAAACCCTAATCCGCTAAATCTTGTTAAAAATGAAAGCTAGAACATGGAAACCCTCCTGTACAAAAGTTTATTCTGTCCTGACAGTGATTCAGTCCTCCCACTTAAAGTCATCGCAAACTAATAAAAAAAACTTTGTGTTTCAAAAACTTAACCTCTTAAAAAAACGAACACCCTTTATATATAAGGTTGCAGCTAGCTATTCCTCATCTTAGCTGCTTTTGCTTTTTGAGTGTTCACTTTCTTAAAGCAAAATGAGATAACAAAATAGGTCAAGATACGAAAATGTCTTATGTACAATTTTAATTAAAATGGAATGGTTTCTGTTTTATTGAGGAAGTGAAACAAAGTTGTGCCAAAAACTGATAAATCTTTAATGAAATGTTCCAAATTTTGTATAAAAATCTCATTTGATTGCAATTCAAACCGCTTTGAAGCTAAAGTCAACCAGCAGCTGTTTCCTTCAATTGTTGCAGTTGCAGCAAGTGGCTTGCCACAAATGTGGCAGCAACGAAACAGGCGTGTAGAAAGAAAGCACAAGCAAAACCTCTCTTCTCCTCTCCTTTCAAGCGTGAGTGTGTGTGTGTCTGTGTGCTTGTGTGTGGAGGGGTAGGGGAAAAGTGGACGAAAACCGGTGCACACCTCGTTGTGGTCTGTTTCTCCAGTTTTCGCGTGGCGTCTGCCACCGGCATTGGCTGTGCACATCTGAGCGCCTGTTACTTGGCGTTTGCCAAACACCTGGAATGGGGCTTCACTTTTCGGGATAACCAAAACGCCAAAATGCAGCAGACACTTCCCCAGCGGTCCCCAGGTTCTGTGCACTCTTAAGGGCGGTTTAAACGAAAGGGATGTTTCTCACTCGCGCACGCAGAAGGGTTCAATGAGCGGCCACTTCCACTGACTGTGGGTGAGGCGACTGCCGAAAAAAGCTTCAGCTTCAACGCAAACCTGTTTGGCCTGTACTCGGCGAGTGAGTGAATGAGCATGAGTGAGGAGTGACTGAGCAGCAGCATTGACCCCAACTGAGTCAACAGCAAAATATGCGCCCGAGTCCAGGTCTGTCTCCGGGATCGACTCGAAATAATGCAGAACATGGTGCGAAATATTTAATACAAAAATGTATGGAGGATGTGTCTGCGCAACTGCAGCCGCGACGATTCGAGACGAAACGAGGTTCAAACCTGTTTACAGGGGCACCTTTTCAACGCTGAACTCTGCCGCTGCTGCTGCTGGTGGGTTTATTTTGATTTGGTTTGCTTTTTTTTGGTTGAGGCTCTAATCTCGCAAGCCTAAGTTGAGTTATCTTTAGCCTAATTGGGTCATTCACACGCGCCACTTGCTCCGGAGACAGAGACAAAGACAGACAACAACAGCAACAGCAACTTCCGGTGTACAAAAGACGACGAAGAAGAAGCGCGTATGTTACACGTTAGAGAGCAAGAGAGACCAGAAAGACATTGTCTGACACCTGGTAAAATTCCATTAAATTGTTTATTTAGCTGTCTGCTTTCGTCACTAGAACAGGTCATCCAAAGCCATAAATATTGTTCGAATCGATTTTTCTTCTAAAACCAAAATACATAAATTGATTTTTTGCAAACTTTCTGTAAGATTTAATTTACAATTCATAAACCCTTTGAAAATCATGTAAAACAAAATATAGAAATTCAATATTTTGTGACTTCTCGAAACTCAAAAGACCGCTCCGGGGACACCGTTTTGACTCGATTGAGATGATAAAAGAAATATAGCTGAAGAATCTGAAGGCCATTCCGAAGGAAGACGTTGCCAAGTGCTTTGACAACTGAAAAATTCGTTGGCATAAGGGTATTTCAGCGGAAGGGGATTACTTTAAAGGGAAGGAAAGGCAAATCTTGCTCTGTCGGATTGTCGATATCTCTCAAAATATCGATATGGGTCACTGTACGGGTTACGGTTATTAACCTTATTGTGTTTCGGGTTTCGGTTACGGTTATTGGTATAAAATATCCCTTTGACAAATCATGTAGACAAACGTAGCTCCATGGGGTATTTCATTTATTCGGTAAAAGTGCTGTGTATCTAGCTCTAACCTTGAAGTCCTGGCCACCGGAGGACCCACATACTTTCCTACCTCCGCCTACACACTCCCATCAGCGCTGGACTTTGCAATCTACTCTGGATTTCGGATGAGCAGCCTCGCCATCGAGGAAAAGCTCGATTTGAGCTCTTACACTAATTAAAGGCACAGCCACGGCTCCTTCCTAAACAGGCTAATATCTCTCGCTTCCAGAGCAGATTGGATCAGTTGGTGAACCTCAACATGGAGCTGAGATCTCCAGCCGACATCGATGATGCAGCGGAGCTGTTCTTGCGCAACATTTACGATGCAGCCGATCACTCAATGATTCGCCAACAACCTTGTCGTCCTTCTAGGTCCCCCCCAGCGATGTTTTCAAAGCCAGAAATTTAAGTCATGGCGAGGCGCAAGAGAGCTCTCCGCAGGAGATGGATGGGCTCACACAGTCCTCTTGATAAAGCTGATTACCGAAGAAGCACTGAGTACTTCCTCGAGAAGCTCCGAAATATTGACCCTAGTGTGAACCAAGGACTTGCACTGTGGAACTGTGGCACTAAATCCATCAAGAGACTGCCAATCCGAAGACGGTCTGACGCTGAAATTGTAGACGAAGTTGCCAATGGACTTGAGCTCAGATTCATGCCCTTTAACCTCGCCTCCCCGGAAGATGTTGCTGCTACGCGAGCTGACACAAGGCCCTTATCTCCCATGAGACTCATCCCCGATGAAATCCGTCAGTAAATCAAACAATTAAAGCCGGCCAAGGCTCCTGGCTATGATGAAGTTGACGGCAGGGTAGCTAAAGCCTTTCCTGAGATGGGTGTCCTGTTTCTCGCTATGCTGTATAATTCGATAAACCGATTCTGTCACTTCCCCTCCCAATGGAAGTGCGCAGTTTTTGAGATGATCCCAAAAAAGGGAAAAAGAGACTGACTCCACCGCTGATGCTTACCGTCCAATAAGCCTGCTGCCCACATTCTTCAAAATATTTGAGAGAATATTTTTGAGACGTATGTTGGCCGTCAGTGCTGTGGACATAGCTCACCCAGAACACCAATTTGGTTTCCGCAGTGCCCAGGGAGCCCCAGAACAGGTACACAGGGAATTTTGCAAATCTGAAACAAACTTGATCTGCGTACCGTAGTATACACCTATGTACATGCAAAAATTTGTATCTCTATCTCTTATAGTCTCTGAGATCGACGCGTTCTTACAGACAGACGGACGGACGGATATGGCTAAATCGACTCGGCTGTTGATGCTGATCAAGAATATATATACATTATAGGGTCGGAAATGCTTTCTTCTCCCTGTTACATTTGCACAACTTCATGATCCCCTTTTACCCTTTTTCAATGGGTACAGGGTATAAAAAAAACAAGATCGAAAGAACAAATTATTTCTTGGCATTCTTTCAACTGCTTCATTGGCTTATCCAATGTACGTTTTGTAATTGCATTGAAGTCTTGATAGTTTTTAGTTTGATAACATTTCAATTGCGCCGTTTAAAATGTCAACAAAATTAATTATCCAGACACACATTTGGCAGTTAATCAAACAAAAGTCGGCACTCTGGAAATCAATCAAGACCAACCTGGCCACACACGCTACATCACTCCACTCACTCACACTCTTTCGCACTCACTCACACACACACGCACACACCTACCGAAATTCATTGGAAAATGTAAGAAGACCGTAACGAAAATGGAAGTTAATTTATAAAACAACAACTGAGAGAGAGCCGCCTTTTTTCAGGGTGTGCGTATGTCGGCTTTCGTTCTATTCCTTTTGGCTTCTTGTCAACGTTAATTAATCAATCATTGTACCAAATGTTGATTCGGGCATTAATCATTTGTATTTGATTTGAGTTAAAATTTACATTTTTAAATTCCCGCTTTCAAGGATTCTATTTCTTAGTTTTGTGGTGGAAAGGAGTCTCAACATTGTTTAGAGCCGGGGAGAAGTATGAAATGTGGAGACGGAGACAAGACAAAGCGACTTGTTTGGTGGGGCCACTCAACACGTTTTCTGCCTGTATGTGTGTGTGTATCTGTGTGCTTGAGCATGCGGCCGGGGCCGCACTTGTGCCACGTACAACAACAACAACAACACAAAGTTCATTTGAACGCTTTTCTTTTATGCTTTGCCCAGATACAGATACACAAATTTTTCATGCTCGCCGCGTCCACTTGAGCATATTTTCATTCCTACTTCACTTCAGCTTTGGCGCGCTCCAAAAAAATGGAAAACAAAAAATTCTCCCTCAAAATATCCCAAACATCACATAACTCCTTGGGCCGGCAGAGATTAACCACTCATCGTTTGTTTTAATTGGGCATTTTTATGTTTTTATTAAATGCAAAAGCAAATCGAGTGGATTGAAGTGAAGTGAGTGAGGAGGGAGGAGCGAGGTGCATGCGGCGCCCACTTGGAATATTTTCTTGTTTTTCTTGCGTTCGTTCATTTGTTCCTTCAGGCTCGTTTGTTTACATTTTACGAGAGCAGCTGAAGCAATCAAATTTTTTGTTGCCAAAGTAGAACTTTAATCTAAGCAATTGAACTTCAAAAAGAGTCCAAATAATAAAAAGTCGAAAAGTTAAATACTCTCACGAAAACTATAAACTTATAGCTCGCATTGGATTTATCGGCTAGTCAATGGTTGCTAAGTAAGAGCGTGTAATTGTATTACAACATTAGGAGCGACACTTGATTTGCCTTCTTGTTATATGTAAGAAAATGCTGGCTGCTGCTGATTTCCAAACCAATTTTGAATACTTCTTTATCTTTTACGACCATTGGGGTATTCCTTTACAAATCGAACGGGATTGAAACTCATAATTTTTTATTTCTATATCTTAACATGTCCACCAAGACTTAATTTGCGGCTTTGCACAAATATTTTTTGGTTAATTTATTAACAATTTAAAAATTCGAAAAATGAAAAAAAGGTTTTTTAAAAAATGTATTTCTCAGGATTCGAGTATCAGACAGATCTCGGATTAATATTGAACATAGAATAAACAATTAATTGTCCCAAACATAATTTAAATTATGGTGCTTTGAAAAAGTTGGAGACTTTTATTAAATGAATTCTGAAGTTTAATAATTTAAAAAAATTTTAAATACTCGATTCGTTGTATTGAAGTTGGCTGTAGGTGATGCGAGACTGACTAACCCTAGCTTCTGCTCCGAAACTGGCTCTCTTTCTGTTGTCAATACTTCGTATTGCCAAGCGCTCCATTTGTTGTAATCGCTCAGACGGCATTCGGTGTTGTGTTCCAGCGCCATAGATTCCCAAGTGCGGATAAACTGCGATTTGGTCTCTAGCAGATGCGTTGTATCAAATCTGTGAAGACGAGTGGATGGCATTCGCATGGTCTTGGTAACCACGGTTGCCACTTGAGTATAAAATAATGCACCAAAAAAATTAAAAAAAAGAACCATTTTCATAAAAAAAGAGCCAACAATTTTTTCATCCTTATTCATGTTATAATTTCAATATATCTCCTTTGTCAATGACGTAAAATCGCACATCCATTTCATTTCTTAAGTGTTCCTACACATACAAATAAAAATTAAAAATTTTTCTTGTACCTTTTAATTAACTTGTTAACATTTAAAATAACCAAGACAGTCAATATAGATTCTTATTTCCAAAACAAATTTCTTCACTTATTCGTGTTATATATTCATTTCATTAAATATAAAATATCTCTTTTAATTCCATTTCTTGAAAATTCTTAAAAGTACAAGTGAAAACAATCAATTTTTTTATACCCTGAACTCATTAAAAATAAGTAAAAGAGGATCATAAAGTTGTACAAATGTACGTAACTGCCAGAAAGAAGCACCTCCCACTGAACCAAAAGCTTGTAAATAATATCTCTAACGATACTTACACTCGCAAACGATCCGCAAAGTAATCACCCGTCGCTCAGTTTGTGGCAGAGAAAGTTTCGTTCTCGATAGCCCGCAAAAGATTCGTTTGCGAGCCTTTTTCGATAGTTTTTGTGAGCCTCCTACGATAACTTTTGCGACTTACTTCACCAATCGATTGCAAGCCTTTTTCGTTATTGATAACTATAAGTGCAAAGAACGCAAGACAGACGAAGAAAACGTAAGAATAACGGAGCATTCAAAAAGGAACGAATATTGTTAGTTTCTGTCAAAATCATTTTTCTCCCTGTTCACATATCATATTCAAGCTTGAATGCGATAATTTGACTAAACTTTCACCTCTCGTATCACCTTTAAGCTCGAGAGTGATAGTTTTACGATACTCTTGCTTGCCGTTCGCTTCGTGGTGCAGTGGGCTAGTAAAACTCGCTTTAAAGTTGTGCATTTCACTATACACTGGCTATCCATATATGTATTGTTGGGCATTGAGACCAACAAAAATTTTGTCATCGCGCCAAAAATAAGAATTTAAGTCGCTAACATTAAATCTACTAAGTTTCATATTCCGTAAAAAATATGTATACATGTAATATGTGCTTTCATACTATAAAAATATATTTAAGATATTTAAAACTATCAATAAGTGTTGACAGCGAAAAATATCCAGGATCTAATTTAGGAATCGAATAATGTTTCACCTTTTTCGCTTATATAAGAAAAAAGAGCCAAAACGAGCCATTTCCAATAAAAAAGTGCCAGTGCACCAACAGGATAAAAAAACACCAGTTTTGGTGCAAAAACACCAAGTGTGGCAACCGTGTTGGTAACATAGTTGAAATGTATTTGCATTGTAAACTGTGACATGGTGAAAGGTCCTGTTTCTAGATCTATTGCATAGTTGGGGGAGTTCTGCCTGAAAGTATAAGAAGCATTTGTCCCATACATGTCAAACCTCCATCTCCTACCATCTCTGAGATCTGTTTGTTCATATTATATTTTACTAGACTAATTCGAAACTAAAAGAACCATTTTTATACCCATTACTCGTAGAGTAAAAAAGGTATACTAAAGTCGTGCAAATGTATGTAACAGGCAGCAGGAATCATTTCCGAGCATATAAAGTATATATATTCTTGATCAGCATCAACAGCCGAGTCGATATAGACATGTCCGTCTGACCGTCTGTCCATCCGTATGTATGAACACCTAGATCTCAGAGATGGTAAGAGATAAAGGTTTGAAATGTATGGGACAAATGCTTCTTTTATCTGCACGCAGATCAAGTTTGTTTCAAATTTTGGCCACGCCCCCTCCCGCCCCCGCAATCTGGAAGAGATAGTTAGTAATTAGCAAAATGAATTTAAATAAATAATTATAAAGATAGGATGAACGGTTCTCAAGTTATGAGCAAAAAAGTGAACCAAGCCCCCCCGCTACCCCCACCCTAAAAAATGTTGCATACTTTTCGGATGGTCACCCTAAGGAACGCACCAACACTGTTAAACATGTTTTTTCATGAGTAACGGGTATATCGAAGTCGGTTAGAGCCGACTTTAATTTACGCTCTCGTTTCTGGGTAAATCCATTGCAAACTCCTAACGCGTTTTTCTCTAAATGGATTATTATGAGCTATGCCAGTCTTTAAGTAAGTTGACGATATGGAAAGTTTTCTATCTTCTCTGTTGAAAAAGTTTTTTGTATACCTTTGTAAATGTCATTTTAATTGTTTACGATCTATGTAAGTTTTTCAGGTCAGGAGTTCAGAAATAATAACCAAAATGTTTGCAAATTATTACCTTTTAACAGATTCATTTAATATTTGCCGATTTCTTATTAAGATTAATAGAGTCCGATTGATAAATATGTTCAGCGATAATTTTGGTCTTCGAAAGGTGTCTGATTAAAAATTTATATCTATATTTAATTGGAAATAATTGGGGAATGGGATTTGTTGCAAAATCAGGAGGAACGGGGTTGAACTAAAAATGAAAGTTCGGGATCGAACAGGATCATTTCTTTCAAAGCAAAGCTTTTCGCTGCTAGCTCCGCTACCCTATGTGTATGTACCAGAGAACTGCAAAAATCACTTTTTTCTTGATTGCGTCATGCACAAAAATTCTAACTCACATTTATTCATGTCACAAAACTCTGGACTCAACTCAACTCAATTCAAACCGCAATGGCATCGAACGGCTGTGCCAGATTTTTTGGTGCAACATTTTTGTTCAAATTTATTCACGCAATAAATATTGTCAATCAAACAGACTCAACTCATACCGCAATCGCATCAAACGTTTGAACTAGAACTTTTTGATGCGACACTTGTTTGTGTGTTCGATCGAACAAAATTCAGCCAACTCAGGCCAACGCATTGCGAGAGACATAGGAGAGAGAGAGAAGAGAGACACATCTGAAGTTGTTGTTGCAGGTCAGAGCGCAACAACAACAAAACACAGCTGGCACAATGGTCATGGGCGCCACTGTTTCAGCATATGCATGAGTTTATTCATACTTGATGATTTTCGTTCGCTCAGAATAATCGTCGTCGAGCAAGCGATCAAATCACCCGAACTGAATGGAATGAAGCGAGCTTGATTATTGATCAGAGTGCCAACAATTGAATTGAATAAAACTCAAGGGCGCATGCAAGTTCGGAGTATTGATCGCAACGCCAGTTTATTCGTGTATAGATTAATGTGTGAGCGATTTGCAATCGAACGAAGCCGTTCTCTGGTATGTACTCTGCTGAGCGTTTATATGTCAGACCGATTCCCATTTTTGAGTAGCTCTTCGCTCGTCTAATAAAACGGCGGGTTTCCATATGAATACCGACATTTCTTTTAATACGACTAACAAAATTTGTTCAAAACTTAATCAAGAAACTATTTGAAACCCATCCCTTATCTGCAGTCCGTTTAGATCAGTCGCATTTCTTCAAAGCCGTGAATGCGTTGCTGGCAGGGAGGGGGATTGACTAGGGTGGGGAAGAAGCTTCTTAGAATAATTGCGTTTAAGTTGCTCTATTTCCGTTTCGACCAATGAAATGCTGAGGTCGTTGCGGACTCACTCTGTGCGAATGTATCAAGCCGCTACAGTGAGGGTTCTAAGAATTCTTGATTGGGATCTTTGGAGGATGTCACACACTGCTTGCACAGGCACTTCTCCAAAGCTGTTAGCCAGACTTTATGATGATTTTGTACAGAAAGACTCTAGTTTATGTGGGGAACGGGAGTAAATTAGCCAGTGCCGACTGATGATAAAGTTTCAACTTTATTTCAAGTTTTAGAAACAAAGTTCTTTTACGGACCTTGAAATTTGCGACCAAAACCAAAAAAAAAAAAAGAGAGCGTAAGTTAAAGTCGGCTCTAACCGACTTCGATATACCCGTTACTCATGAAAAAACATTTTTGACAGTGTTCCTGCGTTCCTTAGGGTGACCATCCGATAAGTATGCAACATTTTTTTTATGGTGGGAGGGGGGTAGCCGGGGGCTTGGTTCACATTTTTGCTCATAACTTGAGAACCGTTCATCCGATCTTTATTATTTTTTTTTCGGCATATCGATTAATTTGGCTAATTACTAACTATCTCTAGAAGGTACGAATCGTCTATCTTCAAAACTGTAGGAGATATAACGTTTTTTCCAAATTGCTGGAGCGGGAGATAAAAGAAGCATTTGTCCTATACATGTCAAACCTCTATCTCTTACCATCTCTGAGATCTGGGTGTTCATACAGACAGACAGACGGATGGACAGACGGACATGTCTATATCGACTCGGCTGTTGATGCTGATCAACTTACTTTACTTTATATACTTTATATGGTCGGAAATGATTCCTTCCGCCTGTTACATACATTTGCACGACTTTAGTATACCCTTTTTACTCTACGAGTAACGGGTATAATTATGGTACACCTTTGACTTTGCAAATTCAGGCGCATTTTCCGTATCATCAGACGGATCAGATGGATCAAGTACTAAGTATCGAGAACTGGCTGTTAAGTAAAAAAAAGCTAAGTAACACTACTCAATACTTGACACTCAGTTATCAGTTATCGTAGTACTCGATACTCAGTACAGAGCATTTTGAGTGCAAATTACTAAGTATAGAATACAGAGCATCAAGAACCGAGTACCTACTGAATACTGAGTGAGTATTAAGTATCGATAACTGACTGTCAAGTATCGAGCACATAACAGCTATGTACTTGATATTCTCAATACTTGACACTTTGTTATCGACACTGAGTACTTGAAGAGTACCGAGTACTGAGTGCCGAGTACTGCTTATCGAGTTTTGAGATTCGAGTACTGATTTTCGGGTACAACGAGTTCCGAGTACTTAGTTTCGAAGCCTGACTGACAATGTTTATGAGTTTTATCTATTTTTTGCTCTATTTTTGTATAAGACATAGAAGTATTCGCATAGAATTAAAGTAAAATTATGAAATAGCTGTTATACCGGGTAACCTTTTTCTTTTATCTTGACCCAATTTCAGTGTGCCTGTCAAGGGTGCGTTTTTCCTCCTAAACTTCTCCACTAAAACACACACTTCACAAAAACCCCGCACAATAACTGTCAAATTAGCCAGCTAATGAACTATAATTATAGTTCAAATTTGAAGGAATTATGATAACAGCAATCCATTGCGATCCGTTTAAGTAGCAGTTCAATAATAAATCATTAACAACAATTACCATTTTTGAGTGGAAATATTCCAAACGCAATTAGCATTATTTATAAACTTAATGTTGATATAAGGAAGATTACAGGAAAGCATGACAAATGTTTTCTTTTGCTTGCACAGAACAGAATGACATATCTGCATAGATACCCAGAGAGAGATACATCTACATGAGGATGGCCGTTCCGACGATGTGGCCTGCATGTGTCACTGCTCATACAGAGAGTATCTGCGAATGGGTGTGTGTGTGTGTGTGAGTGTCGGTAGTGCAACGACCTGTGACAAAAAGGCAGCAGCAGCAAAGACAGCAACAACAACAACGTGTGACGCATCCGCAGGGATGTTGTTACGTGCTCAAAGCAGAAGCGGCAGCAGCAGAGAGGGAGGTAGACCAAAAAAGAGAGCGACTGAACCATAGCAGAGAAAGAGAGAGAGAGTTTGTGTGTTTGGTGTACAGCTGTTAACAGACTCCCACGCTGTTGCTCTCAGAATGCGTTGCACAGTGGTTATTCAGCCAAGTTTATGACACAAACTTTGTTTACAAACAAATTAGGTGGATTAATTCCAATAGTTTATTTATTTATTTAATCAGGAAGATCCATTAGTTCTTTTTACTTATAAAAACCTAAGGATCCCAGCCAATAAATAAGCTGTTAAAGTTCCTCTACAATTGTGTATTTAAAGAGTTTAAATTCTTTCGATTCTTAACCTTTCAAAGCAGATTTATTTTTGATTTTTTTTTCAATGGATTAATGATCTACCGAATCTAATCAAAAACCGGATGACCCCTATTTGGGATAGAGACTGGTTCAAAAATGCAATGTTTATACTTTGCATGATATGACTTTGTGCCAAATGAGTCCAGAAGACAGATTCTTTAAAACAGGGTTCCCCAAGAAGAGTGCGCGAAAATGTGACTGTGTCTCTCTCTAACACACAGTGAAGCATGACTTCACTCTGCTTTAAAACATTAAAAAGTTTAGTAATTTGAAAACGAAACCCTTTTGGCTGGCATGGAATGCGAAATATTAAAAATTATAGCTATGCAAGGCTAAATCAAAGCCCTATCTTACAAACGTTAAACGACAGTTTCAACCCCCAGTAACAATAATTAACATTAAACATTATAAAGTTCTCTACAATTAGAATTGACACTCCTGTTTAGAAATCCCCTACAAACTTCTGCATATATTTTGTGGCCTCCCCTCAAGCATTTCCCTTCTCTCTTGAGTCTATTTGCCGAAGTGCGGTACATGGTGCTCATCTAGTATTGGATATCGCGCTATAAAATGTGCGAAATCTTTACTTTTATCCATATTGCATAGAATGCATAGGGTTTTCGTCGCTTCTGGGCATACCAGTTTTTGCACAAAAAATAAGCGTTATTGCATATGTGTCCACATCATCCCTAAAATAGTTTTATTTACAATGGATCTCCTCTGTCGTCTCAAAATGCTTGTCTTTCATCGGCCTTTTCAGGGGAGGAACAAAAAAAGTTCGGGGGGGCTGTGGAAGCGTTGGAATGCCGGCCATGGTCAGGTAGCTGTTTACAAGAAAGGCAGTGGAACCGGCGATGTCGTGGTGCAACTTCCAGTCGGTGGACGATGGCTTTGATGTCAAACAAGACAGTGAGCAGCGACCTCCACAGAAACACGTCGCGCGAAAATGTCAGTCCTGACTGTCCAGGTGCTCGGAGTCCAGCCGCTCGTTCGATAGTTAGAAACGCTCTACATATTTAGTGCTGTTGCTGACTTTCTTTTTCCCAAGCAGATGGTTCCAGGTGCTATTAAAAGCGAATTTGTCGTCTGTCAATTTCAGTGCCAAATGTTTCTTAAATGACATATTAGACGCAGGCCTAGGTATTTGTACTCATTTTCTGTTTGGATATTTTCTGCATACGGACATTTGTTAAACCCTATTCTAAGGCGTGCTTCTAAAAATTATTATAGGCTTATCATCAATTTTGTAATTTCTTATAAGTTTTTTTGATAGTTTTATTTGTATTGCTAATAAAATGCATTTGGCTTTGTTTTTGTAGAGGGGAAAATGCATATAATTTGTGGTGCTATGTATATAAATAGACAATAATTAACCAATAATAATTAATAAAAATGATCCACACTGAAATAATTGTACCTTTACACAAAAACAGCATAATAATACATGCCCTTAAAAGTATGCAAACTATATTTCCTCTAATAATTATACATTTGATAAAGCAAATAAGTAGTTATTTATGGTAGCGTCATACGTAATCTACATTATTCTTCTCTCATATTGAAGGGGATCACGTGGGGTCAAATGTGCTCAAAATAAATTAGTGTTGGACCAATATATATTGTTAAGATATTTAGAAATCAAGAGTATTTTGTCGATTTGTCTAAAGAACGATAAAGATCGGATGAACGATACTTAAGTTATGAGCGATGAAAAACCCGACAATCTAAGAGAGAGAGAGAGAGAGCGAACTTTAGAGATGAGCGTATAACAATACAACAAAAATATTTAATAGCTTTGGTACAGAGTATAAATAACTATGTTTCTACAGGACTTACTCCCACTTACATTCTGAACCATGGTTGGAGCGCAATCTCTGCCGAACGCTTGTAAGTCGTGTGAGTCTTCGAGGTCATTATGTCAAGTTCCAGTAAAGCAATTAAATTAAGTTTTTGATCACAGGTCCAGCGTTTCCTTTCCGCGTCCTTCTAATATTCTTTTTTAAATCTTTTAAAGTTAAGCCCTTTCGTGATCAACCCCTTGGTTGATTCCGAAAGGCTAGATTTGTTTTTCAATGTAAGTATATTCCGTTTCCCAAGTTCATTCAAATCATTGAGTTCAATGCCCGGCTTGGGGCATTTCATTTACTCCATGGTCTCAATACATCCTAAATAAAGTAATAAATTCAGCACCTCTGACTTAAATTCAAATAATTCGACACCACTGTGCATCGTCGTCGTTGTCATCGACATTGTTCGTTCGTTTGTCCATTCGTTCGTATTTGTGCGGCTTCTTTCGATGTTGGTGCATTATGAGAGGCAGGGCAAGCGGTTTGGCGGGGTGCTGGTGCTTCATTGCGTTTAATTTTTCAGCCTTCGAGCGTTTGTTGCTGTTGTTGTTGTTGGTTGCATCTACTAAAAAATATTTTCCATGAAATTGCTTTTGTTGTGTACACAGACTACACAAACAGGTTGGCCCTGGAACGGCGGAGGCTCTACAGATAGCCCAAGAAAGAGACAGAGAAAGATACATAGATAGATAGAGAAAGATACACAGAGAACGAGTGAGAGAGTTGCATGCTGATGAACTGCACTTCATTAATTAGCTTTATTAAATGCTTTGCTAAACATGCGTAAATTACTGGGTCAAACACGGCCCATGGGGTGTATCTATCCATGTATATAAGCATTTCCGGACATTCTGTCACTCAATCGACTCGTTTAAGTCAATTTGCAGCAGGGATTAATTAATGTTAATCAAGTTTTGGGTCCATAAAAACCAAAAACAATAAAAGCCCCCCATCGAGTGGGTAGAGATAGATGGAAAATGGTATTAGTTGGCGCGAGGCGCGTTAAATAGGATTTTCTAAGCTTGTTAACACTTAATATTACACATTTTGACAAAATAATATTAGAAATGTTCTACAAAAATATGTGACAAATTTTTATTTTTATACCCGTTACTCGTAGAGTAAAAAGGGTATACTAAAGTCGTGCAAATGTATGTAAAAGGCAGAGGGAATCATTTCCGACCATATAAAGTATATATATATTCTTGACCATCATCAACAGCCGAGTCGATATAGACATGTCCCTCCGTCCGTCTGTCTTTATGAATACCTAGATCTCTGAGATGGTAAGAGATAAAGGTTTGACATGTATGGGACAAATGCTTCTTTTATCTGCACGCAGATCAAGTTTGCTTCAAGTTTTGGCCACGCCCCCTCCCGCCCCCGCAATTTGGAAAAAACGTTGTATCTCCTACAGTTTTAAAGATAGACGATTCGTATCTTCTAAAGATAGTTAGTAAAAAACAAAATGACGAAGAAATGATAAAGATCGGATAAGCGGTTCTCAAGTTATGAGCAAGTAAACAACCCTCCCCCCACCCACTCCCACACTTAAAGAGAGAGAGAAAGAGAGAGAGAATTAGAGATGAGCGCAGCACCAGCATTGCATTCAGCTTCTACTCCAGGTACAGAGTATGTTATAGTCGGGCTTGACCGACTTTCTCACTTGTTTTTTAGCTATTTCCAGCAATTATGTTTTGCACCTTTTATTCGGACAACACTGTCTACAATTAGCCAATCAATCCCTTTGTTCCCCCGTCTTTTAAATAATTTCTTTACATGCAAATTAAATAATATAATTTTACTTGACTCTAATCTGATATAAGTTCTTCCAATATACTTTTTGTTATATATAAAGGTTGTGTCAGATTAGGGTCTAATGAAATTTTAATGGGCTTTCATTATATATTTGTTATTGATGTGATCGTTGTTAATTATATTTTATATCGATTTTGCTCCAATCTGATCAGATTAGACTTAATTGAACAAATTATACGTATACTTAAGCGTTATTATGAACATGACGCACGGATATGATCTTCGCTTTATTGATAAAAAATGTAGAAATTTCTTCTAGGTGCTTTCGACAGGACTCTGGTTTGGTAGCAGAGTGGTATAAATCCAATCATAACTTGAGAACCGTTTATCCGATCTTTATCATTTCTTCGGGAAATTGATTAATTTAGCTAATTACTAACTATCTGTAAAAGTTACGGGCGGGAGGGGGAGTGGCCAAAATTTGAAATAAACTTGATCTGCGTGCAGATAAAAAAAGCATTTGTCCCATACATGTCAAACCTCTATCTCTTACCATCTCTGAGATCTAGGTGTTCATACAGACGGACGGACAGACGGACATGTCTATATCGACTCGGCTGTTGATGCTGATCAAGAATATATATACTTTATATGGTCGGAAATGATTCCTTCTGCCTGTTACATACATTTGCACGACTTTAGTATACCCTTTTTACTCTACGAGTAACGGGTATAAAAACATGTCAAAAGTGTTCCTGCGTTCCTGAGGGTGAACATCCGAAAAGTATGCAACATTTTTTAACTCGGCTATTTATTATCCAACTTGAGGAGGTTGTCCTATTTATTCGCTCATAACTTGAGAACCGATATCTTCATGTCATCACTCACAGCACTTTTTTGCACCATTCCCTTAAAATTCTCGAGACTCACCCGCAAAGTCCATTAAAAACGTTGAAATAAAATTGGGCTATCTTTATGCTCCCTTGGCAGAACCAAGCAGTAAATAGTTCAATGTTTAATGTTCCATCATTGTTGTATTCTTCTTACCACAAACTTTCATTCTTTGTCAAAGTAAAGCAAGCAAATCCGGTTTTTGTGTGCTCGTGTGTGTGTGTGTACTCCAGAAAGGACGAAAATTTACCATGTGCCATATTTTCAGACAGTCTTCAGACGACTTCCTTTGCCTAGTTGTGCGAGTGTGTGTATGTAAATATGCCCGGGCAGGTGTTAGCAGCAGAGAGACTATCTGGTGGACTTTACTTATTTTGCAATTTATATCTTCTACCCTTCTCCCCGCCCATTTTCCAGTAATGAAGTCTAAAATTGCCAGTCATTTCGCAATGCTTTTTGCTAAATTAACACACAGTCCGCGAAAAACTATAAAACTCAATGGATGGGGAAGGGGCGGTCTCCCTCTTTCGCCCGCTTTAGCGCTTAAATATTTATGAGCTACACGTGATGCCATGAAAACAACAGCAACACAACTACAAAACGAGTAAATGTCGCCTTAGTAACTGGCAGTTCTTTTAATTGTGAAATATAAATGAAATAAAATAAAATATAAACTAAAAACTAAACAACAATTTTAAAGTAAAACTAGAAATTAGCGATTGTTTTTTTTTTTTTTTTTTGCAAAATCTTGATATTAAAAAAATAAAAGAGGGATTAATTATTGAAGCTTAAACTACAAACTATTTTGCGGGTCTTTAGTCATTTGAAATATTTTAATTACGTAATCGAAATACTTTTTGTAAACCCAGAAAATAAATTCCATTCTGGATTTCTCTATGTCAGAGATTGATTTTAGTCCGGTTTGTGTTTAAGATTGCTTAGTTATTCTTTTTTTTTTTTTGTATTATGCATAAATAATACAATAACAGATATTAACAGTTCTGTAACAGAAATGTTTTTTTTTTAGATTTAGCAATCTCCAAAACTGACTAAGTAAGGAATCTAAGGAAGCAAAATCTTATTATTATCTTATATCCTAGTCAATCAAAGACTTAACCTTATTTGAAAAAGATTTCAGCACGTTGCATAACAGCGCGCAGTTCTTTCTTCACCAATAAGCACTGATGAGAGTACGTGGAAGTCCTTGAAACAGTACTGTACAGTCAAACCATTGCTATCTAGTATGTTATGTTCGAAATCTTTATTGAATTGTGTTAATTATAGAACTATAATTTAGGTTTGACCTTGAGCCTGCTAAAAAAAAACTTTGAATAAAAAATCTCTTAAACTTGAAATAAAACTATATCTGATACATTGTTGAGTTTATTCGCTATCTAAAGGTTTTTTTTATTTCAGATGGATTTAAGTATAATTCAAGAAAAAGAGAACATAACAATCTTTAAATTTCAGGAATAAAACGGTCTTAATTCAACCACAAAAATACATAAAATTAGAAGCTAAGTTGTTTTAAAGAGCAAGCCCTACCAAAATGCTTTTAAATCTTTACAAAACCTAACCTGAAATCGGTAAATTCCTTAACTGCATATTTGATGCGCAAATGTAGAAAAACAATCGTGTGGAAATTTTTATTCAAAGTAATCGGATTTTAAGCAATTTTTTTTAAACGGTAGTCCCAAAAAGTTTAAAATAAAAATAACAACCGTGCCGTGATGCAGTAGATTGCTTTAAATCCTGAATTTTTTCGCATACTGGATATAGATATTTATATATTTGTTACCTTAATACATATTTGAAAATACATTTAGGGTCGGTTTCTCATGTTCCTGCTTTTGCTTAAATCATAATCCACCTAGATTTTGCAATTTTTAACCAACCAACCACCAAACCAAATATTAAAACAAGTGAGAAAGTCCGTCTCTCTCTTTCTCCCTCTTTCTCTCTCTCTCTCACTCTCTCCCTCTCTCTAAGATTGTGCGGTGTTAGTTATAAAAGGGTGGAAGGGGGTGGGGGGAGGGTGATTTACTTATTTGCTCATAACTTGAAAACCGCTCATCCGATCTTCATCATTTCTGCGGCAAATCAATTTAGCTAATTACTAACTATCTCCAGAAGGTATAAATCGTCTATCTTCAAAACTGTAGGAGATATAACGTTTTTTCCGTAACGTTTGGCAAAAATTGAAAATAAACTTGATCTGCCTGCAAGTATAAGAAGCATTTGTCCCATACATGTCAAACCTCTATCTCTTACCATCTCTGAGATCTGTTTGTTCATACGGACGGACGGACAGGCGGACAGACAGACGGACATGGCTATTTCGATTAGGCTGTTGATGTTCATCAAGAATATATAAACTTTATATAGCCGGAAATGATTCCTTCTCCCTGTTACATACTTTTGCACAAACTTATTATACTCTATGTACCTTTGGTACAGAGTAAAAAAATGTCAAACTTTATTTTGATATTACCATATTTCAACTATGGACATTAGTGTTACCATCTCCCGACATATTAATAGTATCCCTTCCCTTAATGGACTCGAAAGGAGAAAAAATGTCATATTGCATAGAAACCGACCAATTTTAATTTTCCGGGTTTGGTGTAGCGGTAGAGTGTGTGCCTGCTTGTGCGGGAGCTGTGATTTCTATTCCGCCTCAAAACGGTGACACGTCTATAAAACACACAGTCATTTCACCCAACAACACAATTCAACAGTCCGTCAATTCAACACAAACAGATTCAACACAAAACAAAGTCTTCACAAAACAATTTCAACACACGTCAATAAAGCACTAAGTCATTTCACCAAACGCAACAATTCAACACACGTTAATTGAAGAAAAACAAATTTCAACACGTCAATTCAACACAAAGCAAAATAATTCATTTATTATTAAATTTAAATTTGAAATGACTTATAGACGTGTGTTTACTTTTTTTTTGTGAAGACTGATTTGTTTTGAATTGACGTGAGTTGAATTGACGTGTGTTGAAATGACGTGTTTAAATTGTTTTGTGTTAAATAGACGTGGAACCCTCAAAACATCTAATAAAAAAAGTTGAGAAAGCTTCGCAACCTGAGAAAAGCTCGACTTGCGCCTTTGGGGCTGTAAAGCCCAGTATTGAGCCATTAAATTTATGGACCTTCTTTATTTTTGATCGTAGTTCCGGTAATTTGGCAAACTTAACTTAATCAATTTAAACTACCTAAAAGTGTATTCCATTTCATGGATGCCCACTCAGTTCTTCTGGCAATAAAACCACAACAATTACAAGAAAAATAGGAAGATGCTCGGTTATGCCGGGTAAATGTATGTAAATAAAGTAAATGTTTGTGAGTCTGTCCATGTATTGGTGGTGTATAAAAACAATTGTGCTTCTAGGTCACCTCCGCCTTACAATAATTGCATGTCGTTCTTTGGTCTGCAAATAGAATCATTATCTTTCCTTTTTCCTTTGGAAATCCCAAGTCTTTATGTCTCAAAAACCTCTTAAATAAGTTGCTTGTCTGTGTATAGCAATTTAATGGGGATCCTATCCCATTATGCAACATAAAGTCCAAGCTATAATCATTTGGGTACCACAACTTTGCCTTCAAAAAAGAAAAACTCAAATACTACAAACTATGGTTATTTGTTTTATTTTCTTAAAGTTTTGATTGTTTTCGAGATGTTATTTTTTTTAGAGCCCTTTGTCCCAGGTTGCAATCAATTCTTTCCTGCACACATACAGGCTTTCCAGTGCTTGAACGATGACAATCGTTTTCCACTTTTCCTGCAATTGATTCACTCAAGCGCAACACTGGGCGATGATCTGAGCGTTCTGAGGTAACTTCTTGGGCTTCTTTGGTGCAACGCCACCCAACCGACCCGGCCCTGCACAGCTGCGCCATTTAACGCATGTTGTACAACATTTTAACGGCCAACCACTCGATGCGGTGTTTGTATCTACCCAAAAGGCGCGCAGATACACACACCATACCGTAGAGTGTAGAGTGAGTGTCGCCTGCCTGACGCAGGGGTGACTTTCCCGAAAAAAAAATTAAAGGGATAATGAATAAATGGCCGCCTGCCTGTGCCTGCCGCCTGCCAGCCCAAGGTCTGCCTGGCTCGGGTGGCGGCAGTTCTCCAGCAGTTAACTTTAATTAAATTTCTATTTTGGTATTGACGATGAATGATGAATGGAACCTTTTGAGAATGTAATCGAACCACTAGGAACGGTGGTCCTTTTGCATCGTTAGGAAACTAATCTACGGACAACTGCATCCATGTTTTAGCTGTGTCAATGCTGGGCGCCCGCCCCGCCCGTACAACAAATGGGAGCCCAGCGACAGCAAACAGGCCAAAACCGGGACAATCCAAGACAGTGAGTGGTTGATGATGGTGGCCACCTTTTTGTCTACTTTTTGCGCTAGTTTTGCGGTGGCTGAACCGGTTTTTGCTTGTTGCTTGTTGTTGCCGTCGCGTGTTGCTGTTGCTTGCTGCTGTTGTTTCTTGTTTAGTTGCGAATTTTCCTTTCTGCAATTTATCCCGCACAATTTGCCACTTGTCCAGGCCTTGGTATTTTCTGTGCGCCGCATCGCTGGTGGCACGAAACAACAACAGTGGCGCCCTCTGCCATGTTGCAGCATCACAAGAAGTTGCACGACAATGTTGCTGCTGCTGCTGTTGCTGTTGCAGCTGTTGGTGGCTGCCACATGTGGAGCTGGCGACGCTTAAATGTAGCTCCCAGACGACATCTGTTTTGCACCGTCACTTACTTTGTGGGGCCTGGAATGGGGACCTGTTGGTGGAGTTGTTGTTGCTGTTGTTGCTGTTTCTGCAGCTGGGCAACAGTTGGGGTCACCCTTTCCGCTCTTGTCGCCGTACAATTTGCATTTACTTGTGGGCTTTCCTTTTGCGGTTTCTTCGACCACCTTCGAGACGAGACGGGGCGTGTGAACTGAACTTAAATCAACGCAAGTCTCTCTCTTTAAACGATTTCTATATTTTTCAAATTCATTTTGCAGCTAACTTAGAGGTGTGCACGCCGAAATGTTTCAAAAATGGATTTAAGAGTGGACGCAACAAGCTTTTAAAATCTGATTGGATCTTTCAAACCATATGTAGAACTTCTCGAAGATGTTTTTCTTTCTTCAAAATTCTTATAAAGGACCTTTATATATTTTCATTGGAGACATCTAGTCAGCACTTACGGATTGGAGCTTTTCTAAGAGGATCATTCTAGCTGGGGATCCTGGGCGGAGCAAACGGTTTTTGACATGATAATAAATTTTCTTAATGGCGAAAACTGGTTTGCACTATTTCGTTTTATAAGTCAGTCTTTAAGATTTAAAAATCAAATAATTGAAGGACAGTTTTGAAAAACGGTAACACCGCTGATTCGGTTCTTAACCACGCAGTTGAACGATCTGATATCTCAGCAAGAACTGGGAAGTCAGCTATACTAGATAGCAATGAACAACAGAAGGTTAGACACCAAGCCGATGAGAAGAATTAATACTACTTTTATAACTTCGCCGCCATTTCTGTTGAAAAATTAGCGGAAAAGTTCTTTACATTACATCTTAAGCGATTTGGTTCCTATATCTGATGTAGCTTTAACATTTCTACTTGAGAATTCAATAAGCTAAACAAGTACAACTGCAATCGACTTTTCAATCAATGCCATCAGAAGGGTCGAATAAAGATAAATAATGTTTCGAAGTTAAAAACCGAATAAAACAGTCGATTCGTGGTATTATGTTAAAGCAACACAAATGTTATGTTAATTTCCTATTACTCTGACAACCCTGTTATGTTATCGACACCAATACAAGTATAAAGAGCAGACGCGCAAAAAATCTGTATGTATTCCTTGTAAGCGCGCTTTCCTTTATGCTTGATCAGTCCGTAAAACTTACTCTTTGAATAAACACGCATTTAAGTTTAACCGCTGTTATATTTATTCCACTGCATGGTTTAAGGTTCTACCAACACATTTAACATTTGATGATAAAACATTTGATCGAAGAGGGAATTCTGGCCTTATTCAGCTTTATCACACTCGGTACCATGAATAGCAAAGCTTCGGAGACTGGATGTACAACGTAGGACAAGGAAGTAGGCGAACGATTCGCAGGTTTAAGATGTTTCTGTCTAACTTACTGTATCATGTTGTTCCAAAGTGCTTGGATGTACAGGGTTTGTCCTAAAGGCAATAGGACTGATTTTCTTCCGCCGCGACTGTTTTTCGGAGCCTGCGCGCACCGACTGGATTCGATAAAGGGCGTTTCTAGATAACAAACGAGCAAGTCAATATCACCAGATCAATTTTCAAAAAAATCGCAATTGTTTGTATGAATAAGCAATTGAAACCGATTAATTACACTAGTTTACAAAATAATACAAATCTTGCGATCGCAAATAAATCCCACCGCTTAGTCTAAAAATCCATTTCCCAATCTTTTTAGTGGGGCTTTTTTCAATAAATCGCGGAAAAGCCATTTTATTGATTGGGAAAAATGTTACTTTAGAAAAATGTGTATAACTTCAGTATCGTTTCATTCATTATGAAAAGATAATGCTTTCTTGGAAGGTAATTGAACGCCCTATATCACAACTTGGGTTGATTCCGACAGAATAAACGAGAGCATAAGTTAAAGTCGGCTCTAACCGACTTCGATATACCCGTTACTCATGAAAAAACATGTTTAATAGTGTTCCTGCGTTCCTAAGGGTGACCATCAGGAAAGTATGCAACATTTTTTTGGGTGGGTAGCGGGGGGGGCTTGGTTCACTTCTTTGCTCATAACTTGAGAACCGTTCATCAGATCTTCATCATTTCTTCGGCAAATCGATTCATTTTGCTAATTACTAACTATCTCTAGAAGGTACGAATCGTCTACCTTTAAAACTGTTGGAGATATCGAAATTGCGGGAGGGGGCGTGGCCAAAATTTGAAACAAACTCTATCTGCGTGCAGAAAAAAGAAGCATTTGTCCCATACATGTCAAACCTCTATCTCTTACCATCTCTGAGATCTAGGTTTTCATACAGACAGACGGACGGATGGACAGACGGGCATGTCTTTATCGACTCGGCTTTTGATGCTGATCAAGAATATGTATACTTTATATGGTCGGAAATGATTCCTTCTGCCTTTTACATACATTTGCACGACTTTAGTTTACCCTTTATACAATAAAGCGGCTGGTTTGCCCACGTGAAAATAGACGGGGTGAATAGGAAGTGCCAAAAAAATCGCGAAATTTGCAAAAAGAGATCGATCGTTAAATCCGTGTCTTTCAGTTGGTCGTTTCACCGCTCTGACCGCGACTTTGTAGTCATCATTTGAACAGCCTGACCAATGCATGATGTTCATAAGGTTTGAGGTTAGGTTGGTCTAAATTTGGTCTTGCCAAAAATGATGAAAACGCACATTTTTATTTTAAACGAATTAAATATTAAATTCATTTGATGCGACCTTTACTAAATATTAACTTGTAACTTTCCAAAATTAATTTTGCTAATCAAAACTGATAAATCTCTTAACAAATATTCTGCTAACGTTCTAAATATTTGTAAAATTAAAATTAGTAAATTATTAATTACATAGAGTCACGTTCCGGGTTTCACTTAAGTCATTTCAAATTTTTAACATTCTCTGTTTCTATTAAACAAATAGGATATCCGTATCAAACCTTTAGTTTCTACACATTCTTTACTCGACGGATTCAAATTAAAACGATTTAATCTTCATAACCAACACAGTTTTATAGAACAGCTTATTTAGCGAATTCGAATTCGACTATTTTTGTCGAAAGTCAAAACCAGAACAGGCCTGATAAGTAATAAGAAAAGTCATGAACTTTTTCAGCATTATATTTTGTTGAAAAATATAGCTTGTTTTTTCCTCGGCATCCCATCAAATACAGCTAATTTTGACAAAAAATTGGCAGCACAGCTGCAAGTATAAGAAGTTTATGTCCCATACATGTAGAACCCCTATGTCAGCGAAGGTCTCACCGTGACCCAAGAAGCCGAAGTTATTTCGCTATTTACACAAACACAAGCCGAAGCTAAGGCCAAGAGTGCAAACAGCTCTTTAGACGCTTTCTTGCGTTTGATGCGGCCAGGTCGAAGCTAGTTCACGGCGCACTATTTTCGCACACCAATACACTCTCACTTTTTGGAAGCGCTTTTCATGACCAACGCTGTTCCATGTCTTACCATCTCTCAGATCTGTTCGTTCATACGGACAGATTGGCAGACGAATAGGCCGCACAGTGACTATATTGACTCGGTTGTTGATGCTGATATGGCCATTTCCACAATCGTGCAAATTTTTAAGCTTTTAAGAAAACAAAGAAAAATAATTAATTAAGAATAATCAGAAGAAGGCAAAGGAAAAGTAGAAGAATAAATGGATTGCAAAGGGTATCCAAATACAGTTTCCTACATTTTCTTTCACGAAACAAAATTATATTTTAGGGTCCTTGCCTTGGGCAACCAAATGGTGACAAAATCCCAACACATTTAACCAACATATATACGTAAGTCTGTATATCCTTTCTCAGTTAGTCACTTAATTGTTTAGTAAACTCTTCACGCACTTACAAAGATGTTATCCCAATTGATGGCCAATTCTTAGCTAATTCTCTGTCCTCCCTTAAATTTTGATCTTTACAGACGAGACACTGCCGCTCACACATATCTATGGCCTTTTTGCAATCGAGCAACAACAACAACAACTGCCGTTAGCAAACAATTTAATTGTCTTTGCACATGGAAATGGTTACATTTTTGTGTTTGGATTGATAAGCAGAGGAAAACGAAGCGAGTCCGGAACGAAGCGAAGGGTAAGTTGGGGTCAGAAGGCGCATGCGCGAGAATCAGGCGAGACAATTAAGCTAATTGCTCTGCAACAGCAACATCAGCAGCAGCAGCAGCATCCCAAGAAGTTCTGTTTTCCCTCTTGCGGTTTAGTATGCTTTCCGCCTTTGGCCAAGGTGGTTGCCTCTCTTTCTCTCCCTTTGAGTGCTGTTGCACAAACCTTCATCCAGCTTGGCCACATTTTGTACGTACTCCGTCTCCGTAGTTGTAGCTCTAAAAGCGGATCTTTCTCACAATTTGGATTAGGCGCACAGACGCATATGCGGCCACCCAAGTAGTAGTTGAGCTTTTCCAGCTTTGGCTTTTCCGCTTTTCATTTGTTGTGTGTGTGTGTGTGTTGTCTGGTATTTGCTTGTTGCCTGTTATATTCCGATAAAATTGACTTTTTGTCGGCCATTTGTCGCTGTCGACTCGCCGTCGTCCTCCTCGTCGGTTGGTCGCTTTCGTCACTAGTCGGCGGCACCATTTTGTTTGGCGTCGTTTTCTAATGGGCCAACAGCCAATGCAGCGCATCGATTTCAGCTTGGTGCGGATTTTATGTTGCTTCTTTTTTTTCGTGTTTAAACGCGTTTTGCATGAAAAGCTTCAGCCAGCCTCAGAGCTAGCTTCAGGCCTTGGAGTAGCGTTTGAAAACGCGCGCGTTTTAACAGCCATGGTCTAGCTTGTGTCTTTTATCTATGTTTTGTTATAAAACTCGGATGCAGTTGCAATTTTTGTAGTTGAAAATTTAAAATTTATGGGAATAAACCCTAAAAACAAATGGGCTCGAGGGTGGAGTGTCCAATAAATTAGAAACATGAAATTAAAATAAACCTTCGCAAAGTAGGAACCGGTTCCGAACCTTTAAAGTTTGAAACGAAACGGACCACCGTCAATTGACTTTTAATTTCACATATTATTTACAAAGGTTTTTATTTACATAAAAGGGTTGCTATTTACACTATAACTATGGGATCTCACATTCGTTTACTTACTCTCTGCTAGCATCATCCATCCAGTGTGACCATCGTCTCTGTCTTAAAACACCTTAACGTCAAAACACTTATCGATACATTTATAATAAGCGGCTATCTTCCAAAACTCCAAAGTTTTGAGATGCGTCTTAAAAATCATATTTGTGATTTCAAGAAGACAAAAATGCATTACTCAGGTTGAAAAACGACAAAACAAACATCTATCTTCGATTTCGACAACCAGAAACTTGTGGGAAGACGTTGTACAGGACGTAAGAAAAATAACAGTAACGTTTTGAAGAGCTTCTTAAACTGGATGTTTCCTTCTGAACAAAAATGTTTTTAAATTAGTACCAAATCCCGAGTCAAAATTTGTCTCGAATCAAAAACCTTAAGTCCGATGGGTAAAAAACCCGGTTCGCGAACCGAACCTTAAAATATACAAGGTATTCGAACCGCCGAAATATTTAACAGGTGTGCAACCCTGGTCTTGATAGTTTTTAAACCCTTGGAGTGGGTATATTAAAATTTTCCGAATCTAACCAAAAAGTATATATATTCTTGATCAGCATGAGAAGCTGAGTTGATATAGCCATGTCATTCCGTCCGTCCGTCTGTTTCTATGCTATCTACCCCGTCATTTTTAAACCTGTCTTTACCAAACTTTGCTTAAAGTCTTTCGGTAAAATACGCTGCAAATTTCTTAAGACCGGTCGAATCGGATGACTATAGCATATATAGCTGCCATAGGAACGAACGGTCGTAAAACTAGTTTTAGTGAGAAAATTTTTTTTGTTTACGATGCAAAAGTCTCCGAACCTCGTCTTTATATGTTGTCTATGCTTTCACATCATTCCACCAAGATTTATCAAAATCAGACAAGTAGTTCTAGATATAAACACTTTTTTCTTTTCAATGGTAGCATCTTGATACTCTCCAGTTGCGAATATTATCTGTTTCAACACAATTCTGGAGAGTTTGTTCCAAATCGGATTAATATATCGTAAAGCTGCCATATATTAAACTGGAAGGCATGTTTCACAAGGCTGCATACGGGTCCTGAGACCAACCCCCCAAAAATTGCTTCGGCTCGAGTTTTTCGGTCCGACGAACCGGACCATGGACCGAACCCCGAATATTTTTAATTCCTCGAACCTGAACCCGAACCGGACCGCTTTTTTTTTTTTTTTAAATTAGGTTCGGTTTAATAATGATGTTGTTTTTCCAACGAGACGTACAGGGAAATATAGAAATTCCTTGTAAGCTGACTGTTTTGATTTAAAAAGTTCTCCAATACTACGACATTTTTTTAGATCAGATTTTTATACCATCAACTTTTATGATAAAGCCATGACATATATGACAACTGCAGAGCATAAAAGGAATGCAATTATGAAGAATGTAATGTTGATAAAGCTTGCTCATGTGCATCAAAAGCTTTTCTTGATTTGGACTATGACCGACTTACGTCAATAGATTTCCTGGAGGATTTCTTACAGAATACAAGTTTGTTTCACAAGCTCTAGTTTTAGTAAAAAACGAATTTTTTAAGAAAGTTCCGTTATCTCCACTACTCAATCTGTAAAAAATCTTTAGCTTATAGAAAAATATTAAAAAAAAACTCTTGTTTGACTGTGTACGCAATGGAACTTAACCAACAAATTGTGCGAACGTTTACTATCTTTCAAATAAGGTCAACAAAACGAGGACTTAAAAAATTGCCTTAACTATACTTGCTGTTCCAGCAACTCAGGTATCAGTTGAACGAGCCTTTTCAACACTTAAGTTTGATCTTTCTTGATCTTGAAATATACCAAATTTTTAAATTTTGATTTTTTGCTCGAAATCGTTTTTTAAAAATTGTTTTTTAATATTTTTATTTAAAAATTGCACATCTTCAAACAAAATAAGATATTGTTAAAGAAAGATATGTGATATGTCACGCAGAATTTCTAGCGCCAAAATCCCTAAAAAAATATACGAACTTCATATTTACTTGTGCACAAATTTGGATAAAAACAAGTACATAAAAACAGTGTTCATTTGTGGAAAAATTTTCTGGATTGCTTTGTGGATTTTCACTCGCTTGTTTTCCTTAAAATCTTTCATTCAGAGTAAATTATAATAAGATGCAATGCCATAAAAACAAAATCAATTTCTGTCGACGCTACAGAACATAAACCAAACACAAACGCGAACGCACACACACACACACACACACACACGCGCGCATAATATCTCTCTCAGGCCAGACAGATAGAGATAAACCAGCCATATCTGTCCGCAGTCTCTCTCATTCTCGGTCTCTGCTTCTCTCTCACGTTTAGCATTAACAGCGTCTGCTGAGTCTTCTATTGCGATGGTTCAGCCTGCTGTGGCTTGCTGGGTGCCTGTTCGTTTTTGCGATAGACGCGCGACGTAAGTCGCCGTCGTTTTGCCTCAAAAAGTCGCCGTTGTTTCGTTTTAGCTTTTTGGGGCTGTTTTGGAGCTGCCGGAATCGCGCGATGAACCGCGTTTTGTCGTCGCCGGCGATTTTTTAATTCGCGCCGAATTTGCAATATTTGTGCCGCCGGCGTTAGTGAGCTCCAAAACAGCTAACAGAGTGCTGTTAACTGGCTCAACTCAACTCTCGCGCACTCTCTGTGAGTGGAATATGGCGTATCTCCCTCTCTAGATTTCTCTCAGTTACGGTGGTGGCGCATTGTGTACAAAATATGTTATAAGATCATTATCAAAAAGAAAAATCGAAATAATTAATTCAGAATTTGATTGACTAAAATCAGTTCAAAGTGGCGCAAGTTGGGGTCGCGGAATAATAATTAATTTATTTATGTCGATTTTGCAACCACTGTGTCTCATTTGGCCTGCCCGCGCCTGTGGCACTCTCTCGCACTCTCTTTCTCTTTCGTCAGTTGTTGTTGAAGAAGATGCAAGGCTACAGATAATAATGATGATGTCGATTGCAAATTCCCTCATTTTCCACTTTTACAGTTATTGTAAAAGCCATGAAAATTGTTTAAAAAATAACAAAGGATTAGATGTCGAAAAAATACTAAGCCTTTATAATGTAAATGATTGTGTAATCGACTGAGCTTTCTTTTACTCGGTACTGCCCCAGCGAAAATTTGATTAGCTTTTGCTATGCTGCAGTCGACGTTGCACAAAATGTCATGTGAATGCTTAAGCTGTGACTTGACGTAAGTAGAAATTCTTATCAAACTGATGACTCGTCTCCTTCTTTTGTCCAATTGAGATAAAACTGCATTATTTGCAGTTACCAATACCAATAATACCTACATGTGCATCAAATCCAAAAAACAGGATTGCAAGCTAAATACAGGCCAAATTAATTAATATTCTAGCTTGCTTGGGTCCTAAAAATTATGTTGATATTTATGTTTTCCAAATTACTGTTTGAATCTGTTATCAGTGAGTTTATAATTAAGTTTAAACCGGCTGAATACCGCTTTCCACATTCTTTTGTTCTTGAAGCAATCGGATGTATATTTATTAAGTGTATTTTGCCAAGGACTAAACCTAATCGGCTACCACAATAAAACTTAAAATTAACAGTAACAATTAAATAACAAGAAAAAGTACCAAAGTAATTGCCTTTTCGTCTTTTTTATTTACTTAAGGCTACTGTATACCTTCGGAAATTTTCTATATTTGCTTAAACGTTCTATTAGGGTCTTGTAATCATCCTGTAAAACTTTGAAGCAAATCCGAAAATATATTTTACAAAAACAATTCCTTTTTCCGACCCTCTTATATGAAAATTCTTTTATCGACCTTCTTATTTTTTAAAATTTCTTGCTTTTTCTTTCTTTTTGTTAAAAAATTTCAAAAAAAGTTAAAAAATTATTGCAATTCCCCCAAAAAAAATTTTTGAAAAAAAAAATAAAAATTTTACGTTAGAGATTTTTATTTGATTTGACGCACTTTGAACCAAATTTCTTGAGAACTATTTAACCGACTTTGATATATTTTATTTTTTGATGAAAGCTAACACCCAAATGCACCAAATCAATTTTTGAAATCTATCAAAAATCATTTTTATAACATCGAAAATAGTTCTCGAAACTTTAAATGCGATTATCTCGAAACCAACTTTTCCAAAATGGTTGCAAAAGTTTTAAGTTTTAAGTGTTGACCGGTTTTCAAAATCTTTTTTCTGAATTACTCCTAGTACCCACAATTCTCTTTGTTTTGTTTGACCGATCAACAATATCCTAGTTCACACCATAATTACATCAGTTCTGAAGAAAACCCTGTCTTCGTTTTCACATTCAGACATGGTATTTGCAACCATGTTTCAAATTTTTGGCCAACTTTTATCCGGAATACAAAAACAACCGCTAGAACAACAAAAACAAAAATTTATAAATTTAATTTAACCAATTACCTATCGAATAAAATCTTGTAAATATCACTTATAGTTTTTGTGTAATTTAATTTTTTGTAAAGCTTTAAAAAATGACACCTGAAAATATACAATACCCTTAAATGTTCAATACTGTAAAACTTTCATGCTTATCTCGACCATATGTTTTACAACAATAAACAAAATACATTTTTTTCGTTCCGCGTATATGAAAAATATTTTGAATTTTTTTTTTGGTAAAAGCTAACACCAAATTTCATCATATCCGAGTTTAAAATCTCGACTATAATGTCAGAAAAAAATTTACGACGCAATTTTTGTCCTATCCTAAAATTTCAAATTAGGAAACAAACCGGAACCGTATACCGAAAAAAATCGCTTAAAACTCAGAACCGGAACCGATATTTAAAATTTGTTGTGTACCGGCATTCGAGAACAGATATTCTTGGAACCGAAAAGAAACTAAACGTTGTACCGATATAGTTTCGGTTCTGAGCAAAAACTAGACTGCAACCAGACTTAGTTTTGGGGAACTTTTAAGTGACTTGGTTAAGACTCCGACTTGCCCTTTGTATTGTGATAGAGAAAAATGCGAAACCTAGTCTCTTCGAAAATGTTCCATTCTATATTCTTAAATCCCCATTATACTGTCATAAACAAAAAAGTACTTGTGCTATCCATTTCGCCTCAAGTGAAACTTAATGAGGAAGAGGCTCTGACCAAGGCTGCAAAACTCAAAATTTATAAAGAAGGTTCGGTTCGGGGGCTCAAATCTTATAGAAAGTGTAAGGTTCGCTTCTCGAACTGGTTTCTATACCTATCGATCTTATGGTTTTGTTTTGAAGCTTGGTTCATGGATTCTTTATTTGACTTTATTTCTTTCTTGAAGTCGTAATATGCAGTTTAGATATAATTTTGAAATGATAATGCTCCGATTCTGCTCATAAAATAATTTAGAAACGGTCAAAATATTGTGATCATTTTAGAAGCTCTGAAAACACTGACTAAAGATATTCTTTGAACGGAAACTTTTTCAAGCAGTTCGGGTCCAAGTTCGGGAGGTTAAAAATTTTAAAGTTTTTTTGTGGATCTGGTTCGATTGAACCAAAAATACGAACCGACATGGTACTGCGGGTTCGTTTTAGGACCGGTTAAAAATATTGACCACATTTGTCTTTGAAAGAGGAAGCTAGCGTAGAACGTTTGGTTTTAAAGTGTAATTATTATGTCGTCGCTAAATAATTGGATGGACGAAAAACCAATTGCCGATCTTTCTTTATATTTTAACGGTACTTACCGGTAGGTTCCGGTAAACCAAACGAAAAATTCGGTACCTGTACGGAACCGAATACCGAAATAATATTAGAACCAAAACACAACCTTATACCGTACGTACCAGAACCGGAACTGGCACTGAAATCCGATTCTGTTTGATTCCCTGATTCAAATACGGTGGCAAAGGCTTCCATTCAAAGGCTTGGCATTGAATAAGCTTTGGGGAGAATATAATTTTAATGCTCAGAAAACTGAAATTTAGTGATGAGCAATGGAATACGATATTAGAATCGACAGCTCTCGTTTTCCATAGGCATAGAAGCAATCAAAAAAGTTAAGAGGCTTCAAATTTTGCACGCGCTATTTAGCAACAGAATTCAGATCATATTGAAGGGCTTCAACATCTCTAAGATTTTTTATAAATCCAAAAATGTTCAAGTCATCAGCATAGTACATTAGATAATGTGAATTAAGTAGGCAACCAATGTCATTAATGAATACAGTAAATAGCAACGGACCCAGTACACTCCCTTGAGGGAGGCCAGATGTTTCTAAATAGAACGTTTGGCATTAATGAGCGCTTGATACGATCGACCATCAGGATAACATTTAGTCCAATTGAGTCTAGAAGTATGAAAGCCAAATTTGGAGAGCTTAAATGAAAGGGCATTATGATAAACTTTTGCTTTAGAGAAATCTGTGTCTTCTTTCGTCTGCACGCTGCTAATATGTCGGAACAGCCCGAATCGGATTACTAACTTCCGATCGGTCGGAAAATGGGTTTAAAAGAGCAAAAATTTTGGTTTTCCATGCAATCGTACCCAAACCTCGTATGGGTCATTCATTTCAAATCAAACGGTCTTAAAATTCAACAACTGACTGCGTAAGAAATTTTTCTTTGAGGGCATATTTTTCATTCTTTATAACTTAACTCTCAATTTAAAAAAAAAAAAAATTTAAGTGCAATTAATTGTGTATCCTTAGAAGCTCATAGTGGTTAACACTGAGAAAAAAAATTTTATATAAAATATGTATAAAGATACAGTAAAATACTTTTCACCAATATCAACTCGAGACTTGTCCGGTAAACCAAAGCTAAAAAATCACGGTTTTTAAAAAACCATCTTTTCCATTTTTTTGTTTTTGACGATTTTTGAAATTGTTTATACATTTAATTTCAAATTTTATAAATTTTTTTGCAAAACCGCAAATTAAGTTTAGGTGGGAGTGTCAAGCATGACCGATATAATCGTTTTCTATGCTTATTCATAATTCCACCAACAGAAAAGATAGGTCTAAATATAAAAATTAGTAAAAAAAACTTTTTCGTTATCTATGTTATCGCTTCCAAACTTGAATTTTATTAATATTTTTTGCTTACACACAATTTTGATAAGATTGATCTAAAGCGGATGACTTTTTTACATCGTATGATAAATCTGCCTTAAATGGTTTTCCCGAATTTACTATCGAAATCGGTCGCCTAAGAATTGAAAACTTAAAATAAAAAGTACTTTTGTGTATTTTGTTGTATTTTTCAGATTTTTCATTCATATCATAATTCAAATATTAATTGCGTCATAAAAATGAAATTTCTTATATTCTTTGCGTATTGTTTTAATCAAGTACAGCTACCTTAAGTGGGTTAAAACCGCATGGCTTAGTTTTCTAATTAAACTCAGAGGCAACAACAAACAAATCGAGTTGGGCGCGCGCTCGCCTCTAATTTGACCTTTTTTCTGCTGCTGCTGCCGCTGCTCTGCTCTGCTTTGGTTGCTCTGCCTTGGCTACGCTCTGCTTTGCCAACACTCTGCCCGCCCCCCACTCCCACCTGTGGTGGTGGGCTGGTGCCGCTCTCGAGAGAAATGTAAACAAAGCTAGGTCGGCTCTCGCTCACTCGTACTTGCACTCGTACTCGCCGCTCGTTCGCTAGCTTTTGGCTGTGCGCTCTCTTTCTCCCACGCGCACTGCTTGTTGTGTGTGCGACTATCTTTACATGCTGGGCGCCTGTTACAGGGTTCGGCCAAACCGCCGTTCGTTTGTATGCGAGTTGCTCGTTCGATCGAACGCGAGTAAAGTCGCGACTTCGCGACGTTTCCAGCAGGAGAACCAGTTTTTATTTGTGATGTTTACAGCTTAATTTTCTCGCCATTCGCCCCTGCCCCGGCCCCTTTGGTCCACGTGCCACCTTTTGCATAGGTTTTTGCCCATTTGCGCCTCTGCAACTTGAACAACAGTTCGTCGTGCGGCGGTGGCGACCCAACGACCGTTGACTTCTTCCAGCTACAGAGCTCCTCCATCAGTCAGTCAGTCAGTCAGACATCATTTCATTCAGAGCCCAGCCGCAGTGCGGGTCAGTTCAGTTTTTGCGTCTTTTGATGCATTTTTATCAGTTGCCGAAATGAAGTATGTAACATAATTTGGTTTTGTTTTTTGTTTATAATTTGTTGTTGTTGTTTTTGTGTGTCTGTGTGTGCGTGTGTGTGTATATGTCTGACTGGCACGTAGTACCGTCAATTTTGTTTTGTTGTTTTTTCCTACTCAAATTACTCATACGTATTGCTCTTATCAGCCTTTTTAGTAATATTCAAGGAAAAACACATAAATACAAATGATGCGAAATGGGAGCAATATAAAATGAATTACCTATCCAAAGTTAAACTAACTGGAAAAAATTTAATTTTGAATGTCCCTTTATCATTTTAAAAACCATTTAAAAAATACAAAATCAAACACTTTGATCAAGTGTTAATTATTTTGGGATCAACTAGCTCAGAAAATTCAAATTTTTCAATTGTCCTAGTTTGAAAAGTTATAAAAAAGAGAAATTAATTTTAAGACAATTTAAAAAAGGATGCATTTTAGGGGTGTAATACTTTAACATTAACATCACATTCAATTGGGTTCCGAAATAATAATTAATTATGGCTAAATAGCTCACGGTAGACGATAAAACACTCAATTTCAAAGAAGTAAGGACCTACCTACCTATACGGCTGTCTCATTACACCGAAAAAAGAGTTTAAATATTTGGGCATCGGATTTGACAATAAGATAAGCACACAGAGTATGTAGTATATTTTAAACTACTCTACACTCAGAAAAAAATACCAAAAAATGTTAAAAATAGCCTGAAATTTAAGCCTATATGACCTGAAATGACAATGGACGGAAATTTAGGCCTTTATTAACTAAAGTTTTCTAAGCAATCAATTTGCTTTTTGGGTAATATGTGACCAACAATTTTTGGCAGTGTATGCCCTTTAATCACGCTTCCTGCTCACATCTCACCCACTCACATACCACCCACATCCCTCCCACTTCGCACTTACATCCCATCCACTTCCCACCTACTTCCCGCCTACATCCCACTCAACAAAGAACCTTATCACTACAAACCGAGTTTCAAGCCAATCGGAGGAAAAAAATAGGGTTTTTTTTTGCAGAATTTTCCGGGCATTTTCAAATTGTTTCGTATTCTATCCTTACAAACAGAGTTTTAAATCAATCGGATGAAAAAAAGTCATTTTGCATGTAGAGTTTTCCGGGGACTGTCACGCCTGGGGGCGGTTTTTCCAACATTGGAAAATAAAATTTCCAATTATTTCATATTTTGTAACCACAAACCACGTTTCAAGTCAATCCACAGTGGCCGGAATTTCCAAAATTTTGGCATAAACTAGACCGTAGTGACATAAATAAGAAACGAGCTAAGTTTTGGACCGATCCGACCACATTAGTACCGCCCATACAACACTGTCACTAAGAGCACACAGATCTCAGAGATGGTAGGAGCTAGAGGTTTGACATGTAACGGAAATTAACTCCTTATACTCGCAGCATGATTAAATTTATTTTCAATTTTGGCCACGCCTCTTCCCGCCCCCGCAATTTGGAAAAAACATCATATCTCCGACACTTTTCTAGATAGATGATTCGAACCTTCAAGACTTATTTAGTAATCAACATTTCTAATCGATCTGCCAAAGGAATGGTAAAGATCGGACAAACGATAGTAAAGTTATAAGTAAAAGAAATTTCGCTGTCGCAGCACTGCAGCTCCGTTGCGTTCTAGTGTTACTGCAGCAGCAAAATGCACACTGAGCATTCTCCTTCGCAGGTACAGAGTACATTACAGTCGGGCTTGACCAATTTTCTTAATATTGTTTTTTGCAAAATTAGCCAAAAATTATTAAATACACTGTTCCCGCCTGCAACAATATCAAATATTTCGAAAACGAGCAAAATGTATTAAATACACCAAGTCATATACATGTTAATGGACACAATTGCATCTTTAGTTGCGAGATGCAGCCCACTTTTACTCCACGGAACAAGTAAAATTTAGGTTATATTCGCCTGAAAAATACCACAGCAACCACACACAAAAACAAAGAGACAACACAAAATGGCTCCAAATTTCTTTATATTCTTGAAATTTACATACCTTTTGCTACATTTTGGCATTTCAAACATTAATTGCTCCATACAGTTATAGCTGTTTTTATTACGTAAGGAACAGGTCGTGTCTTGGCACCAGAGCAATTCAAATTTTGTTGAAAAAAAAAACTTACTTTCAGGGCCGTGTCAAAATTTCAGGGATGCACAAAAAATGTTTTGAACCAGCAGTTAGAGTTCATGTTTCTATATTATTTCAGAAGAATTACTCTTTTTTTCAATATTCCAACATTTATTTTTTGGCAATTCCGGTCAGTGTGCAAGCGGATGATTTTCTCATGCAGAATTTTTCAGGAATTTGGCGACCGTTGAACAGTGGTTGCTGCCATAGGGCAAAATAAAAAAATGAATGTTATAATTTTTAAACCTTAACTGCTTTAATTAACAGCTAATTGGACAAGCTTCACAGTGGTATACTTCATTTGCTTTGATTATTACGTTGCTTTCTTAAAATACCATCGGAAGTGTGACCATTTGTTTATTTGCCTTGTACAGTGCGCGCCGAACGCTGCAGCATGCTAATTTTGTTAAATAAATTTTTTGCATAAAACTTTATTAATTCAAGTTGTGTAAAATTAATATTGTTCATAAAGCTATTGACTTAATTTCTACAATTCAACTTAAAGAAATTTCGTGTTTAATTTTGTGTAAATCGTTGTTTTAGATAAGTATATTTTTGTGGTTGTTTTTGGTTCGAGTGTAAAATGTTTAGTTAAAGTTTTAAGTATGTTGCCCTCCTCAGCCCTCACCATTCTTCATGACATGACGAAGAATTAATAAAGATCGGATAAAGGATACTCAAGTTATCAGCAAAAGAATGTTCGCTGCTGCAGCGCTGCCGCAGCGGAGAGGGCGTGGACATGTCCAACCACGCCCATTTTTGCATCTTTGCATCTTACAGTTTTTAATCACATTTCAAATTATTTCGTATTCATTCCTTAAAAACCGAGTTTCAAGCAAATTGGATGAAGAATAGTTTTTTGCGTGCAGAATTTTCCGGCCAATTTCCTCGTGGCCGGATTTTTCAAAATCTGGAAAACACGTGTCGAATTATTTCGCGTAGTATGCTTAGGATTTTTTAAAAAATTTAACTTTTTTAGGTAAAACGCCCTATAATTAAGAACATTATTGCCTGAAAATAAGATATAGGAAATAAAATCTATTTTCCTAAAAATAAAGGAAAATGATTTTTCTGAGTATATATACTACACAGAAAAACACTAAAAAAACAAGTAAGACCGTTGTAGTTGAGTGTTCCGACTTCAAAATACCCTGTACAATTGAGACACATGCAAACATGACTCATGCGCCTTAGCTGCCAGCAATAAGAACAGTGCTTTCATAGTTTTAAAGAAATACTTAAGAAGATTTAAAATTTAACCTGATATTTCTGAAGTCTGTTTTGGTAGCCTAAAGTGTTTCTTTCCCTCCCCTCAGGTGCATCAACATGCCCGACCAATTGCCTTTGGTCTATCTGCTCATACCTCATATCCCGCCACATCGAGCAACGTAGAAACGTCTTCCTACGGCGCCAAGATAAAAATTTTCCTATAAAAACCAAAACAAACAAACTTAAGCCACTGCCAGCTAGAGCATCAAACTATCATAGCAATTGCAACAAAAGCAACAACAACAACAACTTTAACCAAAAGAAAAGCGCTGCCGCTTGTCCGTCTTGTTCTTCGTGATTTCGTCGTGGCTGTCAGCGTTTCTAAAGCGCCGACGACGGACGAGAGAAGCGAAGCAACGAGCAGCAAGTTAAAAGCCTCACCACGGACGCATTTATGGATGCGGGCGGCCTGCCAGTCTTCCAGAGCGCCAGCCAAGCAGCAGCCGCCGCCGCCCAACAGCAGCAACATCAACAACATTTGAATCTGCAACTGCATCAGCATCAGCATTTGGGCTTACATCTGCAGCAACAACAGCAGCTACAACTACAACAACAACAGCAGCAGCAGCAACAACACAATGTACAGGCGCAGCAACAGCAGCAGATACAAGTGCAACAGCAGCAGCAACAACAGCAGCAACATTCGCCCTATAATGCAACAGGCGGAATTGTCAGCGGCCTTGTCGCTGGCGGCAACGGAACTGGCAACTCTTCAACTCCAGGAACTGGCAATATCAACAACAACGCGAACATCAACACCAACAACAGCAGCAACAACAACTCCAGCAACGACTCTCTACCGCCCAAGCGACAACCAATTGTTGATCGCCTGCGACGACGCATGGAAAACTATCGCAGGCGTCAAACCGATTGCGTGCCACGGTACGAGCAGGCATTTAGCACCGTTTGCGAGCAACAGAATCAGGAAACCTCTGCACTTCAGAAACGTTTTCTCGAGAGCAAAAACAAGCGGGCGGCCAAAAAGACTGAGAAGAAGCTGCCGGAGCCGCCTCCACAGCAGACACAGCAGACGCAAATGTTAGCCGGACAGCTGCAGAGCAGCGTACATGTGGTAAGTCGCAACTCAATTCAGTTTATTTTCAAAATTAAATTGGTTTGTTTAAAATACTTGATCGAAGAACGGTTTGAAATATGTCAGGAACGTTTCAGACTATTTGCAATTGCTGATGAGTCTCGCTGAATGTCAGACTGTCAAGTCTAACAATCGCAATCGGTAATCACGCATTCTTCCAAGGGCAGATCAGCCACTTTAAAGAATGATTTTGCCAGATGCTGGGAAATCAGGGCAGACGCAAAGAAGGTGTTGAATGCTTGTTATCTCTTTCTCATTCCCACAACTACGACAGAAGTCATGGAGCAGTGCCCCGTTATGTAGCATATCATAGTTCTAATCCTCTTCTTGCTAAAGTGGAGGAGTTGGGAAGTTCTCTTAGTGTATCTAGGCCAGAGTAATTGGGAGGTGTCCTGCAGCAGTGTTTGCATGTCCGTTACCGCTCGAGTCGTAGGCAGCGCTGAACCGTTCCTTGCGCACTCATCCGCTCCCGCATTGTCTGGTATTCCTGCGTGGACAGGTGCCCATTCGGATTCGGTCACCGTGCTGCGTACTAGGTTGCATTTTGTGGCGTTTAATGACAGGGCTTTAATGACAGCCTGACTGTCGACTAGGACTCAAATGTTCCTTGTAGTTTCAATTAATTTGGTTGCTTTCTCGGACTGCAAATATCTTTGCCTGGAAAACGCTACACCAATTTGGTAGACGGCTATAAAAATCAGTTGCATACTTCTCAGCTTTTTCTTAAGGAACACAACTTTTTTCATACACTAAGACCAATTACAAGCGGATTCCTATTTGAACTATTTTGTTCGTCAACGGAAAAACACTAAAATGCTTCGATACAATCAAAACAAATCAATAGAGATAGCTCACAACATTTATTGGAATAGCAATAATATTTATGGACAGGCTGTTTTGGAATTGTCACCAATTTACTCATCAGCAGACTTTGTTGTCTTTCACACTTCAAGAACTTGCAAATTTTGTGTTAATGTTTGTAACTAAAACCTGTATGATTTTCCTATTAAAAACAAGCAAGATCACTGAACGATGACAAAGATATAAAAGCAATTTTGACTCACAACATGAATTGGGAACACCTTCAAATCCATGCACACGGGGCCAAGCAGGACAAAATTTTGGTCAAAGGCTCCAATTTCATGTTTGGGAAACTCGATAAAATTAAGGTCGCAACTAGTTTTAAATACTTTACTTATTTTATCATAAAAATTCCAACCTTTTCGCCAAACCGATTTTGACTGGCAGCCGTTCATAGTTGATTTTTCCAAAATTTATGCAAAAAAAAAAAAATATTAGTTGAAGCTACTTAGTAATGATTTATTATTTTTTACTATTTACCAGATTAAAAAAAAATAATAAGAAGTTTCCATTCGTAAGCGCTTTAATAATAACTGGAAAACATCTTCAATTTTTATACCCTTGGAGAGGGTATATTAAAATTGTCCGGATGTTTGTAACGCATAGAAGGAAGCATCTCCGACCACATAAAGTATACATATTCTTGATCAGCATGACGAGCTGAGTTGATATAGCCATGTCCGTCTGTCCGTCTGTTTCTATGCTATCTCCTCCGTCAGTTTTAAAGCTATCTAAACCAAACTTTGCACGAAGTCTTTTGGTATAAATACGCTGCACATTTGTCGGAACCGGCCGGATCGGATGACTATAGCATATAGCTGCCATAGGAACGATCGGTTGAAAAACTAGTTTAAGTGAGAAAAACTTTTTTGTTTTCAATGCTATCGCTCCCAACGCTCGTATTTATAAGTTTTTAATGATTTCACATAATTTCACCAAGCTTTGTCAAAATCGGACAACTATATAGTATGGCTGCCATACAAAAGTTAGGTCTGAAAAAAAGTCTTAGTGGGAAAAACTTTTTTGTTTTTAATGTTATCGCTCCCAACGCTCGTATTTATAAGTTTTTAATAATTTTACATAATTTCATTAAGCCATGTCGAAATCGGACCACTATATAGTATAGCTGCAATACAAACTGTCAGGCATATATCAAGCTCCAAGGGTATATAAACTTCGGTCGAGCCGAAGTTAGCTGGCCTCTATTTTTTTTGTGTTTTTCACTTGGGGACTTTGCGTTGAGAGTGCATGGCTAATTATTTTATTTGAATATTGCATTCAAATAAACCTCGGACTATGCCCATTAACCCTAATTTTATACGGGTGTCTATACATGCGTTAAATTGTGTAGCATACTTTTAGAAGCACAGGAGGTAAATTGAATTATAAACAAGTGAGAAATTTGCAAATTTAAAGTCTGCAAAATTTGGTTCGAGTCGAATCACAGGTTATTTTTATTCAAAGTTAAAAACCAAAAAGTTTAAAAATTATTGAAATTTGATTAGGATTGTTAAGATCAAGGCTGCAAACCTCTAAAATTTTGCACAAGGTTTGGTCTGGCTGTTCGAACCCGTTGTAAAGTCTAAGGTTCGGTTCGCGGACCGGTTTCTAAAACCCCTGAACCCAAGGTTCTGGTTCGAACCTCGGTTCGCTTGAACATAAAAGCTAAGTTTCCATTTATTAATATTCATTTTTTATTAACTAGCTAAAATAGTTAATAAAATCCTTAGGTACACTGACAACTTATGAGAGCTGCTTAGTTTAAGTTAATTAGCATTATCAGCCATGCTCCCATTTTCGCTTTCGCAAAAATTTTCCAATTCCAAGTCCAAATTTGCTCTAAAAACCGGTTTGAAATAGCAAAAGTTACACGAAAGTGAAAATGGGAGCATGGCTGTATATCTTTTAAGAGCTGTTCATCTATTCTAGCTTTATGATTAGAAAAATCAAACTTGAGTGTTAAAAAGGCACTGAGACTTTTAATATTCCTGGTTCTCAGGTACCATTCAGCTCCCGTAATGCGCCTAAGGATTTTTGCCTGGACCTCTCTAATCTTTGCCAGGTTACTCTTCGCGGCGATTCCTTAAATTTATTGACCGTACCTCCATAACGGAGCCAGAATTGCCTTGCATACTAAGACTTTATTCCTGAATGACAGATTGTTCTTAAAGTTCAGGAGCCACCCCATTAGCCTTGCTTAGGCAGCCACTGCCCAACCTATTGCCTTTATATGGTGTCATCCCAAGGTATTTATGGACTGCTTTATGCTCCATAAGCTGACCGTGCAACAATATGCAGTCCTGGTCACACTTGTCCGTGTGTATGGCAATGTTCCATCCAGCGGCCCAGTTGCTAAACTTATTGAGGTATTATTGAAGAGAATCTGTGTTAAAAACACTGAGAACACGTAGTAATAAACAATGATTTGTTGAAGATTTTAGAACATTTACTCGACATGAAAAGCAAGCGTAATAAAAATCAATTGGTTGTGAATGTTCAGCTCTAAAGAAGTTCTATAAATAAGAACTACGTTTCAATCAAATATTTTATATGGAACGCGTTAAAGGAACTTTGAATGCAAAAACCTTTGAAGGTATTTAGCGTTTGCACATTTTGTAGATAGAGTTCCATCGAGCCACACAGCACTAGTTTTTTCAACTTTTCTATAAGCAATGGATTTCATATTGTGTGAGTAGAGAGATTCTTACAAAACTCAACTAGTGTCGAACTGAACATCCTTAAAAATATCTTTAACTACTTACTTTAGAGTGTGTGCAGCACAACGAACTGTAGTTATAAAGTCCTCTAGGGAATCTATTGAGGTCTCTTGGTCATCGTCCAAATCAAGAAATGCATTTGCTTTACATAGCAACCTTCATTAACATTACATTCTTCATAGTGGCATTTCTTTTATGCTCTGCAGTTGTCATTAAAAAGTTCTGCTCAAACTATTTTCGCTTCATTATCGACGGCGATAGTATAAATCTGACATAGGATTGTACAACTTCTAGAATGAAAGCAGTCAGAATACAAGACATTTCTGTATGTCTCTGTATGAGTAGTTTAGAAAAACTACTTAATATTATGAACCGAATCTAATTTTTCGAAAAAGTGGTCCGGTTCGGGTTCAGGTTCGAGGGGCAAAATTATTAGGGGTTCGGTTCATGGTCCGGTTCGACGAACCCGAAAAGCCCGAACCGAACCGGTTCGAAAGGGTTCGGGTTCGAACCTGCTTGCAGCCTTGGTTAAGCTATTAAAAAAATTTTTTGTTTTCTTTTTGAATTATGTTCGCTAAGTTCTCTATCTTTTAAAAACATTTCGTAAAACTTAATTTAATTTTAGGCATTTTTTCATGCTGAAATTTCAAAAACAGAAGTTCAGTGCAAGTCTTTATTCGGTAAGTTGACCGATAAATAGCAAAATTAGCAAGTGTTTGAAGTGTGAACAGCAACAAAGTCTGCTGATGAGTGAATTGGGGACAGTGCCGAAACATCCTTTCCAGACATTTCATTGCTGTTTCATTAAATGTTGTGAGCTATCTCTGTTGAACTGTGTTAATTTTATTAAATTAGAATTAACCATTGACCTTGAGCTAGCGCTTTTAAAAAGCAAAAAAAGTTTAATAATAATTGATATATATTTATATATTAACAAAAACAACAAATAATCTACGGATCCACGCTGACTCGAACTCTTGATTTTGCTGTCCTAGCCCAGATACAAGGCAATGCTCTCAGCAAAAGCTCTCAACTCCAAGAGTTTGGTTTTCCTTAATTTAATTCGTCGCAACGTTTTGAACGAGGTGGATAGTCGTGATGGTTAAGATGCCGACTCTTGCTTTATGTAGCAGCACGGTGAGATAAATGAAAAGTAAAGAGTTAATCAGATAGAAAACTATTTAATACTAGCAAATAGCCCGTCGCGCTTCGCTGCGCCTTGAACAGTATAGAACCCATATCAGAATCAGTTTGAAGTCAATCGTAAGAGTCAAATATTTACCAATTTTGAAAACATTCTATAAATTTGTTTCCTCTGTAGAGCCCAGAAATCGAATCATTGGCTTGAAATCAACGTTTTACTACTTTGCTTTTTCACCGTTACGACTTTGCTGCTGCGTTCTTACCACCCCCATCCCACCTACTGTGACACACCCCACCCACTCCCCACTTCTCTACTTCTTACACAGCTTCCACCCGTTTCCCACCTACTTTCCACCCTCTACCCGCCTACATCCCACCCACTTATCACCCAATTCCCGCCCAGATCCAACCCACTTCCCACCCACATCCCACATCCCACACACCTACCACCCACTTCCCGCCCAAATCCCACCCACCTCCCACCCAAATCCCACCCACATCCCTCCCACTTCCCATCCAGTTCCCACCCATCTCCCACCCACATCCCACATACCTCCCACCCACCTCCCACCCACATCCCACCCACATCCCACCCACCTACCACCTACATCCCACACACCTCCCACCCACCTACCGCCCAAATCCCACCCACTTTCCTTATTTTAATTATTTCATGTTGCTGTTATTTGAGTTGGCTGGAGTTTTTGTATTTGCGTTTGTTTTTGTTTTAATTGCAACTGTAGTTTTTTAATTTGTACTCTGTCTTGTTGTTGTTGCCGAGGCAACGGAACAAAACGTATTCCTCTGCCTTGATTCATTGTGTTACAAATTTCGTTTCATTTTCTTACGCTCCTGATCGGTAACTCAATTCAATTGCTCCCACGCACACATTGAAATCGTTTCTCTTCGATTTATGCTCTCTGGGCTTTGGTTTTGCGTGCGCTCTTTGTTCTGTGATGCAACTGTAAAGCAAAGCGTTCCTTTCGAAATGAACTGGGAGCAAATGGCTGGCAACCTTTACCACCATCTTTCCACCCAAAAGTGGTTGATTTTCGGGAAGATTGGTATGCAGTTAAAGTTGAATTATTTTTATTGATTTTTGAAAATAAGTTTGAACTTGATCGGATGAAAAACAAAAAAGTTTCATACAAAAGTTTTCCGCGAATTTTCCACATTTCCCGACAGAATTTTCAAAAATTCCGTTTTTATACCCTTGGAGAGGGTATATTAAAATTGTCCAGATGTTTGTAACGCAGGGAAGGAAGCATCTCCGACCACATAAAGTATATATATTCTTGATCAGCATGCCGAGCTGAGTTGATATAGCCATGTCCGTCTGTCCGTCTGTCCGTCCGTCTGTCCGTCTGTCCGTCTGTTTCTATGCTATCTCCTCCGTCAGTTTTAAAGCTATCGTAACCAAACTTTGCACGAAGTCTTTTGGTATAAATACGCTGCACATTTGTCGGAACCGGCCGGATCGGATGACTATAGCATATAGCTCCCATAGGAACGATCGGTTGAAAAACTAGTTTTAGTGAGAAAAACTTTTTTGTTTTCAATGTTATCGCTCCCAACGCTCGTATTTATAAGTTTTTAGTGATTTCACATAATTTCACCAAGCCATGTCGAAATCGGACAACTATATAGTATAGCTGCCATAGAAAAGTTAGGTCTGAAAAAAAGTCTTAGTGAGAAAAACTTTTTTGTTTTCAATGTTATTGCTCCCAACGCACAGTGGTTTTTTTTGGCCTTTTTTTGGCATAAACTCCAAAATTTTTTTTTTCAGATTTCAAATATTAACTGGTTATTTAATATTTCCATACTCATATTAGTTTAAAAAACAAACGCATTCAACCTTAGTGGCAACACTGCTTTTTTGACGGGCGGTTGAAGTCAGCTGTTTGTGTGCCACGTGTTTTTTGTGAAACTAGCAGCAAATATGTGCCAACTTTGATTGTGTCTGTTTAAAAAGTTAGAAGCAAAATAAAAAATGTTAAAATGCAAACCTTTAGTTAAGGTATCTTTTGTTAAGATTGGATATCTGGTTTGCCATTGTTGTGTGCTTTTGTCCAATTTTGCCGTGTGTTGTTTGTGTGTAATTTTAGGTTGACCCTAACAAGTTTAGCACAGTTTCTTGGATGATTAGTTGTACATGGCACAGCGTGGCACAGAGTCTTAAATGCAAAGTTATTAACGAAAGAGTGTAGATTTAAAAGTAACTAATACTTCTTGCTACAACGTGCGACTTTTCGAGAAAATTGGCTTTATTGCAGCTGAATTCGTGTTTAAGTTGAAGATATTACTCGAGAGAGACAGAAAAAAATTTTTTTCGTTTGGTAGCGTCAAACACAAAAATGTTTTTTAATTCGTATTTAGTGCCATATATAAAAGTACGAACCGAATTTTAGTTCAATAGCGTAAAATACAACAAAATTGGAGCAAATCGGATGTATCAGTTATATGGCAGCTATATGAAATAATATGCCGAATAAAACCATATTTGATAAGTCGCTTAAGAAGCTTAAAATACGTGCTCAAAGCGAATTCCAAATCAACATCTTTAAAAACGACGAAGTTGGACCATATCGGTCAGATCGGTTATATGGCAGCTATATCAAATAGCGGTCTAAACCTAACAAGATTTTGTAAAACGTATTAGGAGCTTAAAATACGTGTACAAATCGGATTTCAGTTCAATAGCGTAAAAAACAACATATCGGTCAGATCGGTTATATGACAGCTATATCAAATAGCGGTCTAAACCTAACAAGATTTTGTAAAACGTATTAGGAGCTTAAAATACGTGTACAAATCGGATTTCAGTTCAATAGCGTGAAAAACAACAAAGCTTAAGCAAATCGGCCAGATCTGTTATATGGCAGCTATATCAAATATTGGTCGAAATTGAGTAAAATTTTCCAAGTCGTCCTTGCGGCCCAAAATATGATTATAGTCCAAATTTGGGGTCAATAACGTCAAAACTAGAGTTTATGCCAAAAAAAGGCAAAAAAAAACCACTGTGCAACGCTCGTATTTATAAGTTTTCAATGATTTCACATAATTTCACTAAAGTTTTTCGAAATCGGACTACTATATAGTATAGCTGCCATACAAAAGTAAGGTCTGAAAAAAAGTCTTAGTGAGAAAAACTTTTTTGTTTTCAATGTTATAGCTCCCAACGCCCGTATTTATAAGTTTTTAATGATTTTACATCATTTCACCAAAATTTTTCGAAATCGGACCACTATATAGTATAGCTGCCATACAAACTGTCAGGCACATATCAAGCTCCAAGGGTATATAAACTTCGGTCGAGCCGAAGTTAGCTTGCCTCTATTTTTAGTACTCACTTTCAGCATAAGATAAAACTACTGTGAAAATCCCATCTTCCTATCTTTTATGGTTTAGGCTGTGCGACGGTGACCAGTCAGTCAGTCAGTCAATTAGTCAATTAGTCAGGTTGAACAGTTTTATATATATAGATAAAGTTTAAATTCAATTTACTTTTAAAACAAAAGAAAAACATTTAGAAACATTTTTTTCCAGCAATTTTTTGTGAGCACAAAATTTTCTTTAAAAATGCCCTAAAAAAATTAATCGACTTGATTTCGGTGGACTTCGCACGAGTATTTTTTCTGCACTGTCTGCTAATATCGCACGAGTATTTTTTCTGCACTGTCTGCTAATATAACATTAATGTTAATGCTCTGTTAATTAACATAAGTGTAGGCCATTAAATTAAATCTTAATTAATTGTTTTAATAACACAGGAAAATTCCAGAGTTTTAGTTTTATATTTTTTCTGCTAACTTTTACTTTGACTTTCGTGTTGTTTATTTTGTCCAACATATTTGTGTGTTTTTTGCCATTCGTCAAATGAAATGCATCTGGCAGTTACTATTGGTATCTGTGTGCTTCTTATTATGTGGCGTGCAGTATTAGAGCTGGTGCACAAAGCTCAAAAAAAAAAAAAAAAAAAAAAAAAACGAAGCCAGTCAACAGCACACAAAATGCACATATACACAAAATAATAATGAGGTCAGCGATTTTTTTTTTGTGTAGTTCAGTTTCACTTCGCGCTGTGCCAACTTGTATCTACAAGATACATTTGCTGTAGCTACAAGCTACAATTGTTTGTTGTTGCTGCTATTGTTGTTGTAGGGTACTGGCTTATGTGCATTTTAAATACCTTGAAAATGATTTTGTAAGCTCGAAAAGATTTTTCTCGACTTGGTTTGGCTGTGCTGCTCTTGCAACATGGCGACGACCATCGGCTCTCTAGCTGGCTGAATGTATGACTGACTGACTGACTGATGATTGCCAACTCTAGTTGATATAATTGTTGGGTTCTTGCCGACATCAGACATTCGCCAAGCCGAAAACTGTTGCAATTCTCGACCCCGTGTAATTGCCGCAAATTTACACACAGTCGCCCGTTCGTCATCATCATCATCGCCATCGCCATCTCCATCTCCACATCTCCAGTTGGCAATTACCAAGAGCGAGTTTCTATTTCTTTTATCTGGGCAAACGTGAGTTATTCGCATTCGCTGCTTCTGGCTACTTCTGGCCTCTAGGTGCACACTTTTTCCGCATCCGCTTGCAATGTCATTTGTGTCATGTGCGCCGCCGTCGTAATCATTCAGTTTCTGAATTTTTGTTGTTGTTTAATTTTAATTGGCTGGCCAGAAGCGTTTGTTGTTGTTTCTCTGCCTCTTCTGTTCTGTGCTGCGTAATGCAAATTTTTTTTAAATTCTCTATACCCATTAAAATGAGTGAAAAGGGTATAATGAAATTTTGCAAGCCTTAGCGTTAGCAGACTAGTCGAAATTTGTTTCTGATTTGAAAAATACTCTGGAAATTCTAGTAGATTTGACAATGAACCAATTTGGCACGAGTACAGGGTATTTTTAAGTCGACGCGCACGTTTTTTTTTGTTTTTTATTCGTGTTCAGTTCAGCAGCTGTGCCATACAAACTGAAACTGATTCATTTCTTTCTTTATGTTATCCATGTGACACGTCAGCGTATTTTTTACCGAACCTTTTCTGCACCTTAATAAATTACAATAATGTTATCCTAAATTAAGAGTCAATTTCGAAATTGAAGAAATACGATTTTGGTGTGTCCAACCAGCGAATCGAACTTAGCTTTTCACTTTTCTTTCTTTTTGCCGTTTGGAAAACTTTTACTGCCGTTTTGTTGCCGCTGCTGCGGTTGGCAGTGAAAATCGCCGCAAATTGCCGCCGGGGTGCAACATGCAAAACAAGAAAAAGTAAAACATATTGTTTATAATGCGTTTTTATTTGGGAAAGTCGCGTGTTGCAATTTCTTGTTTTCTCGTCTCTTTTTTATTGTTGTTGATTTCTGTTGCTGTTGTTGCCAATTTTCACTTCACATGGTCGTGTGGCATTTTCTGACAGGCGTCAGTCAAAGAGTTTGTACCTCTCTAGGTTGTTGTTGTTGTGCTCTTGATTGACAAGTGACAACATATTATTGGCGTATCGCTTCAAGTTGAGCTCTGTGTTGCTTGACATTGTTTACCTATTACCTCTATGGGGCAACTACTTACTTACTTACCATGGGGACCGTTTGTCGTTGTAGCTGAGGGGAAGTAAACAAACATTAGTGACGAATTGTTTGTGATTATCGCCAAGAATCGTGGTAAGTAAATTGTTTAAAAAAATGTTTAGATAGACTGAAAGAGCTTGAATTGAAACTATAGAAATTGTGATTATAAATTTCTGAAATTATTAATTGCTTTATTTTTTTAAAGCTCAAGTAACTAGCTTTCCGCCGATAAATGTTATGAATAATATAAAAAGCAGTTAAATCAAAGTAGTATAACAGGATGCGAAATTATACAAAAGCTGAATTTTTCTCATAATCTATTTTGAGATTTTTTTTTTTTGCCGATGTTGGCGATTACCGATATTTTTATAAACGATGTATCAGAAAAGCAAGTGAGAAAGTCGGTCAAGCCCGACTATAACATACTCTGTACCTGAAGAATGAGCTGAATACAGTGCTCCTGCTGCCTCTCTCTCTGAATTTTGGAGAATTTTATCTTAAGCCATTAAAAACTTAGTTAAAATTGTTTTCGTTGTTTGTTGCAAGTACAAAAGTACCCATTAAACGCGAACCAAGGCTTCATTTGAAAAACTGGGTATGAGTGATGCTTACAAAGGTGTTTTTATCATAATTTATGGGTCTTATGCCGGGCTTTTAAAAAAAAGTTGGATTTTGTCGAACTGTGTAAGCAATCTGACTGTTGTAATCAAAAGCAGCTAGCATCTGTGATTGTCTTGGTAATGCCACCTCATTTGCATTACGCGTTCGCCGACCCATATTTGTTCGTCTGGCATAAATCACAAAATCTAAACTTATAAATCTGTAGGCTGACTGACTGACTGACATATTATGAACCCACAGCCAAAACGGCTTATCATTCAAATCTGTGATTTGGCGTTAACCTTCGTTTAGTTACGCAGGCGCGCACTAAGAAAGAAAATTTGGAAAAGATCAACGCTAATTAGGAGAAAAGGTGTTGTGGACTGTTGTGGTCTAGGCTGTTCTGATAAAAGCGAGCGAGAGAGAGTGAGAGCGTGCTGCGTGCGTGCATATGTTTGTGTTTTTTTTTTTCCACAAAAACAAACAAAAAATCAAATTGAGAATTGCCTTATCCAATTGAATTGAATCTAATTGCACATACAATACTCATCTATAGCTTAAGAAATATGTGACCGTATTTCATCCAAATGAGCGATTGCCGGAAGAAACCTTTTTTCTAATGCGCTTAGGGTCATTGTTTTAAACTCAGTTATTATTTGGGAATCAAGTGTGCTAGCTCTGCAAAGTTTACATAATTTTTTTGACCACAATGCAAATATTTGCAAATATTGCAAAGTTTTATCAATTTCACAATAGGACGCCAATTTTGAATTAGTGGTGAGCAAACAAGTAAAATATGTATAAGCAAATCGATAGTAGTATCGATAAACAATTAAAATGCGATAAATGGCGGTTCTAATTCAAACATAAACAAAAATAGCACGAACAAATCAAAATTGTTTTCGGGCCTATTTCGGGCGTTTACGGGCCTATTTCGGGCTTTTACGGGCCTATTTCGGGCTTTTACGGGCCGGGCCTTTTTGCTAAGGCCCGGGCCCGCACGAAGCCCGCACGAATCTTAATTTTAAGGCCCGGGCCCGCTCCGGGCCTGTGTAAGCCCGCGGGCCACGAAAAAAAGCCCGGCCCGCGCCCACCTCTACCCTGTACCCATTAAAAATGGGTAAAAGGGGATCATGAAGTTGTGCAAATGTATGTAACAGCGAGAAGGAAACATTTCCGACCCTATAAAGTATATATATTCTTGATCAGCATCAACAGCCGAGTCGATTTAGCCATGTCCGTCTGTCCGTCCGTCCGTCTGTCTGTATGAACACCTAGATCTCTTTTATCTGCACGCAGATCAAGTTTATTTCAAATTTTGGCCACGCCCCCTCCCCCCCCCGCAATTTGGAAAAAACATTATATCTCCTACAGTTTTGAAGATAGACAATTCGTACCTGCTAGAGATAGTTAGTAATTAGCAAAATGAGTCGATTTGCCGAAGAAATGATAAAGATCGGGTGAACGGCTCTTAAGTTATAAGCAAAATAAATGTTGCATACTTTTCTGATGGTGACCCCAAGGAACGCAGGAACACTGTTAAACATGTTTTTTTATGAGTAACAGGTATATCGAAGTCGGTTAGAGCCGACTTTAACCTACGCTAGGCCTACTCTAAAATCGGCTGAAAGTCCTTTAATTGCACTGTGTCATTAATACATTTGTATAGCTTGACACTGAGGCTGAGTAAATGTTGCAATTCCAAAGCAACAATTTTGCGATCATCAATAGCTGCAAAAGTTGCTTAAAAAAAATGTATTGAGATTTATTAAGCCAAAATGTTCTACTTCAACGCTTGCTATGCTAGAAACATATTTTGTACGCCAGCGTCCGAGTAAATTGTTGATTTAGTTTGATTTAACTTGACATCGTACTAAAAAATTTAACAAAGTTTCTCTCTGCAATGTTACTTTTGTCTGGGGGCGTGGTTCATATATTTTCTATACGTATTTTTGTACATAAATTATGTTTTTACATTTTACAAATTTTTGTTGAAAATGCATCATTTATCTTCGAGTAAACTGCCCTTCATTCCCCTTCTCCAGCTCACCTCAAACCAGCCAGTGCACACCCTTTGCGTGCTCTGTGCCTTTTCTTCACAGTTTTTTTTTTGGTTTTGGGAATGGGGAACGAAGTAAAATCGATTTCATTTCGACAAATGGTGATGGCAGGAAAAAAAGAAACACCATACAAGACAGTTGGAAAAGTGAGACTGCACTTTGTGATGGGAAGACCTTCTGGGCATGTAAAAGTACATATGTGGCATAAAATATATGATAATGTGCACATTGTTAAGCCTGTTACATTTTGTAGATGTCAAACCGCTCTTTTATTTTATATTCATTAAATAGTTTTAGCCAGCAAAAAATAAAAAAAGAATTAAACTACACAACTTTTGGACCAAGAAACAAAGTTAACTTTTAATAATGATTATTTGGAGCGCTTAATGAAAATCAGTTGTCCATTTTCCCCAAGGTTTGCTTAAATTACTGGGTCCTGTGCAGAGCTGGAGAAACATCGATGTCTACGAACATCGATGTTTTCGATGTTTTAGAAGTGAAACATCGATGAAATATCGATGTTTATTTTTTAAATTTTAAAAGTCTAATGTATTTTCCCAAACCACTTTCTTGCTTGAGTTTAAATTCAAAATAAAAAAAGAATGTCTAAATTATAAAAAAATTTGATAAAATATAAAACCAATGCTCCTTCTAGGGCTCTGGATTAAATATTTTTAAGTCTTTTTTAAATTATTCAAATTTGTATAAAGAAACATGTAAGCGCTGAAAATTCTTTGGGTCCAGCGTCTTTGAGTACCAGCGTTCGACAAGATCTGTCCAGCTTTACCTACCTCCTTTCAGAAGCTGTGGATATTGCCGGAATACATAAATATTTTTTAGGCACTTCTTTTAGTAGGCTCAGACAGCTTGGACAGACTCAACTTCACTTCCCATTTTTTTCATCTCGGGAGTATAAGTGAAATAGTGGCATGTTCTCTACCAGAAATTCGCAAAGTGGCATCTTAATATGATAAGAATTTCTGACACTGTAAAGTTTTTATTTGGGGGCTTTTGGAACTACTTAAAGTTTGGAGTGAAATTATGGATAAATTGACAGACAGAAGTAAAGTTCGCTTTTGAAACTGTTTCACCGAGAAGAGACCTCTCGAATAATGCCAATCCTTTTTTTTGTTTGTAATGTTTTAGTTTTTTCATTGGTCACCCTATTTGATTTAAAAAGTCACAATTCGATAACATTTTGAAAAGCGATTGTGTGTGTTCAAATTATGGAAAATTTGTGAGTTTTGATAAATCGCACGCTTTTTTTATTGTTTCGTCCAAATTCATACACAATTGGGTTTTGTCCAACTACATTTTTTTGGATAGTTGTATTTGGCATCTTGATAGAACCGCAAACTGGTCAACTTACAGTTCTTAGGGTGGCCAAGTTAATTTTATAAGAAAATAGTTTGGCCGTGTCTTGTTCCTGTAAATGTAAATGTTGGCTATACAGCTCCTAAAACGGGGCCAAGCCAAGCTTCTCACGATCTCTTGGCGTGTGTGCTTTAAATTTTTCGCACAAGAGAAAGGGACCTACAGTTTAACGCCGGATCCGAACGGCAAAGTTTGAGAATTTGCTTTTTCATGGCTAGTTACTTCACAGCTGGCGCCAATAGCTGGTGAAGGTAACCGTATGTGTAAAAGCTATTTTCTAAAGAAAGAAAAAAACTTTTATTATTAGATGTTCCGAGGCAGGATCGAACCCACGACCTCCCGCCCAGCAGTCCAGCACACTAACCACTGGGCCACATACGGCCAGTACGGCCTGTAGGATTGCAAAAACATCGATTGTTTAAAAAAAACATCGATGTCTGCATCTTAGATAAAAACATCGATGCATCGATATTACCATCGATGTTTCTCCAGCTCTAGTCCTGTGGCCACCAAAACACGTTTTGTTGATTTTGATTTTAACATTAAATTTTTTAAAGTTTATATTAAAAAAATTTGTCAGCTAAAAGAAAAAATCACAAAAAATTGAAAGCTCCAAAAATAAAGGTGATTTAGATAGTCACGTGATTGTAAATGTGTTAACTATGATTTTATCAGGCATGTTCTCCATTGCTTTGCTTCGATTTTGCGCTCTCAGTTCCGAATGCAATTCCTCTCTACTCTATTTGCAAACTACCGGTCCATATGAGATACAAAAGAGAAAAACCACACGTCCAAACGAATCGATTAAAAATAGAAGAATATGAGAGGAGGGCACCTGCCCACCCTTAATCATCGACATTGGTCGTCCAGAAAACTTTTAGTCATAGATTTTCTGAACCTAATAAGGGCGTATGTAGTCAGGTAAAGCTGCTGACAGGCTTAACTTGGCAAACCCAGAGTGATTCTGCCCCTCAAGTCGACTCACATCTGCTCGTTGGTGACCATAATTACCAGTGAACGATGCATCCGCAAAGCTCCTGGCTAACGTGAGCAGCGGGGTGATACCCTATCGTATGACTTTTTTAATTTGCTGATGGAATATATATTGGGTATAAACGGTCTGCGAAAGACATTGTAGGAAGAAACAAGAGGGGACGACCACCACTGAGATAGGACGACCAGGTGCGCAAAGACATTTCCAAGCTTGGTGTGAACCACTGCTGCCAGCTCGCACGGAGCAAAAACGACTGGCGGGCATAAGAATCAGCGGCCCAGATTGTTAAGCGGATGGGGTATATATTGGGTCATTTCGGAAAAAAATATGATAGATACTAAAGAGCTGCACGAGTAAGAAAAAAAATAACAAGTTACTACTCGCCGAGTACAATTACAAATGAGAAATAAATACTAAAATAATATACAAGCATCGCCCAAATAATATTAAATTCATTAAGGGCCGATTTCTGTTCTCCCAGATAGCTGCTACATATGTGTCAGATAGTCGTCGAATTTACACTGTTATTTGTTAGTTTAAGTGACTAATAGCTCTATGTAGAAGATGGGAAGTCGGCCCTAAATATAATAAAAATGATTGAATGTAATCAAAATTATATTATGTATAAATTATGTTCTGCCAATTATATTGAGAATAAGGTATTTTGCTGTCTTATTTCCCACTTGATTCAGAGTAAATTTTGTGTGGCCTTCTTACTATTTGAATCCTCTATGGAATTTTTTCGCGATTTAATGATTTGTCATTCACGGAAAGTGGTTTGAAATATATTTTATGATCTTGGCTTTAACTTCTGTAGCATTGATCCTCCATGGTGCTTATCGCAGTTCAGTATTGTCAAAATCATGGTAATGTTGTTTTTATACCCGTTACTCGTAGAGTAAAAACGGTATACTAAAGTCGTGCAAATGTATGTAACAGGCAGAAGGAATAATTTCCGACCATATAAAGTATATACATTCTTGATCAGCATCAACAGCCGAGTCGATATAGACATGTCCGTCTGTCCGTCTGTCTGTATGAACACATAGATCTCAGAGATGGTAATATATAGAGGTTTGACATGTATGGGACAAATGCTTCTTTTATCTGCACGCAGATCAAGTTTATTTTAAATTTTGGCCACGCCCCCTCCCGCCCCCGAATTTCGGAAAAAACGTTATATCTCCTACAGTTTTAATTATTATTTAGTAATTAGCAAAATGAATCAATTTGCCAAAGAAATGATAAAGATTAGAGCCGACTTTAACTTACGCTCTCGTTTGTGATTATTTGAGGACTTGAAATGCAGTTTCTTAAGTATCTAGCGGTTTTATTGCCATGGAGATCCCTAAGCTGCACATAATATATATAATAAACAAACCACGAATAATAATTGATATACTTGCCTCACTACGAATAAAATTTTAAGACGAGTCTTCGAGTATTACTCGGAAAATAGTCACGAGTAGTAATCAAAAATACTCGTAATCATACAAACGATTACATGATTACCCACTCCGCATCGTTGTACTCAAAAATGACTACTTTTTACCTGTAATCATACGATGCCGGAATCACTCGTGCAGCGCTCTTTATTAGACACACAAATATTTTAATTTATCCTAGCTAAAATTAACAAAAGAACCGCTGTCACTTGTTTAGAGCGATGCTCTTTTACGGATGTATACGGGACTAAAGCTAGAAAAATTTTGTCCTTGACAGATTCTTTAGGGTATGCCTTTGTCTTAGCGTTTCGTATTTGCAAACTCAGCCGCCTATACCATTTGCCGTAGCAAAAGGTGGGTGTGGAGTGGTATGATTGAGAGGATCAAGTAGGGGAAGTGGTCATACAGTGGAGGGGAAGGGGTTGACAGTGACTTGACGGTGACTTGACAGTGACTTGAAAGTGACTTTTGAATGAGTGAGGAACAGTGGAAGAGGGTATGTGAAAGTGGTGAAAGAAAAAAAGGGAAAGCAAATTTGAATTTAATATTAATTGAAGAGTTGCTGCCTTGTTATGAATTCAGTGCGATAAATAATAATGTTTAATTTATTTCCATTATCCGTTCCTAACTCAAGTATTAAATCTTGTTTTCTGAAACAAGGAACTAAGAAGCAGAACCAGGATTTATTGCCCATTGTGTTTAAAATCAATCTACCAGAAACGAAATTCGCCATTTTAGCTCCTAAACTGAATTACCAATCTGCTGAGTTCTTCAAAAATTAGACAATTAAGCACAATCCTTACCAGAATACAAAAAAGAAAGTCCAGCATCTTATGTTGTTTTTCAATATTTATTTATTTAAAAAGTCAAAAATAAATTTCTTATATTTCAAAAATGCTGTTGAAAATTATTTCTATTAATTTTTGTATATTTTAAAATATTTGTTTAAATTTTGACAATTTGTTTCCAATGTCTTGTACTCTACTCCACTGATTAAGTGCAGTAGCCTGTCCAACTTAAATCGTTTGAAAGAAACATGCCAAACGACAAAAACTCTCACGCCTCACATATCACACAGGCTTAAGCTGTCTCATATTGAGGGTGGCACAGCCCTTCATCTGCTTTCTGCTCTTGGCTTATTTTACTCACACACACACACACGCGCGCTTACTTCAAAGTGTGCTTTGTTCTGTGCTTGGGCAGCATCGATGCAAAAAAATTTACATCTTTTATTTATGATGTTTGGCAAATTTCATTGCATATTAATAATGCAATTTTCTAGCTTGCACTCTGAGCACCGAGCCATTCAACGAAAAGCTTTAAGTGATAGACAAAGCTTCAAAGCTTTTTGCTACCCTTGTGCCTTTTTGTTTCTGCCAATCGTCTTAAACATTTTAATTGCTCAGAGCTGGAACATTTGGTTGATGTTGTTGTTGTTGTTGCCAGGGCACAAATAATAAACAAGACAAAGGCGTAACCAGAGCAGGGCTTGGCTTTGGCTGGGTGGTGGTGTAGACACCCTTAAATAATAATGTAGATTTTTCACTTTTATTTTATGCACATTTCAGGATTTATTGAAAATTTGCAGAAGAGAGTACTCTACACACATCCTCGTCTCCTGCAGAGCAAAGGCAACTCCCTCACCGGGTGAGCTCCCCTTTTGATGTGCCTGCCTTGCCCGGCTAAATGTGCTTGCCATTCACTTGCCTTTAAAATCGATAAACTCATTTTGAAGTTGTACACACACACACACACACAGACAAGCTGCTCCTCTTTTACTTTACTTTTATTTTCTATGTGCCTACTAACCCCCTCCTCCCCACCATCACCTAATGGGACGACCCACAAATCGCTTCAGTTCTTAAAGCTTTTCGGTTTGTGGAAGCTGCTGCTGCTGTTGCGGCTGTTGCTTTTACAGTCCGCAATAAATTTGCCTCATGCCCAACATTTTAGCTAATTAATTTAATTAAATGTTTATGATGCAAAAGACAGCCCTGCCATGTGTATATACATATACAAATAAAGTATATAAAATAATGATTGAGTGGATTCCAATTGAAGCTTCTCTGTTGATGGATTTGTAGGAGATTACCCAAGGCTCTAAAACCGCTTAGCCACTGCTGACCGACCACTTGCTAGGCCCAACTTGATCTGAATCTATGCCCTGCAAGTGTCACACTAAACCACAACCGCAATCCAATGCCATTTCTCAATCATAAATGCCCTCAAACATTGAACAGGACTTTGGGTCATTGTTGCCCCGACCCAAATGGGAATAGTTAAGGCGGTTGTTTGAAGCCAGCCGATTGTGGGTGACATTTAAGGGTGTCGATTACTGAGTACTGCATGTTAAATTATATAAACTGCAGACACACTTGCATATTTCTTAATCAATTTGGTTTATTTAATCGGTTCTGTCTGTAGAATTATATCATTGAAATTCATCATCAGCTTGCCATACAATTGGTCTACGTTCTTTCTCTCTCATTCTGGTTTTATAACCATAACGTTTATGACCGTGCAACATGTGACTTTTAGATATTAATAGCTGAAATAACGTTCTTTTTAAGGAATCTTCAACTATTGCTTTGACTGTTTTAGATGTGGTCAGTGATTTCGTTAGAGGTGGTTGAGCTCACGCCAGTGGCATTGAAGGAAATTTTAAAAATGGGCGTTTTTAAAAACGACCCTTCTCTAACAAATAACAATTTTCAAATGATTTCATAATTACAATCAAAATATTGAATTTTGCACTTCACTTCCTGCATAATTTTCAACCATTTTCTCTTCGTCTAAAAAATGTTTAAAATGCGGGGCCGATTGTTTGATAGTAAAAAAGGTCGATTCATAAAACTATTTTCGATGACAAAGTGTTTTTCAGAAGAAGAGATCAAGAAGAAATAATAACGAGAGCGTAAGTTAAAGTAGGCCGATTTCGATATACCCATTACTTATGGGAGGAAACATGATACAACTATATAAGGTATGATGGCATTCAGAGTTTATCGAGGACTGACAGCTTTTGCTAATATCGAGAGAGAAAGAGAATAAAACAAAAAGCAAAGCACCCGCAGAATTACAAACACATAGTATGTACATTAGGGTGTCCCAAATAAAAATTTTTTTTTATTTTCACGGGTGCACTGGCATTTTCTGAAAGCTAATCGTGAATCGTGATGTTTTTTTTTCCAACTGAAACTGAAATTTTGTATCAGCAATTCATTTCAAACAACATTTACCGTTTGGGTATTACAAGCTTTCGAAAAATTATACAATTAATCTTATGAGAAAAATTTGTCATTGCTTCCAAAAAAAAAGTAAAATTGTAATAAAAATTGTCTTTGGTGGACCAACCGTGGTACGCCAAGATGTCCTGAACTAAAGTATTCACATGATATGGCCTGTTTTCTGCTGCTTATGAAGCACTTTACTCATATATTACTTGATTTTAGTGAAGCTGGGTTTGGCCCAAATGGTCAATGTTGTTCTTAGGCAATTTCTAGTAAAAGATGGCAGAACTGAAAACGTCGATCTGTATTTTTTTAGATCTGGCTTACTCCCTATATGAATTTATTTAAGGGTGAGCTTAAGAATTGTACTCCATATCGCATGCAAACGCCCATTATACCTTCATAAAAATTGATTTTAATGAAAATCTACCGTGCGCTTTTAAAGATATTCAAGAAGTAAGGCTTACCTTCTTCTGACCGATTGCACGATTGAAGTGAATTATTTATTTTGCGTTCCCAATGAGCTTTATAACACAGGCCAACAAAATGACCACTTTTGTGAGGTCCAGCGGTATATGTATTAAATTCTGATCCCGTTTTGTGCACTGATTCCAAAACTGGTCTCGGTTTTTCTCCATCAGCTCTTGTTTTCAAGATATCGCGGAAAGTCCATTTTGCAGTATTTTTGGCGTTTAAAAAATTATGGAGGTTACATCGAGCAACAATATCTGTATTTATGAGCTCTATGCGACAGTATACATATTAAGGTCGCCTAAAAAAAACAATGGAGCATCATCAGCAAACCCAAAAGCGCCTAAATTGGCCTTTGAAGAGAAATATTCATCAAATTATAGCAAATTTTTCAAACTTAATCGCCGTGTACCAGCCATTTGGGGTGCTTGCATTTTAATGAAAACCACTTTAGCGTGTAGACCAATGGATCTTCTAGTTTCACAAATTGTGTTGCATTTAAATCTTCTTGATGGACAAAGTTACAAGCGTTTAATCCCGAAAAAATGAATTAAAATTTATGGCAGGATAACTAGATTGATACACAAAATCTGTATAGGAAATATTAAAAGACTACTTGATCTAACATAGACCTTACATTAATTGTCAAGCAAATGTAGAATAACATTCAATCAGTACTAGATTCAAACAATTTTCCCCAAATTCATTTTTGCTGAACCTTGCGAGAACAACATAAAAATTTAATGAATTGGGTTACAAATGAGCCAAATGGGATCCGCACTCACTATAATCTACGGATTAAGCCCCATGTGACTTTTATTATTTTACAAGTTCCAACAAATGCCTGGCGGAAGGAGATTGTAGTAAAGACTCTATCTGTGAAGCGAATGTATATGTCGAGGAAGTTGACCATTCTTATTATTTGGAGAAATGCTCATTCATGCAAAGTAGTGCAAAAACTCGTTCCATTTCGCAAGCGAATAACTTTGTGAATCTGTCACGTCATATGACGAATTTTTCATAGGAAGACCTCTAAATTAAATTATGTAAAAAAATTTCCACAAATTAAGGTAATTTTTTATTTATTTATTTATGTATTGTAAGCTTATAGTTAAAACTACAGCTACAAGGGGGGGGGGACAGCCATAGCTACTGTGGCTTTCGGCTGATTCTTATGAATTTTTACATGTTGATTGATAATACAGGTGGATATAAAGAGGGACTTAAGTTTAAAGTAACAGATTGTTTAATATTTTATATTGAAGTGAATTATGATTAGAGCAAATGAATGATATCTGATGATTGGAGGAATTTAATTATATCTAGAAGGTTTTTTGGAGAAGGATCGGTAAGGAGGGTATTTTTTTGTTTTCAATGGTAAATTGAATTTTTCCATGATTCTGCTTCGGTACATTAAGGCATTTAAACTAACTAATGTTTCTTTTTACGTTTGCCCTTGACATAACGGTAACTCCCGGAAATCTGCGAACCATCAATACACCATTTTCCAAAAGAGTTTTCTTAACACCCCACGCACTCACACATTTTTAATTTTGTATATTTTTAATAAATTGTGCAACCAAATACAAAAAACACAATATGCAATAAATAAAAAACAAGTTGTTGGAAAATGTGTTTTTTGGTTTTTTCAAACTTTTTATTACAATATATCTGCATTTTCTATTTTGTTAGCAGTCAGAACTTGTATGACAAAAATCCGTTTTTATGGCCCGTTAACACTTTCGCTTGACGGTTACCGGAATAATCAGCAAGCATATGACTGTCCCATCTTCCGCGATACCGAGCTTCCATAGTTCGTAAATACTGGTGAAAACGTTCTCCGTGCTCCTCACTTAGATCTCAAAAACTCTCAGGAAATTTATTTAAGTGACTGTATAAGAAATGCATTTTAATGCTCATATGGCATCAAAACTTTTTACAATTTAGTACGAATTCCAAGTTTTTGCACTACCTTGCATTAATGAGCATTTCTCCAAATAATAAGAATGGTCAACTTCCTCGACATATACATTCGCTTCACAGATAGAGTCTTTACTACAATCTCCTTCCGCCAGGCATTTGTTGGAACTTGTAAAATAATAAAAGTCACATGGGGCTTAATCCGTAGATTATAGTGAGTGCGGAACCCATTTGGCTCATTTGTAACCCAATTCATTAAATTTTTATGTTGTTCTCGCAAGGTTCAGCAAAAATGAATTTGGGGAAAATTGTTTGAATCTAGTACTGATTGAATGTTATTCTACATTTGCTTGACAATTAATGTAAGGTCTATGTTAGATCAAGTAGTCTTTTAATATTTCCTATACAGATTTTGTGTATCAATCTAGTTATCCTGCCATAAATTTTAATTCATTTTTTCGGGATTAAACGCTTGTAACTTTGTCCATCAAGAAGATTTAAATGCAACAAAATTTGTGAAACTAGAAGATCCATTGGTCTACACGCTAAAGTGGTTTTCATTAAAATGCAAGCACCCCAAATGGCTGGTACACGGCGATTAAGTTTGAAAAATTTGCTATAATTTGATGAATATTTCTCTTCAAAGGCCAATTTAGGCGCTTTTGGGTTTGCTGATGATGCTTAATTGATTTTTTTAGGCGACCTTAATATGTATACTGTCGCATAGAGCTCATAAATACAGATATTGTTGCTCGATGTAACCTCCATAATTTTTTAAAAGCCAAAAATGCTGCAAAATGGTTTTTCCGCGATATCTTGAAAACAAGAGCTGATGGAGAAAAACCGAGACCAGTTTTGGAATCAGTGCACAAAACGGGATCAGAATTTGTCATCAATAGGGCTGGACCAAAATGGCTGTTGGCCAGTGTAATGCTTTAAAAGAGTATAATTCTGGAACGGTAAAAGCAAATTTCAACTTTTAAAATTCAGTTTCTTAAAAATTAAACTATCTTTTAAACGGCTTCACTATTTTTTTCAATTCTCATAGAAAATTTAAAAGTTATAATGCGTTCTTTGTAAAATGCATGAAAAATGTACTAAAAATGTAATAAGTGATGCCACACAAAGTTAAAGCAAAGCCAAAACTTATGGTTTATGCTCATGAAAGTAAAATTTGGGCAATTCTCCATAAAATGTTGATTTGAAAACTAAAAAAGCGTGGATGTTGGCCAAGTTATAAGTAAAATTGGAAAACAATACGGAAAACCCGATTTTTGGGGGAAAATTCGATTTGTGCGACCTCTAAACGTCTTTCGAAAAATCTGAAAAAAATCTCAAAATTACTTTACGCTACAAGCTTTCAGAAAATGCCGGTGCCCCAAAATTTTTTTTTTTTTGGGACACCCTAATGTACATGACTAAATTTGATTGGTATTCGCTTGGCACCTATGTTCGGGTAGCTGATAAAGCCAAATTGCTGCTTGGTAGCGTTGCCGGTTGGAACACTCTAGCCTGCTAATGGCGCTGCTTCTTCGTTAGAGATTTGTTCTGAATTTTGGTTGTTTGGCAAATAACTGCTTGCACTTTTGAATTTTTGCCCGTTTTTGCTAGTGCAGATTTGAATTTGCAGTGATTGTTTGCGATGCGGTCTGGGGACTTGCTAGCCGGTGTCAGCCCAAAATGCAGTGCCTTAACAATATGACAGGAGAAAGACACAGCAACAAATTCGGGCTCTCTTTTTGGGGAACCCTGACCGGGTTTTTCAACCCACTATTTTTGTGTAGCTTTTCTACACGTGGCTTTCTACATGTGGCTTTCTAAACTCTAAACACCCGTGCAGCTTTTTTACACGCCGTATGTGGCTTTCTGAACTCTAAACACCCGTGCAGCTTTTTTACACGCTTCGTTCAGTTTTTTCATTTCAACATGCGGCGTGCAAGATAGACGATTTGTACCTTCTGGAGATAATTAGTAATTAGCAAAATGTATCAATTTGCCAAAGAAATGATAAAGATCGGATGAGCGGTTCTCAAGTTATGAGCAAATAAGTAAACAACACTCCCCCCACCCACTCCCACCCTTAAAGAGAGAGAGAGAGAATTAGAGATGAGCGCAGCACCAGCATTGCATTTAGCTTCTACTCCAGGTACAGAGTATGTTATAGTCGAACTTGACCGACTTTCTCACTTGTTAAGTTTGAACTAGTGACCTAATATATTCTACGCAAGGCTCAATAGCTATCCATTTTGAATACCATAATAAGATCCGAGCAAAAACACCAAAGATATGCAATTGCGACACCCTATTTATTCAAACTCATTTTAAAATTAAAAGCAGGCCTATCAAAAAAGGTAAATTCAAAATTATGAGAAGCGTGTTAAACCGCAGGAATATATATTCAGCCAAAGAAGTTAACTCAATTTTATCTTAGGAAATCAAACACTCTTACTTGTTAATCTTCGACTAACGGGTATAAAGAGAAAGGCTCTTGCGGAAAAAAACAATATTTCGAATGATTGTTGAAATCCAGATTTTACAAGCGATTTCCGTGATCATAGACAGCATACATAAAATTCTTCAACAAATTTTGTCAACGAATTGGTTGCGGAGTCTCTATGTATATAAAACAGTTTGTCCTCACTGACTGATTCACTGATGGGTAAAAGAAAGAAGGCTGTAATTTGGACAGGAGTTTCCATTAATATTGAAAGTGAACCGTAAGACGGGGTTTTTGAAAATTCCAGCCGGAAAAGTCGGCAAAGTGTAGGAAAAGTTTGGATTTTTTTTCTATTCAAAATTCAAAACTTAGAGATGGAAAAGTAATAAACATTAATCGAGGTACATAAGAGATTTTCTTTTTATAAGTGTACGAAAAAAAACAAATAGCGGACAGCCCCATCTACATGCTCGACTGTATATCAACGCACAGTCTAGACCACTTATTCTAGGGATCTAAAATTTAACATGGACCTTGGTCGTGTTATGTAAACGCGCACTATAATAATAAATCGTGCAGACACACGACACAGGGCTGGAAAAAGCTCATCGAGATTATATCTAACAAGGTTGTATATGTAGCCCAGGTATATATCGATACTCACAAGAACACTGTTATCGATCATCGATGACATACGTGCCGAAGCAATTGAAAATATTCTCAAAAATTGGGTGGATCGAATTCCAATTTTTAAATGGACCACCCTGAAGATTCCAAATAAACAAAGTGTTCAAAAAGCTACTCTGACTTAATAAAATTTTTAAAAAACTTGAACGTGGAAGAAGTCGCGGCGGGTTCAACTAGTATTATGTATCTTATGTTAATAACTTTCCCCATACAATCATATTTTTTAGGCTCTCCTGTGTCAAATTTTCCAAATTTACTTTAAAATGAAAATAAAGGTCTATGCCAAATTTTGGATCTCTAGCATAGGCGGATTTAGCTGTGGGTTGATATTCAGTCAGTCAGTCAGGCGTAGAGATTTATATATTTTGATATACTTTACCATCTCTTTAAGATCAGTAGACCAAGCATTTGCAAAAGTATTAAATCTCTTCTATTATTTGGTTTTGCCTTTTTGATGCCCGCTCCGGATGGCTCATCGCTCACCCTCTGTCAGTCTCTTCATTAGAGTTGTTTATCAATTTCTTCTATTTGGTTTTTCTTGTCTCCCACCTGCAGTTCAATTTTCTCATTTCGTTCAGCTTTTTCCTCTGCCGTCCACCGCCCGCCGGTTTTTTATGCCCATCAATTTGCATATGAAAGAGAAGGCGGAGAAGGAGGAGCTCTAATGAGCTTTCTGCCTGTCGTCAGGTTTGATGATTGAACGTCAACTGATTGCCGTTTAATGCGAAGTCCTTTCACCATATACCCGTACAGCAGGAGGCACAACCCAAGCGATTAGCGCTTCAGCTTAACTTGGAACAATGGAAGCTCAACTGTTGACCAATTGCATTGTTCATTTGGCTTCAGCCGGAGAGGGTGCTTCGCAAAACAACAACAGAAAAAACAACACATTTTTCATTACTTTACTAGAGCGGAAATGGCAAATTAACTGCACAAATACACGAGTTCTTCACACACGTGGCTCAGTCGAAAAGTGTGTGAGTATCTCTGTGTGTGTGTATGCTTATTTATTCATTACACACTGCCCGGTCAGGCGAACCGCCCCACCACACCCGTCAGACTCACTCAGCGGCTCTGACGCAAAGTTCAGTTTGGATTTTTCGGAATGTCGTCATACACTTTTCCCTTGTGAAAGATAGCACGGGGTTTTGGGCGAGGTAAACTGATCAAATGCTTACGAACCTCGAACCTAAAATTTGCGAACATCTATCATTGGTGCAAAAATCGACTAACACTTTCGGGTTGTCCGGAAAAAATAGTTTTATTCGGACACACGAATAGAGAGACAAAATAAATCACTTTCAGCTCTGTTTGTGATTCTCGGTTGTGCCGCGCGGAACCAACACGTTTCTCTCCATTTTTTTGCTTACGTCTTTTGCTAACCAATTTTTTTGCGACCGCTGTAGAAGAGGACGTGAGCTGCATCCTCCAACAGACTGCTTCACACCATGTGCATTTCAGCGAGGTGACTTATCCGAACCTGTTCAGTTAGCTCCTAAAGCAACAATGCCCACTGAGTAATTGGGTCAGGCAAAATAATACCTCTTCATGTTTCCTCTCTATCCCACCGGGCCTGTCATCTAAACGCGCGTAAAGAATACACACAGAAAAAACGGCAGCCAGAGCTCTACATCGGTCGGGATAGAATTTATACGGATTTTTACTTAAAATTTGAAGGATGTTTTGTTCTCGTTGGTCATTAAAATCCAATTGATTCGGTTACGGTTATTTGTTTTTATTTCGGTCAGTTATTTTGTTTCGGTTATGATTACCAAAATTAAACTCCTTTTGGTTTCTGTTCGAGAATCGGACTTAACCGAATCTTTTAAGAAAAGCGCGTTGTAAGCTTATGTACAAAATATTTTGGATTAAGGACAAAATATACTCTAGATAGAGCTCCAAAAACTATGCTACGGAAATTATTATTATCGAATTATTTTAAATCGAATATTTTCTTAAAGTTCTCTCCTGGTTTTAACAGTTTAGTTATGGAGTTAAGACACAACCATCTTGGTCTTTGGTTAAATCATTTCCTTCCGATTTTTTATTTAATTTAATGCAGAGGCTTATTTTTAAGAACAAATAGAGAATTGCTTTAGAGTTTAAAGGGGTATTCTCCATGCTCACCGTTTTTTTTTACACACTTGAAAAGTGTATTATAATTTTGCCCAGAAGTTTGCAACGCATAGAAGAAAACATTTCCGTCCACATAAAGTATATATATTCTTGATCAGCCTCAACAGCCGAGTCGATACAGCCATGTCCGTCTGTCCGTCCGTCCGTATAAACAAACAGATCTCAGAGATGGTAAGAGATAGAGCTTTGACATGTATGGGACAAATGCTTCTTATATTTGCAGGCAGATCAAGTTTGTTTTCAATTTTTTCCACGCCCCCTCCCGCCCCCGCAATTTGGGAAAAACGTCATATCTCCCGCAGTTTTGTAGATAGATGATTTGCTCCTACTAGAAATAGTTAGTCATTCGTAATATGAATCGAAGAAATGATACAGATCGGATGTGCGGTTCTCAAGTTATGAGCAAAAATGTAAATCACCCTTCCCTCACCCCCTCCTACCCTCTTACAACTAACACCGCACAATCTTAGAGAGAGAAAGAGAGAGTGAGAGTGAGAGAGAGAGTGAGAGAGAGAGAAAGAGAGAGGGACTTAGAGATGAGCGCAGCACCAGCATTGCAGTCAGCTTCTACTCCAGGTACAGAGTATGTTATAGTCGGGCTGGACCGACTTTCTCACTTGTTTTTTAAAGCAATTCGGGTTGTACTTAAGACTATTATCGAACAAATTTCCCGAAACTGTCTTAAAAAATATATTATTTCGGAATTGAAAAATCTTACTTGAAATTATATTTTTGTACTACAATCAAATATTAATATACTTACCATTTGTACATGATCCAATTTGGATCTAGCTGGCCGCACACAAACTTGATTTCCAACTTAGATGTGTGTGGTTTGCATTGTTCTCTTCTCCATGCCGCTAAATCCACCAAAGTCTAAGCTTTTAATTCAGGACGCCACAGAAAATGTTACCATTTCTTAACTGTTCCCTTTTTCAAAAGTATTCAAAACTTAAAACCATGTTTGTCATTAGTTCACTAAATCAATAAACAGCAGAAATGATGACTTAATAGAACTCTGTTAGTATAGCTGCTGTTAGAGAGCACACTTTCCTGCCGAAACAATATGTTTGAACAAATATTTTGAAAGGAGTTACTAATTAGGGTTATTAGTAAGCCATGTCACAAAATGAAAATATCTGAAGAAAATTCAAGTTTGATTGGACTAAATAAGGCTGCAACTTTTCGCACCATCTGTTCTACTTCCGTTTCAAATAGTCTTAATGTAGACTTTTACAAGACCTGAATTTTGGCAATGCGGCGGAATAACTAAGAACAATGTGACAGCTCGTTTTTTCAAAAACTCAATGGATAATTTAAAAAATAAATTTCAATTCGTTAGAAAGAAAGTCCATTATCCATCCTAACAGTAAAATTAAAAGGGACGGATTTAGATTCCAAACTTAAATGGCTTATGACATTTAGGCACTGAGCAAATAAAAAGTCCCGTGATATATATAGTGTGAGAACGCGAAGGCATGGACTCTAGTCCCAGTTGAATCATACAATTTGTATAACCTTGCAAAGGGTATCATTATTTTGCCAGAAATTTGCTACGCATATAAATATTTATTTCTGACCCTATAAACTATATTCTTAATCAGGGCTATAAGCTGTCTGTCTGCCTGTCTGTTTCTACGTATACTAGTCTCTCAGTCTTAAAGCTATCGAGCTGAAACTTTGCACAGAGTCTTCTTTTTACTGCACGCTGCTAAAATCAGAACCGACCGGAATGGATGACTATATTTTATAGCTGCTTAGGCACTGTCGGTCGAAAAATGTGTCTGTGAGAGAAACTTCTTTTTCTTTAATGCTAGTGTCCCCAAACTGGGCCAATACTAATACTGCTTTCCAGTTTTGCAAATTTTTATTAAAATGGATGACTAGAACTTATAGCTGCCATAGGGAACCATCGGTGGGAAAATGAGTCTTGGAGAGAAAGACTTTTTTGTTTTCAATGTTAGTGTCCCCAAACCCTTCCTATACTAATACTATGTATATGATTCGCACAGATTAGCATATTTTGGTAACAGTCGCATGACTATATCTTATAGCTACCATTGGAACCATCGGCCGGAAAAAGGATTTTAGTTAGATATCAGAACATTTGCAAGGATATAAGAACTTCGGCAAAGACGAAAGTTAGCTTGGCTTTCTTTAATTTAATTTTAGAACGACTTTTTTATCTCTGTGTTATAATTGAGAAAATTAACCGTAGTGCAGGCTACACAAAAACCACTATCAAACTTGAAGAAGGCGAAATATAAATTTTTCTTTCACATTGAAATCCTGTGGAAAAATATAGAGTTCCAAGTCTTGCACAAAAAGAAAATTTCACATATAGATACCTATTGAGGCATCCAATTAAACCACCAAAAGAAGAAGGTAAAGGGTCGAGATAATCACTCAGAAAATATGATGATATCAATATTATATTTGTTAATATCAATAAAATGTAAAGATCACACACTTCAAATTGATCGAAAATATCAAAGTAAAGCGTTGGAGGAGCATATCAAAATAATATTTTTAAGATCAAATTAAAATTTTATAAGCTCACAAAGAAGATAATGAATTACATGTACTACATCCTACTCATACACCGTACTAAAATGCTAAATCAGCTGACATTTTGATTCTTTAAACCTACCAACTCTAGTGCTTACTGAAATCCAATTCCATCTGGATACACCAACTTGCTGTTTTATTTTTGGCTACTTTTCATTGAGGGACAGGACAGGCTTTTGTTTCGTCGTTGTCTACGTTTTAAAATGTTTAAAAATAAATTAACAAAGAAGGCAACTTTTGTAGTCGTCATCAATGTCAACTGGTGACGAAATGTTTGCAAATAAACAAAAACGCGTCAGCGACAACAACAAATAGAAATGTTAAATGAATCGAGAGAGGGTTGGCTGGAGGGGGAGGTAGGGGGTGAGAGTATAGACAATGGAGCCCAACCAACGACATGTAGAAAAATTTACGTCTGAGTGAACTTTTGCCGACCGGACAGGGTGACAGTCAAATGTATCAACAGACGTTGCCGTCGTCGTCGTGAACAGAGGGGGCAGAAAAAAACAAAAACGGAAGTTCAAAAGGTGACAATGACAACGACGCTAAAGAAAAGAACGACTGGACAGTTTATGTTGTTTTTTTTTGCAATGGGCGGCAAAATTTACTTTAAACAATTAAATTTATGAGATTGGTTTTGCAGTTGTGGGGCGGCGGCAGATGAAAGTAAAGAAAAGAAAGGGGCAAAGGTTATGTAAAACCACAATAAGCCTCCGCTATAAAATATCTCTTGGTTTGGATTTAAATCCGTAGTTTAAATTCAACTTGTCGTGTTTACACACACAATGCATAATTTATAGAAATTTGTCTGCAAAACGAGAGCGAGCTCAACTCACTCTGAGAGATATAGAAAAAGCACATGTAATGTCAAGTATACGACGTGTGGCACCACAATAAAGTGCGTCCGAGAAGTTAATCGACTGAGTTCGCTTTCAGTGGATATCAAAATTAAGTTTAAAATAATGAAGACATAAAAAATAAATCGTAAGCAATTAAGACTTTCCCAAAAAGAAACTAAATCAGTTTGGGTCAAACACGAAACGAATGGGCAAAATTCAAAATTCACAACATTATTTCGACGTGCTGCTTCGTCTTGTAACTTATCGGAAAATGGCATAGCTAGACATAAGGACTGTTTGAGAATCGATTTATCCTGTTCCACACATACTTTTGGGGCTCACTGTTGTGAATATACACTACTAACTAGGGGAACCTGGCACGCAGTCATTCAGTCAGTTGCCAGTTACATACAAAGATCCCCCCCGCGTTTTTTTTGCAATGGTGTGGCGAGCTTCTCATATGGCAAGCAACGTGTGCCTGGCCAGAGTCTGTCTTCCTTCCTTAATTTCTCGGTAATGGGGCGCCGGTGTCTGGTCGAATTGTATGTGTATGTGTGTGTGTGTGCTTTAAACTCAACGAAGCTTAAAAGCTTTGTTTGCACCACGAGCGGCTTCAATATTTGTACTCTGTTGTTCCATCGTAGAAAAAAACACTGTTTAATTAGCATTGAGTGATCAATTCATGAATTTCCATATTCTATAAATATTCTTAAAAAAACGTACGGATTTACCCACTTTAGTTCCCTTCTCCTGCTTAAACTCCTCTCCCTACTGTGCGCTTCCTCGCTCATTTCCCTCTGCCAGAGCCTTTTGTTGCCGCAAAGAAAAAAATATAAAAAATAATTGGAAGTCGCTTGCAACGATGTTGTGTCCTCGTCGTCAGCTTCAACGTTGACGTTTTGCTTGTTAGCTGCACTCAACGCTTTTCCTCCCCACCCCACCCACTCTCTGACACTGGCTTTCCCCTACCCTGTGTGCGGTTAAATCTTTGTTCCCTCCTGCGCACTGGGCTTTTCTTTTGATTTTACTTTTGTTTGCTGGTGATTAGGGAGAAGAAACGTGGAATACGGTTTTCATTCGCAGTCTCATTTGTTTAACCAAATTTGGGTCATTGTAATAATATGATTTAATTGATTGAATTGAGATATTATTTTATTGCTGGCACAAAAGCACCTCAGCTTTATATTCTTCCAAAATTTTCAGTAAATTCTGGAGCACTTTGGGAACTCAAGTGATGAGAATGTGGTCAGAAAACTATTTCCAAATGTTAAATTATTAGTAGCTCTTCTATACACAAAATAACATTACTTAAACGGGAGCCTTACCAAATACACAATGCCTAGCTATGCTCTTAGTCGGAAACTTTTGTAGGCCTATTATTCCCTGATCTAAACTCAAATCGGAACTTTTAAAATTTCACGATTTTAGACCATTTGTTTCCATCAAATCTTCATAATAATCTTAGCGAATTTATTAATCTAAACTCAAATAAAAAGTTGGAAAATTTGGGAACTTTCAATCTACGCCTCTAGTTTACCAACGCCTGCGGTTTCGTAAATATTAAAATGAAAATTTGGCAATTTTCGCTGTATTTGGTCTACACCTCTTATAGATGCGTCTTCAATTGGAATTCATACAATCTTCATAATAATCTTAAGTCCTACGAAAATTATTAGAGCCACCATGCATTGTTATCTAATCATCAAACGCTTTAATAAATATTTTTAAAACTAGTTTTGCAAATTTCGCGATTTTTTTGACCATTAGTTACTCGCCTATCTGTGCGCCAAGATTTATTCGAATCCCTTCAGCTATTTCATAAATTCTATTATAATCAGGGCTGCCAACCACCTACTAAAACGTTTGTCTTCGGGTTCACGGAGCAGATTCAGAATGTCGCTAAACCAAGGTTTTGGTTCGAACCGGACAACATTAAATTAAAAATTGCTTCAAAATGTTAAACATTAAGGGCGCGCGCACACATGTGACTAAATGATGAACTGACGGCAGAACTTAAGGCTGACCTAGACAGCGTGCACAACATGCAAGGGTTTGATCTTTAAAGTTCAACATTGCGGAATATATCAAGCATGTTTGTTTATTTCAGCTTGCTGCCCTACTTAAATATCATGGTCAGTCATCAGTTTATCTTTCTAATGCAAGTGTGCGGGTGCCCTAATGGAAGTTTAAAGTCTGGATATTTTCTATATAATATTAGATTATTTGAGTAAACTATTATTAATTCTGGCTCTTTGATTGGGTACTTGTGCCTTAAGAAGAGTCTATACAACAAGATATTTTAAGTTCTTTACAATGATATTTATTGCCAAGCTTCAATATAAAAGAAATTTAAAACAATCTTTCAATTTCGAGAAAAGAAAGAAGATGATTTCCAAATTTTTTATGGCTATGTTTTGGAAATATGGTTTTTAATTTCATTTTTTTGGTAGGTGCTCTCACATTTTAAGCCATAAATTACATCATAATTGTCAGATAGAGTCAAACAAGATATGATTCAAAAGGAAATTGAGCTGCCACTAACGCGAAGAACAATGTTTTAATATCGGTTTAATAGTTTGAATTCAATACACAAAAAAATTCAAATAAATTAATTTGAAATGCGAGAAATTTCATTTTTGAACGCCTGAAATAAATATAAAAACGAGAAAGGCAAAGCTAACTTCGTCTGTGCCGAAGTTTTGATACACTTGAATACGCTTGTCTCAACGGTATGCGACTTCGACCAAACTTCGCAGATCAGCTTTAAAACATTTAATATTACCCATGACCGTGATTAAGAGCGGTAATATTAAGAAAAAACCATTTTTCCTCATTAAAACCCATTTTTCCACCGATCATTTGTATGGCAGCTACAAGAAGTAGTCATCCGATCCGGTCGGTTCCGACATATTCGGGGGTGCCACAGAAACCTCTTCCAACCAAATTCCAACCGAATTCCAATTCTTAGGTGCCACAGAAATTTCTTTTGGTTGGTTTCAAACCTCTCATGTTTTGTTAGGAGATTTTGAAAACTCTTTTCTCTTCCCTCATCAACAGAGGGAGATGTGGCGCCCTCTACATGACAGCTAGCGTATTAAGGTATGGAAACATATTCCTCGTGTTTTGCGCAAAACAAATTTTTTAATTTTTCATTATACTTATTTATACAAATTATGACTTAAATTTAAATTATTATTTTAAAAAGCATCATAAAACATATAACACAATCAAAAAATTTCATTTAATCATCAATTTAAACCACAACTAGAATAAGGGAAATTTTTCGGCGAGAGATTCAGCCCTGTTTTTAGAGATGGATCATCAATTGGAACATCTGGTGCTCTAACTAGATTTACTACTTAGAAAATGAAATCTCTAGAAGTTCTGTGGCACCAACGAATTTTTCGAGAGATTTACAAACCAACAGTCGGCAAAATCTCTAGAGATTTCTGTGGCACCCCCGATTAGCAGCGTGCAGACAAAAGAAGACTGTGCAAAATTTCAACATGATAGCTTCAAAGCTACTAGTTCGCGTAGAAACAGACAGACGGACAGACGGACAGAAGGACGGACGGACAAAGCTTAATCGACTCAGCTCGTCGTGCTGATCAAGAATATATATACTTTATGTGGTAGGAGATGATTCCTTCTATGCGTTGCAAACTTCTGGGCAAAATTATAATACACTTTTCAAGTGTATAAAAAATCAAAACAAAATATTTTTATTATTTCTACATAAGTACTACTCAATTTGATCCCCAATACCTTATTTTCTTCGTACAAGTGCGATTCTTAAGTAGAAAAAATACAAAAAAAAAATTTTTTTTTGCATATTTTTATATTTTTCCTAGGTGTTGAAAAATTAAATTTCTTGCATTTTTATACCCGTTACTCGTAGAGTAAAAAGGGTATACTAAAGTCGTGCAAATGTATGTAACTGGCAGAAGGAATCATTTCCGACCATATAAAGTATATATATTCTTGACCAGCATCAACAGCCGTGTCGATATAGACTTGTCCGTCTGTCCGTCTGACCGTCTGTCCGTCCGTCTGTATGAACACCTAGATCTCAGAGATGGTAAGAGATAGAGGTTTGACATGTATGAGACAAATGCTTCTTATACTTGCAGGCAGATCAAGTTTATTTCCAATTATGGCCACGCCCCCTCCCGCACCCGCAATTCGGAAAAAACGTTATATCTCCTACAGTTTTAAAAATAGAGGCAAGTTAACTTCGGCTCGACCGAAGTTTATATACCCTTGGAGCTTGATATGTGCCTGACAGTTTGTATGGCAGCTATACTATATAGTGGTCCGATTTCGAAAAATTTTGGTGAAATGATGTAAAATCATTAAAAACTTATAAATACGGGCGTTGGGAGCTATAACATTGAAAACAAAAAAGTTTTTCTCACTAAGACTTTTTTTCAGACCTAACTTTTGTATGGCAGCTATACTATATAGTTGTCCGATTTCGACATGGCTTGGTGAAATTATGTGAAATCACTAAAAACTTATAAATACGAGCGTTGGGAGCGATAACATTGAAAACAAAAAAGTTTTTCTCACTAAAACTAGTTTTTCAACCGATCGTTCCTATGGGAGCTATATGCTATAGTCATCCGATCCGGCCGGTTCCGACAAATGTGCAGCGTATTTATACCAAAAGACTTCGTGCAAAGTTTGGTTACGATAGCTTTAAAACTGACGGAGGAGATAGCATAGAAACAGACGGACGGACAGACGGACAGACGGACAGACGGACATGGCTATATCAACTCAGCTCGGCATGCTGATCAAGAATATATATACTTTATGTGGTCGGAGATGCTTCCTTCTATGCGTTACAAACATCCGGAAAATTTTAATATACCCTCTCCAAGGGTATAAAAATAGAACAAAACGAATAAATTGTCCGAAGAAATGATAAGGATCGGATGAGCGGTTCTCAAGTTATGAGCAAAAATGTAAAAAATAGCCGAGTTAAAAAGTGTTGCATACTTTTCAGATGTTCACCCTAAGGAACGCAGGAACACTGTTAAATATGTTTTTTCATGAGTAACGGGTATATCGAAGACCCTAACTTGCGCTCTCGTTTTTTAAATATTTTTGATCTTTGAACTGAAACTACTTAACCGATTGTTGGCAGCATAATTACCTTTTGATTTATATCTTGCTTGATTTTATCTGATCATTATGAAGTGAGATATGGCTTAAAATGTAAGAGAACCTGCCAAAATAATGAAAAAAAGTTCATATTTCAGAAACGGAGCCATGAAAAAATTTTTAAAATCGATTTTTGAGATCACCATTCCAAAATATACTAAAATAATATTTCAGTTGAAATGGGTCATTTATTTTTTTTATTTTTGTAAACTAGTGTAATTTCGTAAAATCCTGCCAATTTTTCCCATTGAGAAGCTCAATTGCCTCCTTCTGTTCCAAATAGAGTTTATTAATGTACCGCTACTCTACATTTCGCCAGGATAAGGCATAATGCAATAATGTGAATTAAGTCTTTTCCCGATCGCGTATCACATAATGTACAAATATTATCACTGTAGTGGAGTCAGTATCCCAGTGACAGCAATTCACATCTGGCTTTGAAAATAATTCCAATAGTGCTGTCCGTGCTGTATTACTAACCAAAATAATTGTTTATGCCAAAGTAGTAATTGAGCTGACTGTACCATACACTCGATTCGCTTCTTCTGGCTTGAGCTTCACATTGAAATCGGTTAATTATAATTCGATATAACCACCAACACAAATCAACAGAAATTAATTAAAACATTTTGGAGTATCAATGGGATGTCCGTACAGCGCTGTTTTGAGAATAACCATAATTCTTCCATTAGCGAACTTGTTGCATTTTCACGCTTCAACAACCTGCTAACTTCGTTTTAATACAATTTGTATTGGCGAATAAACACTTGTGCATTCCAATGGTTAAAACTCCAGCCCGAAATTATGCTATGGTTTTTGAAGGATTTCGATTTTTTTAAATTAAAACTTATTTAAAAAAATATTGTTATCTAAAAATTACAAAGTGAATTTTTTGAAACAAAAAGTTTGCAATCCCAATGCGGTGCCAAATATCTTTCAGATATTTCGGGTTAAAAAAAATCATACTTGAAATTAACTTTTGCTGCTTGGATCAGGTATTTTTATATAAATGACGCTCTACTGACACCGCATGTACGTGATATAATTACAAAAATTATTGATTGTTTATCTGAATGCGTCTTAGGTGTATATAAAAATTCGTGCTTTATAGTTTAGAGCCAGAAATGATATTCTCATTGATCTTTGCTACAATTTTGCAAGCTTAGTTTTTGTTTTTTTGCATTTTCTCTTACGATTTGCAATCAACTTAATTGAATTTTATTTTGATGCAATGCCAGGCGGCAATGACGTCGAGTATCAGAGTGAGAGGGAAAGACCGTATGAAAAGAGGTGCTGACGGGGGGAGGGAGAGAGGGTGTTGTGGGTTAAGAAACCTAGCAATTGTTGGTTTTGTTGTTGTTGTTGTCACGCCTTTGCAATTGTCTTAGCTGCTTGTCGTCAAGTGGATTTTCTAGTTGGAGCTCTCGTCGCTGTCGTCGCGTCGGTTCTGTCGCTGTGGACAATATTCAATTAAGCGATGTCGTAGTCGTCGTCGTTGCCTGCCATTTAATGAAATGAAATTTTACTCCATTTATTTTGTTTATTTTGTGTATGAGAGAGAGAGCGCAAGCGACTTTATTTGTTTATGGTGCAGAAACAAATCAGTTAATTCGATCAAAGAAAAGTAAATGCGAAATTATGAGCCGGGTCAAAGGACGACCAATTAATCGGTTTAAGACTTAAAAAATTAAAAAGCAAAAGAAGTAGCTGGCAGGCAGGACATGCGCACTTTTCCGAACTTGGATTGGCATATGCTGCCTTGTCGTTGCTGCTGCTGCTTGCCCCTTTTTTTCCGATTCTTTGGTAATGTAGACAAATTCTTATCGCCCGCCCAAGTTTTGCGGCTGATAAAGAGGTGAGCAGCAGGCTGTTTGTAGGGGATGGAGCAAATGTCTTTAAAGGGTAGAACCGAAGAATTTTTGGCTTGTTGACGCTAAATAGGCTGTTGGGCTGTCGTTAAGAATAATAGTTATGTTTATGTTCATGATGATGAGCCAGGGCTGATAACACCGGGAATAACACGACGCTTAGAGTGGGGATGAGTGTTTGAATATTATTAATTTAAAGAATATTTGTTGAGGATTAAATGAGTTTAAAGGGGGAGGGAAGAAAGGCAACTAATTGCAGGTGTCGGGTGACTGTACTTGAGATGCTCAATTCAGATCTTCTACGCCTTTTTAATAATACGTTTCAAAATGTTTACTAATAAGAAGATGTGCTTGAGTTAATAGGAGGAACTATCGTGACTACTGTCAGAGTTCTAGTTCAATCGAATCAATTCTATCGTTCGTTAGTTTCACTAGAATATGCATTACAAAGCCACGGCAACCAATTTGTATGTGAGAGAGTGCGCAGAGCCGAAAATGCAGCGAAATAATCAAATCCATAGTGAAATCGATGCTAATTCTCTTTTTTGACATCAAAGGCATCGTCCCCATGAATTTGTTCCTCCTGGACAAACCGTCAACGCCAAGTTTTACGTGGAAGTACTCAATAGACTCGTTTTCAATTTGGTTTCATTTCGCTGCATTATCGGCTTGCACAACTCACAGAAACTGTCCCGACTCTCCATGTGCTCGGAGACAACTGACCGTTCGTTAGTTAGGAACGCCCTCTACCGAATCCAGTCGGTGTGCGCACGCTCCGAAGTGCAGTCGCGACAGAAGAAAATCAGTCCTATTACCTTTAGGACAAACCCTGTATGTACATAACTTTGTATTTTGCTATTTGTTAGCTTTTTATGAACTTGGAAATGCTATTGCATTCAAGCAATGTGGTTAAGTCGCTCAAAAATTTTAATTTTTAGCTACAACTTGCCAAGTTCAAAATTCATTAAAAAAGAATCCATGGATGACCGCCTCGACTTTGTTGTATGTATAAAAATTCTTTATAATTCGTGGTCCATCGTTGAGAAGGGTCTTATACTAAACATTTACTAATTTCTCTTTGGTTGACTCTTTTTATACCCTTGCAAAGAGTATTATAATTTTGCCCAGAAGTTTGCAACGCATAGAAATATTCATTTCCGACCCTATAAACTTTATATATTCTTGATCAGGGCGACGAGCTGAGTCGATTGAGCTTTGTCCGTCCGTCTGTCTGTCCGTCTGTCTGTCCGTCTGTCTGTCTGTTTCTACGCAAACTAGTCTCTCAGTTTTAAAGCTATCGGGCTGAAACTTTGCACAGAGTCTTCTTTTTACTGCACACTGATAATATGTCGGAACCGACCGGATCGGATGACTATATCTTATAGCTGCCATAGGAACTATCGGTCGAAAAGTGGGTATTTGTGAGAAAAACTTTTTATTTTTAATGTAAACGCCTCCCGCTTCAGCAATTATTAATTTTACACGCTTTTACACAGATTTGGAAGTTTTGGTCAAAATCGGATGACTATATCTTATAGCTGCCATAGGAACTATCGGTCGAAAAGTGGGTCTTTGTGCGAAAAACTTTTTATTTTTAATGTAAACGCCTCCCGCTTCAGTAATTATTAGTTTTATACGCTTTTACACAGATTTAAAAGTTTTGGTCAAAATCGGATGACTATATCTTATAGCTGCCATAGGAACTATCGGTCGAAAAGTGGGTCTTTGTGAAAAAAACTTTTTATTTTTAATGTAAACGCCTCCCGCTTTAGTAATTATTAGTTTTATACGCTTTTACACAGATTTGGAAGTTTTGGTCAAAATCGGATGACTATATCTTATAGCTGCCATGCCACTATCGGTCGAAAAGTGGGTCTTTGTGAGAAAAACTTTTTATTTTTAATGTAAACGCCTCCCGCTTCAGTAATTATTAGTTTTATACGCTTTTACACAGATTTGGAAGTTTTGGTCAAAATCGGATGACTATATCTTATAGCTGCCATAGAAACTATCGGTCGAAAGGTGGATTTTATTTAGAAAAATAGAGGCCAGCTAACTTCGGCTCGACCGAAGTTTATATACCCTTGGAGCTTGATATATGCCTGACAGTTTGTATGGCAGCTATACTATATAGTAGTCCGATTTCGACAAGGCTTAATGAAATTATGTAAAATTTTTAAAAACTTATAAATACGAGCGTAGGGAGCGATAACATTGAAAACAAAAAAGTTTTTCTCACTAAGACTTTTTTTCAGACCTAACTTTTGTATGGCAGCTATACTATATAGTTGTCCGATTTCGACATGGCTTGGTGAAATTATGTGAAATCATTAAAAACTTATAAATACGAGCGTTGGGAGCGATACCATTGAAAACAAAAAAGTTTTTCTCACAAAAACTAGTTTTTCAACCGATCGTTCCTATGGCAGCTATATGCTATAGTCATCCGATCCGGCCGGTTCCGACAAATGTGCAGCGTATTTGTACCAAAAGACTTCGTGCAAAGTTTGGTTACGATAGCTTTAAAACTGACGGAGGAGATAGCATAGAAACAGACGGACGGACAGACGGACAGACGGACGGACAGACGGACAGACGGACGGACAGACGGACATGGCTATATCAACTCAGCTCGTCATGCTGATCAAGAATATATATACTTTATGTGGTCGGAGATGCTTCCTTCTCTGCGTTACAAACATCCGGACAATTTTAATATACCCTCTCCAAGGGTATAAAAATTGTTTGTTTTAATGCTAACGTTCGTAAACTATGATGTACTAAAACATTTGCAAGGGTATAAAAACTTCGGCAAAGACGAAGTTAGCTTGGCCTTCTCGTTATTTTAAATACTGTATTTTGTATATAAAAATATATTCTATGGAGGGTGGGGGCGTTTTGGGGGTTAACCACCCCCCCCTTGCTTACGCCATTGAGCAGATCAAATGGTCAAAAAAATCGCACAATTAGAAAAATTATCATTCATGTAAGTTTATTATGTATAGTGGATATATGCCAATTAAAGACGCTTATGAACATTTCCATAAAATGGGATTAATTTATATCTTAAAAGTTAATTCTATATTTAAAAGAACAGAAAAATAACGTTTTATTTCAACTATTTTTACTATAAGTGTATCTGACGAACTTAACCAAAATCATGAATAGGCCCATTAGATCGGACATCTTATATATGGAAAAATGTAAGACCATACTGATACCCCCTTAAACGATGGATATTTATGTAAAAAAGGCATAGCAAAAAAATGTTTGAGAAAAAATTAGTTTTAGGGTCAGCGACTTGGATTTAAAGTTAATCACTCATACGTACTGTTGCCATTGCTTATATGTTTAATTTTTTAGTAGTTGGCGTAGACTTGGTTTGAAGTCATAACGTTTGACAATAAGGTACCATGAACATTAAAAAAATGTTCTTTATATGACCAAGACAATATGTAAATAATATTTATTTAAAATCGTATATTACGTCATAATTTCTACTATTTTGTGCTGTTCACTTCTAGATGGCAGCCAGTTTTAGCCGTAAATTAAGAGGCTATCAGGATATCTTTGAAGTCAGGTCTCACACTGAACTGAAGTGCTCCGCATCATGGTTGCAGCCGTTCCTGCGAATACTCTACTTTTACTGGGCTGCTCATAAATAAACTTGTGTAGGATCGAAATATAATGCGGATTACTATACTATTATGGGCAAAAACTACAGGGAAATTGTTCATAAATCAAAAACTCTTTATTTTATATTGCAATTCATTTCATTCCATTGAAAGTAAACTTCCCCTACTGCATTACAATTGTGTCAACGTTTTTTACAATTTGGTTTGTGTTTGAAGGACAATTTTAAGAACATGCTGCAAAGTCTTCTCCTGGTATAGTCTTTAATTTCTTCTTCGTTTGGGGCTCTATCTCCTTTATCGATTCAAAACGGTGTCCACGTTGCGGTCTCTTGAGTTTAGCGAATTGCCCATGGTAGCCCAAATGGACACTCAAAATGGTTTCCACTGTTATGTCTGTAGTATCTGACTAGAAGGACAGTGCGTTCATGCGGACATGGCCCTTGTTGAAACCCCACTCGTGGACCATGCTGACTCTAACTTGCGAGCTACACTAGTCGCACTTTATGACAGTCTTAAACATTTAGTCCCATATAAGTGGGTGGATAAATCGCATCTCTTCGTTGGAAATGGGATCGCTAAGGTTTTAATTTGCCGACCAAAAATACATTCGATTCCTGCTCCATTTTTATTTGTTGCTTGATTAAATTCAAATTTGACAACTTTTAAAATGATGCGGAGAATTCGTCGACAAAGTTTAAAAGTAATCGTTTAAGATGGTGTCAGTTAACTTTTTTATCGGCGCCCTAATGTCCATATATAAAACTTTTATTTAAGTGTTTTCCAAATCGCAGGCGTATGCAAATAAGAGACGTGGATTGGTATCTAAATATAGGAAATATGAAATTATCCAAAAATTTTGTTTTTATATGAATTATTAAGATTTGATTGATTACAATTGTAGACTCGTAAATGGTTAGGTCAAAAAGTCCAAAGAGTCGTCTTTGTATGAGCTAGACTATAATGTAGAAGGGTAAATTGACGGGTCTAGATCAAGCGGTCCAAAAGTTACGGATATTTACAAAATTGTGTGATTAGTTTAGATTATCATGATGATTTAATATTTGGCAATTAAAGATGGGTAAATGCAAGGCGTCGCACACTGGTCTCAAATCCCAAAAAGCTGGCCAAAAGTCGAAAAAAAATTTTTTTTTTATAGACTTTTAATGATTGGAAAAGTTTCGATTCGGTGAACGTGTCGTATACGTAATGTTTTCGGAAACTTTGAAGGCTTTTCGCAGAGGTTAAAACATGATCTAAAATTTGTTGATTTTTATACCCTGTACCCATTGAAAATGGGTAAAAGGGGATCATGAAGTTGTGCAAATGTATGTAACAGGGAGAAGGAAGCATTTCCGACCCTATAAAATATATATATTCTTGATCAGCATCAACAGCCGAGTCGATTTAGCCATGTCCGTCTGTCCGTCTGTCCGTCTGTCCGTCTGTCCGTCCGTCCGTCCGTCCGTCCGTCCGTCCGTCCGTCTGTCTGTATGAACGCGTCGATCTCGGAGACTATAAGAGATAGAGATACAAATTTTTGCATGTACATAGGTATAGGCTGTACGCAGATCAAGTTTGTTTCAGATCTCGAAAATTTCCCCCCCTCCCCCCTTAAACCGCAAAAAACTGTCAGAGCCACAATTTTAAAGTTACAATATCGTCGCTTAATATATATTATCTTAGGCCCTTAATGTATCTATTCTGAAAAGCACAATCAGATCTGAGCAAAAACACCGAAGTTATTCACGAAACAAATTTTGCCCCCACCCCCCACCACACGCTTTACTTATTGCGCTCTGTTTGAGGCTTGCGCGTGAGTGTGTGTGTGTGAGTGTGAGCGCGATATTATTTACGTTTGTGTGTATGTGTGCGTGTGTGTCTGTTAATTGTACAGGGTATTTTGAAGTCGAGATAACTCGACTGCAATGGTCTTACTTGTTTAATTTATTATGTACACCCTAAAAGTAATCGTTTAAGATGGTATCAGTTAACTTTTTTATCGGCGCCCTAATGCCCATATATAAAACTTTTATTTAAGTGTTTTCCAAATCGCAGGCGTATGCAAATAAGAGACGTGGATTGGTATCTAAATATAGGAAATATGAAATTATCCAAAAATTTTGTTTTTATATGAATTATTAAGATTTGATTGATTACAATTGTAGACTCGTAAATGGTTAGGTCAAAAAGTCCAAAGAGTCGTCTCTGTATGAGCTAGACTATAATGTAGAAGGGTAAATTGACGGGTCTAGATCAAGCGGTCCAAAAGTTACGGATATTTACAAAATTGTGTGATTAGTTTAGATTATCATGATGATTTAATATTTGGCAATTAAAGATGGGTAAATGCAAGGCGTCGCACACTGGTCCCAAATCCCAAAAAGCTGGCCAAAAGTCGAAAAAAAAAAAAATTTTTTATAGACTTTTAATGATTGGAATAGTTGTAGTGGTACATCTAGTTTGTATTCTGACCGTTAATAAGGAGAAAGTGTCCACACCTGGCTCAGGTTTGAAGTTCGTTCGTGAGCGTCGAGCATGCCTCATCGTTTATTCGTCATGAGTCGAAAATAACACAACGTTTAGAAGCGTATAGATTCGCGAATAATTAACCGATTTGGATTCTGAAAAATGAATTCTACTCTAGAAAGTAAGTTCAATTTAAACGTATTGCTCAAAATTATTATTAATTATGCATGACTTCAGTGAATCATTAATAAAAGTAGAGGTTTTTTTTCGATCACATTCTCAAAAATCGTGTTAAAAAAGCAATAAGTCAAAACTCCCAGCAGATCCCACTCTCAAACGAATAAAAAATTGTTATTTAAACAATTCTTCAAAACATAGTCAAAAATTAGCAGCAGATAGCAGCATATTTAGTCTCGGTGATGATTTTTGTGAGGCAATTGTGGCGACATTAAAAATATACACTGCTCGACAACACTCTCCCCCAATTCACCAAACCAACTTTTTCTTAAGTATTTTGGCCCACTGAGCACGAAAATCGACATTGAAAAAACAATCTGCCGAACAGTTATCGAGATATTATCGATAAACGGGTTTTTCGATGTTTCAGCCAAATCAAGTACGTTTCCTAAGAAATTGTCCGCCATATTGGATCCGCCATTTTGTTTTTCTAAGTTGTGACTTCGGATTCGTGATCTGCAACCCCGAAAACCCCCGAGTACAGACTTTCAGCCAAATCCAATGCGATTTTGAAGAAATTGTCCGCCATTTTGTTTTCCTAATTTTTGACGTCGGATTCTAGATCAGCGACCCGAAAACCCCCGAGTACAAACTTTAAGCCAATTCAACAACGTGTTTCGACTTTTGGCCGTGTTTTTGGAATTTGGGACCACTGTGCGTCGGTCAATCGGCTTAAAGAAATTTTAGCATTTACAAAATTCTTATATGAGTTTAGATTGACATATGATCGGTAAATAGACCTCCCATAGATCAATCGGACCAAAAAAAAACGACATTTGAAATTTTTTTAATGAGTTTAGATTATCATGAAGATTTGATAGTCAACAATTGTTAAGCAAGCTTCACTTTTTTTTTAATACTAAGTCAACTCACGCCTACTTTACCTTTAATTGTCATCAAAATAACCAATTCTTGGAAAGAAGAAGAATTAAAGAATTAAAATGTAGAGCATTGAATATAGCTTCGGAGACAGGATGACAATAGAAATTGTGCCCGTCATGTCCGTCCGTCTCCCCATCTGGTTAAACGCCTAGATTTTTTAACCAGAGTAACCAATCTTATCGTTGGCACATGTAATTTGAGCTTTTGTTATGCTTCTCTCTAAAGGGGACTTCGTTCAATCGCTTAGGTAAACCATACATGAGATTCATCCTTCAACCTCTACAAAAACTAGATTTTTGTTGCCAAATTTATGTTTGAAGATCTATTTGCATTTCACAGCAACTTATATATAACTACTTATAGAGTAAAAATTATTTCCTAAAACAAAGTTAAAATATTTTCTACGTATAAACTGTTGAATTCCGAAACAAATTTTAAAATTTCCTAAAAATTTACGTATTACGTATACGTCAAGTGGGCAATAAACAATCATTATGATTACACATACGACACGTATACCCAAAAAAAAAATGACTTTGTAGTTTAAATATTTTTCATTGCGCAAATGAACAAAGTTTTAATTTTATTATAATTTGACTCTTTCTGTGTTTTTTTTGTGAATTTTTCCGCATTTGACATTTTTGTTGACAGCATCACAGAAAAAAATTTTTAAAGTGTCAAACTCCATAAATTGTTCACTGCTGTCGATGATTTATATTTATGTGCTTTCGTGTAAAATATATTAATTAATTTACAAAACATATGCAGGGCGTCGTTCAGTGGTTTTGAATTTCATACGTGGCGTATGTGTAATATGCAGCTGATTTATGAAGAAATTGTTTGAAAAAAAATTAAGGTCTGCACTTAATTTATGCGCAAAATGAAGTTGAACAAATAAACAAAACATCAACGTATTTTTCATGGGCAATCAAAATATTGAAAGATTTTTTTTGAAAAATTTAAACTTGTTTTTAAAAATTTCTAAAGTTTTTTTTATGTTTAAAAATTTGGTTAATCTGATTACTTACACCAGCTTACTGTTAATCTTTCTGTAAACTAAAATTATTTTACAGTATCCTTAATAAAATAACTTAAAGAAGAGTACTGTTAATATAACAGAGCCCTGTTACAGCTGTTTAAATTTGATTTCTGTTTGTCTGTGTTTTCTTGTAACAAGCCCACACTTACTACTTACTCCCTACCTCCGGCTCCTGCCCGCCCTCCCTCGCTTCTTTCGTAGAAATGAGAACTTCTGTTTCTGTGTAAATTTTAATGGCAAATCTGCTGCCATTTGCGGCACATTTCGCGTACAATTTTCATTTTTGTTATGCCTACATATTTATTTTCATGGCTTGTCCTAGGTGGTGGCGGTAGTTATGTTAGTAGAGAGAGGGGGAGCTTGTGGCAAGGGGTTGCCCAAGGGGCGCACTTTTCATTTGTTTTGTTTATTTTGGCGTCATCAGAGCGCGTTGCCAGGCCTCAAAGAGAGAGAGAGCGACCCGGCTAACTAAGTATGAGTATGGACTGAGTGTGAGAGAGTGCTGTTCTCGAGTACAAGTATGTGTGTGTGTGAGTGTGGGAGAGAGCAGTAGCAGTTGTTGCTGGCATGCCATTTCCCGTTATCAGTGGCAGACTTTCTGCCAACCTGCTGCCCGCTGTTGACGTCGACATCTCGCTCTGTCCGCTCAACGGTGACGTCGTCGCTTCGCTAACGGCGCGTCGTTGCACTGCACAGTGGTTGAAGTTTTATGATATTTTAAAATTTTAATTATTAAGTATGAATAATGGGGAAACAATTATTAAATTTTTAAAAACTTTAACCAATTTCAAATTAAATTCAGTTAAACAAATTTAAAATAAACTATAAATTTCTAATTCTCTGAAAGAAAGTTATGTCAAACAAATACATAAACACAGAAACGTTCCATCTTAGCACTTTTTCCAAACTCTTTAGAACCAATTTCTGGCAGCGTAATGTAAATTTGGAATCTCATGCACAATTTTTATAATTATTTAAAAAAAAAAAATGTACATTTTTTTTTGAAGTATCCAGGAATATATGTATGTACAAATTTACAAAAATTTTTCTTAATCCTGAATCTTGAAAACAAATCAAATTGACATAATTTGTTTTGTTTTATTGACATAATTTGTTTTGTTTTATGATAGAAAAAAAGATGCTACTCCTACAGATTCATATCTGTTAATTTTTATTACCTTTTCAACTATTCAGCTTTGCAATCGTATCTTTTTTTTAATCTGTTCGAAAGGCGAATTCGTAATTAAAATATAACCTGAGATTGCACAATTATCAGTTACCAATTTTAGTATATTATTATTTGTTTTATTTATCCATTTTTTTTGTACTTTTCGTTGACTAATTTTTATAAATTTTCTCTGTCAACGTGGTTCCACTGTGTTTGGCTCACAACTTTTGTTGGCTGGCGTCGTCGTGCGCCTCATACCAGCTAATTTTGGATTTTCTAAGCGAGCAGAGTGAAATATTTTTAGATTTGCTTCACGTCTCCCCACCTTTCCATCTCCATTCGCGTCTTGGTCCGTCGTTTCACCCAAAACGACGACGCCGCCGACAACAACAGCCACATGCAGATTTTTGCAATTGTTCGCCATATTTGGCTGCTGTTGTTGTTGTTCTTGTTGCTAATGTTGTTGCTGTATTTTTAGCCAAGTTGATGATTTATCATTCGAATTGCCTTTACGCTGCATTTGTAGCTAATCACTTGTCCAACTCTTTCTTTTCTTTTCATTACAGGTGAGTTATGCTTTATGGTTTTTTCAATTGTGAGATGTACTACACATTATATGCATAAGCTAAGGTAAGTGGATAAACAATGGAAATATAGAGTTGACATTATCTGGGCAAAGTATAGAGTTGACATTATCAGGGCAAAGTTTTAATCAGATCTCTAAGGTCTTATCTAAATATGTGCGGGCATAGTTTTTTAGTTTTCTATGGAAAAAATGAATATCCGAACTTTGGGAATTCCCTTAAAATTAACCCAACCGGTGAAGTTTGAAAAATAATAAATGCAAACAAGTGAGAAAGTCGGTCAAACCCGACTATAACATACTCTGGTACCTGGAGTAGAAGCTGAATGCAATGCTGGTGCTGCGCTAATCTCTAAGTCTCTTTCTTCCTCTCTCTCTTTCTCTCTCTCTCACACTCTCTCTTTAAGATTGTAAGTTGTAGTAGGGTGGGAGGGGGTGGAGGGAGGGTGATTTACTATTTTGCTCATAACTGGAGAACCGCTCACCCGATCTTTATCATTTCTTCAGCAAATCGATACATTTTGCTAATTACTAACTATCTCTAGAAGGTACGAGTCGTCTATATTTAAAACTGTAGGAGATACAACGTTTTGTCCAAATTGCGGGGGCGGGAGGGGGCTTGGCAAAAATTGAAAATAAACTTGATCTGCCTGCAAGTATAAGAAACATTTGTCCCATACATGTCAAACCTCTATCACTTACCATCTCTGAGATCTGTTTGTTCATACGGACGGACAGACAGACGGACATGGCTATATCGACTCGGCTGTTGATGCTGATCAAGAAAAATCGAACTTATAGTGGACTTGGAGGTTGACGCGAAAAGTTATTAGTCTTTAAAAATATTTTGAACACGAATTTTTTCAAAGTTTCGTGAGTATGCACTTGTTCATTATTGAATGTAATCCCTTTTTAACACAATCAAGAAAATTCTTATAAAATCGAGTAGGAATTGAGCACAAAGTTCGAATATACCTATTAGTAGGCCCTGTATAGTACGGTTTTTGGGCTTATACCAACATTTCTCGTTAATATTTGTAAATTCGAGGGTCAAAGGATTAGGCTCGTACCTTGTTTTGGTCATTTTGGCATCCCTGATTTGAATTATCCTGCCTTTTGGAATTTAATATTGCTTTTGTCGGGCATGTTCTCCGGTTGCCAGACCGTTATGCCAAAATTTATCACAAAGGGCCACAAAAAAAAAAGCACTGCCCGTAACCACCTCCAGTTTGTACCTCATGCCCGCGCAGGTTGCACATTATGCTTGAATCTCGTGTGTTTGTTTAGGCTCGCACAAAGCTTGACAAATGAATTACACTTACACCAGGAACAAGTTGATTGTGTGTTTTGAAGAGTTTGTTCTTTACAAGGCGGAAAACTGAAATTAAAATTTTCCAATTGTATGTTCCTAATTAACGCCCACCCACTGCCTGGCTTTGCTTTGCCACTTCAAGTGTTCCCCCCGCATTATTCTCATGCCCAATTTGTTAATATTAATGATTTCACATTCTGCTCCCTGGTTAACCAAATGGCGCCCATTCTAACACAAATCAAATCCAAAATGAAGAAAAAATCAGGGGCGCCAGCTAAAATAACAATCAAATTCAAATCGAAAATAAAAAGTACAGTCCTCCTCATCGTCGTCGAGTCTCTTAAGCCTAAAGCACATTTTCTAATTGAAATGCAAACGAACAAAACAAAAACCAACTAAAATACTAAAATTAGCTTGAAAGCAGACAACAACAAAATCAAAGAGAAGAAAAAAGAAAATTCAACGATAATTCAAACGCAAAATGTAAACACTTCAAATTGGAGAAGAAGAAAAATACGACTATAAATGCAAATGTAGGAAAAATTGGAATAGTATGCAGAGGCTGAAGAAGAAGAAGAGGGGGACGCGGAGGCGAGAATGGTGTGCAATGTTGCACACGCAACGCAGACGTCGCGACGCTGCGTTAGAGGGTGGGTGGCACAGAGGTATGGAGGGGTGCATTGAGTCTCCTCTTCGTTGGGAGTCTTGGCTTGACTTTGGCTTTTAATATTGCACACACACACACACAATTGACTGACTGACTGACTGACTGCCAGCCTGTGTTTGTTTATGCGAGTGACACAATTCTAAATCTGTGTGTGAATGCGTGTGATTGTATAGGTCTGTATCTAAACTGAGCTTTGTTGTCTGAGGTTTTTGAGGTGTAGAATTTGATTTCATGATAATTGAGTTGTCATCTAAATTAACTATTCTGTGAGAACCTGTCTTAAGCAAATTAACCAATCAGTTTGCGATACTAAAACTCAATTAACGAGCACACAATTTGTAACTTTAAAGCAACAATTTTGCACGCTTTATCGTTACCATACAAATCTAACAACTTTTACAAACTACAAGAAAGTTGCTGCAGTAAATTCAACTAAATTAAAGGAAAATTTAATTTTCCCCTTAATGTTGAATCTGTTATTTTTCTAAAGTCTTAACTGGTTGTTTCTAGAGAAAAACGAAAATCATTTTATAAACGCAATTCTCACAAATATTCCCAAATGTTAAGAATTCTAAGAGTATGCAAAAATTTCAAGACTTTCAACTCAATTACAATAATTTTACGTCACAAAATTTAGCTTTTTATACGCTTGCAAAGGGTATTATAATTTTGAAATATTCATTTCCGACCCTGTAAACTATATATATTCTTGATCAGGGCGACGAGCTGAGTCGATTGAGCTTTGTCCGTCCTTCTGTATGAACACCTAGATCTCATAGACTATAAGAGCTACAGCTACCAAACTTGACACGTAGTCTTTTATTGAATAGTTATCAGCAACCTGTTGAATAAGTTGCCATCAACTTAAAATGAGAAACAGGAGGTTCTCAAAATTATAAAGAACAAATGTTCCTGGAGTGAGTAAAGCTGTTTTCAATCGGATAATATTTGCTTTAAACAACAAAAAACCGGTTTTCAACAGAGAGATAAATAAGAGAGAGAGACAGATAGCTAGTGAGAGCGAGTTGGCTCTTTTCTTGACCTCTCTCTTGTCAGCTCAACCAAGCATAAGTAGCCCTCTAGGCGTGATTCTGCAAAACTGTACACCGGCTGAATGTGCTGGCGCGTCATTTCATACATTAAGAGCATAAGGTACCGGATTCAATTCCCAGTCAAGCCCGAACAAGTTTTCCTGTGTTTTTCTGAAAAACTTGAAACTAGTTAAGTGGATAGGGTCGTTGAAGCGATGGTTCTGATTCCTATGGAATATATGGGTGGAGGCAAAAGCAGCAGACCTAATCTAAAGGGGTATGTCCCCGTACCCTATTCCACCCACATGTAATTAATCCTTTCACACCTGACCCAAAATCATCATTAGGTTTAAAATGCTCTTGAACACGGCACAATATTTATTAACTCAAATCAATTCAAGTTCTTAAAAATAAAACAATATCAACTCAATTTGAGTTTTTGCGTTCTCAAAAGAACGCAAAGTCAGTGAGAACACTGACAAATGAGAAATCCCGTTCATGCACTGTTTTTGGTAAAGTTTGTGCTCGTTTTAAGTCCAATGCTCTGGGTTTTTTCCTCCTGTGGCCGCCTTATGCCATCTAATAAATAGTAAGATTCTTTCTTTACAAAATTGCTGACGCTGACATTGAAAACAAAATTGTTTTCTTCTTTCTTCTATGTAGTTTATAAAAAAAATCTGTGCCAAATTTTACCTCGATAGATTCAACACAGAGGGAAGAGACGGAGGGTCAAAGCTCAATTGAATTAGCTCGTCATGCTGATCAAGAATATATATAATTTATGTGATCGGAGATGATGCGTTGCATTCTTCTAAGCATAACTATAGTACACTATTCAGGGGTATAAAAAATATATTATTTTGAATCATTCCTTGTTAAAAGCATTGAACACTTTAAAGGGCGCTGAGCACAATAAATGTTGTGTATATAAACGTAGTATGTGTTAGCTGAGGGGAGAGAATTACCCCTTGAAATCGGGGCACACACACATATACAAAGTCTGTTTGTTATTGTCAATTTTTGCACTTGTGCTGTCTTTGGAATTTACAATCAGCTGTTCAGTCTACAGTCCTCATTTGTGGTGTGTGTGTGTCTTGTTTTAAAAGTTATGACAAACATAAATTATTCACAGACTAGTCTGTCAGAAATTAGTCAGCAGTTTGCTACTGAGCCCCGTTTCTAACCCGAACCAGCAATGGGCATACAATTTGACTTTGGGAGAAGTGTAAGGACAACAACAGAAAATCAAACGTTATCAGCCAGTCTCGATCTGTGTGCCTGTCTTACAGTCGTCCGATTCTCATGGACTTAATAATTGTTTGAACTTTACGAAATTTACGGAAAATTCTAAGAAAATTTTACCAAGAATCCCTGGATCTGAAATGAATTCCGAGCCCGCGCTATGGACCTCAAATGTTAAGGATCCATTAAGAATTTTGTCTTTTTAACTGGACTTTTAAAAAATTATTGGTATTTGTATACACTTGAAGTTATACAGAAGCTTGCAACGCATGGAAGGAACCATCTCCGACCACATGAAGTATATATATTCTTGATCAAAATGACGAGCCGAGTTGATTATTCGGCACAAACGAAGTTAGCTTTGCCTTTCTCGTTTCTACTAAGAAATCGCAATTTTAAGAAGAAAATAAGCTATTGTTAAAGAAAATCTACTAGCTGGATCAAGTTGAATAAGGAAACTAAAACGGTTCTCAAGTTATGAGTAAAGTCCAGTGAACCCTAACTAAAACTGAACGAAATGATAACTCTGAATTTACATTTGACTCTGTGGCTATTCTATGCTTAAGCCTGGCTTGTTGTGCTGCTGAACGGAAGCTCGCTGTTAATTTAATGTTAAAGTTTATAAGCTTCCCCCCGCTAGATCAGCGGTGGACACCCCAATTGAAGTAAATTAGAAGCGAGAGAATTGGCATTGCAATTACCTTGATTCGATTACAACCGGGCGCAACAGTGTGTGCGCGATCGAGACTCGCACGGCTGTTTTTTCTGTCTATCTTATACATATATCGGCCCTATATTGATACCTTTTGCGCCCTCTCTCTCTCTTGCTCTCTGAAGCTTAAGTCTGGCTCGTTGTCCGTTAACAGCCCTGAGGCTATGCTCTGCTTCCGTTCACTGTTAACTAACTGTTAACATTGTAGGCTTCCCGCTCGTCTGTGTTTTGTTTGCCTTCACTCCACTTTGAAGCCAAGTTTATTTTTTTTCTTTTCTGTGGCCGCACAATTGAAGCGCAGTTTTTCTGGCCAACAACAACAACAAGGCATGCGAAATCCCTTGAAGCGTTTCAGCGTGGTTGTTGCTGTTGTTTTTTCGCTTCGGTTTGTTTGATTTGGCTGGCTCACCTTCGGCTTAACTCGTGCTGTTACATTTGAATGAGCACGGCACGTCGCTGCTGTCGCTGTCGGAGTTGGATTCGGACTTGGTTGGAGTTGAGCTAAGAGAAGGCAGCAAGCAGCAGTAAAGTCATTTATCACCGGGCACTTGGCAAACCTCCCCCACCTCTCGCTCTCTTTCTCCCTCCCTCTCTGGCCGCCTGCCTTGGCCATAAATATCATATTAAATATTTGCCATAGAAGCAACGTAGACGTCATCGTTGTCGTTGTTGCCGTTTGCATTAGCGCCAAATTGTAGTCTGTTTATCTCGCTAGCGGTTATTGCTGGGGGTTGGTGGTGGTTGCAAGCCTGGCCAGTTGATTGGATTGCCATGAGATGAACTCGGCGTATGTGGCAAGTGATTTATGTGTCCCCCGAGCCAACCCAGCACGCTTTGTCTCACAAGTCTAGCGAGACTAGCTCTCCAACTCGAAAACCCAAAAATAATCACTTGAACAGTTTTGGAAAATTCTTTAAAAAACATGCAGAAACCCTCGGATCAAATATTTACCTGTGGCTTTGAGATCTTTGGCAAAGTTCAGGGTGTACGCTTGCGCAAACAAACCCGGGAGTTGGCCACTCTCAATGAGGTGCGCGGTTGGGTGATGAACACGGTCGAGGGAACCGTCAAGGGCCAACTGGAGGGAACCCTGCCCAGGGTCAATGAGTTGAAATTCTGGCTACTCAACTTTGGTAGTCCACGCGCCATTATCGAGAGGGCGGAGTTTTCGCCCACCAAGGAAATAACTGCACACAACTTTAGTGCCTTCACCATACGCTATCATCCACAAAAGTTGAAGTTACTAACAGAAGGATGACCAAATTGTTGAATGTGTTTTTGAAATAAAACTTCAAGTGTTTCGTTAACTATCATTTATAAACCTCAAAGCTAGAAAAGGGGCAGCCAGCTACTAATTAAGCTTTACAAAGAAATGTGCACGTAGACAAACACAGACACACACACAGGCACGGGCACAGGCATAAGTATAGTATGTACCTACGTAAGTCGACTCTCATCGCATAGACAGACAGACGGACAGACACCTGCAGCCTCTGGCTGGGCCGCATTTCCAGTTGAGCGCCGCCCCAATGAGTGAGGCAATGAAGTTAAACAAGGCAAAGCAAACAGCCAACAAAACTAGCGACAACAGCAACAGAAATACTCAAAGCCAAAAGAGCTACATTTTTCTAGAAGCGCTTCAAGAGGGAAGGTCAAACAATATACTTCAAATTTGATTCTATGGAAACTTAACCTGACCGATCTCTATAGTTCACTTCTTCATTTGCTGGAATAACATATAGAACGTATGGAATAAGATTGGAGGCTTTCTGCACCAAATCAAGATAGAACTCTGTGATACACTGCAACAAATATTGGGGTCACTATTTATTTACGTTGCGCACTCAATTTAATTTTAAATCAAAGAATTGATTTTCGATTTGATTTCCTTTTGCATTCTATATAATAAAATTTCAATCAAAAAACAAAGAATTTAAGTTTATTTTGGGCGCGACAAAGCCACAAAGTTTGAACTAAAAATTACCCATACGTCCTGTAAGCTAAATCTAAATTTTAACCATGATATCAATGCTGCATGCTTCGGGTTGTCAATTTTTAAAATTTTTCTTATTTCGTTATTGATAATAATATTTCCCAAAACGAATATTCTGCGTTTTGAGTTAGCCCTTTAAGACCCTTTTTTGACAAGTCTGATAGTCTGCCTTCTAAAATCTGAGCTTTTGTTTAACATGAAGATCTGAGAACCAACTGTAGAAGGATGCTTAAGCTCCAGTAAAAACACCCATCGTACACATGGTAAACTGCGCTAAAACACGGTACCACATGGTAAACTGCGCTAAAACACGGTATTAAAGTGGGTGAGGGGTCCAGAAGTCGATACCTTCAAAACAGAAAATTACCGGAATTAAAACCGAAACCGTATTCCGAAAAGAGCCGATTTAAATTCAGGACCAGTTTTTTGGAACCGTTATTCTTGGAACCGATAAGAACCTAAAAATTGTGCATTGGGGTATATTCTCCGATTTTTATACTCTGTACCGAAGGTTCATACAGTATATTAAGTTTGTGCAAAAGTATGTAACAGGAAGAAGGAATCATTTCCGACCCTATAAAGTATATATATTCTTGATCAGCATCAACAGCCGAGTCGATATAGCCATGTCCGTCTGTCTGTCTGTCCGTCCGTCCGTCCGTCCGTATGAACAAACAGATCTCAGAGATGGTAAGAGATATCTCAAATTATCTATCTACAAAACTGCGGGAGATATGACGTTTTTTCAAAATTGTTGGGGCGGGAGGGGGCGTGGCAAAAATTGAAAATTAAATTGATCTGCCTGCAAGTATAAGAAGCATTTGTCTCATACATGTCAAACCTCTATCTCTTACCATCTCTGAGATCTAGGTGTACATACAGACGGACGGACAGACGGACATGTCTATATCGACTCGGCTGTTGATGCTGATCAAAAATATATATACTTTGCATGGTCGGAAATGATTCCTTCTGCCTGTTACATACATTTGCACGACTTTAGTATACCCTTTTTACTCTACGAGTAACGGGTATAAAAATTACTTGGGTAACTTGGGTGTTTCAAAATTTTATCCAGAGCTTTTCAAAGGACTTCCTACTGTTCCAGCTACCTAAATACACGTTCAACGTTTATTTAACGGGCTGAAGTTTATTACATCTCCGCTGAAAAATTGGTTGGACTCAACAAATTGCCGATAAGAAGAGATATAATTTTAATTATAAAATAAATATAGGGTGTTCAACAGCCCGCGTAAAAGTGTAAAGCTAAAAGCGTAAACTCCAAAAGTTTACGCCACACCAACAAAACACATAAGAAAAAAATTACGCGCTTTTTGCTGCCCTGGGGTATGTTTAAAAAATACGCGTAAAAGTGTAAGAAGAGTAAATAGTTGAAGTGTTGTAAAACTATTCAAAGTATCGACAAAAAATACTCATTTTGAGATTTTTGTCTTCGAAATATGCGGTCACACCTACAATAATTAAAATTTTTTCTGTTTAACTGCATCTGGCCAGTAAATATAGCACCTAGATAGCCGTCATCACCTACTGTAAACTTAGTTGTAGCTTTCCTTATTAATGCAGCTTCTCCTAACTACCCTAAACAGAAAAGTGTTACCTGTTACTAAAGTTCCATTTGTGGTCAAAATGCAGTCGACATAAAGCGTGGGGCCGCACGGACCCATTGGTCATTGAAAAATGGTAGCTCATTGGTTCGCCAGTTGACTCATTTTGGGGCGCAAAGAACTTGGTTCCTCGCTGCCAGCATGCAATTCCAGCAAGATCCTTCATAAGGTCTAACTCTTCATCGACAGCATCATGGTCCATATCTCAACACTTTTTTGTATTCATATTTGTTCATGCTCGTATTTATCTTGATTTGTACACCTACAATCAATGCTATAAAAAAACTTTGACACACCCAAGTGACAGAAAAACTCACAGCCTGTGAAAAACAGCTGATTTACGCCAAAAATTACGAGGGTAAGCCTTTTAGGGGCGCTCAATAGCTGCGTCGCGTAAATTTACACAATTACGTTTTTACGCGGGCTGTTGAACACCCTAATAGAAACTTGAGAATATTTTACGAAAACCAGCTACGAGTGCAATTTTAAATTGATTTAAAGCATTACCATTCTTATTTTTGTGTGTCTAGACTGCTTAACCACTTTGCCTGTTAGGTTACAAAATTCTTACAAAATTCGTAATGGTATACAATAATACAAATCCAGGTACCAATACGGAACCGAGTAACGAAATTTATTTTAACCAAAACAGAAAGAAAGTTTAATAACGACAGGCAATTATTTGTGTCTTAAGTTTTTGATATTAAAGAGAGTTTTTACAACAGAATATAATAAAATATAATGCACTATTTGGAATGCAAATCTTAAGCATAGGCACAGCCACAGGCAATCCCAAAGATGCATGGGGGTATTGTGTGTAGCGCTGAAGGCCTCTTCTAGGCTGCTGCTACACAATCATTATCGTAATCATAGCAAGAGGCTGTCTTTCAAATTGTGAAATGGCATACCAGCCATATCTAAGCCTCTTTCTGATCAAAACCCATAAAATGGCCTCCTTAATCGGTGCCACATGTTAGTCCTCAGCGACGGTGTCCAAATGTTGAGTAAGTTTATTCATATCGTCTGCTAACTATAGTGTAAATCAGGGTGACCTTTTGGAAGTACGAAAACATTTTGTTTAAACCCAATAGCAACTACAAAAATATATAAAGTACTTAGGAAACACTGCGTATAAGTAATATCAAAAACTTTTGAGCCTCTTCGCAGTTGTAAAACGTAATTTTTTAAATTTATATTTTGTCACGATAAATATACACCATAAACCTACGAATCACGGGGCGCCTGCAAGTATGACCTTACACATTTCAAACAAAACAATTAAGAGCGTTGCAGTGAAGTGGTAGCAAATTTTGCAAATCTAAAACAAACTTGATCTGAATAAGGTGTACGCCTATGTACATGCAACATTTTGTGTCTCTATCTCATATGCTCTCCTTCAAAGAAATAGTCGGACAGACATGGCAAAATCGACTCGGCTGTTGATGCTGATCAAGAATATATATACTTCATAAGGTCGGAAATGTTTCCTTGCCCAATTTTACCCATTTTTAAGTGTACAGGGTAGAAAAAATCAGTTTAGTGCACACAGCACAATTGTTTTTATAAACCAACTTTTCATAAATAGCTGTGCATACGATACCAAAGCAAAATTCCAAAACAAATTCGATTGTGTTCTTTCTTGTACAAACTCTTTGCCAGTGGCAAAGTCGTTAACAACAACAAGTTTGCATGGGTAGTTTTCGACAGTGATCTCAATGTAGATTTTGTGGTTAGGTTCGCATGCATTAAAATTCATTGATGTGTTGGGCATCCCTGCTTTTATTCCTAGACACGTAGATAAAATCTTCTCCGTTAGAATTGTTGCCAGGATTTTGATCAAACTATTGGAGAGCTACAAGTCAGCAAACTTTTATCGTTTTGCAAGTGTATAAAAAAAGAGTTGTTGTTCTCCAACCGAATGGGCGCCCGTGCCCTCCATGGGTCGCTGACTACAATGACGCCTGGCGTTGGCGTTGTCGCTGTCGCTGTGGCTCTGGCTGTGTGGCTGTTGCTGACGCTGACGCTTGGGCACTGCGCATAATCACAACAAAATCAAACAAATGAACGGCCACTGACAAAGCAAGCAGCAGCAACAGCTTCGTAACAGAGCGACGAACGACGAGTTGCGTATGCGTGCGCGCGTATCTGTGAGTGTGTTGGCAACTTCGTCGCGTGTGTAACAGGCGCACAGAGATCAAACAACTATAGCATACATAGACGAAGACGATTGCTGCTGTTCCATGATGTTGCAGTCGGAACCTGATGTTGTTGCTGCTGCTGCTGAATTTTTATAGGTTAAGCTGCAAAGTGCGTGGCAGAATGGGAGAAATGTGATGGGAAGTGGGTGGGGACGCAGGGGAGGGGAGAGGATGGCTTTAACTAGTTTCAGCCGGCCGGTGTCGTTGGCTTGTAACTGAGCAAAGCGAGCTCGAGAGAAAGGGAGAGAGCCAGGCGTGGGGAGAGTAAGTAACTAACAGAGAGGAGACTACTCAACATTTGAGTGGTTCTGGGCATCTCCTATTCCTGTTCCTTTCTTTTTTGCGCTTGGACATTCCTTTGCGCATTCCGCCACGCGTCGCTGTCGACGCCAACGTCTCGCTGCCTGCTTCCGGTGTCACTTCCTTATTTAGTTGTTTACGTTGTTGCTTGGCCAAAGGGTGTCCTGTCCCAATTCAATTTAACTGAAAGCTGCAATAACAACTCGCTGGCTCACTCTCGTGATGATGATGGTCATTAGCCGCATTATTATTCGACTATTAGTGGCCATAAAACAAAACAAAACTTTACCGACGCCAACAGAAGACAGCGGGGGCATCGGGAGGGGGAAGGTGGCAAACACTTTGTACAAATATTTGTGTCATTAAACAAATGACAAACGAATTGGTTTGAACATGAAAGCGCCAAGAGAGCTAGAGAGAGAGTGTGTGACATGCAACATGCTAACAGAGCTTATCAGTCTCTCTGTTAAGAAGCTAACAGTATAACATAACATCCCCCACCACTCTCACACACACACTCAGCGTCGCTGCAACAATGCAAAACGCAAACTTTCTCGCTGCCCGCGTCGCTGCTGCTGTGCTGCTGGGGGGGTTCGTGCTGCTTCGCTGACAACGGCTCGTGCCAGTACTCAAACGACTGCCAAACGGCGCACGACAACCAAGCGGCTTAAAAACAGCAGCGGCAGCAACATCAGCAACAACAACAGCACCAACAGCAGCACCAGCAATTCCCAAACATCAACTGACAGGCAAAGAAAAGCAAAAGAAAAGCGCTTTTTTTGTGTGTTTTGTGTTTTTATTGCGGTTTGTTCCCTCCGCGATAAAACAAAAAATAAAAAATTAAACTGCTTAGCATTCAACAACAGTAGCAACAAAATTTTAAAAACAAATAATAATTTTTTTTTAAATTTGTTTTGCTTGTTTATTTGTGAATTTAAAGTGCCATAACAAAGTGAACAAAGCGGGGTATAATTTTCAAAAAAATAATTCTGCAAACAGAAATGCAATAAATTAATCACCAACATTTAAAAATTTAAGTAAAGTATTCTTATCAACAAAAATTCATACCCACGAAATGTGCAAAAACCGCAAAGAAATGTTAAGAAGAAGGTTTTTAAGCAACAAATTCAAAAGAATTTAGAGAATTTCAATTTGATGATTTATAAAAACTAACAAGATAACAAAAAGTGTTGAAAAGATCAAAAGAAATTAATGTTTTGATACAAGTTTTTTTTATTAAAAACTTAAAATAAAATTTTAAATTAGAAAGTGTTTTAACCAAAATGTTTTAAACAATTTGAAATACATCTATTAAATTTTTATTAAAAGCAAAGCAACACAAATTAAAACAGACCAAATCTTACTCAAAATAAAGCTAAAATTGTAATGACGAAGCTTGAAAATAATTTTTTATAATTTCCTAATCAAAAACAAATCTCAAAAAACTTAAGCTGAAAGTGAAAAACCTCACTATAAAACAATATTCAATTTAAAACCAAATATGTATTAAAAAGTTTGCAAAACAATTTGAGCAAAAATATTCTTAAACATTTTTATTGCAATTAAATAAAATGCAAAAAATTTATAAACAAAACGAAGCAAAGAAATATTAAAATATTTTCTTAAAAAAAAAACAAAAGTAATAAAACTCTTTCTAAAACACAAACAGCAATTCAGGTTTCGAAGGGATTTATGTGATAGAGCAATATTCATGAGTTTTCTGAGTGGGCGAGACAATTAAAAGTGATTATATGCTTTTTTAACAAATCTAATAAATTCTCTTGATTTCCAAGCCTGCTTTGCTTCATCGTGTAAACCCAGACTTAGGAAATGTTCCTATAAAAAAACTTTTTCTAATTAAAGCAAAATTAAAAACCAAATCTCAAATTGTTTTTACAAAAATCTTAAGTCTAATACACAAAACCAGTTTCCAACTAAACTGAAATATTTCAACCTTTTGCAGTATATGACTTAAAACCTGAATTTAGTTGAACTTTACCAACTTATTTTTTTTGAAGATTCAGCTTCAAAACTGTGAAAATTTTCAAAATAATTAGAGTGAATGAATCTGATAACTTGGAAATCGTAAATGTGCATTCAGCAGAACAGGTGGAGCCCTGATCCCTAATTTTATTGACCTACAAAAAAGGAGCGAAATTCTTTCCTTATGAGTAGAATGTCCCTTTAATGAGAAATTAGCACCTCATTACAATTAAAACTAGTTTTTTAATATACAAACAAGTAAGAAAGTCGGTGAAGCTCGGCTGTAATAAACTCTGAACCTGCAGTAGGATGTTCTTTTGGTCATAACATGGCCAATAGATACCGCCTACCTAGCTTTTCAGTATTTTCAGGACTGACAAATGGCGCCACTACTGAGAGCAATTAGAATTATCATACTTTTTTGTGAGACAAAGCTTGTCGAATGTCGCAGCTGGTGATGCTTGACGAGTGACACTTAGTGATTTAATTTTAGTGCAAAACACATCAGAACTTAGTTAAAAGTAAATGCTATGAAAGACGTTCTGAAGGTAAATTAATGGATTTTAATATGTAAATTAGGAATGGAGCTCTTTTGACAGGACCAGACCACAATGCTGCTGTGTCTGTTGCTGCGCTTTGCAAGATGACGCCCAAGGCGATGGTCCCTCTTCGTTCCAAAATGCTTCCTTACCTCAGGAGCTCGGTAAAGACCCCGTGGTGGGGTCTTGGGCACTGCTGCTCATTACTAATCTGGACGCTCCCGGTTGAATTTCCTTTTAATCAAAATGTCTCGGGACTGGTAAATAAGTGTTAGTTTGGGTTTATTCTGGCTTACTAAAAGATATGCAGGCTAATTAGTGAAAATATGTTGTTGTTTCATATAAACCAAGGGATTCGGCTTAGGTTCTGAAATGAACTCTTTAATTCATTTTTTTCGAACCTGAAGCGGAATGCATCTTCTAGTGCAGGCCCCATGCGCACGCTGCGTATTTTTTGTAGCTTTCCGCATAGGTATAGCGTATAGCCTTCACGCATAGCTTATGAATTACGGTAGTGCAACAACAGTTTCGTTTGATTTCTTCTCTTCTCTTCCCCTCCTATGCCACTTGAAAATTCAAACGCAACAACAAATATGTGTTTGTGGTCGTCTTTAATGTAGATTTAGCGGTTCGGGGAAGCCTGATTTCGTGAGTATATCAGACATCCACGAGCATCGTTTTTATCTTTCTATTTGTTATTATATTTTCTTTATTTAAATTGGTGTCTACGCGGCCGTAAGAAGGCTCTAGGAACCTCTAATCTAATGAAAAAAGTTACAAAGTTACTTAATTTTGGTAAAATGAAACCCTTTTGCGCCAAGATTATATAATCCGTTCCGTTAACCGAACTTTAGGCTATACAACCTAGAAGCCTGAAAGAGCTACAAAGCATTGAGTCACTGAACAAAAAAAAACTACAGACTGAACAGTCTCTTGGTAGACTGAACTGAACTCACTGAGCAATTGAAAAAGAACATATCCTCTTGCTCAGCTTAGTGAACAATTCATTTTTGTTTATTCACTCCTAGTTCAAACTGCAAGTTTTGCATAACAATCTTTTATTCAGAGTAAACAATGGGTTGGTCCAATTATACATCGACATATAAAAACACTCGTACAGTTTGAAACTTGATAAATAGGTAGGTTAACCCAAAAGTGAACGCAAGTTGAAACCAACATTTTGAGATCAAAATGGTTCTAAACATCCTAACATCCACATCATCAGTCTTAAGTTTTTCTCTCAGTGTAGTTCAAAGCTTTTGTTGGCCATTGATTGGTAATTAAAATCAAAATGTTTTCCCTATTTTGATTGAACATTTTGGCTTGAAAAACTTTCGATATTATTGAATATATACTTGATCCTAAGCACTATCACTTTAAATCCATTTCAATTTCTGCCAAGTGTATTTACTTGTTTCTACACATAAACATGCATCAACTTCCACTTCATGGCATGGTGAGCATGCCCCCAATTTGTGAAAGCATAACAAGAACAAAAATAAACAAAAAAATAAATGCAATATTCTTTCCTTTTTCCTTTTCGATATTTTTAAGAAAACATTTCGAATTATAATTTATAATTCATTGTCCACTCGCGCACGTTATGCTCAATTTTCATTGATTTATTTGGCCAAATTTGATTTATGTTTCTTAATTTGGTGAAAAACGTCTTTGGTGAGCATTTTATAAGTCTGCACCTAATAAATTTGCATTTGCTATGCATAATTTCCCCACAGAGAAAAAAAATTCCAAATGTCAAATAAATAAACCGCACGAGCAAAGACACAAACACACACACTTACCTACAGAGAGATAGAAAGAACGAGAGGGAAACTTGAACAAAATCTGCATTTCACCAATTCACACAAAAAAAGTATTACTTATAAATTTTTAATTGCCTTTAGAAGTTTTATTCAAACCTTAAATCATTTCTTATGACACACTTGAGGGAATTCAATAAATTGATTATAAGTCTTGGGATTATTCAGAAATTGCAGTTGGCTTAGTTGAGCAATTATTAAACTGAAAATTTTGGGTTTGCATACATGCTTGTATGTTTTCAAACTATTATATAATTTAAAAAGTTTGGAAATGGATTATTTTTGGCGTTTAAACTAGGAATTTGTACAACATTTTCTGGTTTATTTAGTTAACAGGTTAAACTGTTATTTTGTAAAATTTGGGATATATTTTTGTAAAAAATTAAAAATAAGTGCATGCCGGACCGAGATTTACATAATTCAACTTATTTCGCATCCCTATGCTGACCTTAAATGTTAAATTTATACTCAATCCCAAACTTTGAATTTTTCTTTTCGATCTCGCAGTATCCCTTGGGAATCCCGTACCGCGCCTTTCTCTAGTATAAATATTTATATACCTATTGATGCCTTTGTCCATTGAGACTTTGAAAAGTCATCTTCTATGAAGGTGTTAAAAAAGTGTCCGACACTTTGCGAAAAGTGTAACAGCCGAATAGGTCTAAGGTAAAAATTAATTTGTGTTAAAAAGTTGTATATCATCGATACTACACGTTCTTATTGATTCACCACCGTAAGCTTAGCTTGGCGGCCATGAATAAATACCAGTTAGTCATTATGATTCATTATCGGGAAAATCCGGCACGCACCCATCTTTAGTTCTGTTCATCAGCTTCAAGCTTAGTGATATCATTTACTTCGATAGATTTCACCAAAAAATAGCCAAAAATGATTAAAACTCAATTGGCAACTGCTAATCTTCAGAGCCATCTTACAGTGGCGTAAGCACCAATACAAATGAAGAAAACAATCTACTGTTCAGACAACCAATACATATTTGTCGTTGCGTTTGATTTTGCAAGAGGCATAGGAAAAAACGGAGAAAAAGAACGTAGTTGTTATAATTTACTTTGGTCTGTGCTGTATGCGTGAGTGCATATGCGAGCGGCTATAGATATGCGCAATACACCATCAAATGCGCGTTTTGCGCATAGGTCGTTGGCACCAGTGAACTGACAAACCCCATTTTTCTTGATTCTATCATACACAAACCTACTTACTCAGCGTCGTACCGGCAAACGCATCGAGCGGTTGAATGTGGGTCGGATGATCGAACATTTTTGTGTACACGTTGCATAAAATCAATGAAATACCGGCAAAAGCATCGTTAGGTTAAGCGAGGGTCGGCTGTTTGAACATGTTTGCAAGTAAATCGGCTTTCGTGGTCACCCACTCAAGCTTATTTTTCCCTCAATTTCTCTTTATTTGGCCGGCCCTGATTAAGATGCCAGAGCAAATTAACTTCATCTTTATTCCATCACTGTCAGCATCGCCGTTTACTCGTTTATTCGAATTAATTGTTGTTGAGCCGAACGAACGAACACCCGAATTTATTGGAATGAAGACAAACATGACGGAGCGAGGTTTGATTGAAAAAAAATTAGCAACGAACATGGTGAATGCAAATTTGGTCTGATGAGCGCAAAGCAAGTTTATTTGTGTGTTGATTAATGTATGAACATTTTGCAATCGAGCGAAGCCGTTCTCTGGTAACTGTACAAAATGTACCATCTCCTATGGACAAAAAAAAAAAGAAAACAATTTTAATAAAAATCTATCGTGCGCTTTTAAAGATATTCAAAAATAAAGGTTTTACTCCTTCTGCAGGTACCTTAAGCGATTAAGCACGATTCAAATGATTTTATATATATTTTTGCGTTCCGAATGACTCCGCCCTCATTTGCTGAATTTGGAAGTATTTTATCTTAAACCATTAAAAGCTAAGTTAAAATTGTTGTTAAGCACGAACCTTTGATCATAGTTTAAGGGTCTTATGTGGGGTTTTAAAAATGTTGGATTTTGTCGAACTGTCAAACACAACAAACAAATTTCAAATAAACATCCAATAACTAAAAAATGTGAAAATTTTTCTGCGAGAGTTGCAACCCTGTTTGAGGAGATGGTCCATTATCTGGGACACAAACCTTCTAACCTTCTAAAACCTTCTAGATTTTTAAATTCGAAAATGAAGTCTTTCGAAGTTTGTGGCAGCGACGGATTTCTCAAGAGATTTACAATCCAACCGTCGACGAAATCTATAGAGATTTTTGTATCACCCCCGAGAACATTTTTCGAATTTTTTCATCAAGTAAATTACAAACTATTGTACATCGTTAGGAAAAGTTTTTAATTAGTTATTGGTGCAGCCTGCTTTAAGATAAGCGCGGCAAAAGTTACAACCTTTCACAAGTATTTAGATATGGTTTTAGATCATTAGTGATATTTTTAAGCATAAAATTCCATTTTTTGAAAATCATATAGCGATATAACTTCTTCATGTGAATGCCCATAAATATGCAATGCCATAAACAGAGGTGCCCAAGCCTATTGAGCCCGCAGCGCATTTGTTGTTGTTTTACGCAAAGGAAGACCAGAGTGTATGGGCCTCACACATAGCTTTTGGCTATGCGAAGAGCAACTACAACTTCATATGTGTTCTCTCTGCTCTTTCTCTTCGGGCGAAGGTTTTGTTATTGGCTGCATGTGCATCAGACAACCACGAGCACACACAAGCAAAAATTGGTTTTCTATTTCTTGTGATTCTTGATTTTACTTCATTTTTATTGGTGTTTGCGCGAACGTAAACTTATTCTGGCTCTTTGCTATAAACAGTTCATTAGACTAGGCATTTGTATTCAATTTTAAAGAAACACCATACTTATGGGTAGTCAGCGGACTTGGCATATTTTTAAAAAGATTTAAATATGTTTTTGAATTAAATTTTCGTAATTCACGACCACGACCCTTTCTTGAAGTAAGGAATTGCCCAATAGTCTGAAATTTAGCAATCAAGCAGCCCTACCCCCTTTACTACTTGATCACTTTTAGTCTGGTTTAATTGAATACTTTTAATGTTAGTAAGAAGAACTACCCACACCATCTCCCTTCTCCAACTTTTCTTAAATTAATAAAATAATAAAAGGAGAACTGAACAATTAAACTGATTAACATTAATCAATGCCCTAAATTTTCCCCGTAGGTTTTATATATATTAGAATTTTCTTAAAGCGTATACAATCATTTAAGCAGCAACATCGCAAAATTCTCACCAACAGTCTACCTAGCAACAGCAACAAGCAGCTGAAACCCCCCCCCTCCTCCCCGACGAAATGCCCAGCAAAGAAAAAGCCAAGTTAGGAAATTCGCGGCCTCTGATCATACTTAATGGTATTATCTGAATGCATTACTCTTGTTATTGCTATGATTATTATTGCTGAGATCTTGCTGCGGCTTTAATTAATTTTGCCATCATAATTTCTCATTAGTTTTTCGCAAGCAGTTAAATGAGTTGAAAAATGATTTATAATTTTTATTTTTCCATCCCAACTGCCATGAAGCGCGAATTGCGGAGTGTGTTTTTTTTCTCGTTTTATGTTTGTGCTAAAATTAATAGTATGGAAAATGTAATGCGAACAAGGTGGGGGGCGTGGCCTGGCCAACAGACTGCAAGTGCCAGAAGGGGCGACAATGGGGGCCAAAAATATTACGCATACGCCATGTAGTGACTGAAAGAAGTAGAACCCGCTGAAAAAAGCTAAGAATTAATTGGAGAATGTTTTTTTTTTGGGGAGGGGCAAAAGGGGGCTAGGATGTAGTTATGGCTGACACTTGAGCGCGCGTTTTATGTTATATTTTTAATTAATTGTTGTGAATAACTGGGAGAGAGCGAGAGTTGCAAAGAGAAGAAAAAAAAAACTACGGTATTAATTGCAATTGCTGATTATAAAGTTGGAGAAAAATCAGTAAGATAAATTAGAAATGAAAATAGTAGAGAAAAATGTATAAATGATTAATCCAAAGAGATTTCACAACTCATTTGCTTGTACAGAACTTTGAGAAATTTGTTAAGTTACTTTTCTTAGGAAAAATCTCAACGAAGATCTTTTGATTCGATTTAGATTTCAATTTCGAGACTTGCTCTTGCATTGATATTTTGCTCCTCAACTTCCCAGAAATCATCTCATAGCCCTAGATATATCAACATATGAATCATCATTCAAAGAATATGCCAAGTACAGCTTATAATAACAATATACTCTGCGCCTCCTCCTCCTCCACTTCTTCACCGCTGCCACCTCCAATTCGCCTTCGATTCGCAGACACGAACTCTATAGCGAAGGCTTTCCATGAATTTTACCGACCACTTCCGTTCGGGTGGTCAGTTGGGTTTGCTGGTTAATTCGCATTAATCATACGACACGTTGTACTGTGTTGGAATATTTTGCATTGAAACATGAAAAACAGAAAAGAAGAAAATAACAAAAACAACAGCAAAAACAAAAATCGACGTCAACAACGAAGCTGAAGCTTTTCACATTTATTTTTACACGCAAAATTCACTGACTGACGACTTTTCGTCTTCTTACTCACGCGCTGCTTTTTGTGTGTGTGTTTTTTGTCGGCTGTGGCTGTTGCTTATTTTAATGTGTCAAGGTTCGCGGCATAATTTTTTGTTGTTGTTTTTTTGTTTTGCGTTTCACAGCAAACAGAAAAAATATTTAAAAAAAAACCAACCAGACAGACAGAAAATTGATGCAACAACGAGAGCGATTTATAAGCTGCAGTTGTTACTTTCTATTTTGATTTTAAGACAACAACATCTAATAGAAAAGCAGACATAATATTTTCCAAGAGGCTGAGACTGTTTAGGAAAATGTATACGGAGAACACAGTAAGTGTCCTTTTTGAGGGTCCAAACTCATTGTCACAATTTTTATACCCGTTACTCGTAGAGTAAAAAGGGTATACTAAAGTCGTGCAAATGTATGTAACAGGCAGAAGGAATCATTTCCGACCATATAAAGTATATATATTCTTGATCAGCATCAACAGCCGAGTCGATATAGACTTGTCCGTCTGTCCGTCCGTCCGTCCGTCCGTCTGTATGAACACCTAGATCTCAGAGATGGTAAGAGATAGAGGTTTGACATGTATGGGACAAATGCTTCTTTTATCTGCACGCAGATCAAGTTTGTTTCAAATTTAGGCCACGCCCCCTCCCGCCCCCGCAATTTGGAAAAAACGTTATATCTCCTACAGTTTTTAAAGATAGACGATTTGTACCTTCTAGAGATAGTTAGTAATTAGCAAATGATGAAGATCGGATGAACGGTTCTCAAGTTATGAGCAAAAAAGTGATACAAGCCCCCCCGCTTTCCCCCTCCCTCCATAAAATGTTGCATACTTTTCGGATGGTCACCCTAAGGAACGCAGGAACACTGTTAAACATGTTTTTCATGAGTAACGGGTATATCGAAGTCGGTTAGAGCCGACATTAACTTACGCTCTCGTTTTTGACTGTCTTCGATATATTCAAAAATACCTATTCTTAAACTTTAAAATAGAGGCCAGCTAACTTCGGCTCGACCGAAGTTTATATACCCTTGGAGCTTGATATATGCCTGACAGTTTGTATGGCAGCTATACTATATAGTGGTCCGATTTCGACAAGGCTTAATGAAATTATGGAAAATTATTAAAAACTTATAAATACGAGCGTTGGGAGCGATAACATTAAAAACAAAAAAGTTTTTCCCACTAAGACTTTTTTTCAGACCTAACTTTTGTATGGCAGCTATACTATATAGTTGTCCGATTTCGACAAGGCTTAATGAAATTATGTAAAATTATTAAAAACTTATAAATACGAGCGTTGGGAGCGATAACATTAAAAACAAAAAAGTTTTTCTCACTAAGACTTTTTTTCAGACCTAACTTTTGTATGGCAGCTATACTATATAGTTGTCCGATTTTGAAAAGGCTTGGTGAAATTATGTGAAATCATTAAAAACTTATAAATACGAGCGTTGGGAGCGATAGCATTGAAAACAAAAAAGTTTTTCTCACTAAAACTAGTTTATCAACCGATAGTTCCTATGGGAGCTATATGCTATAGTCATCCGATCCGGCGGTTCCGAAAAATGTGCAGCGTATTTGTATCAAAAGACTTCGTGCAAAGTTTGGTTAAGATAGCTTTAAAACTGCATAGCATAGACGGACGGACAGACGGACATGGCTATATCAACTCAGCTCGTCATGCTGATCAAGAATATATATACTTTATGTGGTCGGAGATGCCTCCTTCCCTGCGTTACAAACATCCGCACAATTTTAATATACCCTCTCCAAGGGTATAAAAATAAAGTATCCCAAACAATTTTGCGATTTTTTCAATGCAGATAATCCACTTTTAGTAATTGTATAAGTTTTTACAAATTAAAAAAACGAATATTTTATCCACTTAAGATCCATTTTTTTTAAATACCTATCCTTTTCACATTTTTCAGCTCCTTTGGATGGAGAAAAAAGATCAATGAAATATTTTTTCTCTGATATATCCTTTTTAAGCGAAAATAAATCGATTTCGAAAATATCCAATGGATCCCAAAAAAGGATAGTTAACTATCCAGTCCAAATGGATATCGAAAATATCCTGAGGATCATCAGAAACTATCCTTTTTTTCTCTGTGTAACTATCTTTAGAAGTTATGAATCGTCTATCTTCAAAACTGTAGGATATATAACGTTTTTTTTTAAACTGCGGTGGCGGGAGGGGGCGTGGCCAAAATTTGAAATAAACTTGATCTGCGTGCAGATAAAAGAAGCATTTGTCCCATACATGTCAAACCTCTATCTCTTACCATCTCTGAGATCTAGGTGTTCATACAGACAGACGGACGGACGGACAGACGGACATGGCTATATCGACTCGGCTGTTGATGCTGATCAAGAATATATATGGGTGATTCCATGAAAAATCCACTGGGATTTTTTTGGATCGAAATAATTTTTTTCGTATTCCTTGTGGTAAAATAGTATATACGTATTTTCAGCATTTTGGCGAAATACACTTAACTCGCGGACAAAGTCGATTTGAAAATTTACATATTTAAAAAATTTAATTATTTTCAATTGCTTGCTATCCAAAGCCATTGGTAATAAAAATATTTAAAAAATCTGAAAATTAACATCTGAATCCAAACTTTCAAATAACGCACACTTAAAAATTTTTAAATTTTTCTTTGGTCTTCAAATCGCGAAAATAAGTAAACAAAAATTAATTGCCGCTAACGGGATTTTTTTTTGTCTTCATTTTTTTCTCAAAATTTGGTCTTGTATCCAGTAATTTACTGTATTAAGCTGTAAATGGGAAATCAAATAGTTCCAGTTCCTTAAAGTCACAGTATTTCACATAAATGGAAACACTTTCAAACAGCACATGAGCATCAAAGCAAAGCCAAGGTGTTTCTAATTATATGAAATACTGAGCCGAAATGAATTTTCTGTCGTTCTGCGGACTTAGCTTTATTGAAATTAACTCATAATTAAAATATTGCAATTTTTATTTTGTTGGAGTGGCAACGCTTTTTAGAGCTGAGTTAGAGATGGACCTTTTTAACTGGAATACAAAATTTCTAACTAGATTTTCTAATAGGAAAATTTAGACTCATAGAGTTCTGTGATTTTTCAAACGTTTTGCAAACCAGCTGAGGCCAAAAATCTCCAGATATTTCTAAGACAAGCCCCCCTTAGAGTTAATTGTTCTCGCTTAAGTACGCTAAAACACAAATCGAGTGACAAAGAATGTGAAAACTTAATGTAAGAACTAAACATGCTTGGGTCGAGGAAAAAGTAACTCAATTCAGAATGAAATGTGCTTGATTTATGAACAACTATAAGTTAATCTGTCATTTACAAGCGCTTATATGTTGCTCCTTTTGTTTTATTAAAGTAGGAAGCAACGAATCAAAAAAAAATATTGTCTGAATCGGACACAGATTTTTTTGCACTGTACCATCGTGCACGCTTATTTTTAAGACTTGGAAGTTGACTCTTATATGTACGTTGCTTGAGTTGAATTGTGCTTAGTTTTTGAGAATTTGTTGTTCTGTTTTAAGAACACGGCAATCTGTTTTCTAAACATGTTTTTAGCAAAGACTCTAGAATTCACAAAGATGAGTAACGGCCATACAAATAATTGTCAGATAAATTCGTAGCTTCTCAAAGCAAATTTCCCCTTGCCATTCACTTGTTCATCTTTGTGAGTTCTAGAGTCTTAGGTTTAAGCCTCTCTATATGCACTACTTTAATAAGTACAAATATTGTCTGAGTTGAAATGGCAAATTTTTTTTTTTGTATTCAAATCGAATTTACCGAAGACAACGCATCACAAGTTAAGTACATAAATCAAACATTCCTCTGGTTTCATCTGAAATTTAGTATCCATTTATTAAGGGTTTGGTTCGGTTTGTTAATTCCAGTTCCAGTTTTATATTCCTATTTAATTTGTACATTCCTACGGGGCAGCAGACAAACTTACTAACAAAGTTATTAAACCCAATTCTTGAAGCGCTGAAAGCATAAAAAGGGCTACAGGCGAACAGCCATGACGACGGAGACGACGACGACGACGATGGCGTCGCATCGATAAATGTAAATGCAGCACAGGAGGAAGGCGGGTGAATTGGGTCTAGTTGTAGGTGAACTATCCCCTGTATGGATGGGAGAGACAGAGAAAGAAAGCTAGATAGAAAGAGAGAGCGAGCAAGTGAGCAAAACATTTTTATTACCGCAACGGAGTCGTAAAAAACTAAATTACTTTTAAGTTTGTAAAATTGTGCGAGTTGCTTTAACGCTCTAAAATGGGCTTGAGTCTCCTCTGGCTCTGTGTGTGTGTGTGTGTAGCATAAGTTTCCCCTCTCCAACGCAAGTTTGCATTCTTTGTGTCACGTTCCCATCGAAAGATACTCAACAGAGACACACTGAGAGAGAGAGACGGAGAAAAGCAAGTGTGGCCGAAAAAGAAAAACAAATTTATATGAAACGGCCATTTATTCATAATGAGCCAAGCGAATGGGTAAAGTGTTGGCGCGTGTATTGACGATAGTGGATGGGGCAAGGAGGTGGAGGTAGGCCATTCGGGACGATTGCATTTTGCCAAAGTGCAAACGAGAGAAAAAGTGTCATAAACATATTAGTTGGATTAGGGAAAGTGCTCAGCGGGCAGCACTTTGAGGAAAACATTTCACTTGATTGAATATACTGGGAAAACGAATCAAAATGAAAATAAATTCATTCATAACTTGTTAGCTGTTCTACGAGTGTTTATGAATAAGTTCGCTGGTTAGAAAGAAGGTTTACTTTAGGATTTTGGCTTTTCTTGTAATTTATTTGGCGATCTTCTGAGTCCTAGACTTTGTCCTTCTTCTTCGGGGACTTTTTTCTACTTTCGTATAAGAGACTTCTAAAAGTAAGCTAAGAAATCAATTTGGTCGAAAACGAAATAGAGTCGAAATGCCTCTGGTGGGTGCACTATCCCATTTTTTGTGTCTAATAATTTGTCTTTACACTTTCGATTGAATTTAATCAAATAATAAATTTAAGAGAAAATTAATGAATTTTTGTACTTAAATCAAGAATTTTCAGTTTCAAAACTTCGATGAGCCAGAAAATGATTGATTTAAGTACGAAAATTCTTTAGTAAAAATCACTTAATTCGTACGTCTTTTAATAGGTACAAGAACGTTTTGGATATCTTAAGCGCTATTCGAGATTTTTTAATAACTCTAGAGCTCAAAATAAGCATGTTCTGGACTTAATTAAGAACTTAATATCCTTCTTTTAAGAACGAATAGTGCAAGGACATAGAACTCTGATACTAAAATATGAACCAAACGCTCCTAGCTTAAGCCTTTAAAACTCTTACATTAATCCTCTTTGGTCTTAACCTAAAACCGATATTTTCTTCAACTAATCCCGTTTCGTACTTGATTCCATCCATTTGCGCTCTCAAATAAGTTCTGCCCAGAAACATTCACCAAAAATTGCTTGTTCAAATTATCAAGCTTGAATTCCCTCCTCAAATAGTATAAAAGGCAGCAGTTTGAAATTAAACAATCCCCTCAACTCGAACAGAAATTACACACTAAAATTTAGTGTTTTAAGCCCCATACGGAGTACGACGAAAAATTCGTTTTTTTACAGTATTTCACATAAATAGAAACACTTTCTAACTGCACATGAACATCAAGGCAAAGCCAAGGTGATTCTAATTATATGAAATACTGTAAAAAAACGATTTTTTCGTCGTACTCCATATGGGGCTTTAGCTTTAACCGTTTGGCCAGGAAATCTCTAACCCATTTAAATAATTTATGTCACTTTAGCTGCATTTATTGATTACTAAAATGCTCTCAAGTCTGAGCCGTAGTTCATTCCTCTGGCATACATACATAATCCCTCATGTCAGGGTTTTTTTTTTACCAAGCCAAACATTTCGCAACTTCCACCGACTTACATCAGTGTGCCCTTTTTTTCGTCTTCGTCTGACTCCTCCGCCGTCTCCCACACCCTCTTCCACTCCTTCTCCTCCTGCTCTCCCCCTTTTTGTCACACAAAATGCACTGAGTACTCATACTGATTGTGAGTGCTGCCACTGAACAGTGTCCATCCTCACCACACGGCGCTGTTGTGTTGTTGTTGGCTGTTGCTGCGCCTATTCGCAGCTATTTTGTATACATTTTACATTAATTAAAAAACAAAATAAACAGCAAAAGTCGCGCCAGGCAAGGAAAAAAAATGTAAAAAAAAAATTACAAAACAAAAATTGAAAAGCAAACACACTCAGACTTAACTGTGATTGTTATTTTGCGCAAACGCAAAACGCCAACGCACTGCCCTTGCCCCTACGCACTGCGCCACTGATTAGAAGTGTCTTTGCCTGTGTCTTTGCACTTGCGATTTTCATTTTATTATGTTTTTCTGATTTTTTGTTTTGTTTTGCTTTTGATTTCTTTCAATAATTTTGTGCACGTCTCTTGCTAGTGAATTTCTTTTGATTATTTGCCAAGTCAGCGTAAAAATTTTTGCTGCTATTGTTGTTGAACTTTGGTGGGAAGTGCTTAATCGAATCTATATGTGTGTATTGCAACTCATTTACTTAAGCAGCTGCAAATTCAAATTGCAATCAAAAGAACTACATCAAAGCCAAATGACCGCTCGAAGCAAACGCAACAAAATGCAACACTGCCGACATTTGGCCACACTGGACGACCACAACAACGTTCTCAATATCAAATCCAAAAATCGAAAATAAAACACCAAATCAAACCAAGTGACTAAGCTTCCAAAAACACAAAAATAAAAATACACAAAAAATCTATACAAAATAAAACAAATAAACTTTCCAAGTTTAACTCCAAAATCCTATGCTTAAATCTACTCTAAATACTTAAAAAAACAAACTTTGCCAAAGCCAATCAACTTTATTAACGAACCATCTATGAATATTTGGGTAAGAGTGCAAATAAACTTTTATGTGTTTATTTTAAATTATAAAATTTGTTAAGAAAATGTTTTGATCATTTTAGTGGAATCGGAATATACGATTCTGTATGTTTGAAAGCCACTAAATGCAAATAGTCCCAGATAAATATTAGTCTATTAGGAGAAAGCGAATCTACTGCGCTTATCATGCATTATTTTCATTATCTTCAAAAATACTTAAGCCCCTCTTCTGCTCTAGAGGGCTACATTTTACATGTTTTTTAAAAATTCGTGAAAGAAATCGGGAAGAGATTTTGTAATTCTGTTTTTTGTATTTGGTTGTACAATCAAATACAAATTGGTATTTTTTATAGCTCGTAAAAAATTCTCAACCCAATGTTCAATTTGCTCTGCTAAAGTCGGGCTTCCCTCAACCGAATTTGTGTTCTCATCGCGCTCACTGTTCGATGGCTGTGATTGAACACACAGCACTAATCGGTGTGAAAGCAACCCCATACCAGGCCCACGTCAATCAATCGGTCATAAAATGCGTTCTTCTCGAAGACCAAACTGTAAAAATTTTAGTTGACAAGGTTGCAGACGTATGAGACCGCCAGAGTTTAGCATAAACAGAGAGCGAGTCAGTGTGAGAGAGAACCAAAGAGCGCATATAGTTTGTCGCCGAGCCTAGAATTTTAGCTTACACACCGATTCATACTTACAAAGAAGATCTTTTGAATGAGTGAATTTTGACAAAAGATCCGAGACAGACCTGAGAGGAAAAAGAAAACAAAAAATATGTTTTTCTTCTCTCACAACCAAAGAGAGGTAGAGAGTGCAGTTAAGGGTTGTTTCGGTACCTCTATTCAATGAAGTCGAGCGACTGCGGTCGTTTACGAAATCTGGTATTTTTATAACCTTGCAAAGAAATATAGCCCAAGCTTTGGCAAACAATTGTGTTCTTTGCTTGTGGCAAAAAAAAAAGCTTGCAAATTGTTCTTAATTTTATTTTAAGCTTTAATTTATGTGTTCTAAAATATTTAAAAAAATTTGCATTTCTTTGCAGCAACAAAAATTCCTAAAACGATCAGCGGAGGATGTTGACAATGGCGCCGAGAACTTTGAACCGCCGCATAAATTGCCAAATAACAATAATAACTCCAACAACAACAACAACAACAATAGCTCAGGAGGCAACAACAATAGCAACAACAACGGCAACGGCTCTGAGAATCTAACAAAATTCTCGGTGGAAATTGTACAACAACTGGAGTTTACCACATCGGCGGCCAACTCACAGCCGCAGCAGATCAGTACGAATGTCACGGTAAAGGCTCTCACCAATACCTCGGTGAAGAGCGAACCCGGAGTGGGCGGTGGGGGCGGCGGCGGCGGAGGAGGAGGCGGCAACGGTGGTGATCCACAGCAACAGCAGCAGCAGCAACAAGGCGGCGGACTGGGTGGCCTCGGCAATAATGGTCGTGGCGGTGGGGGCCCTGGGGGCGGCATGTCCGCCGGTCCCGGTGGCATGGGTGGTGTCCCTGGCATGGGCGGCAATATGATGTCGTCGGCGGCCGCTCAGCAACAAAAATCCGCTTTGGGCAATTTGGCCAATTTAGTGGAATGCAAACGAGAGCCCGATCACGATTTCCCCGATTTGGCTGTCCTGGACAAGGATGGTGGCAATGGACAATTCCCTGGCTTCCCCGATCTGCTGGGCGATGATAATTCGGAGAATAATGACACATTCAAGGATCTCATCAACAATCTGCAGGACTTCAACCCAAGTTTTCTCGATGGCTTCGATGAGAAGCCTCTGTTGGATATCAAAACCGAAGATGGCATCAAGGTGGAGCCACCAAATGCTCAGGATTTGATCAATAGTTTGAACGTGAAGTCGGAGGGAGGAATGGGACATGGTTTTCCGGGCTTTGGGATGGGTCTGGAGGGGCAGGGCATGAAAATGCGGGGAGGCAACGGCTTCCAGAATGGTCCGAATGGAGGTAATGGAGCTGGTGGCGCAGGTGGTGTCATGACCGAGCACTCAATGGCGGCTCAAACTCTTAAGCAAATGGCCGAGCAACATCAGCATAAGAATGCTATGGGCGGCATGGGCGGTTTTCCACGTCCACCACATGGCATGCAGCCGCAGCAGCAGCAGCAACAACAATCAGCTCCGCAGCAACAGCAGCAGCATGGCCAAATGGGTGGTGGACGCTACAATGACTATGGCGGCGGATTTCCCAATGATTTTGGTCTGGGACCAAACAATCCGCAACAGCAACAGCAGCCGCAGCAGCAACATTTGCCTCCTCAGTTCCATCAAAAGGGTCCTGGTCCTAATCCTGGCCTGAATGTGCAACAAAATTTCCTAGACATCAAGCAGGAGCTTTTCTATTCCTCACAAAACGATTTCGATCTCAAGCGTCTGCAGCAGCAGCAGGCCATGCAACAACAACAACAACAACAGCAGCAACATCATCAACATCATCAACAACAGCAATCCAAAATGGGGGGTGTGCCCAATTTCTCCAAGCAGCAGCAGCAACAGGTGCCCCAGCTGCAACCACAACAACAACAACAATACTCGCCATTTAATAATCAAAATGCCGCCAATGCCGCCGCTAACTTCCTCAATTGCCCGCCTCGAGGCGGTCCCAATGGCAACCAGGCAACTGGAAATCTTCCACAACAGCAGCCACAGCAACAACAACCACAGGGTGGCCCACAACAGCAGCAACAGCAGCGTGGCGCTGGTAATGGTCAGCAAAACAATCCCAATGCTGGACCCGGTGGCAATGCTGGCAATCCAACACAACAGCAGCAACAACAACAGCAGCAGCAGCAACAGGCCACAACAACAACCCTGCAAATGAAGCAAACACAACAACTGCATATAAGTCAACAGGGTGGTGGAGCTCATGGTATACAGGTGAGTTCCTTTGATCAGTAGAATGATTTATCTATTAGTGGACCATTAGATTTCATAGGTTGATAACTGCGAGCAAAATGAATTAATCCCTTTGAGTAATCTCACCCGGTTATAAAGATTGACATCTTGTTAGACAATGAAGTAAATTGATAACGTTGAGCAAATTGGGGCACCCATCTGAAACATATCGCTCACCTTATTTTCCATGTAACTTAGATTGTTTAAGAAATCGATGGGAAAATTGGTATTAGTAAAAAAGAACTTGTTTGTTTTCATTGTTATAGGCTAATTACACTGAGCACATCTAACATCCAACATCCTGGGTTTAAATGTTTCATAACCATTTGCTGCGCCAACATTTTTAAACTCTTGTTTTGAAGAAATGTTAAGTGGGTCGATGTCTAATACGTAAATGCTACAAAGATAGTAAACTCCGCCAGAGTAAATATTTATGACTCAGGATGTTGGATGTTCGATGTTGCTCAGTGTAAAAAGCATATTAGCGTTTCCAATCTAGGGTTGACACTATTTGATCAATATGTCGATAAATTGGTTTTTTTTGCTAGGACGATAAGGGTTATTCCGATATGATATTTTTGTGCCGATATAGGCGCTTATCGAATATCGATTATCAAGAAAAATTACTATGGTAATTGCAGGAGCAAATGTTCATAACAAGACTGTCGATTTTGTTCTGCACAATACGTTTAGAAAATACGATATCTACCGGAAAATTCGCCCAGAATCCATGGGTCTGAAATGAATTCCTCCTTTCAACTTGATCCAGATTTTCTTCTCTTATACTTTATTTCTTCGTAGAAGTGCGACTTCTAAGTAGAATGAATAAAAATGGTTCTTTTCAGTCGAAAAGAAAAATCCTTAAATATCTTTAATATTTGAAATCGATTTGCGCCGGCTAGGAATTCATTGTAGACCAACTATGCTCAACGTGAGCGAGGCCAAAAAGTGAAAGTTCCGTGAAATTGCTTTGACCTAATCGCCTCGAACTCTGGACTCCGAATGACGGCTTTCTGCTCTCTTGGCCTCAGCTTCGGCATGCGTTCGGCTTGTGTACGTGTGAATAGCGAAATGTTTTCGACTCCTAGGGGGAACCAGAGGCCAACGCTGTTTTAGACCCATGGGTTTTTGGTGAAATTTTCTTAGAATTTTCCATAGAATTCGTTTCTGTTATACGCTTTGTTGAATTTTTTCCGCCCACATCAATCGAATCCCCAAAAACTATAATCTAGTGTCAGAAAATTAAATCATTTGAATCTTATAGTTATCTTATTAGATTGTTAGATTGTTAATTTAATATGTTTTCAAAAAGATTCGCGAAATTTGGTCGAAATCAGGTGACTCTCCATGCTTGAATCTATTAAAAAAATGTTGGTTTTATCGAGAAAAATTGTCGAAACTCCAAGTGCTGTAAAAGGGCTTCAAATATATTTTATCAAAAAAGTCTTTTGTCTATAACATCCACTTAGAAACTATTTAGGAACATTTTTAGTGGAACGTCGATCTAACTGCTTGGCGGTTTGTCTCTCTATGGCTGAGGAACACAATAGACCTACGCGATAATGCTTCCTGGAAAAAATCTTACAGCAACTTTGGAAACTTTATTGATCAAGCCTACAACAGCTCCAGCAGGATGTTATATAAACGCTCTATTGGGGGCTAAATAAATGACTTCAACGACAAATTAAACCTATCACGTATTTCCTTCGTTTTCCGTGCACTCTGCAATTTATGTTCCCTGAGCAATCTCAAAAGCATTGAAGCATTGTAAAACTAAACCTTCGGTAGTTGATCTCAATCCTAAACGGACCCAATTGAAACACGCTGTACAAATTATTAAAAGAGGCTTCTGCCTATAGGCAGAGCATTGAAGCAGAATATTTCTGATTAAATATTTAAACTTGTAAATGTCCTGAAGAAAATCTGAGGACTACAAACAATAGATGCATGTATTGTTGTATGGGATCGTTCAATAAATAACAAAGTTAGTTGAGCATATTTAAAAATTGATACGATTGCCCGTACAAAATTTGAGGTTGGAAAATATACCATTCCCGATTAAAACCATTTCTAAATTCTTTTTTCACACAATTTAATCGAACACGGAAAGCCAAACAGGATTATAAAATCTATACAATTTATTTTCTTTACCAATAATTGGAATTTCCACTTTCACAGGCAAAACCCATATATATTTCTTTAACAACTTTAGACTTTCAAGTAACCTACCTCAATCACTTCACTCCACCCCTGTCCTAACAAAATTAACTAAATATTCCTTTACTTCAACATACCTTTGATTCACTTAGTTCCCTTGACAATAGAATTTTTAGGCTGCGCATAGATGTCGCTTATCCCATAACATAACGCTACTTAATACCATTGACACGTATGTAAATTTCCATGCATATTTAAATTATCAGCGTAACGAAGTCAACAGCTTTGACAAAAATCCCGAAGAGCAGCAGCAAAGTTTCGTCCGTAAACCGACAATATCCCATCCACATTTGACATACAAAGGCTTTCTGTGTGGGATGGCGGAAAGGGGAAGTGGATTGGTGGTGTCTCCCACTCACTCGCGTTCTCACTCAACTGAGTCTTCACTCAAAGTTGTGTGTTGGCACTCCAATATTTGGTGCTTGCATCATAAATCATGTCAGGCAAAAGTAAACGACCCTTTGCCTCCCACTGGCTGCGCACTCAAGCTCTCTCTGAGAGCGCTCCACCTCTCTCTCTGTCTCTCTCGTTGGTCGTTTAACCCTCCTTAGCCCCTCCGCTCATGCAAGCATTCCCACTCGTTTCCAGTTTATCTCTGTCCATTAATTTTACCACACATCTGTTCATAAAATTGTCCTGCGACCTGGTGCTCGGCTTCAGTTTGTACTCGACAGCGACCGGCTCGGCTCGGCTGTGAGCCACCAGATGACGAAGACAATTTACGAAAAAAGGGAAAAGTAAAAACATTAATAGTTGTAGCTGCTCCCCGTTTTCCTGACCACTTCGTGGGTCTAGAAATGTACACGTTAGCAGAGCACAGCTCAAAAAAAAAGATGATGAAGTGATTTGACTCTGGTCAGGTTACATGAATTCGTATTTCCCTCTTAGGAGGGTCATGAGAGCTATTTATTGATTCATGAATGCAACCAAATTCCTTAGAATAAATTACCAATTTAACTGTTATTAAATTATTTAATAAACTAATGCAGGACTTTACTGTCTATTGATTAATTTCAAAAATAAAATCAAAGTCAAATAGAAACACAAATCGGAGAAATCGGAGAGTAGCAGTAATTTATTTATTTATTCCAAATTTAAAAGCAGTAATAAAAACTCTTTGGTTCCAAATCTAATTGAGCAGTTTAATTCCTGATTTATGTGTGCTAAAACTATGAATGTGTTAGGTATTCATGACTACAGCATCAATTCATTTCTTTATTGAGTCTGAGCTCAACTTTTTATTTGCGTTAAAGATTTTCACAGAAGTTTTAACTAAGTTATACTCTGCTTTGCATACATTCTTATCCGAAATTATGTTTTCCAAGCAACATTCCTAAATGTTCATCAAAACGGATTTTTTCGTTAATTTTAAGGGAACCCTTATGCAATATAACCATCAAACGATTATACAATATTAAAAATAAAAGAAAGCATTTATTTAATATAAGTAAGGTGCAAATATATTTATTGAGCCTTGAAGTTTCAGCTTTTATACAAGCACATTTGCGAATTGAAACTAAATGTTAAAAATAACGCAGTGTGTCTCCTCCTGGCATTCCAACGATAGCCAATTAGAATGTATATTCTAAAATGTTACGGCTATTAAGACCACATTGTTCAGATCTCTCTTAACATCTCTATAAATATAAAAGAGAGTGTCCTGACTGACTGATTGGCAATCATCGCAGAGCCTAAATGGTAAGAGATACAGGGCTGATTTTTTCACAGGAGTTTCTGTTAGTGGTGAAAGTTCGTACTAAGACGGGGTTTTGGAAAATTCCAACCGGAAAAGTCGGAAAAGCTTGGGAAAAGTTTGTATGGGAAAAATGCTATTTTTCATCCGATTGACTTGAAACTCGGTTTGTAAGTATAGTACGCGAAATAATTTGACACGTGTTTTCCCGATTTCGGAAAATCCGCCCACGAGGAAAATGGCTGGAAAATTCTGCATGCAAAAGACTATTTTTCATCCGATTGGCTTGAAATTCGGTTTAAATGGAAAGTACATGAATTAAATTGAAATGTGATTTTCCGAAGTTGGAAAACTAGCCTGAAATTCTGAAAATTCTGCATGAATAAAACTATTTCTCATCCGATTGGCTTAAAACTCGGTTTTAAAGACAAAATACGAAATAATTTGAAACGTGATTTTTCAATGTCGGAAAATCTGCCCACGAGGAAAATGGTAGGAAAATGGTCGGAAAATTCTGCATGCAAAAAACTATTTTTCATCCCATTGGCTTGAAATTCGGTTTGAAAGGAAAGTAGGTGAATTAAATTGAAATTTGATTTTCCGAAGTTTTAAAATTTGCCCTGACGGTCGGAAAATTCCCGAAAAATTCTGCATTAAAATAACTATTTTTCATCCGATTGGCTTGAAACTCGGTTTGTAAGGATAGAATACGAAATAGTGTGAAAAGTGATATTGCGAAGTTTGAAAATTGGACCCAACGGTCGGAAAATTCACGGAAAATTCAGCAAGAAATATACTATTTTTCATCATATAGGCTTGAAACTCGGTTTGGAAGGACAGAATACGAAATAATTTTAATTAAGATTTTTTAATGTCGGAAAATCCGCCTACGAGGAAAATGGCCGGAAAATTATCCATGGAAAAAACTATTTTTCATCCGATTGATTTGAAACTCGGTTTGTAAGGTCTAAATGAGAACTCATTTTTGCTTTTATTTTCCGATGTTGGAAATACCGCCGGGATGCCCACTGGGAAGTGGGTGGGATGTGGGTGGAATGTGGTTGGGATGTAGGTGGGAAGTTGGTGGGATGTGGGCGGGACATGTGCGGGTAGTGGGTCGGATGTGGGCCTGAAGTCGGTGGTAAGTGGGTGTGAGTGTTGGTTCTATACTGTTGAAGGCGCAGCGAAGCGTAACGGGCTATTTGCTAGTATTTCTTTAATGCAGCTTATTTTTAAGTTTATTTCATCCTTTTTCTGATTAGTGAGATTGTAATCACTTAGCTGCTCAAAAACCCAGCTTTTTATAGCGGAACCATCACGTTTGATGTTAATCCACATGTCAATTCCAATGAATTCCAAATTAGTTCTACTCTATAGAAGACAAGCACTTTGGTTAGGTTCAGAACGCTAAAAGAACGAAAAATGCATACTTTGATCTGTTTTAGGCACTTTTTACGTAGGGAACCTAGATATTTTTTAATTTTTAATTAACCTATCCCAAACAATTTTACGTTTTTAATAAAGACACACCAGTTAAAGAACATGAGCTTGAAATAAAAATATATTTTACAGCCCAAAGGCAATAAAATTTGTTAACAATTTTCCAAATGACATGCTCGAAGTAATGCTTTTAGTAAACATTCAGTGCAAATAGTATATATTCGCTTAAAAAAAATCCTTCAATTGCTTTTCAGAAAGGTTGGAAAAATTCCACAAAATCGTTTAAGACATTTTAAGCTGAAATTACTAAAAACCCAGACGTGATAAATCATTTCCCAAAAAAGAGTCGTGCTCAACAGACGAAAATGAATTTTGTTGCCTTGTGTTATCTTCGGTTTTCTATAACCAATGCAGTCAAGTTCTTTAAAATCGAGGTTACACTGAGTAAATGATAAAATTGTTCAATAATAATAAATCGTGGCTCGATAGAGTGAAGAAAGAAGATGGCCTTGGCAATTCACAATCGTACACATATGCAGAAAACATCTAAAGAGCTTTAATGCTCGGCCGCTGCCGACTGAGCAAGCCCAGAAAAAGAGCCAGTTGATAAAAAACTGTCTAAACGTCTAAAATTCTGCCGACGTATCAGCTTACATTGCAAGGAATCATCGGAAACTTTCCCTCGTTTTCAAGCCCTCTGGCAAAATTAACAAACCTTTATTTAAGAGTTGTTTTTTTCATCGACTTAAAGCAAGATTTCAGGCCCGATTAAACGGACATTGATTGAATTTCAATTTAATGAAAAGTTGCAAATTTTTAGAGCGACTAAAAACTAGACAAAATTTGTAATGATGATGACCTTTATCCGCAAAAAAAAAATATTTTCATTGAAGATCATGTCGGTAAAAAGAGCAGGACCTTGTGTTCGTTTCAGATTAGAATTTGATGCCTCAGTTTGACAAACAAAATAATCTTCACGAAATATGAATCAATATATATTGAGTATAAACTACACTGAGAAAAAAATCAATCTAAAATCAAAATTATAATCTTGAATCAAAGTCAGAAGTCGACTAAGACCAGATAATCTTAACCCAACGTTATATTCTCAATTTTAACAAATAATACTCGATAATGATCGTTTATACTCGACTTTAAGATGAAACAATCTCAGTTTTTAATAAAAACGAGAAAGGCAAGGCTAACTTCGTCCGTGCCGAAGTTTTTATACACTTGAAATCGATTGTCTCAACGGTTAGCGACTTCGACCAAACTTCGCAGATCAGCTTAAAAACATTTAATATTACCGATGACCATGATTGAGAGCGGTAATATTGAGAAAAAAACAGTTTTTCTCATTAAAATCCATTTTTCGACCGATCATTTGTATGGCAGCTACAAGAAGTAGCGATCCGATCCGGTCGGTTCCGACATATTAGCAGAGTGCAGACAAAAGAAGACTCTGTGCAAAATTTCAGCTCCCTAGCTTCAAAACTGACGGACTAGTTCGCGTAGAAACAGACAGACGGACAGACGGACGGACAAAGCTTAATCGACTCAGCTCGTCACGCTGATCAAAAATATATATACTTTATGTGGTCGAAGATGATTCCTTCTATGCGTTGCAAACTTCTGGGCAAAAATCTATTTATGTATATTATAAAGTTTTTTTTACTGAAGCTTTACAGAAAACTGTAAATAGTTGATAAGTTTCAAGATGATAAATCTTGTTGTTAAGATTTTTAATCTTATTTCAAGGTTGTTCAATCTTGTTTTTATAAGACTGCAAGATTCTCGAAAAAGAGATTTTCATTCTAGATTTTAGATTGATTTTTATACCCTTGGAGAGGGTATATTAAAATTCTCCGGATGTTTGTAACGCATAGAAGGAAGCATCTCCGACCACATAAAGTATAACTATTCTTGATCAGCATGCCGAGCTGAGTTGATATAGCCATGTCCGTCTGTCCGTCCGTCTGTCCGTCCGTCTGTTTCTATGCTATCTCCTCCGTCAGTTTTAAAGCTATCGTAACCAAACTTTGCACGAAGTCTTTTGGTATAAATACGCTGCACATTTGTCGGAACCGGCCGGATCGGATGACTATAGCATATAGCTGCCATAGGAACGATCAGTTGAAAAACTAGTTTTTGTGAGAAAAACTTTTTTGTTTTCAATGTTATCGCTCCCAACGCTCGTATTTATAAGTTTTCAATGATTTTACATAATTTCAACAAGATTTTTCGAAATCGGACCACTATATAGTATAGCTGCCATACAAACTGTCAGGCACATATCAAGCTCCAAGGGTATATAGACTTCGGTCGAGTCGAAGTTAGCTTGCCCCTATTTTTTTTTCTCAATGTTTGCAATGCAATTAAAAGTTTAATTTTTAGTCACTAATTACACAGTGTTACAAAAAAAAAAAATCTGCACATACTTTTCACGAGACCCAGTACATATTATTTGGCAGGTCGAGTATAACATTTCCTCATACTTGGTTTTTTCCTAACACCCCCAAAATCTGAAGTTATGGCCCAAAAAAAAATATGTTAGCACACTAAAAAAAAATACTAGATTGTCGATGTGTACTCAGAAAATCGCGCATATCTTCGTCAAACGGTATCCAAATTCATTGGGACAACAACCGTTCGACGGAGAATTAAATGGGCTTTTATTACAAACTTTAAGGAAAAATCGCATAGAATAAAATAGTTAAACCAGTGATGGTCAAAGTACAAATTTCTCAAAAAAAGTTGAAAATGCCAGATCTGTAAGCCGCATTTCTCAGCCATCGCGTTAAATTAGTCAAACCATTGATTATAATGTTTTAGATCCCTCTCGTGGCTATCGGAATTGATAAGGTTATGAGCAATCAGACGGTCCATTCGCGAGTTATATCTATTTAAGTGAGGTAAAAAAGCAAAAAGCGGTTTTTGGGCCATAACTTCAGATTTTGGGGGTGTTAGGAAAAAACCAAGTATGAGGAAATGCTATACTCGACCTGCTCTACAGCGTGTGCTAGGTCATTTCGAAAGTATATTTTGGCTGTAACACTGTGTTATTAGTTTTTGTGAGAAAGACGTTTTCAGTTCCTTTATGATTCTGATATTAGGCGAAATCCGACATCTATATCCCGCACGTTTCCTATCAAAATAGTGTAATTCCGCTCAGTAAGCTTTGTCTCCTTCTTTAGTGTTCAACCTGCTTGCGGTTCATTAATGAGTTATTCATTTGAATTTTATAAAGATTCATTCACTTCCACGAACCAATTCTGCATTCTCTCACTCACACCTCAACTTCTTTCTCTCTCAGGGGTCTCATTTCAACTGCAATATGCTCCCTCGCTATCGCCTCCCTACGAAATATCTCACATATCCCCAGTCACATTATCCCTATTCTTACATGTGTGTGTGTGTGTGTATGTCTGTACACAACCTAACCCATATTCATTATCCGCTCCAAATTGTTTTCCTGTTATTTCACAACAACAAAAACAGCCACAGGAACAACAACAACATTTCATTTACAAAATGAAAGTGCAAAACTTTTTAAGTTAAGTTTCATGTCGCTGAGTAGTTTTCATCAGAAAATAGAAGGAAAAAATACCAGAGGAGCAGAATGTTTCCTTGTTGATGATGTTGTTGTTGTTGTTGGTTTTTTGCCTTTTGCCAAAAGGACACGGTTGAAATTTCCGTTTTGAGCCAGAGGATTCAAACGAGAAGGTCCAAGCTAGCCCAGCTCAAGTTTTGCCATGAATTTCGTCTCTCTCTCAATCTCTGTCTCCCTCTGACAACCCCCTCCCCCCAGCTGCGCATATAAAAATAGTTGAGCCAAGAGTTGAGAGGAAAACTGTTTTGGGGGAAAAACTTGTTGACGATTGAGATTGAAATTTTTTTGGTTTCTGGCCACTGACCGACCACCCCGCCGTAGCCATATTAGCATCTAGTTTATCACCCCCCACTCCACGTCTGCAACCCCTTCTGCTGGGTCTGGTTGTTCCTGGCTGTTTGCTGGTCAAATCAACGCATTGACTTTTGAGCGTTATCAGGTCTCCAGTCAACACGTATACACACTTAAGTCTAACGATATATTTGCATAGGACTCATTAAAAAACCCATTGACATTGTCACACCAAAGGCTTTTAAGGGGTTGGTAGCAAAGAAAGCTTCGTCCTTTTTTTCTTGTTTAATAAAATATAAAAACACTTGACAGAGTGCAAGAAATGAACACGCTGAATGTAAAATGTACCATAAATATTACAACGAAAATAAGGGCGAAAAAAAATGCAAGAATAAAAACAGAAGGAAATGAAAATACGCCCTTCTGAGTAAATATTTGCTTAATGAGCTTGTTTGACGGCGAAAGAAATATATTTTTTAATGAAATGGATATCATTGGGAAATTCAAGGAAAAGATTTATATCTGTCTTCCTACGAGCTGGCCCTAATTGTTCACACCCAGGGTAATCCCATCTCGCCTGCATTACCAAAATCGCATGCATTTTAAATGTGCAGCTTTTTTTTCTAAATAAGTAACAAGTCCTTGCATCCAAAGCAGAGAAAGTACAAACACATCAATATTATGCAGAAGTTGCCAACTTTTTCGGATCGACTGCGGAAATTTTGATTTATTTTTTAAATTACCAAAAATATAGTTCACTATGCGTTTTCTTTATACTTGAGTTATTCTTTTGAATTGCTGCTTTAGAGGAATAGTTAAATGTCTTTCAGAGACTCATAGAAGTGGTCACCCTCGCCCTCAGTTTCCTCACTGTTCTCAGCACGCCCTTTCCATTTAGGATTCACCTGAGCCTGAAAAATATTGCTGACAATGATTTCATTGCGCTTGCAGAACAACAGCCCATATTTAAAATGATGCGAAGAACTCAGCGTCGATTTTTAACCGGTGCAGAGCTTTAAACATTTCTGATACACCTGGATTCCCTCATCAAAAAAGACTATACCAAAAATTCCGCATATTTGGAAGGCTGCTTAAGGATCTTGAAGTAGGCCAAATGTTACTTAGAAAACTTAAAAAAGGAAACTTAAATTAGGAATTATCATAGGAATATCAAGAACTGGGAGATCCAAAACTAGGAAACGATATATAGGAAAAGAAAAAATAAGAGATCCAAAATTATTAACCAAAAATCTGGTAACCTGGTAGGCAAAATCTGGTGGTAAATATTTTAGTGAATTTTTTGGTTGTTAAATAAAATATTAAAATATTAATAAATTTCCATAATTCAGTGCGCTCATTCAAAAGCGAATTGGGGTTATTGTAACCGCAACGTCCACCATCCACACGATTGATGTCCTTACCGCCTGTCCTTACCGCCTGTAAGGTAGGTATTTCCGGCTGGCCCCATATAGGGGGCCACACATAGACATTACGGTCCTTAGTGAGGCCGGGTGCTTTTTTTAGGGTAGCTTTAGAAATCCTGGAGGATCTTGGACGTTTTGGCAAATGCCAACAGTTGTTTGGGGGACCTCTTGGCCGCCTCTTCCAGAGAGGTGAAACTTGGGGAGTGCAGATGTTTTAGTCTTGTCGTGGCGATTGCTAGGCAGCTGCAGATGAGGTGTTCTAGAGTTTCTGCTACTCCAGGTTCCTTACATTTCCTGCAGGTGTCTGCTGTCGTGATGCCTAGCTTTATCGCGTGAGCGGCTGCTAGGAAGTGACCAGTTAATATACCTATTAGCAGCCCGCAGTCTCTTCTTTGGAGCTGCAGCTTCTTGTCTCTCTTCATGCACATAATTTTAGAAATTCTGCAGCCGGTCGTGTTCTTCCACTTTTCCTCTGCTTCTTTCTCCGCTATCTCTTTCATCTTGCAGTATAGCGTCTGTAGGGAGATACGTATGTTTAGTGTTGCTTCTCGGCTTAGTGCGACCCCGGCTTTTGCAAGAGGGTCATTCTTTTATAAACCGAACAGCTAAAAAATTTTTTATTTTTCATTTTAATAAAAAAAATCCGAAATTAGATCTCGACATGCCCACCAAAACGTAATTTGCGGTTTTGCACAAAATTTTTTTTGTTAATTTTATAAACAATTTCAAAAATCGTCAAAAACGAAATAATGGAAAAAAGGGTTTTTTAAAAACGTGATATCTCAAGATTTGTTTATCGGATAGGTCTCAAGTTGATATCGATGGAAAAATTTTTACTGCATCTACTCAAATTATAATTTTATAGATTTTTAAATTATTTAATAATATTAAGTAAATGTTGCTAAAAATTACATATAATTTTTTCTCAGTGTTAACCACCATGTTATTGCTTCTGAGGATATACAATCAAATGTTCTAAACATAACTTACATTTTGGTGTTTTCAAAAAGATGGAGACTTTTATAGTTTAAAAGTTATGAATTTTTGAAGTTATAAACAAATTAAAAGATGCCCTTGAAAAAAGCTTCGCGATGCAGTCAGTTTCAAAGCTGTTTGATTGAAACTTGGCACGTGTGCTTTATATTTATCAAGCTTTTCAAAAATGTTAACATCAGGCGGATCGGATGAGTATATCATATAGCTGCCATACGAATGCTATGATTAATTGAATTTTGTTGTGAATTAGGCTGGCCAGAGCTTGCAAAGTAATTTATAACACTACTAAATTCAGTATTTGTATGGCAGCCATATGATATACTCATTCGACCGCCTGATTTTGAAAAGCTTGATAAATATAAAGCACACGTGCCAAGTTTCAATCAAAAAGCTTGGAAACTGACTGCATGGCGAAGCTTTTTCAAGGGCATCTTTTAATTTGTTTATCGGCCATGTTCTCAATTCCACTTCCACAAAACTTTTGTGATTTAAAACCGGTTTTAGTACTAAATTTGCACTCCAAATCACAAAACTTTTGTGGAAGTGGAATTGAGAACATGGCCGTATAACTTCAAAAATTCATCTCTTAAACTATAAAAGTCTCCATCTTTTTGAAAACACCAAAATGTAAGTTATGTTTAGAACATTTGATTGTATATCCTCAGAAGCTATAACATTGTGGTTAACACTGAGAAAAAATTATAAATAATTTTTAGCAACAATTACTTAATATTATTAAATAATTAAAAAATCTATACAATTATAATTTGAGTAGATCTAGTAAAATACTTTTCGCCAATATCAACTTGAGACCTGTCCGATGAACCAATCCTAAGATATAACGTTTTTAAAAAACCCTTTTTTTCCATTTTTTCGTTTTTGACGATTTTTGAAATTGTTTATAAAATTAACAAAAAAATTTTGTGCAAAACCGCAAATTACGTTTTGGTGGGCATGTCGAGATCTTATTTCGGATTTTTTTTTATTAAAATGAAAAATAAAAATTTTTTTAGCTGTTCGGTTTATAAAAGAATGACCCAAGAGTGTCCGCCATTTCGTTTCCATCAATGGTGGCTGGAAATCTAGTAGACTTGCACCTTGCTGAAGGTGCTGAGGGAATCTATTGCTTCTTTGCTTGCCAGAACATTTTTGGAGTTGATGTCGTGACTCTGCATTGCTTTGATTGCCGCTTGGCTGTCCCACCCCTACTTGTTTCTTTTATTGATTACTGTAACCAAAGAATGTTTTGCAAAAGGACTCGTTTTGGAAAAGAATTCATAAAGCTTTTCCAGTTTCCAAGATTAAGTTCTTGGAACTCAGATATTTATATTTCTGCTAATTTTCTTAATTTTAGAATTAATTTCTTAGTTTCCCTTAATTTTCCTACAACAACAAAATTCGACTTTTTTCCAAAATATTGACGGGTTTGTGGTGATTCTAGATGAAAAATGTAAATTTTGATAAACTTTACAAGCTTTTTGTGGGGAACATATACTTTTGTTTTGACTCCCAAAGACAGTTTTGCGACTCATGGTGAGGTGTTCATGCGTTCTGCTGTTTGCATCCGCCTGTATTGACTCTTTAGCGGAATTAGATATGTTAAAGCGCTTCCCTGCTCATTAGTGCATTCTGGAAACTCATACAGGTCGCCGGAGGGGTATCTACAAAAATATTGATCCCTTACCAGGAATAATTCAAAAACCAAAGTTGTTCCAGCCAAAAACTAGTGGTTGTTGTTGTCGTGTAAAAGTTCAATGAATTCAAAATGCTCGCATTTGCATGTCCTGCATTAACTCGTTAAAATGCCAGTAGTAACAACAACAACAACAACAGCAGCAGCAGCAGCGGCAACAGAAATACCAAACAATGCTCTGACAGTTGTAGTTATTGTTATTGCTGTTGTTGTCGTTGTTGCTGTAGCTAGCGACCAACAAATTTGTTTAAAATACAATAATACAAGGCCTGGCCATAGCAGGGGCCTTCCACTTCGCCTCGTCCTCGAACCATCATCAAAATGCCTGGGCGCACAAAAGTATGCAACGGAAATGTGCAAAACGTGAAAATGTGCGGAAATTATATTTTCTTTCGTGCGGGGCAAGCGGCATATCAGATTTTATGACATTTGCTGCGACTTAATGAAGTTGAGAGCGGCACATGCGACCCCCTCAGAACAGAGAGGAAAAAAATTACATAACACAACTGAGTATCAAAAAGCCATAAATAATTTATAACCAACAAAAACAAAAGATCTAGCTGGCACCCCTCAACCGCCCCCCAAAAGCCACATAATGACCAGCCGGTGAAATGGCAGGCAAATGGAAGAGAGTCGTCTCATTGCGCCGGCGTCAAGGCCATAAAAACAAATCTTTAACCCAAGAAAAACAAGTTGCAGGATTATTCTAAAGTTTATTTGTGTATTAAATTCATGCCAACTTTAGTCTAATTTGTTGTGCAAAAGTTTGTCTATGCGTGAGTTGGGCTTTTTCATAATTCACCGTGGCCACTTTAACAGGCGAAGAGCCCGCCGCTGCTGCTGCTGCTGCCTCCCTCAATTTTGTTTTTCGCCTGCCATTACACAACGCATTTGATGCTCTCTAAGGTCACATTATTTACCTTTTATATTCCCATTCATGTAGGACCGGCAGGCAGGCGGGCGGGCAGAGAGGCAGGCAGCAGTTAGGCTTAGATGATGGTTTTTGGCGCATCGAAATGTTTGCTAAAGTTTTGTAATATTTTCTCTGGCTGAGAGTGTGTATGTGTTGGCAGGTGCTGAACTTTGTTACTCACTTTTTACTGATTTTCTTTCAATTCATTAGCTTTGCATCTGTATGTGTTCGCTTTGAAAGCTCTAATGATCTTAGCCTGCCTTACCTCAACAGCTTTTTGGTTAATTAAGCTTTCGTTTCGTGAAAAGCTTCTGCATTTGGGCGATTATCCTTTGTACTTATGACACCCAAGTATCAATCACACTTACTCCCATCACTCATTCATTCATTCATTCCCATTTAAGCTTTTCTTTTGGCTGTTCAATAGCTTCACCTGCTGCCGGGCTACAGTGATTGCTCTTTTATATGCGTTTCCCGTTTCTCCTTTGCTTTTCGTGGCATTAAATTTAATATTTGCGCGTGTGCTTAACCCCAACTTGCCCTCGTACTTTTTATGTGTGTGTGTGTATGTGTGTGAGTGTGCCGTCGTCGTGATTATTATGCCATGTAATCTGCTACATACAACAACAAACAGCGCGCGAAAGCGTTGTGGCAAGCACTTTTAATACTTTCACCTTTTGCTTTTACTCGGGGGAATTATCCAAATACACACACATATAAATATTTCAGTTTTTAATCTATTTTAATGGATATTATTCGCAGAGTTTTCTTCTTTCTATAATTTCTTGTCGCCACTCTTTTTTTATTCCAAAGTTTAATTTTTCTAATCTTGCAAACAAACAAATCGTCGCTGCAAAGTATGCTATACTTTCTTCCACGCTGTCTGAGTGGGTGAGTGGCTGTGGCTGTGTGAGTACGGGCGCGCTCGGCACACAGCTCACGTCGCATATTTATAGGCTGCCAGGCATAAAAAGCGATTTCAACTGGAGCCGCTTGCCAAAAAGATTTACAAAATGTTTTACCCTCCTCCTAAGACGAGAGAGGGACACCGTACCATACCCTCGATGAATTTGTGTGTAGAAGAGACAGGATCGGTTTATAGGGAAAATGAATTCAATGAATAATTTAAGAATTTATAAATGTTTTTGAACTTCTATAATTCAAAATTTATTTTAACCTGCTCAGTTGTAATCTGTAAAGTTAAATGATTTGTTAAGGAAACTTCCATGTTAAAAAGACAGCCTTTTAAGTTTATGGAATAGCAAAATCTTAATGCGGTACAAACTTACAACGTTGACGGACAGATAGACGGATGGACAAAGCTCAATCGACTCAGCTCGGCGCCCTGATCAAGAACATATATAGTTTATAGGGTTGGAAATGAATATTTCTATGCGTTGCAAACTTCTGGGCAAAATTATAATCTCTCTATATATAAAAGAAAGTGTCCTGATTCACTGACTGACTGACTGACTGATTGGCAATCATCGCAGAGCCCAAACGGTAAGAGATAGAGGGCTGTAATTTTCACAGGAGTTTCTGTTGGTGGTGAAAGTGCGTACCTAAGACGGGGTTTTGGAAAATTCCACCCGGAAAAGTCGGAAAAGCGTCGGAAAAGTTTGTATGGGAAAAATGCCATTTTTCATCCGATTGACTTGAAACATGATTTGTAAGCTTAGTACGCGAAATAATTCGACACGTGCTTTCCCGATTTTGGAAAATCCGCCCACGAGGAAAATTCCCGGAAAATTCTGCATGAAAACAACTATTTTTTATCCTATTGGCTTGAGACGCGGTTTGTGAGGATAGAATACGAAATAATTTGAAATGTGATTTTTCAATGTCGGAAAATCCGCCCGCGAGAAAAATGGCCGGAAAATTCTGCATGCAAAAAACTATTTCTCATCCGATTGGCTTGAAATTCGGTTTGAAATTAAAGTAGGTGAATTAAATTGAAATGTGATTTTCCGAAGTTGAAAAATTTGCCCCAACGGTCGGAAAATTCCCGGAAAACTCTGCATGAAAAAAACTATTTATCATCCGATTGGCTTGAAACTCGGTTTGTCAGGACAAAATACGAAATAATTTGAAATGTGATTTTTCAATGTCGGAAAATCCGCCCACGAGGAAAATGGCCGGAAAATTCAGTATGAAACAAACTATTTTTTACCCGATTGACTTGAAACTCGGTATGTAAGGACAGAATATGAAATAATTTGATATGTGATTTTGTAATGTCGGAAAATCCGCCAACGAGGAAAATGCCGGAAAATTCTGCATGCAAAATACTATTTTTCATCCAATTGGCTTGAAATTCGGTTTGTGAGGATAGAATACGAAATAATTTAAATGTGATTTTTCAATGTCGGAAAATCCGCCCGTGAGGAAAATGGCCGGAAAATTCTGCATGCAAAAAACTATTTTTCATCCGATTGGCTTGAAATTCGGTTTGTAAGGTCAAAATCGGAATTAATTTTTGTTTTTATTTTCCGATGTGTGTGGAATGTGGCGTGAAGTTGGAGGGATGTGGGTGGGATGTAGATGGGAAGTGGGTGGGATGTGGGGCGGAAGTGGGTGGGAAATGGGCGGGAAGTGGGTGAGATGTGGGTGGGATGTGGGCGGGAAGTGGGTGGGATGTGGGCGGGAAGTGGGTGGGATGTGGGTGGGATGTGGGCGGGATGTGGGTGGGATATGGACTTGAAGTGAGTGTGCGGTGGTTCTATACTGTTGAAGGCGCAGCGAAGCGCGACGGGTTATTTGCTAGTCTCTCTATATAAAAGAAAATGTCCTGATTCACTGACTGACTGACTGACTGATTGGCAATCATCGCACAGCCCAAACGGTAAGAGATAGAGGGCTGTAATTTTCAGAAGTTTCTGTTGGTGGTGAAAGTGCGTACTAAGACGGGGTTTTGGAAAATTCCACCCGGAAAAGTCGGAAAAGCGTCGGAAAAGTTTGTATGGGAAAAATGCCATTTTTTATCCGATTGACTTGAAACTTGATTTGTAAGCTTAGTACGCGAAATAATTCGACACGTGTTTTCCCGATTTCGGAAAATCCGCCCACGAGGAAAATGGTCGGAAAATTCTGCATGCAAAAAACTATTTTTCATCCGATTGGCTTGAAATTCGGTTTGAAAGGAAAGTAGGTGAAATAAATTGAAATGTGATTTTCCGAAGTTGGAAAATTTGCCCTGACGGTCGGAAAATGGCCGGAAAATTCTGCATGAAAAAAACTATTTTTCGTCCGATTGGCTTGAAACTCGGTTTTTAAGGACCAAATACGAAATAAATTGAAATGTGATTTTTCAATGTCGGAAAATCCGCCCACGAGGAAAATGGCCGGAAAATTCAGCATGAAACAAACTATTTTTTACCCGATTGACTTAAAACTCGGTTTGTAAGGTCAAAATTGGAATTTATTTATGTTTTTATTTTTCGATGCCGGGATGCCCACTGGGAAGTGGTTGCGAAGTGAATGGGTTGTGGGTGGTAAGTTGTTTTGGAAGTGGGTGGAAAGTGCGTGGTAAGTGGATGTAAAGTGTGTGGAATGTGGCGTGAAGTTGGAGGGATGTGGGTGGGATGTAGATGGGAAGTGGGTGGGATGTGGGCCGGAAGTGTGTGGGAAATGGGCGGGAAGTGGGTGAGATGTGGGTGGGATGTGGGCGGGAAATTGGAGGGAAGTGGGTGGGATGTGGGCGGGAAGTGGACGGTAGAGGGTGGGAAGTGGGTGGTATGTGGGCGGGAAGTGGGTGGGATGTGGGTGGGATGTGGGCGGGATGTGGGTGGTATATGGACTTGAAGTGAGTGTGCGTTGGTTCTATACGACGGGTTATTTGCTAGTACCCTATAAAAAGATCTGATATCTGAGTTTTGTGTGTACATTCTCGTCGGGCTTACAAGAAACATTAAATGGCTAACAAAGTTTTAACAAAATTCAAGGAAATTCCAAGAGCAGTTGGTGATATTGACGACTGTCATATAAATGGAATAGTCTTTTTTTAAGTTTATTAAGCTATTTTTTGTCAGAAATTCATAACTTCCGCCAACAAAAATATATCGATAACCAAAATAAAATTAAATTTAAAAATAGATCGATAACTCTGTTGTCTGAAAATTATATCATACTCGTTCACCAGCAGGCCAACACTTTTTTTGATTGAAGATTTTCGTTAAATGGTTGGTGAACGCGTTATATATCAAACATTTTTATAGCCAGAACTTAAGTAAATATAACGAGAGAGTAAGTTTAAGTCGGCTCTAACCGACTTCGATATACCCGTTACTCATGAAAAAACATGTTTAAAAGTGTTCCTGCCTTCCTGAGGGTGAACATCCGAAAAGTATGCAACAAATTTTTAACTCGGCCACTTTTCACATTTTTGCTCATAACCGATCCTTATCATTTCTTCGACAAATTTATTCGTTTTGCTAATTACTAACTATCTCTAGAAGGTACGAACCGTCTATCTTTAAAACTGTAGGAGATATAAAGTTTTCTCCGAATTGCGGGGACGGGAGGGGGCGTGGCCAAAATTTGAAAATAACTTGATCTGCCTGCAAGTATAAGAAGCATTTGTCTCATACATGCCAAACCTCTATCTCTTACCATCTCTGAAATCTAGGTGTTCATACAGACGGACGGACAGACGGACATGTCTATATTGACTCGGCTGTTGATGCTGATCAAGAATATATATACTTTATATGGTCGGAAATGATTCCTTCTGCCTGTTACATACATTTGCACGACTTTAGTATACCCTTTTTACTCTAAGAGTAGCGGGTATAACTATGGAAAAAACTACCTTTCTAGATCTGTTTACTAAAAGAACGATAGGGCTGACCAACCATAAATAGCCTGCTTCGGATGCTTCCCAAAAAAGCAAACTGAATCAAAAATAAAAATTCCTTTAAAAAATTCGATAGATAAATTTATCAGGAGGTAATTAAAAGTCGACTCCATAACTTCTTTTGCCTGGCGCTGTAATTTTTTCCCCCCTCGAATTTCTATTTTTTTTTGCCTCGTCCTTTACTTTTGGCTCCAACTTGCAAGCGGCAACCGCATTTGCTTAGGCCAGGCTCAAAGTTTGTTATCACTGAGGCTGCTGCTGCTGCAGTTGAATATTCAAATTAGTTTTTATTTGCCTTCTGCCCTTAGAAAATAGACTACAACAAACAACTGTTTTGCACTACACACCGAGACGAGACATTCATATCAAAAAGTATTTGCACAATTTGTTTAAATTTCATGCCACTCAGACAGAAATTCATATAAAATGTGTGAGAGAACAAAAAAAACAACCAGCCAACTACTGCTCTATTCTGTGCAACTGTCAAAGGCAGCAAAACAGACGAACGGGTTGAGTGAGCTTTGGTCAAGTGTAAATTGTTACAAAGAGGCTGTTGGGAGGGGCGGGAGGATTGGAGGGCGGCTTACCCATTTGAAATTCCATTAAAATTTGTTGCACTTTAACTGCCATTTGCTGGGTTGCATGTGGCCTTTATATTCCGCGTTGTGACAAAACAGCAAAACAGCAAAGCTCATTTCATTAACTGAACGCACAATCTGTTGCTGTGCGAGTGTATATTTGGCCATAAATATGTCTGCTTGCTGCTGCTCTCCAACTCCCGACTCCGCTGACAAACACCTTGGACCAAAAACACCCACTTGGCCTCTGAAAACGTTTTGCCCGGCCACTTTATCAAATTAATTACTTTTTCAACAACAAACAGGCCGAACAGTGAGACATAGAGAAAGAGAAAGGGAGATGGGCCGGAGGTGGAGAAGTTAGGCTGGCATAGCAAAGTGGTCAAAAAGTTGTGTTTTACTTACATTTGCCATGTTTTATTGTTTAGGCCATAAAATCAGGCTGTTGTGATGCGGGCTGAAGAGGTGACGAAAGGATTAGAATCGGAGAAAGTTTATAAAAAAAAAAGCGATCATGAAATACGGAAAAAACCTGACGCAAAAATGTACAGTTTTTATTGCCTGCTTTTAGGAATTTTTTTTTTTTTAACAGTAAGGTAAAGAGCACGCAATATAGGAAAGAACCACTCCATAACTGATAAAACAATGTACCTACCCAAAGGGAGAAAACCTGTTCGGGAAAATACGTTGCCTTCAACTTAAAATAAGAACAACATAATGTCAAAATTCTTGACAACAAATGTTCCAAATTTTCCTGGAATGAGTAAAGTGCTTCTGAATCGAAAAATATTTGCTTTATACAACACAAAAAACGGATTTCGGCTGAGAAAGAACGAGTTTTTTTTTCAACTCATCATCTTGTCAGTTTAACCAAGCATAAGTAGCCCTCTAAAGGTGAATCTGTAAAAATATGCAACGGCTGAATGTACCAGGCTTAATTCCCAGGCAAGGAAACGAGTCCGGAGGAGTGTGGGTCGCTCAAACACAACTTTCCTACGTATAGTCCTACTGTTGTCCTTGAAGCACTCAAAAGGATGCGCCTGTGCTAGTACACAATAGAAAAAATAATGTAATCTGGGGCTAAATGTCAATAAAAAGCCGATATGACAATCTTGAAATTGACCTGTATAAAAACATCAAAGAGAACTTTTCGACTAAATTTAAGCGATAATTTAAAGATCAAATGGATATTTTATAATTTCATTATTACGCAACGAAAAACACCTCTTTTATCAAACAGGCAACGTGGACTTTTCCGTATTTTGTTAAAGGACTCGGCACTCGATTTCCCATCATTGACTATCTCCTCTGCCGTCAGCAACGCCTTATATAGTCCTTCTGGGCTGACTCCCGGTGTCTCCTTGTCGCCATCTAGAACATTCGAGTTCCCATAACCTTCAATACGGCACTTTTCTCTGCCTAGCACCAGCGCTTTTTCGTCGTCTGCCAGCGATATTGCCCCTTTAGCTTATTGGAGCTATTTGGAGCTGAAAGTGAGATTGAACGATCAAAGGCGGCAGGACACTGCCAAGCTGTGTGAACAACTGGTGCCAGACGGCACGAAAGAGTAACGACTGTTGAGCATTAATAGTAGGTACAGAGACTGTTTAGCGGTTGTGATGTACAAATTTTTTTCATGACCCAAAGTAGCTCTACACACTCGGTGAAAAATATTTCCTCAAAAGGAAAAAATGCCATTGTCCAGCAATTAGTAGAAGATACCACTCCTTTGTATCCTCTAAAAACTGCAAAGTCCAAAAAATCTAAGTAGAACTCGTTTCGTTCTATGCAATATAAGCACTTACTAAGTAAAAATTCGTTCTGAATATTACAAAATTGGGAAATCTATTTAAACATTCTTTTCTTTCGTATTAAGGCCAAACAAGAAGCAAGAGATGGATTATTTTAAATTTCTGACGTTTGTCATAAATTTTTGACTAAAAACAAACGTTAAAAAAATATTCAGGGCAGCAATAAAAAATTGTTGGTAATTCTGCAAGAAGTCGACCCCAAAAAAAAATCGATAAGTAAAAGGTGAAACACACGCTAATAACAAAGTAATTTGCTTTTAGTCATATGACAAAATATTTCGGTGCAAGGTGACAAATTTTCAGCAGCGGCAACAACAAAGCCCACCAACAACAACAACACTTGTCTGTCCCTTATCACAGAGAGTGAGTGTAGCTTCTCTTGACTCAAGTTCTTCCTTCCTCCTGAGCCTGTAATTAAAAAGCATAAAAGGGGACTCTAAATAGTACAAGCACCACAACACAGGGCGTATGAGTAATTTTATATTGTCAGGGCTTACTTTTGATCTTTTCAGCCCTATCCCCCAACTAAGAGTCGCTTCTGAAAGTAATTGAAAATGTAAATGGCCAACAAATTTTCAGGAAGAGAAACTTTTTGCCACATTTGTGGCTTACCGAATGTTTTGTGTTTGCTTTTATTATTATTAATTGCTTATTATTTTAATGCAACTCTTGTCAGCTGCTATTGCGGTTGGGCAAATAAATTAAGTAATTAACTTTAACGCTTGTCGCCGCCGTCGGTTGTAAAGTTGCACTTTTTCGCTTTTGGTTTTATGTGTGTTTTTTGTATAGTTTGTTTTGTTTGATTTCTGATTGCAGAGCATTAGCGTTGACGCTATTTCACCTGCGCGCTAATTTGCATTTTTCGTCGGCCAAATCAACTGCGTGAATTGAAAATCAAATTCACGGCAAACTTTTTTGCCAAATTTGCAATAATTTCCACTGCCTTTGGCTTTGGTTTGGTGTGCATTTTGTCGTGTTTGAAAAGTGTGTGTAGTGTGTAAATAAAATTAACGAATGTTGAACTTTCTGATGCAGCCAAATGGGAGCGATGACATTTTCCGCAGGCGACGGTAATAAAAGTCGAAAATTAAATTTTAGTTGTGTGGGAATTTTTGGCATTTTTTTGGAAACCAAATTTTCACTAATTCATCGACTGTGTGAAACGGCGGTCGCTTCTTCAAACTAAATTCTTATATCAGAACTATATTCAGCATTGATTTTCCCTAGCTGTGCTGTTTTATGCAGTGTATACTCGAACGGCTTGCAGTTTTTCCTAAACCCTTGGACTTAACGACTACACACAAATAATCCTTTATTTCATTTAAAATTCAAAATATTTCCCAATTGTTTTTATTCAAAAACTTTTCCATTCAAAAATAAATGAGGGGCTCTTTTGTTTTGAAAATGTTTTCCATTTTGATTTTAAAGTCATATTCTTTTGAAATCAACAATTTTTTAGAGAAGAATTCTCTTGGATTTCAAGTTCTTAAACCCACCCACTAGGTTTGGTTTTGAAAAATATCGAATTTCTACAGAATATTTGAACTTTTTTCCTCAGGAACTCGAATTTGGGGACCTTAAACTGAGGAAAATTGGAATGCCATCTCAACGCTTTGCGCCATCGCCTACGCTGTGGTGGCTACATTTCTAAGACAATACTTGCATTGAATTATACCTAGCATCTGCCTAAAGGCATACCAATAATTTCTTGCCCTTGTAGGTTTGTTAACATTTGGATATTCCTGTAAAACGAAAAGCCTTACTTTTAGATTTTAAAACGTGGAAAGCAATGGAGGGGATAAAAACAAAATTAAAAAAAAATAGAGGCAAGCTAACTTCGGCTCGACCGAAGTTTATATACCCTTGGAGCTTTATATATGCCTGACAGTATATATGGCAGCTATACTATATAGTGGTCGGATTTCGACAAATCTTGTTGAAATTATCAGGCCTGTTCCCGTTTTCGATTACGATCAAAACATGCGGAATCGGAATTGTTAAATGTACTCGCTTTCAAAAACCGTCTGTGTTCTTCGGCTTTTAGCTTCAAACCCCCATTTTTTAATTCATTCGACCCTCTTGTTGATATAAAGATTTGCCCGAACTCTTTAATCGTATCTTAGAAATCACAGCTCTTACCAATTTCGATCAATCGAACTCGGAAACGGAAACAGGCCTGTATATGAAATCATTGAAAACTTATAAATACGAGCGTTGGGAACGATAACATTGAAAACAAAAAAGTTTTTCTCACTAAGACTTTTTTTCAGACCTAACTTTTGTATCGCAGCTATAATATATAGTAGTCCGATTTCGACAAGTCTTGGTGAAATTATGTGAAATCATAAAAAACTTACAAATACGATCGTTGGGAGCGATAGCATTAAAAACAAAAACATTTTTCTTACTAAAAATACATTTTCGACCGATCGTTCCTATGGCAGCTATATGCTATAGTCATCCGATCCGGCCGGTTCCGACAAATGAGCAGCGTATTTGTACCAGAAGACTTCGTGCAAACTTTGCAAACCAAACTTGGTTAAGCTAGCTTTAAAACTGACGGAGGAGATAACATAGAAACATTATCTGCGATTTCTTCCCAATTATTTCCGATTTTTAAACACAATAGGGGGATTGATCACCTTTATCCCCTTTTTATCCTATCTACGTCACTGAAAGCAAAAGTATCTGCTCTTTTGGATTTAAAACACGCACTAAATAACATTTTGTTTATACGTTCAAATTATTAAAATCAAAAAGAACAATTTTAGACAAAGATGGAAATGTTGTTTGTAGTGTAGCAACATTCTTAATTCGGAATTAAGAATATATCCACTGTCAATATTATCGAACTTAGAACTAACATTCCTAAATCAATAATTTTTCATACTAACAGTGAACCGAAAAATTTTTGAAAAAGAGTTTCTAATTTAAGTACAAAACTTCTTAACGTAAGTAAGAGTCATTTTACTTAGAATTAAAAAAGTGTGAATTTTAAAATCCATTTTTGGTTTTTGCAGTCAGCTTCTAGAGTGATACTTATTTTTTGTTTAACTCGTGGCCTTTGGATATTGTAACATTATTTCATTCGATACGGAGACCTCGTTAAGAGTTTTGTGGGCTTAAACTTTGAATAGCTTGTACTTATTTAATGTTGTCTTATTTTGTGTTTAAAATTTATTGGGGTTGACTTCAAATTCTCAAGTCTGCAAAGAAGAATATTTCGTACTTACTTTAGGTACGCAAATTTATGTTTTAATAGTTAATTGAAACGGATAAACCATTTTAACGATCTTCCTTTAATGTAGTTATAAAGACTATTACGGCCTTAATTTCTATCTAAGATCTTTCCTAGAATAGTTCGAAATGTACAGTAGAACTTATCTGTTACAAACTTCTGTACAACAAACTTCTCTATATAATGAATCCGTTTCCTGAATGGTTCAATTCTGTATTTCGTATTTCTTTCTCCATATGAAAGATCAGTTGTAATAACCCAAAACTATCTTAAATCAAGTATTTCCAAAATGAAAAAACCGTTTAATTGAGGTGGAGTTCATGTACTTGCAAGTAAAAGCAAGTTAAGGCTCCAAGTTGGCATTTCCAAGATAATTCTAGAACAGATACAGTCGACGGTCATAGGAACGATCGGTCGGAATAACCGGCGTGGGCACCCGCCCTCAAACGTCGCACTGTTTCGATACAGTTTACTTGGTCTAATGAAACCTTACAATTTATTGATATTTGATACAATTTTTGGGAGTTTTTCTTATTGTAATTTCTATATTTGATGCATTTTGTAAGTATATATATTCCTTCCCAGTTGTCCCATTATCATTTCATTGCACTTAGTCAACTCCAATCATTCAGCCAATGAGGATTATAAAATTTATTTTCGCCAGGCCAACTCTCCTGTGTGGTTATAACTTTCACCAACAACCTCATCAGAATCAGCTAACTTTCAACGCGAGTTTGCCTCTCTAACCCAAAGGATTCGAATCCCCAGGCTTAGGGGGTAAATGTCAATATGTGCCAGAAAGAGAGAGGCATAAAGGCAGAGTGAGTCAAATTCCATATGTGTGTGTGTGTGAAAACTTTTGAAACAGTTGCAGTTTGCACACAATGCAAGGGAATCTCAACCAACTACAGAGGGAAGGAGAACGAAAGAGCGATGGGGAGAGGATGGATGTACCCACCCACCCATAGTCAGGTCCATATATAACTGTGGTTGTGTGTGTGTGTACTGCAGCATGTCAATGATCATAAATTAAACTTGCAATAATTATAAATTAAATTTTGGCATAAATGGCCATGAGAGCGCCATATGCATATAGTACAATACATAGACAGAATGTGGGTAGTGGTAGGGGGAGGGGGGGTAGGCAACGGCTGTTGGGGTTTCCAAATGAACTGCACTTTATGTCAGCAAGGGTGACGGGCGGGGTGAGGGGGTTGCGCTTAAATCATTTGGCTGGCTCTTATGGTACATGCATTCGATTTGTATGCTTTGTTGGCTTAAATGCGAAAGGGTTTCCACTCACACGGAACACACCTGTGAAAATGTGTTGAAAATGGATTTAAATCGATCGAAAATAAGGTAAAATTTCTTGAGTTTTGAGTCAAGTGCCAAAATGTTTAATGAACTGTCTACGCATAAGCGTTTTATTACTTGTTTTGCTTAATGATTCTGTAAATTGAATTAAATTTTGTAATTGCAAAAGGAAATCTCATTTCGTCTGACATTGGTTTTGCGTGCCTGGTTCGATATTTCAATTGCTAAAATTGGCTGGCTAATTGGATTCTACTGTGGCAGATCAGAACTAACGAGCTAAAAAATTATGATTATATCTCCAATGCGCGCTCTCCCTGCCTCTCTCTCTCTCTCTGGCTTTGTCTCGCAAACGATAAGAAAACAACGATAATGACGGCCGCAAAGTACAATTCGTTTTCTTTTTGGATGTCGTCGGCTGGCTAAGTGAGCTGAGCGGATGAGTCAGGCCCCAAGCATCTGATAGATAAAGCAGCTGCATGGCAACAACAACAACAACAATTCGAAATCAAAATAGCAATGAGAAGAATTCTACTCGATGGCTGCATCTACTATACAAGTCTGCGAGACAACATCTGCATCGAATGGAGAGGGGACGGTCCCCCAAAACAACAAAACGCGCACAACTTGCGACTGACTCAATGCGATTTGGCAAAATAAAACCAAATAAAAATATATCCAAATTGTTACAGAACGTGCCAAGAGCAAGAGAGAGCGAGCTGGATACGTTGTTTGGTATGTAGTAGGGCAATGAGATGCCTAAACCATTTGTCACTCTCTGCAGACTAAAAGAACATTGCGTTTTACCTTTAAAGGAAATTATTAAAGATAAATCTTCTAAATTTTTGTATCGAAAATGAGAGCGAAAGCTAAAGCCGGACCTGCCTGAGTTTTATATGCGAAGCCTACCAATCGATAAAGTTCAGCAGAAGGTTGGAGTTTAGAAAACTTGTTTAACAGCCTTTACTTCTGTCAATTAACAGAGCAGTAACTGTACGCTTTGATATATCCGCTATATACAGTCTTGTTTTCAATTCCCCTTACTTATCAAAAGAAATTTAGCATTAATTTCGAAACGATTTCGTGTTCTGAATTCCAAGTGAAATTGCTTTGGAATTACTTTTATGAACAAATGCGTCCACTCCCGCTTATCGATTGATAGTTGCAAAATAACTGCTCTTTTGATTTTTCTTCTTCTCTTCTTTTGATTTTTATTAAGGGTACTGTATACCTTCAGGTGTCATTTTTAAAAGTTTACTAAAAATTAGATTACTCAAAAGCTATAAGTGGTATTAAGAAGCGGGTTTTTTCATTGGATAGGTAATCGGTTAAACTAAATTTAGTAATTTTTGTTGTTGTTGTTGTATTTCTGTTCAAAGTTAACCAAAAATTTAAAACATAGGCCCATGGTTGGAAAAATTTTTGCGGATGATCTGAATTTAAAACTGAAGACAGGGTTTTGTTAAGAAATAATGTAATTCTGGTGTGAACTAGGATATTTTGGATCGGTCAATAAATGACGTAGTTATGGGGTTTCAAAGTAAAAATTTCGAAAATCGACTATTTTTTCCCACTGTATTGGTCCTAGCTCCATTATTTGTTGACCGATCAAAAATATCCTAGTTCACACCAGAATGGTGGGTATTAGGAGCAATTTAAGGGAAAGAATTTGAAAATCGGTCAACAGGTACTCTTTAAATCTTTGCAACCATTTTGGAAATAGTGGTTCCGAGATAATCGCATTTAAAGATTCGACATCTGTTTTCGATGAAATAAAAATTATTTTTAATATATGTATAAATCGGATTTGGTGCATTTGGGTGTTAACTTTCACCGAAAAAAAAGATTATCAAAATCGGTTAAGCAGTTCTCCAGAAATTTGAGTCAAAGTGCGTCAAGACATGGTAAAAAATAAAATCTCCAAAAATTTCGAAGTAAAATTTTTTTTTCGAAATTTTTTTTTTCCATAATATCGAACATTTTATAAATATTTATAAAGTTTTTGACCAAAAATGGGGAAAAAATACGAATTTCTAAAAATACGAGGGTTGATAAAAACAGTTTTTATATAAAAGGGTCGGAAAAAATATTTGTTTTTATTTATATCTTTAAAACTAAGTTTCGGATCAGCTTAAAAGTTTTGCAGGATGTTTATAAGATCCTAATAGAACGTTTAAGCAAATAAAAAAAAAATAAAAAAAAAAATTTTCTGAAGGTATACAGTATTATAATACCTATATATATTATATTATAATAAAAAATAGAGGCCAGCTAACTTCGGCTCGACCGAAGCTTATATACCCTTGGAGCTTGATATATGCCTGACAATATATATGGCAGCTATACTATATAGTGGTCCGATTTCGACAAATCTTGTTGAAATTATGTAAAATCATTGAAAACTTATAAATACGAGCGTTGGGAGCGATAACATTGAAAACATAAAAGAATTTTCTCACCAAGACTTTTTTCAGACCTAACTTTTATATGGCAGCTATACTATATAGTTGTCCGATATCTACAAGTTTTGATGAAATTATGTGAAATCATTAAAAACTTATAAATACGAGCGTTGGGAGCGATAGCATTGAAAACAAAATAGTTTTTCTGACTAAAACTAGTTTTTCGACCGATCGTTCCTATGACAGCTATATGCTATTGTCATCCGATCCGGCCGGTTCCGACAAATGTGCAGCGTATTTATACCAAAAGACTTTGTGCAAAGTTTGGTTAAGATAGCTTTAAAACTGACGGAGGAGATAGTATAGAAACAGACGGACGGACGGACAGACGGACATGGCTATATCAACTCAGCTCGTCATGATGATCAAGAATATATATACTTTATGTGGTCGGAGATGCTTCCTTCTATGCGTTACAAACATCCGGACAATTTTTATATACCCTCTCTAAGGGTATAATATTATGATATATCTTGGCCGTCTGTGGGATAGCGGTTAGTGTGCTGGACTGCTGGGCGGGAGGTCGTGTGTTCGATCCCGCCTCTGAACATCGAATAATAAAAGTTTTTTACTTTCTTAAAGTCCTATACGGAGAAAGACGAAAAATTCGTTTTGATACAGTATTTCAAAAAAAAGAAACACTTTTTAACAGCACATGAGCATCAAAGCAAAGCGAAGGTGTTTCTAATTATACGAAATACTGTATCGAAACGAATATTCCGTCGTACTCCGTATGGGGCTTTAGAAAAAAAGTTTTTACACATACGGTCACCTTCACCAGCTATTGGCGCCAGCTGTGAAGTAACTAGCCATGAAATAGCAAATTGTCAAACTTTGCCGTTCGGATCCGCCGTTAAACTGTAGGTCCCTTCGAAGCACACACGCCAAGAGATTGAAAGAAGCATGGCCTGGCCCAGTTGGAGGAGCTGTATAGCCAATTTTACACTTACAATGTGAAAGTCTGTATGTTGGCTTGTTGGCCGTTTACTACTCAATGGCTTAACGGATTCGGATAAAATTTGGCACTCATATAGTTGATTACCTGGACTTGAACATAGGCTATAAAACTTTCACACATAAATGGCTAAAAGGATTCAAATAAAACTTAGTAAACAGATAGTTGATAGCCTGGACTTGGACGTAGGTTATGTTACTAATGGTCCAAAGATCCGCGAAATTTGATTAAAGCGCTTGAAGATTAGATGACAATGCAGGAGTTCGTAAATAGAAGGCATTGATGCAATGGTCAAAAAAATATTTTGTTTTGTTCCATACGTTTGGATTCTAGTGGTTGAAGGATAGCGCACGAAGGATATCTTAAAGTTTTTGTATTTTAATTATTAAAATAAAAATTTCGACTCGGCTGTTAATGCTGTTCAAGAATATATATACTTTATAGGGTCGGAAATGATTCCTTATCCCTGATACATACTTTTGCACAAACTTACAGAACTTTGGTACAGAATATAAGAAGTATAATTTCGATATAGATATTTTGTAGTAAAAAAATCGATATCGATATTTTCGATAATTTCAATAAAGACAAATTGCTATATGAAGGTTGATATAATTAAGGTATCTTTAGACTTTTTCTTAAGTCCACATTTTGATTGCGTTCCAAATCTAAAAAGATTTAGGAAAGACTTCTTCTTTCAAGTCTTAAGTCTTTACGCTGTTGTTTGCAAATATATGCGACAGACAGTAGAAGATTTGAAATCGGCCCTTACTCTGTTATTTTAAAGTTTTTGTGAAAGATTAGACTATGTTGGAGATGTGAAATCGGTCCGAAATATATTATTATAGGTTTAAGAACTATGCGTATTTCAAACTAGCAAGTCTTAGCCGCTAAGCTTTAAACGTGAACAAACTTTTAAAAAAGGCTAGTTAACTTGGCGTTGTCTTCTGCTGTCGCGTTTCTAGTTGATAGGCAAATACTACAGTTCTTAAAACAACAGTGAAGTCGATCAGCCTCCTTTACGGTGTTGTTTATTCCTATTAAAAGTTATGTGGATGGATAAGATGACCTCGAGCCGAATTAAACTTGTTAGTTTACCTATTATAAAGCTCGTAAGAACAGTTGCGTTCTTTTTAATTTCATTCAGCAACTTATTGTGAAAACTTATTCATGATTTTAAATTAATAGTTTTGAGGAAAGATAATTAACTTCATTAAAAAACATTTTTTGATGTATTTATTAAACGTAGAGCTAATATTTTTGGGATAAGGTTAATTTGGAGTAAACTTATGTCTAAAATCAGAAATACTCACTATAAAAAAAATATCGACGAAAAATATCACCAAAATATATTCGATAATGATATATGATAATGATAAACAATAATATTGATATAACTATATTATTTCCAGCACAGCAACAGCATTTAATAAATTAAATTTTAAGCGGATTATATAATACAGTGGGTCAAATTGTATATCCTCTGTTGCCGTCATATTCCAACTATTGATCACAAGAAAAATCAACTCGATTTTCTCAATGTAAACACCTTAAAAGAGCGATGGTCGCCGGATCCTCCTAGGGGGCGAAGATATTTCACAATTTACACATATACGAGCCGAACGCAAGCCAAAGCAGAGGCAAAGGGAGCAAAAAGCCAGTCGTTGGCCAACGCTGCCTTAAAATATCGCATTTCTACCTTTATAAGAAGAGCGTTAGAGGCGAGAAAGAATGCTGCTCACACAAAGTATTCTAAATGCTGCTGCAGCCTCTTTTAAAGTTTATTCTGCCCTTAAATTATTTGCTGCAGAAGAAAGCGCTGTGCACTAAAGAGTAAAGAGTAAGTAAAGACTTATATTCTTTCTCTCTGTGTATTTAAGCAGCTTTTGTTGGCTTTTAAAATTTTAAAATTATTAACAACAACCAAAATCAACAATATTTCTATTTAATTCTATTAGTGAAATTTTCATCGAAATCTACTTAGCTCTGGTTCATTTTCCATTTAATCACATTTCGCAGGCACTCAGTATCATCATCTTCACCAGAACTTCCTCTTAGTACCTACAACACTGTGTCATTGCCAATTAAAACTGAAATTCGTTTCGCTTTAACGCCTCGCCAAATGAGATTTTTAGTTCCTGCCGCTGCTGCTGCTTCCTTACTGGCTTTTTCCATTCTTTTTTACTCTGTCATAATTTTGTTAAATATCGCGGAGTGTGGAGTCAAAATGGAAGCTAGTTTATGTCACACAAATATCCAATGACAGACAGCCAACCCAACAGCCCAACAGGGTGCACATTCTCTTGGCTTCATTTAGATTTTTTGGCTTCTGTGCCAAAAAAAAAAAAATAAAGAAATGCAAGAAAAGCCAAGCGCAGACAAAATCATGTTGGGGTAGTTGTTATGGGGCGTGGGAGTTGTAGTAGGCGTGGTCGTTTTGCTAATTTCATTGACTTCTCGTCGTTGCTGGGCCGAGTGCCAACGTTTCGAGGATTTATTTTGGGTTACTTTAAGTAAGTTTCAAATAGTATCGGAGAGTTCACTTTTCGATCAGAAATAGGCAAATCTCTGGCTCTGGGTTTGATTTCATTTGATGTTTTTCAATTATTTTAAGTGCCTGGGCAACAAGTTGAGGGGGTTGGGGAGGGGGTGTTAAAGGTGGTACAGTTATGCTGGGTCCAACTAACAGAAGAAACAGCCCCTTGGAGTTCCATTTCCTTTTTTTGCGCCTTACACATGTCACACACACACACGCACATAGGATAGTCACATATATCATTGTCAAGTCTATATGCAAGGGGCACCCCAATCCCTGCCCCTGCCCCCGCCATCGTGCTCTTGCTCAAATATCATTCCCTTGACGGCGCGTGGGGGGTAAGAGAGGCGTGCGGCAATCTTTTTGGCTTGTCAAATGCGCATTTCCTGCTTAGAGGAAGCGAGTCCTTGCTGCTGTACATGCATATGTGTGTGTGTGTGTGTGCGTGTGTATGGGTTTGTCTCCAGCGCAATCAATATGGCGGCGCTGGGGTAATAGCTGCAGGATTTACGCGCTCGTGCGGCATCCTCGTCTTGTGGTGGTTACATTGCCGCCAAGTCGTCGGCAGTTACCTTTAAACTTTTTTATTGATATTTTATGTATGTAGAGAGAACGGAGAGGGGGGAGAAGTGGGCGGCATGTGTTTGCCCTTTTATGAAAGCTGGCTGTAATGATTTGTTTTATGAACTCGTTTCTTCTGGCCAAAGCCCAATCCCAGCTCCCCCTTCCACGCACCCCAAAAAGTATGCTACTAAAATTGTAGACTTCCACGTTTACCGCACCAGAAAGCTTATTGAGAGACTTTATGAGGCTTCTTTTGATGGCTGAGTGGTTGCCAATTTGAGGCACAAAAAACAAATCAATTGTCTGCAAAATAATCCAAGTCACTGCGGAATATCTCAAAAAATTTAATATATTTCTTTGTTTCAGCTTAAAGATTTAAGGGAAATTTAAAGAACGAAAATAATTTTTTTTATAGATTGTGCACTACAAAATTAATACAATTTTAAAGACAGATTTTAAAAGTTCTAGGACAAAAACTATGCTTCAGAAAAGCCTTAAAAAGAATTTTTCAAAATTTGTTCTTGTATTGAAATCGAGCTCAAATCTATGTTAAATAAGGTTCATGAAAAAATGCATGATGGACCCAAGAAATTCGTTTTTGTCGTACTTTTGACATCTTAAATTCTGGATACGAGAATGATATTCTCAATTTCTCTAAGTGTACGCACTTGCAAACTGAAAAATGCAACGACTTGGAAGTCCCAAGATGTTTTTCCTGACAAGTTCGCTATTTAATGGCATTGAATTGTCAAGAAGAAGAGAAAGTGGTTATCTCGAAAGAGTCTGCATCGCCAAGGATCAATATGATCTTTCAGCGTTTTTCGATGAAAAAGTTTTTTTCTTAACTGAATTCACAAGAAAAAAAAAAAAACGCCACGATCGCACCTTAACTTGTTGTTACTCATGAAACCACTTCTTTTGACTCTAATCTTTTATTAAGTAAACAAAAAAGTCGTATCTTAAGAACCGCTAACCAATTTGATGGGCTTAATATGTTGTAATTCCAGGAATTCAAAAATAATTTTTGCACATTTTTATTGCCAATTCTTTGGCCCAAAAAGAATTATTAAAATTTTCAATAATTCTTTATGTGTTAGCGTTTTGCGACACCGACAGTTTTGCTGGTTTTTTCATCAAGAGGTCCCAAACAACATAACTTTTGCAAACACATCCCAAGTGTACCCATGTGAATAAACGTTATTAGTATTTTTCGTTAGTATTTTTACATATTAGGCACACTGTAAATCAACAAAAGGAAAGGGAAATTTTCTGTCAATTCTGTGTGAGTAGTTACAGTGTGCTCAATATTGTAAAATATATTTGTAAAACTATTCACATGTATTGTTGATATTCACTATGAAGATGATTCCCGATGTCCCTGCAAAAATTGTACACTGTTAAGGGCTTCTTATGGAAAAAACCAGCAAAAAACTATACGAGTTGAAATCGATTAACACCTCGAAAAAATTATTTTAAAATTTTAATAATATTTGTTGGCCTAAGAATTGTAATAAAATGTCAAATTTTTGAATTCTCTGGTGGACACTATAACATATTTTTAACGCATTCAATCGGTTCGGTCTTAAGTAACATTTTTTTTTTTTATCTTTTTGCCCTCATGACTCCACTCCAATAGCGATTTAGACTAAAAATTTAGGAGAGTGAGTTTCTCATTGATGGTAACAACATATTTAATTTTGGTGCTGATCGGAGTGGGGGCAGTTTTTGTATGCTTATTCTGCTATGCCCTTTCTTAAAACTTTAACGAAACTTAAACCCGTTTTAAGAAATTCTACAAAAGTTAAATTCAATTTTTTCCATGATTTCTCCATTTAATTTATTCATTGCATTCAATTTTTTCGATGGCCTTTCTCTGCCATTCCCCTGCTCAATATTCATCTCCAGCAAACAAAAATCTTGCCTCACTCAGCCTCCTATTGTACACCTCTGCCTCAGAAAGAGAAGCATGCAAATGATTAATGAAACAGCAAAGGCAAAGAAAAAGCAGACGGAAAGAAAATGGCGTGAAGAATGACGAGTTGTTGGCTTACACCAATGCCAAAACCTTCACGGAGTATGACGGCCGCGGCACTAAACTTCAATTAGCCCAACGAGTCCATGACTTTTAATCAGTGTACTTTACGCCATGCACTCGCACACACACGCAACCGGGAAAACGCGTGAGCAGCACCAACACACACACACACATACAAGCACACACAATAAATTAAACCAACAAGCAATTACAACAACAACTGAAAGCTAAACACCAAACACCACGGCCACAAAGTTGCTTAGTTCGGCATTCAAAAAGGCACCACACCACAGACGAGCCAAAATGAAGAGTATGGTCCAGACCCCCCAACACACACACACACATTGGTCTAGCGACAAATGGGATAGCAAAAATTAGAAAATGATGGGAAAACAAGAGGTTATGCGACGATAATTTCCATGGAATGGATTAAGGGGACATCGAGTGCTAACATCTAGAAAGGATTCTTTTCATCTATTTTATATTTAGACGCTGAAGCTCCACCATGGAGTAATGGCAAAACTGAGAATGTTTTTGGTCTTTTTCTCAGTATATGAACAATTCCAAAAAAGGTTCACTTTTTGCAATTATCTTGGTAAAATTGATCAAAATCATACTTAGCAGCAATAATAGGGCTTATTAATAGTTATAAGTTAATCCTCTTAAGACTATGATTTAGACTTTTGTTTACTTTAAATGTATTTAATGGTCCCGTTCAACAGAATGAAAATGCGCATATGCAGCTCTAACGAGAGCGCAAGTTAAAGTCGTCTCTAACCGACTTCGATATACCCGTTACTCATGAAAACACATGTTTAACAGTGTTCCTGCGTTCGGTATGGTGAACATCTGAAAAGTATGCAACACTTTTATAAATCGGCCATTTTTCACTGTTTTGCTCATAACTTGAGGACCGTTCATCCGATCTTTATCATTTCTTCGGCAAATCGATTCATTTTGCTAATTACTAACTATCTCTACTAACTATTAATCGTCTATCTTCAAAACTGTAGGAGATATTACGTTTTTTCCAACTTGCGGGGCGGGCGGGGGCGTGGTCAAAATTTGAAACAAACTTGATCTGCGTGCAGATAAAAGAAGCATTTGTCCCATACATGTCAAACCTCTATCTCTTACCATCTCTGAGATCTAGGTGTTCATACAGACAGACGGACGGACGGACAGACGGACATGTCTATATCGACTCGGCTGTTGATGCTGATCAAGAATATGTATACTTTATATGGTCGGAAATGATTCCTTCTGCCTGTTACATACATTTGCACGACTTTAGTATACCCTTTTTACTCTACGAGTAACGGGTATATAAACTTATCAATCGAGCAAATTAGTTTTAACTCTTTTAATCCCCCTTTCCCGACTGCATCCCAGCAAACGTTTTATATCGCAGAAGATAAGAATGCGATTCTTCCAGTAGATATCGCGTTATTCTAGCGACATTTCTGGGAGAAAAGAAATCAATTCTTTTGGGGGGATAGAAAAAATCTACTCTTAGGGATAAGAAAGCGTTTAATACTAGGAATAAGAAAATGTCCCTTTGAAGCTATAAGAAAACATGTCTTACGTAAGATATGAAAACGATTCTCCCTAGAGTTAGGAAGCGATATAAGATAAAGTCTCCGTGTTGCGAGAAACGAAACAGTGAGCGTGTTCAGCAGCATAAATCGATGACAAAAAATCGACTATTTTTGTTAGATTGTGCTGCTGAACGGGCATGATGCGCAATCATGTTTGCTATTTTTCTTGATTGTGTTAGATGTAAATCTAACAAAGAAATAGTTTGTTAGAATTGCTTGATTATGATTTGTTATCGATAGCAAACAGCTGTCAGAAGTAAACAAACAAGGAATTTTGAGAAGGCAATTGCAAAATGAATGTGGAAACCTCTTTGTTTGAATAAATGAATTGGCAGAGAACGTGGTTTCGCAAGTGGCTCTCGGAAATTCGTGCAAGGCTCTACTGGTTACTGCGGAGGAGGAGGAAAGCTTGAAAAGCCGCCACTCTAAAAAGAAGATGCCCTGCGTACGCGTAGTAACCACCTCATCTGGGTACATGGACACCTCAACACAGTGTGCCAAGGCGCTACCATTCAGCTCCTCCCAGATAAGAGCTTGATAGGGACGCCCATATCCTCTTACAAGATAATCACAAGGAATGAAACCCGGCGCCTGGTTACGGAAGAATGGTTCCGGCTTCGGCTGTAGCTAGGGTAACGGGGTTCTCGTTTAACCTGAAATCGAAAACATCCTACTTGTGGTCTTGGCCCTAACGGGTCACTGCCTTATTGGCAGGCATGCTGCACGCTTGGGCGTCGCTCAAGGACTCATAGCTAGAGATTGGCTCGAGACGGGATTCCAGCGGGATCCGAGAGAAGTAGGGGATCAAGTACGACGATATTGAATTAAAATTTGTTGGTCTACTCTCTCTACTCTTAGCCCATTGCCACTTTGTAAAAATTAACATTTTTAGGCCCTTCTTTGCGTGGTCAGGAGTCCTTTTTAATGGACCCGCCGGGGCTGGGCTTACAACAAAGTTAAAAACATTAACCGGCTAATCAAGTCTTAAGGAAAATGCAAGGGGAATTCTAGGAGCAGTTGTACTTACGACGGTCATAATATTTAGAGGTCAGTTCTTAATTAAATTAAGCTGTTTGTTGTCAAAAATTCAAACCTTCCGCCAACAAAAATATATCGATAACTTTGTTGCCTAAAAATTCTAACAAGTTCGTTCACCAGCAGACTAACACTTTTTTTTTTGATTGATGATTTTTGTTAGATGATTGGTGTATGCTGCTGAACACGCTCATTCTCTTACGTCGGGATAAGAGAATGCGTTTCTTCCTTAACTTAATTTTAACTTAATTAACCTGCTTAACAAAAATTTGCCGAGTGGATGAGGGTGGGGGGTTCTTCAAAAGGGCGGGGAGGAAAGGGATGACCACACACACACACATTGTTTTAGCTGTAGCTACATTTTGTTAATATTTAAAAATTTTATTACCTGAACTTGGACTTGAACTAAGGACCTTGAAGACAAAACACACACGGACGACGCCATCTTCGCCCACACGATTATTCAGCTCACGCGAGAAACCGCAACAAAATCGTAGTAAAAAATTGAAGCGCTTACATACAAATTTATGAAACGTCTGTTCCGCTTGACGTGGAGTCCAATACTAAATTATTGCTAAGTTGTCAGCCTTGTAATTCAATCTGTTCTCTGTTGCTGTGGAACTGATGTATAACGTTTCAAGAGTAAACCGTTTCCTATAGTTACTCTCCTGTTGTAAGATTGTTGTTTTATTTTTTAGGGATTTTACTCTTTGAATAAAGTTTTTACTATACACTTTGGATGCAAAAATCTATATTGTTCAACGTTTTCCAGCTCATTTCAAGAAAAATCTCATTTAGGTCTTCTTAGTAATATAGCAAACTTCCCCCTATGTTTCGTCGCCGTGGAACTTAAGAGCAGTGTGACCAGACTTAAGATCAAATTACGCAGAAAATTTTAGTTTTTGGTATATTTAATTTAATTGGCGGTGTGTCCCACTGCTTCACTGTATTTGGTTTTAATGCCAAGTTGTTTTTATACCCGTTACTCGTAGAGTAAAAAGGGTATACTAAAGTCGTGCAAATGTATGTAACAGACAGAAGGAATCCTTTCCGAACATATAATGTATATATATTCTTGATCAGCATCAACAGCCGAGTCGATTTAGCCATGTCCGTCTGTCCGTCCGTCCGTATGAACAAACAGATCTCAGAGATGGTAAGAGTTTGACATGTATGAAACAAATGCTTCTTATATTTGCAGGCAAATCAAGTTTATTTTCTATTTTTGCCACGCCCCCGAAATTTGAAAAAAACGTTATATCTCCTACAGTTTTAAAGAAAGATGATTCGTGCCTTCTAGAAATAGTTCGCAAAATGTATCGATTTACCGAAGAAATGATAAAGATCGGATAAGCGGTTCTCAAGATATAAGTAAATTAATAATTCACCCCCGCCCCACCGCCTACCACCATTTCACAACGAACACCGCACAATCTTAGAGAGAGAGAGACTTAGAGATGAGCGCAGCACCAGCACTGCATTCAGCTTCTACTTCAGGTACAGAGTATGTTATAGTCGGGCTTGACCGACTTTCTCACTTCTCGAGTTCAAATTTAGTACCTAAACATATATTAGCAATAACTATAATCCCTGAAATTTACAGCAAGATCGGATAATATATAGCCGAGTTAAAAAAATGTTGCACACTTTTCGGATGTTCACCCTCAGGAACGCAGGAACACTGTTAAAAATGTTTTTCATGAGTAACGGGTATATGGAGGAAGCATTGGTTTGTTTTGATTTTGGCGCTCCGCGAAAAAAGTTAAAATAATTATTGTAAACTCGTTCGGTTGACACCAAAAAAAAAAAATATTGTCAAGCGTTTTGCTAAGTGACGAGTGTTTTGCCCTGTAAATTTGCCGGCGATCTGCAAAATAAATTGGTTGGCGCCAGCAGCCGCCCGAAGTCAGGTGCCGCCAGCAGTCAGGTGCCACACCTGTGTCCACCCACTCAGTGATCCTCCCACCCCCACAGTGCATCACAAGGAGTTTTCACGCAAGTTTTTGTGAATCATTAAAATTTGAACCAATATCCATTTGTTTATGTTTAAGTATAAATTTAGTGGTTTTGGTTGACGACGTAAGCGCCACATTACGTTTTACGTCAATTCATTACGTTCTACGTTTACCTCCAAAGCTGTTAGTGCTGACATACAATTAGTGCTGACACTTTTTTAGCTACAGACTTTAATTTTGATTTTGGCCGATTTACAGCCGGAACCTCACTTTAGTTCGAGTGCCCACCGTTTCGCTCTGTTTTCAGTTTCACCCAAACGGAAGCAAAGGCAAATGATGGGGATTTGTGTGAAGTGGGTGTCTGGAGGTTCAAATGGCTAAGTCCTGTAATAAAGCCTTAGTTACAAATTTATTATTTTTTGATGCGGGTTCTACAAATAAACCTGCATCACTCCAAAGCAGCAACCGCTGAACTTTTACTTCGCCTAACCTCAGGCGAAGTAGATATTGTTTTTGTTCAAGAGCCATGGATTTCTGGTGACAGAATCAATGGCTTACGTACACCCAAATACAACCTTTACCATACCAAAGGCAAGGGAAAAATTCGTACATGTATTTTAACCAAAATACATTTTAAAACACTATATCTTCCTCAATTTAGTGATGGTGACATCACTACAGTCAGCCTGGAGCTGGGGAGTTCCACAATCAGGCTGGCCTCCTTTTACTTGGCTCATGACACTGAGAGCCCCCCACCACCAAAAATATTCCGGGACCTAACTGGAAGCAAGAGTCACACTCACACAAGCCTTATTTTAGGTGGCGATGCCAACGCACACCACACACAATGGGGCAGTACAGATATAAATGAGCGCGGTGAATCACTGTACAACTACCTATTACAGACAGATTTGCATATTGCCAATAAAGGGAACGACCCCACCTTTATTATCAAAAATAGAAGAGAGGTTTTAGATATAACCCTCATCTCTGAAGACCTATGTGACCAATTGATCTCATGGAAGGTGCTTCCAGAGCACTCCTTCTCTGATCATCGATACATAGAGATTGTACTAACAAATAAGTGTCCATCACCCATACGGATACAGAACCCAAAAAAGACCAATTGGGAAGTACACAACAAACTTCTCTCTAAAAAGCTTGGATCGTCCCCACCATACACACCAAGTACGGAAAAACAGATAGATGAGCTTGTCGATATGCTAACCTTCGCGTATACGGACTCGTTCAATAGGGCCTGCCCCCCCTAGAAAAATTAAATCCACTTTCAAACCACCTTGGTGGTCTGCAGAGCTGGATAAGCTCCGAAAAGAATGTCGTCATACATTTAACGTAGCCAAATATAACGACCAAACAACCTCTTGGGAGTTATATAAACAAAAGCTAGGTACTTATAAGAAAGCTACAAGGAGGGCAAAACGCTCCTCCTGGACACATTACTGTAGTAATATTGAATCTACTTCTGATGCATCACGGCTCAGAAAGATCCTGGCTAGCTCACCAACCCCGCCAGGACTCTTACAAAAAACAGACGGAACCTGGACCGACTCGAGCGAAGAATCTCTAAGTCTTCTGCTAAGCACTCACTTCCCTGAATGCTCCCTTAACTTAATACCTCAGGTTAGGCCAACCGACCTTTCTATGCAATACGACAAAACCATTGTCACGGAGACCAGAATTAAATGGGCTATCGATTCGTTCGAGCCATTTAAGTCGCCAGGTCTCGATAACATATATCCTGCCCAACTACAACAAACCATTGGGTACACAATGACCTGGCTTTACACAATCTATGTAAGCTGTCTCAAGGTCAACTACATCCCCACTAGGTGGAGAGAAACTAAAGTAATATTCATACCGAAAGCTGGCAAAGCTTCACATGTGAAACCAAACGATTATAGGCCAATCAGCCTATCCTCGTTTCTCCTTAAAACTCTCGAGAGACTTATAGATGCACACCTAAGGCAAACTATTAGTCCCGCTCATCTAGCACACACCCAACATGCATACAGCAAGGGTAGGTCTACTGAAACCGCCCTACACTCCCTGGTCTCAAGGATTGAAAGATCACTTGAAGTAAGAGACTTCTCCTTAGTAGCATTTCTCGACATAGAGGGTGCCTTCAATAACGTCCAACCTAACGCCATCACCTCTGCCTTGACATATGTGGGAGCAGATGTGCCGCTAGTAAGATTCATCGAACAACTGCTAACCAGCAGAACGGTGTACTCCCAACTTGGCGGTGCAACTGCTCGCAGATGTGTAAACAGAGGCACTCCGCAAGGAGGTGTTCTTTCTCCGCTTCTGTGGGTTGTAACAGTTAACCAACTGCTGCGGCTAATGGAGGCGGAGGGACACGAAGTGGTGGCTTACGCGGATGATATTGCCATCTACAAATGTGGAATGTTTCCTCAAACGCTGTGTGACCTCATGCAGACCGCACTGACAACACTTGCTCAGTGGACAAAATCTTGTGGCTTGGGCGTAAACCCGGCTAAGACTGAATTAGTGCTTTTCACCCGAAAGTACAACATTCCTGATCTTATCCCGCCTAAAATCAACGGAGTAAGCCTCGTATTTGGTGACAATGCCAAATACTTGGGTGTCATTCTAGATAAGAAACTACTTTGGAATGACAACATAAATGAACGTATAAAAAAGGCAACCATTGCTCTTTTCTCTTGCAGATGGGGTTTTTCCCCATCCATTGTACATTGGCTTTACACAGCCGTAGTACGCCCCATACTATTCTACGGAGCTCTAGTATGGTGGCCAGCACTCGGAAAACAATCAGCCCTGAACAATCTGCACAAAGTACAGAGAAGTGCGGAAATTTGTATTAGCGGCGCTCTCCGAACGACACCAACGGAAGCGTTAAATACTATTCTTCACCTTCTACCACTAGACCTCGTAGCTAAGCAAATGGCTACCACAACAGCCTTAAGACTACGAGAATCCGATACCTGGAACAGGGGCAATTCGGGACACGCCTCCATACTCGAAGACCAAACGGGTATACCATTAATTACAGACTACTGTATACCACAAACGACGTTCGACAAATGTTACGACGTCTATATCCCAAGCCGAAACGATTGGGACAACCTGCCCCACAGCAGAGCTAACGCCATTAACATCTACACCGATGGTTCTAAGCTCGACGAAAAAGTAGGAGGGGGAGTTTTCTCTCCCAACCTAGATTTGAACTTATCGTTCCGCCTTCCTGACCACTGTAGTGTGTACCAAGCGGAAGTGGTAGCTATCCAGGAAGCTGCCACCTACCTTAGCACACTCACGGTCAAGGAAGGAAATGTATTTATATACTCAGATAGTCAAGCCGCCCTTAAAGCACTTGACTCACACACCAACAATGCTAAAACACTTACTAAATGTCGCTTATCTCTCAACGAGATCGCACGACATTTTAGTATACACCTGATATGGGTACCTGGACACCGCAACATAGAAGGTAACGAGTCTGCGGACAAACTGGCCAGAATAGGAACCACCATCGAGCTCCTTTCAGAGAGGAGCACGATAGGAATGCCTATGGCGACATATAAACTTCATAAAAAAGCAGAAACACTTCGTCTCGCTACGAACCGGTGGAAAAACCTTTCTTCCTGTGCAGTAGCGAGGCTTACGTGGCCAACATTCGACCAAAAACGTACTAACACACTTTTACGTCACAGAAGGGACCACATATCACTTCTGGTAGGAACCCTTACAGGTCACTGTCTCATTGGCAGACACGCAGAACGCCTAGGCGTCATTTACCACGACTTTTGCAGAAGTTGCGGACACGAAGAAGAGGAGGAATCGGTACAACACCTTTTGTGCCATTGCCCCGCCTTGAGTAGAAGGAGACTCAGGACACTTGGTCAACCTCTACTACTCAACCTCTCGGAGACATCCGGGCTAGAGATCCCAGCTCTACTCAAATTTATTCTGTCCACACAATGGTTCAGTAACGAGGACCCACCTCAGTATTAAAAAGGATTAATAGGGAATAAATATGGCATCGCAATGGGCCCAAAGTGGCCTAAGTGGGAGAGCGGCTCGTCGCTCTCAGCCATCGCAACCTAACCTAACCTAACGGGTATATGGAAGTCGGTTAGAGCCGACTTAAACTTACGCTCTCGATTTATAAAATCTCGGACTTAACATGGTGCATTCTCAATGCTGAAACTTCCCGTTACTTTTGATGTCCGTATGGGCCTTTAGGTACAAAAATCCTTGATTCAAGTTAAAAATTCTTTTATCAAGTAAGATTTTTTTAATACCGCAATTCTTGGTTAAACTTTTTCTAAATCTTTTGATCATACATTGAGGTTGTAATAGTCTTAAGTTAACCCAGATTACTTATTACAAAAAGAACAAAATATTCGTTCATGAAGTCGAATTAATTTCAAGGGCAACCCCATTACATGCTTAAAATAAATAAAAGTTGATACATCCCAAAAGTACAAAACGATGGAAAATGTTCAAGGCAATGAAATTTTCTTGATACAAAATCTCTTTATAGAATCAAAGTGGCTGGAAAAATCCAAGACTAAACCATAAGCAAAGGGTTAGGACCAGTTGGGAATCTTAAGGAAAAATTTGTTAAAACAAGCCAACTAAGTTAAGACTTTTTTCAGTATATTGAAGGATTGGTGGTGTTTCTAGATGATTTTCGGGTGATAAACATAAATCTGCTTACAGAAATGGCCAATTACGTCGAGAGTTTTAGTGCGAAAAGATTTTTTTTCTGACTCTCTAAAGACGTGTTCAACACACAAAAATCATTAAGAATCACCACCAACCCTTAAACCTTAGTCCAATGCCTTGTTGCCTAGTGTAATTTAAACTTTGTGTTGCACATTTTTTGTAAATTTCGTAAACAATCCAAGATTTCCTAAAACGTTTAGACTTACTGTAAGTACGAAAAGTCCTTGACTCAAGAACGTTTGTTATAATTTTAACTCTCCTTGTTTAGATTTTCGAATGTTTCGTACTTAATTTGAGTATTTCCAAGAAAAAAACATGCTTAAAATTTTAAGTACAAAAATTAATTATTTTCCGATCGATTCAGAAATCTAAGAGTCGTTTTATCTAAGTTATTTAAATTTATATGGGTTTTAGCGACCTGTTTTTTGTCAAAGTTTTTGCATAGCAGAATTCTAGGCTGAATCGTGGTCTCGTCCCATAGCAAATTGGAGTCCCCAACTCGTTATTCGGCGATATGAAGATTTATAAGGGAGTCTGTGTGGTCGTTTGAATGTGAATATGCAATACAAAAGTCTGCTGATGATAAGATGTGGTTATCTTTGAAACAGCGATCGTTGTACAGACATACCAATTGCTATTCCAAATTGTTGTAATTAATCTCTGTTGATTTGTGTTGATTACATTGAATTGTAACTCTCCACCGACCTCAAGCCAGCCAAAATGCAAAAACTAAGTTATTTAAATTTAATTTATTCGTACTATTGCTTAAGATACCTCCGGAAGAGCTTAAACTTAAATTCCAAAATATCTGTTAATAAGCGCACGAGTATAACTTGTCTCAAAGTCACTGCCTAACTACTCCATATAGACCATAAACAAGAGCTACATTGATTACTATGGTATTTTTCTACTAGCAAGTGTCCAGCGGTAGCCAAACTAGCACCTTATACTCTATTTTTTATGCCTTGCAGATTTTGATATCATTGAACTAAATAAGTTTTGATTTGTAATTTATCTGGCGACCTTTCTAATGTTTAATTAGTGAGTCTAGCAGGCTCTAGGTCCGAAAAAGTTGTGTTTGTTCACAACTAAAAACAACTTATGCATTATTGCACACCAAAAATGAGCTGGTTGCCTATACGGTACCGTTTCATCATTCTCCCGAATGAATCTTCAGTAGGCTTATCGCTGTCGAAACCATCGCTTCACTTGCCTTTCCATACAATCAATGTTTTAATCAGTTGGGAACCTCAAAAAACAATAAGAGTAAAAATAGGTCAGGCTAACAACTTTCAACCTTTTGGTGTACATAAGCTTAAGCTTAGGCTCAAAGTTCCAAACCAAAAGCTAAAGCAGCTTTTTGAGAAAGTTTAGAACTGGCCGTTAAATTTTGAACGCAAGCATTCAAAAAAGCGTTTGCGTTGTTTCTTGAAACTTTTGTTAGTTTCGTTTACAAATCAAGAGAGCGTGCCGTCTCTTATATAAAGTTTGTAATTTATCTGGCGACCTTTCTAATGTTTAATTAGTGAGTTTAGCAGGCTCTAGGTTCTTTTGAGGTTCCCAACTGATTAAAACATTGATTGTATGGAAAGGCAGGTGAAGCGATGGTTTCGACAGCGATAAGCCTACTGAAGATTCATTCGGGAGAATGATGAAACGGTACCGTATAGGCAACCAGCTCATTTTTGGTGTACAATAATGCATAAGTTGTTTTTAGTTGTGAACAAACACAACTTTTTCGGACCTAGAGCCTGCTAAACTCACTAAGTTTTGATTTTATAAAAAAAAGTTGGGTCATCGCAAATAATTAATTAAATATTAACCATTACATTCTTCACCAGGGCCATCTCAGTTCTCTCACTTTTCGAATACTAATTTTTACTCCAGCACGATGTCATTCCTCCCCATGGTGCACTGTACCGTGGCGGTATTTGTGTTGCCAAGATTTATGGGCTTTTGCTTATGAGTTCGGTTTGAGAGTCGACAATGACGAGGACGAGGTGGTGGTCCTGCCACTGTCTCACACTTGAGTGTTTTCCAACATGTCATTGATCGTCGTCTAGTCGACACTCCTATCCACTCCACAGCGTTTTGCATGTTGTTGGGTCCATTACAATAACAAATAAATGGCAAATTTGTTGCTTTTCTCCCTGTGAGTTGCCAGTAATGAGAGTGCCCGCAAAAGTAGACTATGAAAAAGTGCCAAAAGATTTATGCCGCTTTGTATGTGAGCAAATGAGAGCTTGTGCTTGAGCGTGTGTGTGTGTGCGTGTGCGAATGCAGCCATGGCAATAATAAGCTGGGCCCAGCCATCCCTTTCACTCGCAGTGTCTGTGTGCGTGGCTTCGAGAGCTGACAGCAAATAAGACAGTTGTAAATGGAGTAGGTGTCTGGGATGTTCGCATCCCCAGCAATGTGTCGGGTATTAGCTGCAAATCTTTGCGCCCTGCAATGGCAGACGAATTAACAGCACAGCTTAGGTTTGAATAGAAACGGGAGGATGACAGGAGGGGCGGATGGGTAAAGTGGTCGAATTATAGTTGAAATCGGCTGGGAAGATGTCAACTGGAATCGCTGATTAGAATGCCTTTGAAATCGAGTCCTTTGAGTCGACAAGTCCACAAATTCAATTAAGACAAATGTCAAGCCTATTGAATTTCAATTAAACCTTGAACTTTTGCCTTCCCCTTTCTTGTTTAGGTGTCGGCTGGTCAGCATTTGCATCTAAGTGGCGACATGAAGAGCAATGTTTCCGTGGCTGCCCAGCAGGGAGTGTTCTTCAGTCAGCAGCAGGCACAACAGCAACAACCGGGCAACGGACCCAATCCCCAGCAGCAGCAACAACAACAGCAGCAGCAGCAGCCTGGAAGCAATGTGGGGCCCAATCCTGGACAGCAGCAACCAAATCAAAACATGAACAATTCAAATGGTAAGCCACTTCTTGAGTAAATGCCAAAGAGCAGCAGCCTAATCCTTGCCATGTGTCGCTTTTTCAGTACCCTCCGATGGCTTCTCGCTGTCACAAAGCCAAAGCCTGAACTTCTCCCAACAGCAGCAACAGGCGGCTGCAGCCGCCGCTGCCCAGCAGCAGCAGCAACAGCAGGTGCCTCCAAATATGCGTCAACGTCAGACCCAGGCTCAGGCGGCGGCAGCAGCAGCAGCGGCAGCAGCGGCGCAGGCGCAAGCAGCGGCCAATGCCAATGGGCCTAACGGGCCGCTCATGCAGCAGGCGGGCGGAGTCGGAGTGGGAGGCGGCGTAAATGCTGGAGGTGGTGTCAGCGGCGGAGTGGCCAATAATAGTGCAATGAATCAACTGGGTGGACCCATGGGTGGCATGCCGGGCATGCAAATGGGCGGTGGACCCATAAATCCCATGCAAATGAATCCCAATCCAGTTGGTGCCCCCAACGCCCAGATGATGATGGGTGGACCGGGTCCGGGTGGACCAGGACCCAACCAGGCCAAATTCCTGCAGCAGCAGCAAATGATGCGAGCGCAGGCCATGCAGCAGCAACAGCAGCAGCATATGTCTGGAGCACGTCCACCGCCGCCCGAGTACAACAAGGCGCAACTGATGCAGGCTCAGATGATGCAGCAAACGGTGGGCGGAGGTGGCGGGGGTGGCGTTCCGGGCGGTGGTGTGGGTGCAGTTGGCAATGGCGTGGGGGTCGGCGGTGGAGGAGTCGGCGGCGGCGTTGGTGGCGGACGATTCCCCAACAGCGCTGCCCAGGCGGCGGCCATGAGGCGCATGACCCAACAGCCTATACCACCATCCGGACCCATGATGCGTCCCCAGCATGCGGCCATGTACATGCAGCAGCATGGTGGAGCTGGTGCAGGACCTGGACCCCGTGGAGGAATGACCGGTGGCCCATATGGTGGCGGCGGTGGGCCGCCCATGGGTCAGCAGCGACCACCCAATGTTCAGGTGACACCCGAGGGCATGCCCATGGGCTCGCAGCAGGAATGGCGCCACATGATGATGACCCAGCAGCAGCAGCAAATGGGATTCGGACCAGGTCCGGTGCCGGGAGGACCCATGCGTCAGGGACCAGGCGGCTTCAATGGAGGTGAGTGGGAAATGGAAGAGCTTATGGCAAAAATATCCTCAATTTTGTGTTCCCTAGGCAATTTCATGCCCAACGGAGGAGCGAACAATGCGGTGCCCAATGGCGGCAATGGCCAAATGATGTCTGCTCCGAATGTGCCACAAATGCAGCTTACCCCAGCCCAAATGCAGCAGCAATTGATGCGCCAACAGCAGCAGCACCAAATGGGACCCGGTGCCGGCAGCAACATGCAGCAGATGCAACAGCTGCTGCAGCAGCAACAATCCGCAGCTGGTGGCAACAACATGATGTCCGCCGCCAGTCAAATGCAAATGTCCAGCATGCACATGTCCCAGACCCAGCAGCAGATCACCATGCAACAGCAGCAGCAGTTTGTCCAAAGTACAACAACAACCACCCATCAGCAGCAGCAACTCATGCAGATGAGCCAGCAGCAGGCGGCGGGAGGAGGCAATAACAATGGTGGCGCGGGACCAGGAGCAGTGGGAGCGGGCAACTCCAGCAACACGCTAGCCTCAGCCAGTTCCATAAGCCAGACCATCAATTCGGTAGTGGCCAACTCGAATGATTTGTGTCTCGAATTCTTGGACAATCTGCCGGTGGATAGCAACTTCTCCACGCAGGATCTGATCAACTCGCTGGACAATGATAATTTCAATCTGCAGGACTTTAACATGCCGTAGATGCAGATTTGTTTCTTTCTATTTTGTTGCCTGTTGTTGTTAAAGGGTAATCCCCATTTCCCCTCCTCCCGCCCCACTCAAGTTATTTTGTTTGTTATTTGTGTGTAAGTTCTCTCGTTTTTTTAACTGTACTCTAATCGCCCGGGCTCCAAAACACACACATACACACACTGTATTTTGTATATTGTAATTGTATATTGTATTTTGAATTTGTATTTGTATTACGATGATAGCCACAGTCCAAGGCAAGCAACTGGGCGTGGCAAAGCGGCCCAGACATTCCATTTAATAACTATGAACAACTAAAACGAAAAAGTATTTGCAAGTACTTTAAAAGGAGAAATAGAGAGAGAGAGAGAGAGAGACGGCGATCAATCTATCAACACTTAACCACTTGTACTTAAAGCCACGCCCAGTTTGATGCCCACAAAATTTCATTTTAAATACTTAAAATACTTAAACAAAATCAACAAACAGCATGAAAAGAACCAACTACACAAATCACAGGGTTTATAATGACCAGACTAGGCTGAAAGGTTATTTCTCAACGGTGATTAGAAGCAAGCAAATTCAGATGAAATGCAAGTGAAGTGAAAGAAATTAGTAAAAACTTTTAAGTGTTATCCCGATTTTATTATCAATTAATTATAATGAACAAAGTAGTTAAACTCAACGCTTTTCAAAAATCAAATTATCTGTATCGCTATCAGCTCCCAACTTCTTTTCTTTTCGAGAGCAAGAACGAAATTAAATTGCTAGCTAAGTACACATTTCATTCAGGGTTAAGTTTTTCGCTGTCTGACAACAAAGTCATATTAACTTAACAATTGTGTGAATGATTCCGGGTTCACAGGACATTGGCCAGAGAATTTAACATTTTTAAAATTCAGACTGAGTAAACAGCATCGCAATCACTACGAAACAGACTTAAAGGCTTACCTCATCTTGATTACTTTTGCACTTTTCCTTTAGCTTAATTGGTTAAAAACAAATTTCACAGTTAATTTTGCACATAAATAAAAAAATATTAGTTTTACACCTTAATTTTGATAAAGTAAATTTAAAAAATTATGAATTATATTTGTGCTATATAAATTTTGTATTAAATTTAATTGATTTTTTTTAATGAAATGTGTCCTAAGTGAATATAGGTGACTACTAGATTGAATTTGTTTAAATTTGTATATGTTTTTAGGAGATTTTCTATTCTCGATTAAACAAGACTTTTAGGGCTGAAATGACACATTCAGTTTGTAGGAACAATGTTTTGTTTGGCAAAGTCAAGCGTAGTCTGAAGCAAGGTATACTTAACAAGGTAGGCTCACTCGCTCTCTCACAACTCATTATATTTGTGTCATAGAGAGCGAAAGCGTGTGAGTAATATATTTCAATACAAAGCCTACTAAGCTACTAAGTAAAACAAAAAATTCGTCCGCGGAGATGCTTTGCTTACAACAGTTGCTTACTGACTGAAATTTAACAAGTTTTCAAGAGAGGGAGTGAGCCTACCTTGTTTAGAATGCCTTTGTCTGAAGCTCTGAAAACAATGACAAAATCGTTTTCATTATGGTGTTCCCGTTTCCGAGTGAAATAGAAATCGATTTTCTTTCCGAATGCAAATACGAATCGTTAATTCAGCTGAAGGGTAACCTAAAATAATTTCGATCAACACTGCGCATGCGCATGCGCTAATGCGGAATTGCGACCAGCTCGGTTTCATTTTGATCGTTTTTGTTTTCGTTTACATGCAGTTTCTGAGGTACAATTTTGAAGAAATTAATTTTGAATCAAAATGTAACCTCAAGTTAATTATGGATACTTCCAAATCTTCACAATTAAAAGAAAAAAATATTTGATAGACGAGAAGTAGCCGCGTTGACATGAAAATTGTCAACTACTTTTCAGTTCACTGACTCAAAGGCAAAACTTTTGAAACCGAATAACTTGATCGTTTTTCGGAAACGGGAACACCCTCTGATTTCGCATGATCTGATCGAAATCGAAAACGGGAACAGTTCTGTATATTTTCACATTCTCCGTCCTTTCTCATCTTGGGGAACCCTGTTTTAGATCAGAGTTCCCCAGGCATACCCCTAGGGCAGCAACATACTCGCCAATGCACACCAAATACTTGCCCTTGCCTAAGTCATGCTTTCAATGTGTGTTAGAGAGAGAGACTCAGATACATTTTCGAGCTCTCTGTCCGGGAATCCTGTTTTAGATGTTTTTAAGAGTCGGGTCGTGTGCAGACACACAAAGTGAATCGGGTTTACCTTAGCACAATGGGGGTGCTAAGAGTTTTGTTCTACTGGCAAACATTCAACTTCTCTTTTAACGAATGTTTATTACGGTTACACGCGAATGGTCAAAGTGACACTAAAGTAAAAATATTAAAGCTGATTGGATTGTCCCTTCATGCACCTTTCTGTATTTGTTTCTCAGAAATATACAGGCCTGTTTCCGTTTTCGATCAAATCATGCGGAATCGAAATAATTAAATCTCCAGAAACCGACTGTGTTTTCCGGCTTTTTGAGTTCAAATTTTCACACTCTTGATAGAGAAACGTTTCAACCGAATTCTTTTTTATTTTCTTGGAAATCACATCTCTAATTCTTTCCGATCAATCGGATTCGAAAACGAGAACAGGCCTGATAATTTCTTCTCTACTTTCTATAAATATTTAAAAAAAATCGGCGTTGACCTTGACAGACCTTCTGTATACGGACAGAGAGGCAGACATACCGAAATCCTCTTGGCTTTCTGTAGCAGAGTTCCCCAAGAAGAGAGCGCTTAACGTGACATACACACAATGAACTATGACATCGGCAAGTAAGTTCGTGCTCCCGGGGCTATCGCCGGGCATCTCTGTTCTATAGGGTCGGAGAAAATTCCGTCTGGTTGTTATATTCTCACTGAGCGTTGCAATGCCCGACAGCCCGTTTTACATAAAGGGGATATAAATTGGTTCCTATGTACTTATATATCTAAATCTTGTCTTAAATATATTAATACGTACCCAGAAGAATAATTGCTCAGCAGAACAACATGCTCCATGATCAGGTATAATTTAGCAATATTCTTCCGAATGAACTCGAGTAATGCGGCATCATAATTGCCCATTTGAGGTATCATGATGCAGGAGCATGTATCAAAGAAATAGTATGCTCCTTTAAAGTGATACTGCTCCCTCCTTCAGCAAAAACTACTAGATGCAAAAGTTTTTTCTGATACCTGCACATTCAAAAAAACAATTAGAAGATGAAAATGGTTGGATATTCCGGCCCATCCAAGGAATGAAAAACGGTGGATTCTTTTTTGTTTCCCAATATATTTCGAGCCCACATCGGGGTCCGTCTTCAGGGGGACCAACCATTTGGATTTACACAGATAGGGTCGCTAAAACCACGACATTTAGAAAATGTTCTTGAGAATAAGTGAAGGCTTTGAATATGAGAACCGAAAACCATTTACCGTTATTGTTGGAACCGATAGCACCTGAACGAAACTGAGACGTCAGTACCGGTACAATTTCGGTTTTTTATACCCGTTACTCGTAGAGTAAAAAGGGTATACTAAAGTCGTGCAAATGTATGTAACAGGCAGAAGGAATCATTTCCGACCATATAAAGTATATATATTCTTGATCAGCATCAACAGCCGAGTCGATATAGCTATGTCCGTCTGTCCGTCTGTCCGTCCGTCCGTCTGTCCGTCCGTCCGTCTGTCCGTCTGTCTGTATGAACACCTTGATCTCAGAGATGGTAAGAGATAGAGGTTTGACATGTATGGGACAAATTCTTCTTTTTTCTGCACGCAGATCAAGTTTGTTTCAAATTTTGGCCACGCCCCCTCCCGCCCCCGCAATTTGGAAAAAACGTTATATGTCCTACATTTTTAAAGATAGACGATTTGTTTCTTCTAGAGATAGTTAGTAATTAGCAAAATGAATCGATTTGCCAAAGAAATGATGAAGATCGGATGAACGGTTCTCAAGTTATAAGCAAAAAAGTGAACCGAGCCCCCCCGCTACCCACCCTAAAAAAATGTTGCATACTTTTCTGATGGTTACCCTAAGGAACGCAGGAACACTGTTAAACATGTTTTTCATGAGTAACGGGTATATCGAAGTCGGTTAGAGCCGACTTTAACTTATGCTCTCGTTTCTTCATCATCTGCTTCAATTTTGCGACTGAAGATAGTCTTCTGAACCACAAAAGTACAGCTGAGGTGGCCACAAGCACAAAAGCGAGAGAAATCCCAATGCTTGTGCAGTCGAACTTTTTTATACCCTTGCAAAGGGTATTATAATTTTGCCCAGAAGTTTGCAACGCACAGAAATATTCATTTCCGACCCTATAAACTATATATATTCTTGATCAGGGCGACGAGCTGAGTCGATTGAGCTTTGTCCGTCCGTCTGTCTCTCCGTCTGTCCGTCTGTCTGTTTCTACGCAAACTAGTCTCTCAGTTTTAAGGCTATCGAGCTGAAACTTTGCACAGAGTCTTCTTTTTACTGCACACTGCTAATATGTCGGAACCGACCGGATCGGATGACTATATCTTATAGCTGCCATAGGAACTATCGGTCGAAAAGTGGGTTTTTGTGAGAAAACTTTTTTGTTCTTAATGTAAACGCCTTCCGCTTCGACAATTATTAGTTTTGTACGCTTTTACTTAGATTTGGAAGTTTTTGTCAAAATCGGATGACTATATCTTATAGCTGCCATAGGAACTATCGGTCGAAAAGTGGGTTTTTGTAAGAAAACTTTTTTGTTTTTAATGTATACGCCTTCCGCTTCGACAATTATTAGTTTTATACGCTTTTACACAGATTTGGAAGTTTTTGTCAAAATCGGATGACTATATCTTATAGCTGCCATAGGAACTATCGGTCGAAAAGTGGGTTTTTGTAAGAAAACTTTTTTGTTTTTAATGTAAACGCCTTCCGCTTCGACAATTATTAGTTTTATACGCTTTTACACAGATTTGGAAGTTTTGGTCAAGATCGGATGACTATATCTTATAGCTGCCATAGAAACTATCGGCCGAAAAGTGGCTTTTATCAGAAAAATGGTTTGTTTTAATGCTGACGTTCGTAAACTCTGTTGTATTAAAACATTTGCAAGGGTATTAAAACTTCGGCAAAGACGAAGTTAGCTTGGCCTTCTCGTTTATTACGAAATTTCTTACTTTTATTTTTTTTTTTCTATATTATGAACTTTCTTTACACCAAATTTTTAGACTGAATATGTGACATATTTTCAGACCCCAGATATAACGTAACGCCAAGTACTGAGTCAGTTGCTGATCAATCATTGCTTAATGATGAAATAAGTTGTAATACTTCTTTATCAGAAAGAACCGACAAGGTGATATTGGATTCCATAAAGACTTTTCTCGCGCTTAAACTTGTTGGAAATCTTGAAAACATTCTTCGCTTGTGGTTAGAATTCTTCCAGAATTGTATGAGAGTTCAAAAGAGATCTTTCTGTTCCAGTTATCTTAGAATTTCATTTTTCAAAAATTAAAAACGGTAGTACATACCTACATACGTACCGGTATACCAAAATAAAACTCCGGATACCGTATCGGAAAGGGAGAGGGAACCTTTAACCGAAACATTCATTTCGGTACGTACCGAAACCGGAACCGAAGTTTCGATTCGGGATAAAGCCCTGCTCTCCAGGATTTATCGGAAGATTTAGCTTTGGCAACATGTTATTTCCTCGACGAAAATATTTTAAGAGAAAACTGAATGTCCGGTTGATTCACTAAGTAGTAGAGCTGTAAGCATAAGTCCTCTCAATCTAAACAGATCTAAAATCCAAGGCCATTGTTTTGACACCTTTTGAACGAAGTCTTGGACTACATCAGGAAATCTAAGGCCAAAACCAAACCCTTATCCAACAGAACCATTTACTTCAAGTTACCCGACCAAAAGTGCGGATGCACAACGCAGTCGTTATTTATACTTTTGTTAAATTTATGCGCCCTATTAAGAAATCAAAAACGATATGCATATAATCGATACAATCGATGAATCATTTAAAATAATAACAACCAGATAGTTAGAGTATGAACTGGACATGCGCGAAGACAGTTTTGAACATTACCGATAGGGTTGGGTCGGAAGGAAATGAGAATTAAATAGAGCTGAAATATTTCAAAACTTCAACCATGAGCTTAAGGAAGTATAAATCTCTGAAAACTATGAGCAGGTTATGCGTTTGCGGTTAGTTGTTCACCGATGTTTGGAAAATACAAGAAGGGCGACGTGATGTTATGTTATATCAATGTTAGTTGAACTGTCCAAAGTAAAATGAGGCTCTCAGCCATTTATATAGACTATAAAAATGTGCTGCTAGGCACAGTGTAGTAGAGTTGGGATGATTTTCTAAATTACCAGAATTTTCAGAATGTCTTTTAAATCTTTATTAAAAACAATCTCTTTCACTTGCATTTCATAGGAATTTATCTGCAGGTCGCCAACTAAATAGATCAAAATATTTGCTATATTTTAATTAGCAATTTTAAACCCTACAAGAAAAGCAAACAACCACACACAAAATAATTGTACATTTTAGATGGTATTTAATTTTATTTAATTTTTTATAAATGTATGAACAAAAATTTAACAAACGCAAAAAAAAATGGAACTGGCAGACGAAAAAGAGCAAAAATATTGGTGATATTTTAAAACCACAAACAAAAAAGTGAAAAGCAAAAACTTGAAGAAAAAAAAACAGAAACTAAATTCAAGCAACAGTTATTATTATAGATTATAATTATTATTGTACATTATATTTTTTTGTAAACATTAAGTTCAAATGGAATTTTAAACACTCACACAAAACGCGGAGCAACAATGCGAGAAATAAGCAAACAAAACATATTTCACATAGAATATATATAGAAGCGTAGTTTTTGGTAGTGCAACCTAATTATGAGTAGTTTGTTAAATGAATTGATAACTATATACAACCACACACACACATACACACACACACACTCACACATATATATACAATTACGATTAATGTAGTCACTAAGCCGCCACAAAATGGAGCAAGAGAAAGTGTTTCGCATATTTAGCAAAAAACGAAAAAGACTGGCCAAGCCAGCCAAACAGCCAGAGAAATGCCCACTTAAAAACGCCGAGATTCCAGCAAATGAAATTAACTTATTAGAGCAATTCCATTTAAGTCCATAAGTTTAGAGGCCATAGACATTTTTTGGAGCAAATTGTGTTTGCCTACTTCCAGAGACCGAGACAACTCACAGCCATTTTTTGCGGATTCATAGCCAGCACACACGCCTAGCAAATCAAAGCGGACGCACGAAAGCGAAAACCAGAATGGAAAAGTATTTAAGCCACAACCTAACAAAATTATTAATACAGTTTATATGATAGAGAACATACGCGAATTGTAGTTTGTAAAGTGAGCAAAAACTTGTTTATATTAAAAGGAAACCCGCAAATTATATATACACATTATTATTAAAAACAAATTATATATTATATATATATACACACACATACACAAGCGCATATGCATAGCAGGGGTGGGATCAGCCTTACCCTTACTATAATGATTATTATGATTATTATTACATACATACATACATACATATATATATATATTATATTTAAACCAGAGAGCAAACTAGCGATGTTCAGATGCCACCTCGACATTAGCAGTTCCATTTTCTGAATCAAAACTCAAATCTCAATTAAATGCAAGCAAGAAACAGCTGCCAGCGGCAAACCAAAACTTTAAACAACAAAAGTAAAACATTTACTTTTAAATCAAATCCTTTTTCGTTCAATTGGGTGCATACGTACGAGAATATATGGATAAGTCTTTTGTTTGCCCAACAAATTGTCCTCGAGAGAGTTCAAGAGCAAAAATAAAAAAAAAAACAGAAAATGTTTGACTAACAACCAGAGCAAACATTTTTTTAGAATCCAGAAAAAGGAAAAAGTAACAAAAATAAAATAGTAAAAATATTACTTTTGTAAATAAATTGAACAACTGTGTTTTTTATTAAGTCCAAAGGGGGATAAAGGGTAAGTAACAGCAAAGGCACTACAAATATAGATACCACCGCATCACAGGATCCAATGTCTGCTCCCAAGAACAATCGCTTTTTGCGTCACACACGGATAGCTAAATTTCAAAATATATATCCTCGGCGCTAGAACCCCGGCGAAAAGTATAGTAAGTAGTAGTAGCTCTCTACCAGGCTTATACTTCGCTAAAAAAAAATCGATAAAGTACGCTGTGCGAGCTAGAAAGTAATAAACAATATGTAATAATTCGTCTGCACATGCGCGACTGGAAGTTGAAATAAAAATGGAGAAAAAATCTAATGGAAATAAGGGGGTGCAGTGTTCCGATTCTGAGTATGAACTTAAAAAATAGATCAACCCAGAAATGATAAAACAAGAAATGGGTAGTGGTTTTGGGAAAGTAACAAGTAATTTCCAGAAGCTATTGTTTTTATTTTAAAAGCTACGGTGCGTCGCGGCGGAGGCATTCGGATGGGACGCGCTATAAGTGCCACCTTAATTTTTAAGTGCAGGAATTAGCTAGGAGAGCAGAGGTCTAAAAAAGTTAAGGCTTTTTAAAACACTAGCTGAACCCGCTGCGACTTCGTCCGCGTCAAGGTTTGAAAAAGTCGTGTAGCTCTCTGAACACTGTGTTTGTACATAATCTATTTGTTAAAAAGCTAATTTTTTTTAATATCATTGGCTAAATTTTAAGACTGTTTTGTATTTACGGTTGATTGAAGTAAATCAATCTGGGAAAAGAGGATTAAGTAGGGCGTGGAAAATGCAGGGGCATTCTATCCCATTCCGTCGCACAGTGGCCGGCTTGGCCGATTTAGCGTTGCAAAAATCAAAAATCGATAGTCTTTTTTTACCGCTTCAATTTAATTTAAGGGGGGTATTCTCCATGTCAAGGCTGTTTTTTAAAAAAAATCTTATTTGAAAACGCAAAGAGTTTTTCCAATGATGTTTTTATACCCTTGGAGAGGGTATATTAAAATTGTCCGGATGTTTGTAACGCATAGAAGGAAGCATCTCCGACCACATAAAGTATATATATTCTTGATCAGCATGACGAGCTGAGTTGATATAGCCATGTCCGTCTGTCCGTCTGTCCGTCCGTCTGTTTCTATGCTATCTCCTCCGTCAGTTTTAAAGCTATCGTAACCAAACTTTGCACGAAGTCTTTTGGTATAAATACGCTGCACATTTGTCGGAACCGGCCGGATCGGATGACTATAGCATATAGCTGCCATAGGAACGATCGGTTGAAAAACTAGTTTTAGTGAGAAAAACTTTTTTGTTTTCAATGTTATCGCTCCCAACGCTCGTATTTATAAGTTTTTAGTGATTTCACATAATTTCACCAAGCCATTTTGAAATCGGACAACTATATAGTATAGCTGCCATACAAAAGTTAGGTCTGAAAAAAAGTCTTAGTGAGAAAAACTTTTTTGTTTTCAATGTTATCGCTCCCAACGCCCGTATTTATAAGTTTTTAATGATTTAACATCATTTCACCAAAATTTTTCGAAATCGGACCTCTATATAGTATAGCTGCCATACAAACTGTCAAGCACATATCAAGCTCCAAGGGTATATAAACTTCGGTCGAGCCGAAGTTAGCTTGCCTCTATTTTTTTTATTATGTTACAAACAGATTAGAGTAAAGAAAAAAATTTTTACTGCTTCGATGCGATGGCTGTTCCTAAAGTTATCGGCCGTCAAAGTGGGTGTCCAAAAAATAAGGTATGGTGCTGGCGGCCTTGAGTCAAGGTCTCCAGGATGTCTGAAATAAAAAATAAAAAAAGAAAAAAATATATGTAATTCTGGTCTGAACCTCGAAAAAAATTTTGTGATTTTTTTTTTACAAAATGGCGGCCATTAAAAAATGGAAAATCGATTTTTGGCTACTTTTTTGTAGTTTAGTGTACAAAAAAAAAGTAAACATTTTTTTAAAATTATGATTGAGGTTCAGACCAGAATGGTGACAATTCTGCGTCGATTTCAGTTTTGATCATCAAAATCGGTTCAGTGTAACTGGAGATATCATGGCCGCTAGTTCGAAAAACGTGGTTTCGAGAAAAACGCGTTTAAAATTTCAAATAACTTTTTTGGGCAACAAAAACAAAACAATCAAAAATCCAAAAATGCAAATGATCAAAATCGGTTTAGTAGAACTGGAGAAAAGTGGCTTGGCACTCCGAAAAAGTTGCTTTGAAAGTAACCAAAAATTTTACAAATCTCTATAAATATAAAAGAGAGTGTCCTGATTCAATGACTGGTTGGCAATCATCGCACAGCCTAAACGGTAAGAGATAGAGTGCTGTAATTTGGACAGGAGTTTCTGTTAGTGGTGAAAGTGCGTAATAAGACGGGGTTTTGGTAAATTCAACCCGGAAAAGTCGGAAATGCGTGGGAAAAGTTTGTATGGGAAAAATGTTATTTGGCTTGAAACTCGAAGTTGGAAAATATGACATGACGTTCGGAAAATTCTGCATGCAAAATTACAATTTATCATCCGATTGACTTGAAACTCGGTTTGTAAGGTCAAAATGAGAATTCATTTGTGTTTTCATTTTCCGATGTTGGAAATACCGCACGGGATGCCCACTGGGAAGTGGATGGTATGCTGGTGGAATGCGAATGGGATGTGGGTGGTATGTTGTTTTGGAGGTGGGTGGGATGTGGGCGGGAAGTAGGCGGGAGGTGGTTGGTGGGATTAGGGTGTGCATTGGTTCTATACTGTTGAAGGCGCAGCGAAGCGCGACGGGATATTTGCTAGTATTATATACTTACAGATATTAGTCGGTGATGCCAGCTGCATACAGCGGACCTTCCTCATTTTCAAAAAAACTGTTTTCAGCAGCAGCTCTCTTTGCTCTGCGTGCCATTCTGCCTTCTTTAGATGCGGCCGCAGCTTTAGTTTCTGAGCGATTTAGTCGGTAGTAGCATTTCGTAGGATAGCCTTCGATAATTATCGATTAAAAGCCGATTAATAATCGATATCGATCTGGGCGACAATATCTTACCATACAAGTTCAAGAACCAGCCGTTATATCACAGTTTTATTGACTGAATATTTATTTGATTTGATTTGATTTATTGAACTTATTTCCTAGTGCTACAAGATAAACTTATAAATTAATGCACTAGTCACAATGATTTAGAACTGGGGTTGACAATCACAATTTACTAAGACTTAGTATTAATTAAATAAAATATAATAAATGAAATAAATAAATAAAACTATAAATTAAGGCATTACTTTTAAGTTACAAGCCTAATTTATTAAAATTATTACTTTATCTATTCAATTAATTATTGTTTATTCCCTATCTTTTCCCTAGCTTTCCCTAACTTTCCCTAATTTTCCCTTACTTTTCGTTACAAATTTGATTTGGCTATGTAACGTGATTTTGTAGGTGTGTCTTTAGATTTTTATAAAATTGCGCTGCGCCGCTTGTACCTTTTAGATAGTTTGGTAGCTCATTCCAAATGCGAACAGCATGAATGCCAAATTGTCTTTCTGACATGAGCAGCTTATGTCTTAAGGACACTAAGTTATTTGTTCGACTAGATGTAGAAAACTGAAGCTTGTCAAAGAGATAGTTTGGTTCTTTTTTATATATAATTTTGTGCAGAAGTATTAAAACCTTAAAGTTTGTCCAAGATTTAAGAGGGAGGTTAAATAATTTTAGTGAAAAGCTAAAGATGTGGTCTCTGCGTCTTAATCCATATACATATCTAGCTATACTATTATGAGCAACTTTTAGTTTGTCAAAGTGTATGGAGTCACAGTTTGCAAACACCTCTATACCATAGAAAAGCGTTGGCAACAGGAATGCATTTGCTATCAGTGAGCGAATATGTGTTGGAAGATATTGTTGCGAAAGAGTGAGGTTTCTTAATACTCCATATGTTCTTCCTACAGCTTTCACAATATGGGTATTCCAGGATAGGTACCTGTTAAAATAGAAGCCCAAGTTTTTAGCTTGTTCAACATATTTAATAGGAGAGTTGTCAATTAATAAGGGACGGATGTTGCTTACACTTAAATGTTTTTTACATATAATTAGACATTTAGATTTGGTTGGATTTAAGCAGAGGCCATTATGTCTTGCCCAGCTGGAGATTTTTAGTAGCTCATTGTTACAAATATCTACACACTCATCTAGTTGGATTAATGGACGGCTTACATATAATTGGACATCATCAGCGTACATATGACAATCACTGTTATGCAAAATATTGGGCAAGTCATTAACATAGATGGTAAACAGTAATGGACCAAGGACGGATCCCTGAGGAACACCACGTTTAACATGTAGTAACGAGGACTTAGAGGACGATACAACAACAGATTGACACCTATTTGACAGATAGGACTTCATTAAATTTAATGCTGTATTTGAAAAATTGTACATTTTGTTAAGTTTTGTGCACAGTATGTCATGGTTAACATTGTCGAAGGCTTTACTGTAGTCCAATAACGTGAGAAAAGTCACTTTACCATCATCCATTTCTTTCCGGATATCCTCAACAACTTTTAGAATAGCTGTGGTGCAGCTTCTATTCTTCCTAAAACCGGATTGCTTATCGTTCAATAATAATTTATTGGTCATAAATCGCCGGATTTGATCTGCCATTAGGTGCTCAAGAATCTTTGACAGATAAGGTAGTATTGCAATTGGCCGAAATTTGTTGTCAGATTTTAAAATGGGAACTATCTTAGCGGATTTAAACATTTCGGGGAAGACGGATGTTGTAATAGCGGTATTAAAAATGTGCGTAAGGTGTGGCAAAATTTGTGGAAGAAGAATTTTAAAAATTTGGGGTTTAGTTCATCCAATCCAACTGCATTAGATTTAATTCTAAGAATACATTCAAGAACATCACATTGACTAACACATATAAAGTTAAAGCTACTATCACAGGCGTTGTATGGTAAACTGTTCAGGTACATATTATGGGTGACATAATACAAATTCATTGTTGAGTTGGTTAACATCAACATCTGAGATAATTTCCTTAGGCTGTTTCCCAATACCCATTTTTTGGATTTCATTCCATGTTTGCTTATTATCTATTGCTCGGCTGAATTAATCAGAATAATATTTCCTCTTCGAGGCATTTATCAAATTCACTACGTTTTTTCTTGAAGCCCTAAATAACTTATAGTGTGACTCCGTCTTGTATCTTTTCCATTTACTGTATGCTTTGTCTCGTTCAGATATAGCTGATTTGATGTTATGGTTGAACCAAGACCTTTGAGAAGCCTTAGTAATACAGCAGAGACTTGTTCTTATTGCTAACGAAAAAGAGGTCAAGAAGAGTATTATTACTATGACAAAAATGAGTGGCTTGTGTATTATTTACCAGTGCCAAACCTAGCGACTCTATATTATCCGTTAGGTGATTTTCTAAAAGCACGTTAGAGTTAAAGTCACCAGTCAAGACGATATCTCTATAGTCTAAAGAAATGTCAGAAATAAGGTTTGTCAAATCAGTATAGTCGGTATCACGATGTGGTCGATAAATGCAGCCTATAAGTAATTTGAGATCGTCAAGATGGTTATTAATTATGGATAAAAACAAATACTCAATCGTACTTTCTGTCGGTTGTTTACATATAATTTTGGTCTTCAGTCTTTTGTTTACGTACATTGCAACTCCTCCCGCATGACCTACACGATCTGAACGAATAACATTATATCCGTCACAGTTAATAGACGAATCACACAAATTAGACATAAACCAAGTTTCGGATACACATATAACATCAACGTTCGAATTCACAAACAAAAATCTAAATTCTTCCATCTTTATGGACAAACTTTGTGCATTTATATGTCAGATATGTAGTCCACTATGTTGTTAAGTTAAAACTTGAATCATTGCATGACTGTTCGCATTAGTATTGCTTATGTTATCCAGCATTATAGACACTTAAGAGTTTGGTAAATAGAGATGCACGCATAGTAGCAGACAATAAGTTGAAGTAGAATGCATACACAATCCTACGCAAAAAGCTTACAAACCTAAATGTAACGAAAAAAAAATAAGAGAAGATTTGACATAAACTAAAATTAAAATTAAGACTGCAGCAAGTGACTATTAAATTAAGAGCGAAAGGAGCTCTGAAGAGTGCGCTCCGTTTCAATGTTCTCCGAGTGTGCAGCCAGGTCTTGAGAGTTGACGGTTGCAGCTTCCAGCTCAGCTTCTAATGTTGAAAGCTTTTGCTTGCTCTCAACGCATATAATCTTATCAGAAGCTTTTACATGCACTACCGCTCGCCTAGTGAACACTGATGTTAGAAGTTTCTTTCTCTTAAGTTTCATTGCCTCTTTAAAGATTTCGTAGTTGGGCCTGGTCAGCTGCTCATTTAAATAGATGGGACTTGGTGAATCATAACCTAGCATAGTAATATTTAGTTGTTTTTTATCGCGCCGGTAAGCACCCACTGCACGCAGCAGCATAGCTTTATCCCTCACGTGCTCCGTTTTGATAATTATAATGGGGTCTGTGATAGTGTGCGCCGTCTTCTTTCGATTTATACGAAAGATTTGTTTCAGTCTGGGAGCTGGAGTAAGTTTTAGCTCCTGGCAGAGTGTCTGGAACATCAGTGCCAAGTTTTCACCCTCCATGTATGGAATTCCGTGAAGCCGTAAGTCGTTGGCTATGCTAGCATTAGCCTCAGCCGCACTTAGGGCTACCAATCTCGCCTCCAACTCACCAACCTTGGTTTCCAGGGTGCGAACAAGGCTTGCCTCATTCTCTAGTCTCTCCACGCGCTGGGCCAGCAGCTGCATATCAGCAGAGATGCGAAGCATAGTCTGATTGAACTCAGACACAATACGATTCTCCATCTCTTGCATATTGCCTTTAAAGAGAGAGTCGCCTGTTCCTCGAAAAGCTGGTTGATCAGTTGCAACAACTTGGGGGATGGAGTATCCGATATCCGTCCTGATCTCAGCTCAACACCGGTGTTCTCACGGACACGCTTGGGTGCATTGGGCATAGCTGTTGATTTAGTTAGTGACTGTTCTGGGTCGGTGTAAGTTTGACAAAAAGGTTTTTTGTGTCGGCTTTCTTAGGGCCGATTTCACATCTTCTACATAGAGCTATTTGTCACATAAACTAACAAATAGCAGTGTAAATTCGATGACTATCTGACACATAGCAGCTATCTGGGAGAACAGAAATCGGTCCTTAGTGTTTGTGTTTGCGTGTGTGAGTGTGTCAACTAGAATTTTTTCTTTTTAAAGTTAATTTTTGGCTAGATGCCGGTGTAAAAACACAGCACTTCGGTGTAGGCCAACTTGCCTTGAAAAATTTTGATAAAAAGTTATTTTTACGGATTGAAAATAGCAAAACAAAGCGAAAAGAATTAATATTTCGTAGAGCGGCTAAAAATTGCGGCTTGCTTCGATGAGTATCGATAACGATATTTACTGAAAAATTTCTCGTTTTAGCGAAAACATTGCTCCACTAAAAAGGCCGTATCTTCTAAAGTATTTCGAATTTCAAAAAAATGCCCTTGGGGCGATATTCTCAAATATCCAAGCTATAAAAAACTGCAAAAAAAAAATCGAAAAAAAAATTTTGCACATGGAGAATACCCCCTTAAAACTGAGGGAGGAGATAGCATAGAAACAGACGGACGGACGGACGGACAAACGGACATGGCTATATCAACTCAGCTCGTCATGCTGATCAAGAATATATATAATTAATGTGGTCGGAGATGCTTCCTTCTATGCGTTGCAAACGTCTGGACAATACCCTCCGCAAGGGTATAAAAAATCATTTTGGGGCGTGTAGTGTCGCCAGTCTCTGCTTAATAAGTTTTTTTTTGGACCGCCCAAAAGCTCGCAACAGCATATTCTTGCGATTGATCTCGTTAGAACAGCTGTTACGCAGCCGGAGAGAAAGCGTCTTACAGGCCTAAATGTCAGTGGGGTTGGAGAAATGGCGCCCACTCTCAGCAGCACTGTTAAAAGGTTTCATGCGCGAGGCAATTAGACACACACAGTCTTTTCAATTTTGATCTCGGTCCAGCTCAGACGTATTTTGTCTCAAAGTTTATTTCAAGTGTCGGGTACAGCAAGTTAAAGCTGCGTATTAACAAGAGTTATAAAAGAAAGTGTTGATCGCAGAAGGCATCCAGAAAATTATTCCCAGAAAACTACCACCTTTGGAAAAGCATCTACTGAAGCTGTATTTTGTGGAGGCCAACTTGGTGAGTTTAACCTCAACCAGAGTGAAAATTTTTTTTGGTAGAATGTCTTGTCGCCCCTGACCAAAGTTAACCTGGAATATTCGACCTGCTTGCAGGTTTGGCCCCTAGTGTATATTTACACAAATTTTGGCAACAATAACTACGACTTACATACATATAAACACATGACCGGAGAGAAGAGATCCATATAACGGCAATTGCGGTGTTCCAGTTCCGAAGTTCCCTTCCCACCAACAGTCAAAGAGAGAGACACAGCCAAACTACATCTCCGCACAGGCTCGGCAGTTGGTGCGAAACCGGAGCGCAGAGTGGCGGCCACCGCTCTGCATCTAATCGTGGTTGGGGAAAGTCAGCAGAAAAAGTCCGGAGAAAGTGCGAAAATCCTTGCTAAATAATGGTCAAAGTCGGTAGCGAAAACTTCGTGCAGTAAACCCCATAATCGAAGCTCAATTTTTGTTGCAAATTTTTTTTTGTTACCTAACCTCAAAATTGTGGCGGCAGCCATGTTTTTTTGTATGTGAGTGGAAAATTTATTATTCGCTCCAAGTTTTCTGTGGATCAATTGAGATCTGTCCGGGATGAAACGAAATCGATGTTTTATTATTAATTAATTTGTAAAGTTTTGCGGTTCCCCAAAGTGAGCCAACAGCAGTGGCAGAAAAAAAAAAATTTTAGAAGTGTCGCATTTTTGCGGTAAAAAGAAACTAAAAAGAAGAGAGCGAGAGAGTGATAGAGATTGAACGGGATACATACTAAATTACAGTAACGAATGCAAGGGTAAAGGAAGATATGCAAGCAGTGGAATTCTGTGTTAACACGGCCTAAAGTCAAGTCTTAGCGTTTGCCTATCTTCGTTTGCCAGTGATCTTAATTATTAGGGAAGGTCATGAGAGAATATGCAACTTGACTAAGCAAAGAGATTAAAGTCAGTGTGGTTGCCTCGGCTCTCCGTTTTTTTTTGTTAAAGTTTGGCTTTTGTGCACAACCTCTCCATGCAATAATTTCTTAATTCCAACCAATCAGACAACAGTGACTCCGCAAAGTATCCAGACCACTGGGAGCGCTTCCATCGTGGGATTTCATCTGGTGAGTGAACCGATCTCCAATTATTATTACTCAAATATGCAAATTATTCTGTGGTGAGGTCACACAATCGTAAATATTAGTGTATTTGCCAGTTTATCTTTTTCATTTTTTTTTATAATTTTTTTGGCTATGATGAAACGGGCTCTGCAAGTGAAGGTATTATTTCGATTCACCCTATTTCGGTAATTTAGCAGTTGCTTTGCCTGTGGAATTGCGTATTTGCACCTAACTTCTGAGCCATGTTGTGTTTGTACAATTGAAAACAACCGAGTCAAAAACAGAAAAAAAAAATATAACAAAACCAAGAAAGACTTCCAGAGTGTAATTCCTTTTCGTTCTCTTACCACGTTTTTTTTTTTTTTCCTTGCCCTACTGTGTGCTACCTTTTTGTTGCGTTAAATGAATTATACCCTTCTGGCCTTAATAAGCAAATTACTTAAGCTTAAAAATATACGAGATAAATAACCGCTTGAAATTGTATAACTAGGATGTTAGAATTTAACCATGAAGTTTTATATTAATAATAATTGCCTTAAAATGAATATTTGCTAAATTTCTCTTTTGGGGGGTCCATGTGTCGCAGCAATGAAGGAGAGTAGCCAGCTTTGAACTTCCTCTTTAGGGATCACTAATGGGAATGTGGAAAGGGCATAGTGATCAAGGATGGGTGGGCATATGGTTGTGGCAATGACATCAGGCACAACTCGAGTTCAAGTTGGAGTGGTTACTTGATTGGTTCTAGCTGTCTCGTCCATTCTTCTGTTTCTTTTCAGTGTATTTTTTTTGTTGTTTTCGAATGAATTCTTATCTAGCTAAGCACGCGAAAATTTAATAAGTAATATAATTTTGGCAGCGAGCGCTTTGCAAGACGGTTCCGTACCCTTCCCAATCCCATTCTACCGACTATCAGCAGGCCGGATACCACCGCGTGCTCCGTTCTTTGGCAAATTACCATCTGCTCGTCCGCTATAGCGTATATCCCTTTCTGATAGGTGAACTGCTACAGTTATTAATATTATTATATTATTATTTGGCGCCCAACGTGGGGCCTTATCGGCCAGCCCCGACCTTCAAAGTTTTGTTTTAGTCACAAACACCTGACTAGATTTTCTCCAATTGTCCCAGATATGAATTCATTTATATTTAATTCTTTTCTATCTCTTTAATTCTTTGTGTTTTTCTTGGCTAAAGATTGCAAGGGTAGTGGATATTTCTGAGTGGCTTCTCACTAGCCCTTAACCCTATCTATGAAAGGCAAAAGTTAGCATGAATGTTAATGAGACATGGTTGATAGCGTTTAGTTTCAACATAACTTTAGCGGCCCATGCATTGCTATTAACATTTCCATTTTTATGTGTTTATGTTGAATGTACTTAAGAGTAGTACACTTCTGGTTAAGAAATATTGGATGAGGGTTTAAATGGCTCAGTGCTATGACCCGCCGATCCCATTCCAGAAGTTTGGATTGTTGTACAACTCTTGAGTTTGGAAAAACTGTTGTTTTCAAAATAAACTCAGTAGCCGACAATGAATTGTATAACAAATGGTGCGTACTAATCTTAGGGTATATCGACCGAGCTCAATTGTTAGTGTTCATTTAATCAATAGATGGGAGATAGCTGAAAGGTTACATCTGATTGTGAAACTACAAAGGGATCAAAATCTTCGTGTTTGTTTTTCGTCCATCTCCAAGAACCATCGAGCTTTTCTCTGCTATTCTATTTAAAAAAGCTGGCACATGGATCCTAAAAGATTTATATGAATTTTATTCCTTCTATATATTTTATTTTTTATTCAATTTTTTTTATATGGTTTGGTTTCTTATTGAATGAATTATTATTTGTTGGTACTTTTTTTAATTTTTAAAATACACGCTTATTAATAGTTGATCGGAAGTTGTGCTACAATGGTCGTTAGCCATAGTTGTGATAACGTGGATCAAATTGGAGCGAAAGAAAGTATTTGTCGTATTTGCGCTAGCTCAAAAGAATACCCAATCCAGCTAATTTCTACCAGTTGTGGACACAATTTTCATCGTGTCTGTTTTAGCACTAGAACGGGAAATACAAAAGTCTGCCCAGTGTGTAAGACAAATTTGTAAACATCTTCCCAGAATTTAGCGGCAGACACAGTAAGAGAGTCTCTTGGGGGCACCATAGCTAATCAAAACACAATCCAGCAAAGTCACCAATCCGTCTCTGCCAGCACGAGTGCAGCAGCCATCCAAATGGATGAGAATTTAAGGTTGACACAGGGCGATGAAATATCGGCCCCAATAGGACAAGCCCCTAGTCCAAGCCCAAGTAGCACTGGGTTAGAACAGGCAATTACATCAGCTATGGCTGCAGTATTGCAAACCCAATCCCAAATGATAGCACAGACGATTGAGGCAGGATTTCAAAGGTTGTCGATGCAACAACAGATAGCTCAGAATAATTTTGGCGACCAGCAAGCCCAACCCCAAGGTGTAAACACAGTTAATGCGGTAGAGCAGCAACTTCTACAGCAACTAGGAGTACACCGACAAGAAGACAATAGGAATAGTCCCGTTGATTCCATTAATGTAGATCTGCGCCCCGATCGGGTAAGCCAGACCATACTGAATTGGAAATTGCTATTTTCCGGTCATGGTTCAATGGCAGTTGATGATTTCATCTACCGCGTAAATGCATTGACTAAGCAATCGCTAGGCGACGACACCGCATTGTTAGCTAAATATGCAAGTAATTTGTTTGATGGGGCTGCCAGGGATTGGTTCTGGCGCTATCACAAGACTGTGAAGTTTATAAACTGGGAACTTTTATGTGCAGCCCTGAAGCGGCAATTCAAAGATGGCAGGACAGATTTGGACATTCGCATAGCCATCTCACAGCGCAAGCAGAAGCCAAACGAGCCCTTCGATCTTTTTTATGAGGCGATTGTGGCTCTCTCAGATAAATTAACCCAGCCAATGACTGATCAGGGACTATTAGAAGCGCTTCGTGCAAACCTCGTTCCAGAGATACAGCATGAGATACTATACGTCTCCATCCAAAATGTGTCCGAGTTGCGTAACATTGTGAGAACACGTGAGCGATTCATGGCGTCGGTTGGCAAGCCAACGTCCACTGCTCCTCGTTTTCCGCCCAGACGCATCGTCAGCGAACTTAGTAATCAGGTAGAAAGTGAAGCAGAAGTTGAGGCGGACGAGTTAGAAGACACTGAAATATCAGCGATATCGCTCACATGTTGGAATTGTGGCACAGGAGGCCACAGATATCAAGATTGTGTAGGTGAGCGTAGGGTCTTTTGTTATGGCTGTGGAAAGCCTGACACTTACAAGCCTTCGTGTCGAAAATGCGCTCAATCAAAAAACGGACCAGGCCGTGTACCAATGATCGGTACACGCAAACAGATGGCATCGAAAGCCACCAACACAGAGTAACCGAAGAAAATCTAAGTCCAAAATTATTATTACCGGATGTATCCCAATTCCCTGCTATGTCGTTACCTAGCCACTATAAAAATAGTATGTGTAAAAATAAAAATGTTCCAGGCGTGAATCCAAATCGCCCTCTTCGATCGATTATGCGCAGGAAAAAGTTTAATGTAAAGCGTAAGCTAGAACGAAAAGCCCTCTTATCAGCCGTAATCAATAATTCTCACGACAATCGACCATATGCAGAAGTAGTTATACTTGGAAAAACCGTTAGTGGACTTATGGACACTGGAGCGTCAATTAGCTGTATAGGTGGCAATTTCGCACAGTATGTGGTCCGAGAGAATATTCCTTATAAAAAGATATCCTCGTCAATACGTACAGCAGATGGTAATGGCCAAAATATTATAGGCAAATTGACCACTACAATTGTATTTTGCGGAGAGTCCAAGATAATTACACTTTACATAGTTCCTTCGTTAGCACAAGATCTCTATCTTGGGGTTGATTTTTGGTCAATGTTTAAACTACTGCCATCATTATTAGTAAATCAGTCAACCTGTAAGGAGAACTCAGCTTTAGATTATACAGAAGAAATTCAGATAACCTTGTCCGAACTACAAAAGTGTCAGCTTTTAGAAACCATAAAAAAATTTCCATCATTTGCGGAAAAGGGTTTAGGGAGAACAAGCTGGCTTATGCATGAAATTGACACTGGCGATGCAAGACCGATTAAGCAACGGCACTATGCTGTATCGCCGGCAATGGAGAAGGTTATGTACGAGGAGTTAGATCGAATGTTGTCATTAGGGGTCATCGAGGAGTCTAACAGTCCGTGGTCCTCTCCTGTAGTCCTTGTCCGAAAGCCAGGAAAGGTGCGTCTCTGCCACGATAGCCGAAAGGTCAATGAAGTGACTATCAAAAGCGCTTATCCAATGCCCTTGATTGATGGCATTATCGCTCGACTTCCGAAAGCGCAGTTCATTTCTAGCATCGACTTGAAAGATGCATATTGGCAAATCCCCCTTGAGCCTTCAGCACGAGAAAAAACGGCCTTTACTGTGCCAGGAAGGCCTCTGTATCAATATACAGTGATGCCTTTCGGATTATCCAACGCACCTCAGACTATGTCCAAGTTGATGGACAAAGTCATTCCGGCCAATTTGCGAAATGACATATTCGTTTATTTAGACGATTTACTGGTCATTTCGGAGAGTTTCGAAAAACACATGGCTATGTTATCTGAGTTGGCAGCCAGGTTAGTCCAAGCTGGGTTGACCATTAATGTAGAGAAGAGCAAATTTTGTCTGCGGGAAGTCAAATATCTAGGGCATGTCATTGGTAATGGCATCATCAAAACCGATCCCGATAAAGTGGTGGCCATTCAAGAATTTCCCGTGCCACGGTCGGTGAAACAAGTTCGTAGGTTTTTGGGTGTCACTGGATGGTACCACAAGTTCATCCACAACTATGCCGGTATTGCTGCACCACTGACTGACACGTTAAAGCAAAAGCGGAAATTTGTGTGGTCAGAGGAGGCTCAAAGAGCTTTTCAAGAACTAAAAGAAAGGTTGTGTACAGCACCCGTATTACACAGTCCTAATTATCAAGCACCGTTTACAATTCATTGCGATGCAAGCCATACTGGAGTGGGCGGTGTACTTATGCAAAATGATAGCGATGGAAACGAAGTTCCAATATATTACATGTCCCGGAAGCTAAATCAGTGTCAACGGAACTATTCCGTGACTGAAAAAGAATGCTTGGCTGCGATTTTGTGTGTCAAAAAGTTCCGCGCTTATATTGAAGGACAAGAATTCTCAATAATTACAGACCATGCGTCGCTGAAATGGCTAATGTCCCAGTCCGACCTCAGTTCAAGGTTAGCACGGTGGGCGCTGAAGCTGCAAGGGTTTAGATTCAAGATCTTGCACAGGAAGGGAAGCCAGAACTTAGTACCTGATGCGCTATCACGCGCGTATACAGAAGATCTCGCGGAGCTAAGTACAAATAGCTTTTTGGATCCTGACTCAGCAGCGTTTAGGTCCCAAGAATATGAAGATTTAAAAGCGAAAATTATTGCCAATCAATCGAGAATGCCTGATATAAAAGTACATAAGAATCACATTTATCGCCGTGCTGAACATGCATCAGGGGACAAAATTGCCGACGAGATGTGTTGGAAACTCTGGATTCCGAAAGAACTTGTTCCCGAGTTACTTACGAAAGCCCATGAAGATCCCTTGTCCTCTCATTGTGGAATAAATAAGACATTGGAGAAGATTCGACGACACTTTTATTGGCCAAATTTAGTGATGGATGTAAGAACCTTCATTAATAATTGCGTAATCTGTAAATGTACCAAGCACCCTAATCGTAGTTTGAAACCTCCATTGGGAAAGACTGGTGAGACTCAGAGGTTTTTCCAAAAGCTATATATAGATTTTTTAGGACCATACCCCAGAAGTAAATCAGGCAACATAGGAATTTTTGTTGTATTAGACCACTTCTCTAAATTCCCGTTCTTAAAAGCTGTGAAGAAATTTACAGCAGAGTCAATAAACCGCTTTGTAGAAGTAGATTTGTTTCATTGCTTTGGGGTCCCGGAAGTAATTGTGTCAGACAACGGTGTGCAATTTAAGGCTCATAGCTTTAATGCCTTGTTGCAAAAGTATGGTGTAAAACATGCATACACAGCCGTCTATGCCCCTCAAGGAAACGCATCGGAAAGGGTAAACCGTTCTGTTTTGACCGCAATTAAATCATACGTTAAGCCTGATCAATCGAATTGGGATGAGAACTTAAGCCATATTGCTTGTGCATTGCGCTCTAGCTTGCATACTGCTATCAACACCAGTCCGTATAAGGTAGCATTTGGCCAGCATATGGTAACCAATGGCTCCAATTATCAGCTGATGCGATCATTAAATTTGTTGGAGGATCGTTCTGTGCAATTTTCAAGGAACGATTCATTCGATCTTATTCGTCAGCAAGCCGTTAATTCTGCACAGCAACAACATGCCCGAAATGAAAAGTCATACAATCTGAAAAGTCGGAACATTTCATATAAGACCGGCCAGGAAATTTATCGCCGGAATTTCCAGCAGAGCAATTTTGCAAAGGGATTTAACTCCAAATTAGCTCATTCTTTTGTAAAAGCGCGAATTCGGAGAAAGCTTGGTGAGAGCTATTACGAACTAGAAGACTTGCAGGGTCGCCCAATTGGAAAGTACCATGCCAAGGATCTGAAACAATAGTTTGTTCCTGGCGTGATCACCCTTTACATGGTTTTACACCGTAAAGTGTGATCTTAGCAGGGGGGTGTTGTAGTGCCGCCAGTCTCTGCTTAATAAGTTTTTTTTTGGACCGCCCAAAAGCACGCAACAGCATATTCTTGCGATTGATCTCGTTAGAACAGCTGTTACGCAGCCGGAGAGAAAGCGTCTTACAGGCCTAAATGTCAGTGGGGTTGGAGAAATGGCGCCCACTCTCAGCAGCACTGTTAAAAGGTTTCATGCGCGAGGCAATTAGACACACACAGTCTTTTCAATTTTGATCTCGGTCCAGCTCAGACGTATTTTGTCTCAAAGTTTATTTCAAGTGTCGGGTACAGCAAGTTAAAGCTGCGTATTAACAAGAGTTATAAAAGAAAGTGTTGATCGCAGAAGGCATCCAGAAAATTATTCCCAGAAAACTACCACCTTTGGAAAAGCATCTACTGAAGCTGTATTTTGTGGAGGCCAACTTGGTGAGTTTAACCTCAACCAGAGTGAAAATTTTTTTTGGTAGAATGTCTTGTCGCCCCTGACCAAAGTTAACCTGGAATATTCGACCTGCTTGCAGGTTTGGCCCCTAGTGTATATTTAAACAAATTTTGGCAACAATAACTACGACTTACATACATATAAACACATGACCGGAGAGAAGAGATCCATATAACGGCAATTGCGGTGTTCCAGTTCCGAAGTTCCCTTCCCACCAACAGTCAAAGAGAGAGACACAGCCAAACTACATCTCCGCACAGGCTCGGCAGTTGGTGCGAAACCGGAGCGCAGAGTGGCGGCCACCGCTCTGCATCTAATCGTGGTTGGGGAAAGTCAGCAGAAAAAGTCCGGAGAAAGTGCGAAAATCCTTGCTAAATAATGGTCAAAGTCGGTAGCGAAAACTTCGTGCAGTAAACCCCATAATCGAAGCTCAATTTTTGTTGCAAATTTTTTTTTGTTACCTAACCTCAAAATTGTGGCGGCAGCCATGTTTTTTTGTATGTGAGTGGAAAATTTATTATTCGCTCCAAGTTTTCTGTGGATCAATTGAGATCTGTCCGGGATGAAACGAAATCGATGTTTTATTATTAATTAATTTGTAAAGTTTTGCGGTTCCCCAAAGTGAGCCAACAGCAGTGGCAGAAAAAAAAAAATTTTAGAAGTGTCGCATTTTTGCGGTAAAAAGAAACTAAAAAGAAGAGAGCGAGAGAGTGATAGAGATTGAACGGGATACATACTAAATTACAGTAACGAATGCAAGGGTAAAGGAAGATATGCAAGCAGTGGAATTCTGTGTTAACACGGCCTAAAGTCAAGTCTTAGCGTTTGCCTATCTTCGTTTGCCAGTGATCTTAATTATTAGGGAAGGTCATGAGAGAATATGCAACTTGACTAAGCAAAGAGATTAAAGTCAGTGTGGTTGCCTCGGCTCTCCGTTTTTTTTTTGTTAAAGTTTGGCTTTTGTGCACAACCTCTCCATGCAGAATTTCTTAATTCCAACCAATCAGACAACAGTGACTCCGCAAAGTATCCAGACCACTGGGAGCGCTTCCATCGTGGGATTTCATCTGGTGAGTGAACCGATCTCTAATTATTATTATTCAAATATGCAAATTATTCTGTGGTGAGGTCACACAATCGTAAATATTAGTGTATTTGCCAGTTTATCTTTTTCATTTTTTTTTAATTTTTTTTGGCTATGATGAAACGGGCTCTGCAAGTGAAGGTATTATTTCGATTCACCCTATTTCGGTAATTTAGCAGTTGCTTTGCCTGTGGAATTGCGTATTTGCACCTAACTTCTGAGCCATGTTGTGTTTGTACAATTGAAAACAACCGAGTCAAAAACAGAAAAAAATATATAACAAAACCAAGAAAGACTTCCAGAGTGTAATTCCTTTTCGTTCTCTTACCACGTTTTTTTCCTTGCCCTACTGTGTGCTACCTTTTTGTTGCGTTAAATGAATTATACCCTTCTGGCCTTAATATTAAAACACATTACTTAAGCTTAAAAATATACGAGATAAATAACCGCTTGAAATTGTATAACTAGGATGTTAGAATTTAACCATGAAGTTTTATATTAATAATAATTGCCTTAAAATGAATATTTGCTAAATTTCTCTTTTGGGGGGTCCATGTGTCGCAGCAATGAAGGAGAGTAGCCAGCTTTGAACTCCCTCTTTAGGGATCACTAATGGGAATGTGGAAAGGGCATAGTGATCAAGGATGGGTGGGCATATGGTTGTGGCAATGACATCAGGCACAACTCGAGTTCAAGTTGGAGTGGTTACTTGATTGGTTCTAGCTGTCTCGTCCATTCTTCTGTTTCTTTTCAGTGTATTTTTTTTGTTGTTTTCGAATGAATTCTTATCTAGCTAAGCACGCGAAAATTTAATAAGTAATATAATTTTGGCAGCGAGCGCTTTGCAAGACGGTTCCGTACCCTTCCCACTCCCATTCTACCGACTATCAGCAGGCCGGATACCACCGCGTGCTCCGTTCTTTGGCAAATTACCATCTGCTCGTCCGCTATAGCGTATATCCCTTTCTGATAGGTGAACTGTTACAGGCGATATTCTCAAATATCCAAGCAAAACCAAAGAAATGAAGAACAAAATTTTGCACTTGGAGAATACCCCTTTAACGGGTTTTTTAAATTTTCGATAAAAAGAAAAAAATTATCGATGTCAAGACAACTAAATTATGTATAAGTAATTGAAAAATAATTTTTTTAGCTTTAATTTGGTGTATAAAACCAAAGACACTGCATATATTGATACCGCATCTCATACAAACTTTTTTTTTTTGGGATCCAATGTCAGATCCCAAGACAATACGTTTTTGGCGTCACATGTGACATCTAAAAATAGCTAAAAATTTTTGCTCTCGGCCGTATAGCTAATTTAGAAAACGTATAGCTAAATTTCAGTAAATGTATCCTCGTAAGGCTGCGAGATCCAAAAATTGGGATCCAATGTCAGCTTCCAAAAACTATAGTTTTTTGTTTCAGATCAGTATTTTTAAGAATCATTAGGCCCATTACAAACTTCATTGTTGCCCTAAATGAATCAATACTTTTGGTTTTTGAAATAAAAAAAAAATACTTTTCCACAATAAATTGAAAAAAACCGCGTTTTTCGAACTCCAAAGTGCGTATAGCACTTTAACCTTTCTTTAAATTACCAAGATAAAAACTGAAACTACTTTTTTTATATCCACTCTTTTGCTTCACAATCATAAATATTGGGTTCTGTTTTGATTTTAACATTGTTTCGGTATACGGATCCGCATTGGTACCTAGGATTTGTTTTGGTATGTACCGGTAAAAGAAAGACCACTTCTTGGTTTTGTGTGCATCTGATTTCTTAGCAAAGACATAATAATAACACGCTAACTTGCTCTTTTCATAGGGCATACATACAATATTCTGAACACTATTTAACAGGGATGCAAGCCGGTTTTGAACCGAATCGGTTTTGAACCGAACCGATCCGCTTTTTTCGCTCGGGAACCGAACCGTAAACCGAACCGGTGTGTTTTCAAAAATGCTGAACCGAACCAAAAACCGAAAATTAAAATGGTTCGGTTCGGTTCACTTCAGCTAGGTATTGAGTTACTTGCGAATAATAAGAAAAATCAGCAATTAGCTTTACAATATTGCGAAAATACTTGGAAAAGCAGAGTTGTAAAAAAACTAAGAACATCAACCTTATTAAATTTGGTAACGACCCAAGATTGTAATAAGCCAAGTCTTGATTGTATTTTCAGTTGGGGGTAAACTTACTTTAAACTCAAAAGTAAATTTTTTATCTTTAATTGAGATTGGCTTGAAACAGAAAATGAGTATGAGTATTTCTATGGCTGGCAGGCCTGCAAAATTCATGTTGAAGAAAAGGGAGGACGACATAGCTCAGTAATTGTCAACTCTTTGGAAAAAAGAGCTCCGCCTGTTTTTGAATTCGATCGCTTAGATTCCTGGAATCAAACTTGCTATCAGAAGAAGGAAAAAGGTAGCTAAATCTCCTTTAATGTTAATAATATTATTTGGATAATTCTTTGAACTCGATAAGTAAGTCGAGTTGGAAATACTTGCCAAACAACTCAGTAATAGGGATTCAATTCCATGAAAAAGTACAATATCGATTGTTAGCGTTTACCTAAGAATATTAAATTTTGGAATATTTACAGCTCGAATAGTCTTAGCAGTTCCACCCACACAAGTGTCAGTAGAATGAACATTTTCCACATTGGCGATTGTTTTGTCAGACGCTCTTAAGTCTTTCAATATCGATGAAAATATACTAAGAGATATATTATTATCAAGTCTTAACTAAAATTCCATCATATTGAAGTTAATTTAGGTTTTTTAAAATCTATATTATTCCCTGTTGTTTTGAAAATCAAATATACAAGTATAATTAAACTATTGAAATGGAAATGTCCTCATGAAAAGAATCAGTCTCATCTATCAAAGCAAATTTAGAATTTATTAAAAAATAAATGTTTATTGTTTAATAGGGTGTGTTCCCAGATCGAAGTCGGTTTCCGAATGAACTTATGGATTTCGAATTAAAATTGTTTAAGTTTATATGTGAAGTGCCTAATATGTCAGAGATTACTTGATGAGATAAAAAAAAATTGTAATTATTTGACAGTTTTGATCCGCTTGGCTTTCTAAACAATATCAAGTGACCAAAGTTGTTTTCGTCACTTGATATGTAAAATTTTAGGATTTCAAATTCGTAATTTTGAACAAGCCCGATTAACTGAAAACCGTAGTCTTTGTTAATGAATAATCCGAGTACTTGTATCACAATTTGATTCACAAATATGTTTCTTTAGTTATTTGAACCAAACCGAACCGAACCGAAACCGCGGTTCAGTAAGCCCCAAAAACCATGCAATGTGGTTTGCATCCCTGCTATTTAACTACATCTTCTGTAATTTGAAAACACACTTAAAGCTCGGGAATTTTTAACGATTGATGCCATTAAACTGTTTTGTAAAGTCACAGAACTATTTGATTTGTCCTGACTAATACAAATACATGAATTAGACTGAGTGGCAGCTATCGAACTACAGTGTGATCTAGTTGTAGTGTGCTGTCGTTGCACACTTTCTGGCGGACGACATACATTTGTTATTAAATTTTTTAAAAAGCATCAGAACACAGACCGCCAGTCACGGCTCCACATTGGTCGCATTGTATACTTTGTTTGGTTTATTTGTGTATTCTTTTCTTTGCTTCCTTCTGATCAAGAATATACAGTTTGTGGAGTCGAAAACTATTATTTCCCATGAGTTCCAAAATTCAAATATCCTTTGCAAGGGTTTAAACAGAAGCCTCACGCCATCTGTTTAATCTGGTATGCCCTCGATCCCCCAACATTTGGTTATTCTTTAGGTTTTCATTCATATTTATTGATTCCTTCGTACGCATGTGTTTCATAATACATAATTGCATATTTCATGACTTATAATAAATATTTCCATAATTTTTAAATACATGCTTTTAAAGTGTATGTGTGGTGGTGGTGTTGGGTGTGTAGGGGGTTAGGATGTGGTGCTTACAGGGTTTAACATTATTTTGTTGTATATTTTGTGTATTACATTATCTTCCTCATTGTTGACAACTGTTTAGCATAAACATAAATTTGCCAGCTACTAAATGAATAGAATAAAACTTAAAAATGAACTAACTTGGGTAATAGCGGGTATTGGGGCTGGGATAACTAAAACAATTTACAAATAATTAGCAACTATTGCGCGAACTAAAGAGTGTAAGTGCTAAAATACTAATTAAATGCTAGAGATTTGCCCATAATTTTTGTATCTTTTTAGTTGTAACTCGTTTCAACACTTAGATGCTAGGATGAAATGGTGCGGCCAGCCTATACGAATTTTTACTTCTTGCCATATTTTGTTGTTGTTATAAATGCAGTTACTTGCTCGGTTAGTAGTTGTAGTTGTTGTTGTTATATGCCTTAAAAATCAGCCTTAGTTATTATAATAATTGTTGTTTGAAAGTGTGGGGCGACGCTGTTTAGCTTTCAATTGCATGCAGAAAATTGTTCGTCTAAAAAACAATTGTACAAAAAAAGACCCTCGTTTAAAAGTAAAAAATCTGTAAATTTTACTAGCAAAAATTTACGCTTTTTGTATAAAATTTTTGCCGCTTCATAAATGTATGTGTATATATATATTTAAAAACATGTTTTAGTTTGACTTGACTTGGAAACTCTCGGCTAAATGCGCCAAAATTCAAATATTATTGTTTCAGGGTGCGAATTTCGACTTCTTCGATTGCTGCTGCTGCTAGTTTATGTTGATTAATTAGTTTAGAGTTTAGTTATAAATGTTTTGTGCATTAGTCGAAACACGAATTGATTGATTAAATGGATGGATACTGAGAAAATGAATTTGCACCGCCTGGCCCTTTCATTGTTTAATAATAATTGTTAGTCGCTATAAAACTACGTAATGGTGGTGGTTGTTTGTTGTTGTTGTTGTTGACACATTTCATAAACTTTTTGTGCAGCTCGAAAGCAAACTGAAAAAAATATAAGAAATTGTTTCTTGTTTTTTTTCCCAGTTTGTTTTCAATGTTTTCAACTAATTATAATAAAATATTGCATAAATGTTTTGTTTGCTGCTTCATAAATTTATATCACACGCAATAAATATAAGATATATATATATATAGAGTAAAACATATTAAAGAAATTAATGAAAATTATAAATCATGCATACATATATGTAAGATTATATTTATATTTGATCTAATTATGCTTGTGGTTGTTGTGGTTAATGAACGCGGTTGGCCTTTCAATTTCAACTGGACAAAGCTGAAATTTAGTGTGTTTATAAGTTCGACTAAAAACTTTTTTTGGAAATTGTATAGAAAAAGCTCTTGAGTAAACTTCACATTTAAAACAGTGAAAGCCCAATATATTCGTTGTAATCAGTGGAACTTTTCTGTATACCGAAATTACCCAAAAACTGCACAGTAACATCCTTTCTTTAAGGTTTTTTTTACTTGTCCGCTTTGGATGAAAAACGAGTATAAGCTAGTCTCAAGTGAAGTTTAGCGTATAGCTGAGGTTATGACCAACATTAAACTACTTGCTTATATTTTGTAATAGAAACCGTAATTGAGATTAAAGATGCTCGCTTTCTATCTGTACTGTTCGGTATTAAGAATTCCCGCTCGATAAACTGATTGTCAAACATCTCCATTTGACTGTCTATTAATGGCAGAACGTATCGAATCGATTACACTGTGCAACAGTGTACCATGGGACGGAAAGACACACATCCTTATTTGGCGTTGCGTGTGTGTTTTTATTAAGAGGAGAGCGCGCCCCTTTAGCACTTCTTTGTTGTTGCAAAAGAGCGCAGTATAAGATCGTATTGAGTCTGTGTATCGAGGTCAGCAGGGCGGCGTTGTATACACAGTAGATAAGAACGTGCTGTACAAAACCCAAGCAGGGCTTTTCTACTCCCATAGTACCTTTCGGAATTTTTTGTTTCGACCCGATCACCTTTTTAAGTTGTGAACTTTAACCAATTTCGATCTATTAAATTCAGAAACTAAAGCAATCTAAAAAATTTTAAGAAATTTGTAATTTGTTGCTTAATTTGAAATTAGCCAACTTCAAAGTTAATTTTGAAAAATCGTAACATTTTCTAAAACATTTCCGTCGTTAAAATCTCGATTTGACAATAAAATCTCGCAACTAATTAAATTGTAAAATTAATTTTCTTAGCTTTGGAACTTCGAAAAAGCCTGATTTTAATGTTGCGCGCAAAGGCCTCTAGAAAGTGCCATAAAGACAACCTGTCGGGGATGTTATGCTCGTGTATCAATAGTTCTTCTAAGACCATACTTTATTTCAAAAAATGAAAGAAAAACAGGTTTCGGTTTCAAGCACATAATAAAATAGAATATTATTTAAGATCAACAATATTATGAGATTTGTATTTGAACAAGAAAATATTATCACCAGAATAAAAAAATTGGTTAAGGAAAAGTTTTTGAACATATAGAAGAAATTTATAGTAGAATTTAGCTTTAGCATTTGATTACCAGAAATCGAGTTGCGAAGCCCTTAGAAAAAGGTCTTCTTTTAAAGTTACTCACATTTCTAACAAAGAAAGTAAACTTTGCCCTGGAAATGTCAAGTCCTACGCAGTCACACACTAATACTAGGCTTATCTTGAAACTTGAAAGGCCACCCACGTCTGCCTTTTCACTAGGGATGCAAAAGTTTACAACAATATTTTGTAGTTTTTTGTTTTTTTTTTTTAATTTATTTTTTGTTTTTTGGCGAATTTGGCCTTTAAATGTGCAGCTAATTCGTTGTGAATGGCAATGACTGTTGGAACTAACCACTAAAACTAGGAGATATCCGTTTCCAAATGAAAATGTTGACATACCAATATAGCTGATAGGTCCTTATTTCACTTGCTGGGATACAAATCCTTGTACTAACTAACGATTTAACGATTTGGCAAATGGTTCTTCTGCTTTTTTTTCTATTTTTCTAGTTTGTTTATTTCTGTTGCTTAGTGTAGTCTATGATGATTGGCCTTGGGCATGGCACCTACTATGCGTACACGGCCCAAGGTGCCTACTGCTCCAGCGCCAGCGCCACCAGACAAGCGCTGATGTAGCTGCTGCTGCTGTTGCTGATGTAGCTGTTGCTGCTGCTGTTGTTGTTGTTGCTGGGCTTGCAGCTGCAGCAGCTGCTGATGGCGTTGCTGCTGTTGCAGTTGCAGTTGCTGTTGCTGATGCTGTTGCTGCTGTTGTTGCTGCTGGTACTGCTGGGCCGTTAGATGCGGCTGGGGCGCGTGCTGGGCATCGTTACAATCGCAAAACTGTGGCGGTGGCGCCAATACCAAATTTTCTGTACCGAACTGCAAATTGTTGTTGCCCGGCTGCGTCACAGTCGCAGTGACAGCAGCAGATGGCACTGCCACCAGTTGGCCGCTGGGCAACATGCCCACAATATGCGCTGTGGCCATTTGCTGCTGCTGCTGTTGCTGTGGCGGCTGTTGCAGTTGCTGCTGCTCGCCATCACTGTCCGCCTCTAGCGGTGGCGGCAGCTGCATCAGCGACACTGCCGTATGACGGGTAACACCTCTCTGCATGGCAATGGCCGCTGCCTGTTTGCGGGTCAGCGAGTTGTGTCGCTGGAAAGCCTTGGCTGGCGGCGAGGGACTCAGTTCACCATCATCATCCTCCAGATCGGAACGTTGCTCCATTTCCGAATCGTGTCCACCACTGCCCGCCTTGTGCAATTTCTGTTGCTGCTTGGCCACCAGTGCAGCCGTATTGCTAGCCCCACCGGCAGCAGCTGCCTTTGCTTTCAGGATTTGCTGCAAGTGTTGCTGATGGGCCAGCTGTTGTTGCTGCTGTTGCAGGATCTGTTGCTGGGTGGCTATCAACTTTTGATTTGGGTTCATTTGCTGCTGTTGCAGTTGCTGCTGTTGCAGTTGCTGCTGTTGCAGTTGCTGCTGCTGTTGATGATGATGCACATTGGGTATGCGTCCTAGGACTTGAGGACTTAACACGGATATATTTTGGCCGGGCAGAGCTTTGAGATTGCTTTGTGCAGGCTTGGAGCTCAGCTGTTGCTGCTGTTGTTGGATGGCTGGAGCATGTTGCTGTTGTACCAATTGTTTGACTGTTAAAGTGGTGGTTGCTGGGCCAGCCGAGTTGCTGCTGCTGTTGTTGTTGTGATTGTTGTTTGCTTGGGTGGCTGCCGCCTCGTAGGCTGCTGCCACATGAGCCACATTAATGTTGCTGGTGTGGTTGACTGTTGTTGCTGCTGCCGCTGCGCCTATGCTGATGGTGGTCTTGGCCATGGGTTTGGTTTGTGCTGGCGCATCTGGTATGGTTTTGGGCTCTTCCACTATGGTGACTGAGGGTTTCTTTTTAATGGTATCCGTGGGTTTGCCAGCTGCTGTTGCTGATGCTGCTGCGCAGGCAGAGGCCATTATCAGCTCCTGATCGCTGCTGACGCCTGAGCTGCTGTTATCGCACTCATCCTCTGGTGGCTGCAACTGTTGCTTTTGCTGCTGCTGCTGCTGTTGTTGTTGCTGTCGCTGGGGCTGGTCCTCCTCCTTTTTGACAAAACCATTGGGTGAGGATTTGGAGGTTTTTAGATTGCTACGTATGCGTTGAATTTCCTCCACAGACAGAGAATGGGAGATGGAGGCGCTGCCTGAATTGGAGCTGCTGCCGCTGTAAGGGAGAGAAAGAGCTGGGTGAGAAAGGCAATTGGTTCTCCGAGTGCTGTGGCTTACCTGGCCTGGCTGTTGCCGCTGGTTTCGGGCACATCGAATAACGCTATCTTCTCATTCAGCTTGGTGTTGCGTGCCACCAGTATGGAGTTCTCATCCTCGCCATCCGACTCACTGCAACTGTAGTCCGGTTCGGGTATGGGTGGTGCTGCTCCATTTTGAGCTGCTGCCGGCGGTGGTGGAGCTGGTGGTGCCGCTGGCGGGGGTTGCTGTTGCACTTGTGGTGCCGCATAGTGCGATGCCACTGGGGCTGCCGCAGCTGCTGCTGGCCTCACCTGGCTGGGTGCCGCATACTGACTGACCTGCGGCTGCTCTGACTGTGCCTTGTCCTTCTCCTGTCGCAATTTCCAGGCCATTACATTGCGCAGCTCCTGCGGCGAGGCGTAGATCTTGGCATTCGCCGACGGATTGAAACTGCTTTGCACTCCATCAATGGCTCCCGAGGTTACGGCATCATTCTCTGCCCGCTTCTTGAGTTTCTGCTGCAAGGAGATGGTGCTCTCATATTCGGAGACACTGCTGCGTGTCTCCACCTTGACCACCTGACCCACGGGAGGCGGTGGGGGTGGATGAGTGGGTGGTGGCAGCATGGCTGGTGCCACCGCCGGGGCTTCCATTAGATTCAAGCGCTGCAGTGAAGCATGCAGAGTGGCCACATCGTCCTGCGAGTGATGACCCTTGCCCACCGCTTGCCAAATGGAAGAGGAGGAGCCATGCAATTGGGCTCCGTGCAGATCGGGTGTTGAATGAAAACGTTTTAGGTCACGTCCTCCGGCTGCACTTGCTCCTGCGATGCCACCTCCTACGGTGGGCGTGGCCACTGGCTTGCCACGCAAGGTGCCACTGCCCTGCTTACTTCTGGCCGTTTTGCGCTTCATCTCGGCCACACTGCCGTAGACCAAAGGTCCTCCGCCGCGCAGGGGTGAGCCGTTGGAGGCGGGGGGCGTCGCGGCGCCACTATCCGTGCCCGACTGGAAACGAGAGCTGGTCATCATGGTGGCATAACGGTTTGAGGCATTCGAGGCACTGTTCTCGCCCTGCTGACGCTGGAACAGCTCTTCCAGCTCGGCGGCTGTTATTCGACTGGAGGTGGGTCGCGCCTTGATGCTGGCCGTGCGCAGTTGCACGGGAGTGCCGGGTCCTCCGCTGGCCTGCTGATGCGGCGTGGGCGTGGCTATGGACTCCACCGAATTGGATTTGGTATGCGCCACCTCATCCTGATCCTTCTCGCCGCCATTCTCTAGGCCAGCCACCATGGACTTGGCCCTGGCTCGACCTACACTCAAGGTGGTTTTGGGATCCCGTCGGGGTGGCATGGGAGCCATGCGGACACTGCCACCGCTTCCAGCGGCGCTTCCATTCAAATGACTACCCGGACCCATGGACATTTTGCGTGGCAAAGTGGCGCACTGACGATGCGAGGTCTGTGGTGTGCTCGGTCCACTGGACAAATGCTGAGTGGCTCGAGAGCCGGCTGCTGCTCCTCCTCCTGCACTGGGCAGGTATTGGGCAGTGGCCTGCATTTGGTGTGGGAATTGAGGCGAGATTACCGTCATATTGACTAGAGCGCCAGCCGAGCGGATCATCTCCACCACCTGTTCATGTGAGGCAGCGCTCACATCCTCCCCATTGATGGTAAGCAGAAAGTCACCCGGACGCAGGCCAGCCATATCGGCCACGCCACCGGGATCCACATCGTCCAAATACTGCAGAGCGGGAAAGCGCTCCGAGGGACGTAACTGCATGAGCTGGGAGCTGGCCTTGGCACCACGCAAAATGAAGCCGAAACCGCGCTTGGCGCGATGCAGCACCACTGAACGTGGAGCATTGTAGGCGCTGGAGGGGAGGAGAGGTAGGATTTTAGTTCGATTCGACTGGAAAGGTAAACGGCAATCACTCACCTCTTCTTGATGCGTGGAGCAGTGGCACTGCTGTACTGCCCCATAGAGTGGTTGTTATGGTTCGAGCCGCCACCTCCCAGATGCTCCGACTGCTGCTGAAGCTGCTGGCAGGATCCATTGCTGGTCATCGACAGCGAGGGCGAATGATGTGGCTGCTGCAGCAGTGTGCTGGAGCTACCCGAATGACCACCCAGACTCAATTGTGGCGAGCCCTGGTAGGAGGATGGCTGCTGAGGCAGCTGTTGTTGTTGCTGCTGCTGCACCGGCACCGCCTGCTGAGGAGCCATTCCCGTGCTGGCTGTCATTACATTGGTTATGTGCTTCTGGCGTAAATTCACCTCCTGAACACAGTCGGCGGGGAAGAAACCCGACTGACTGGTGCCACGTACATAGCCCTCAAGCAGGCCGCAGTCGGTGCTGCCCACCACTTCGATGACATCGCCGGGCTGAAGACGTATATGACCCACGGTTTGTCCCGCATATGGTTCCATGCACACCACCGTAGTGCTGGGATGGCCAATGGAACAGGCAGCCGAATCCGAATTGGTGCCCACACCTGATGAGTCGCTGATAATGTCGCTGGTATCGCCCAGTGATTTGTCTGGAGTTAGAATCGAATGGATTACTTGGTCAGAGTGTAGCCAATTGATTGAATGGACGACTACATGCAAGTGTCGTCGTTTGAGTGTGGGAAGAATATATATAAACACACACACGCACAAAGCAGCTGGTAATGTGGACACACGGAATAAATGCTGACAGATGAAATGAGTTGGGACAAAACTGTGAACTAAAAACGTAATCATAACTAACTTAAGGAGGAGAGTGTTCAGTGAGCTTACGAGGGCTGTCTCCATAATTGGTCGGTAACCAAGTTTTCAGCTCTATGAAGGACCTTGGACCTATGGTATCAAAGAGTTTGTAAAAAGTTCGGTTCAGAGGTTCGAACCCTTTGTAATGCTTAAAGTTTGGTTCTTCATTCTTAATGCATTAAACAAAAAGTTTTTGGTTCGAAACCAAATTTTGGTATCTAAAGCTCCATTTACACGACCTGATCGCTCAGATGAGTTTTCGTCAGACGAACACTGTAACTCGATAAATGCCACTCAGATGAGTGCTCAGGCCAAATAGAACCGGTTCTATTTCGTCTGATCGCTCATCTGAGTAGCTTCATGTCTACTCAGACGCCTTTTTACACTGTCAGACAGCAAATCAGACAAAAACTCAGATGAGGGATCAGGTCGTGTAAATAGAGCTTAATGGGTTAATGTATTATTTTGGCGAATATTAGCTTATTAAAGGAGCGGGGCACAGATGGTTAAGAATCCTGACGTGGGAGAAGAAACAGGCAAATATCACTTCAATGGTACCCCAGGTGATACACTCAGCCAGCGGTTGGCAGCCTCATAGCCCTTCTTACCCGCGAAACCCGGCCCATTATTTACCTAAACCCACGACGCAATAAATATCACAACAAACACGCGCTGCATCGCGCTGATTGTAAGCAGTTGTCGTAACCTTTCCGTAATTTTTGCTACCAACCGCTGCACTAAGCTGTAAAGGTGTTTTAAGAACAAGTCAGGCCACGCAAGAGACTATAGACTAGAGAACAGTGTAAACCGAGGATAAAACAAGAAAAACAGCTCAAAAGGTTTCCATAAAAGGATTTGAATGTCTGATCCATTATCACTACACAAAGAAAAAAGATCACCGTAGAATGGATATTCAAATATCCTCTTTAAGATCCATTTTTTTAAATATCCTTTTCGCTTTTTTCAGCTCCTTTGGATGAAGAATAAAGATCAATGAAAAATTTATTTTCAGATATATCCTTTTTATGCGAAAATAAATCGACTTCGAAAATATCCAATGGATCCCAAAAAAGGATAGTTAACTATCCAGTCCAAATGGATAATTAAATATCGTAAGGATCATCAAAAACTATCCTTTTTTTCTCAGTGTAGATGATGCACCTCCTTCATCGAAAATTCAAATTTGAATTCTCCGGCTCAAGGGATCCATAAAATCGGTTGGGAGATGATTGATTTCGGACCGATTTGCAGCTTTCCTCCTGAACTAATTAAGTATGAGAATTTCTACGTTTATAAACACCAAATTTATCATGACAAATGCAGTTCAAAGTATGCAAACTTTATTTCCTTATATAATTTTCCATTTGAACGCAAACATTGATGGCCAATTAAGCCAGCGTCATACGTAATCCACACTGTAAATTCATCCAGATTTTTGGACCAGTAATAGGTATACAATATTATCTTGTGAAAGGCCAAATTTAAAATAAGAACAAGTCCGAATTAATCCTTTCAAAAACCATTGCATACTTTAAAGCGCACTAAGCACATTGAATTGTGTGTGTATAAAAGTAGAAAGAGAAGCAGAAGACTTCTAGAGATAAGCGAGCCAGAGACTTGCCGACGCTTTTGATTAAAGGGAGCCAATTTTTAAAGACGTTTCCTCAATTTCGCTATATTAACTTTTATGTAATCAACTCCATAGCAGTCAAAATGGACGTGGACGTAAAATAAATTTGTTGTTACCCGATCCGAAGTGAGCCGAAAATGGTTCGGGTTTGGGAGTATTTCAAAATGTAAGGTTCGGTTAATGAATCGAACACTTAAAAGTCGAAACGAATGAGTTCTAAGAGGTTCTTCATCATTTCATAGGAATCAGGAATCAGTGAAATAAATTTCAAAGTGTAACTGCATTCTGTGATTGGGTGAGGCCAAAGACATTAGAATATGAAGATGAGTAACGCCAACCATTTTTTTGCACACGATTTTTTCGTGATGGCTTTAGAGCTGGCTCCAGGCTCTCTTGAAATGTTGCTTAAAACAGCGATGGCCAGCGAGAGCGAGGCCAAAAAGTGAGAGTGTATTAGTGTGCGAAAAAAAATCTTCGTGAATTTGCTTCGACCTAATCGCTTCGAACTCTGTCAAGCGACTGACACTTTCTTGCTCTCTTGATGTCACCTTCGGCAAGGGTTCGGGTCATGTATGTGTGAATAGCGAAATGTTTTCGCCCCCGGGATGGAGCCGAGGGCCAACGCTGGCTTAAAAGCCAGAGAGAGAGAGTGCTCTAGAGCCGCTCTCTTGTACGCATACAGCGACAGCCGACGACTGTATGCGAGCAAATACATTCTATTTTAAGATTTTTATGCTCTCAATTTTGTGCGAGCGGAGAGAGCTGGATTTTCGTTGCCACCAAAAAAATAGCTGCATACTGCAAAACCATTTTGGTGGATTTTAATAAATTACTTTAAACTATTTCTAATTTTTCAATGCAGGTAATGAGTGTTAACTAAGAAGAAGTAATTAATCATTTTTTTGTGCAACTTCTTTGCGAAAGTAAACCAGGAATTAAAATTGAATCTATTCTGAATTTTTAAGGGAATTTATTATTTAGACTTTATTCATTTATAAGAATTTATAAGTAACTCACATACTAACACTTATGTATGAACGCCTAAGACATCCCCATGTTAAATTCACATCTTCGTGTCACATTATGCATTGATGATTCATCAATACCCCTGACATATTCATTGGTGATTTACTGGAGGTGCTTATTGAAAAGTACTTTAAGTAAGGAAATTTATTTTTCATATTTCAAGAGACTTTCTTGTTGTTAGCCCGACTTATTACACAGTTCGACAAAATCCAACTTTTTTTAAAAGCCTGGCATAAGACCAATAAATTATGATAAAAGGCACCTTTGTAAGCATCACCTCATACCCAGTTTTTCAAATCCACCCTCGGTTCGCGTTTAATGGGTACTTTTGTACTTGCAACACACAACTACAACAATTTTAACTAACTTTTTACTGGCTTAAGATAAAATTCTCCAAAATTCAGCATATGTGGACAGGGTCATTGGGAACGACATATGAAAAATTCACTTAATTCGCGCAAACGGTTAAGGTACCTCCAGAAGGAGTTAAACGTTCATTCTTCAATATCTTTAAAAGCGCACGGTAGATTTTTCTTAAAATCGTTGTGTATGATGGTATAATGGGCTATTGCATTTCCCTAAGAGATGGTACTCGACAGCCAAAAAACCGCGAATTGGAGTACCAATTTTATATTTATATTTATATATTTATATAAAAACTTAGTTAAAATTGTTGTAGTTGTGTGTTGCAAATACAAAAGTACCCATTAAACGCGAACCGAGGGTGGATTTGAAAAACTGGGTATGAGGTGATGCTTACAAAGGTGCCTTTTATCATAATTTATTGATCTTATGCCGGGCTTTTTTTTAGTGTTGTACTGTGTTATGGATCAGCAGTCGTAGCCACCAATAATAAAAAAATCCAAATTGTTCGGGTGTTGTTCAAAATAAAGTTATCCATTATCAATTGGACCTTATAAAAGTCCTCAAAAGAAACTGATAAAAAATTAAAACTACATTCTTTCATGCTTTGATTAAATTTGAAAAATCTACTTTGAAATACTTTGAAAACACATGCTGAACAAGATACGTATTTATGGGTATACTTAACCTGCACTTGTCAGAAGAATAGTTATGGTGTAAACAGAAAGTCTTAGGTACTAACTTAATGTCATTGTCAACTCAACTTAAATGCAGAAATCATATTAAAGGCGATTTTTTACCTGTCACAATGCTGATGTCATCCTCATGCGAACGGTGTCCCGACGAGCCTTCCGATAGACTCGAGCTGGCCGAACTGTAGGCGCCCAACATATGCTCCGAGGGGCAAGGCGAAGGTGGTCCATGCAGGTGCTGCAAATGCGGCTGCTGGTGCTGGTGGTGGTGCAGCTGGTGATGGAGATTATGATGCGAGGGTGGAGGCATCATCAAAGTGCCGCCATTGGCATGCCCATTGACCAGTGCACCACCAAGACCACCGCCAGCCGCAGCTATTAAAGCAGCACTGGCTGGACCATTGGCACTTAGCCAGCCAATGCCCGAACGGCGTTTCGGATTGTAGCGTGGCGGTCCGCGGAAGGGTACTGTGGTGTGGAGTAAGGATAGTTTATGCTTTATATGTATATGTATGTGTGCGAGTGTGAATGTGATATGTGTACGGGGTAGGTCTGTCGTGTCCTGAATTTATGTCTCTGCCCAGGTGAGTTGAATGTTCGAATGGGTCGGCGGGAGGAGGGAGTGGTGGGTGGAAGGGTTAGTGTTATGTATTTTTATCACATTTACTCGTAAAACGGGAGGTGGTAGGGAAGAGGCCACCGGCTAAAGTAAGTTGTTATTTATGTTCGTGAAGCAGCATCCAAGTGAATACCAGAGATGAGCAGTATTTGGATTTAAAGGATTTTACATCTGGAATTAACTTTGATTTAAACTGACGAATTTTTTGAGGGATTGTCCTAGATTTTTAATTGTTTAATTTTATGACTTTTATTCCTAACAAACTCTGAAATCGTTGAATGTAATTTGTACTTAAGTCAACAACAAAAGAACACTCTAAAAATGCATTTATTGAACATTTTAAAATTAATTTAGTCATGAAAAATGTTTGATTTAATGATTTAGTTCTCTTTCGCAGGTAAAATAAACATTACATACATGAAGTTCTAAGTATAAAATGGTTTTAATCCCATCCGAATTAGTCCAGACAAAGTTGCATACCTTATATAAAGATGCACTTCAATTTTCAATATGACTGAAAAAACCTTTATTGTTCATGAACAGCTGATCCAAGGCTGCAAACTGACTGCTGCGAGTCCATCGTTAAGCTTAGTACTCTGACAAACTTCAACGATTCCAACGGGTGACAACTTTATATGAAAAGTACGCCGAAATGTTCGTATAATTTTGACAGGCCTCTTACGCTCAGTCGAACTCAGACAAACTAAAATTTCCGTTTCTGAGAGTCGGAAAGCTCATGGTGCCGCAAACTTGACAGGCACAGACGCTTACTTGTCATACTGAAACAGCAATTTAAAAACCCCATTTCCCGATCTTACGACGACTTGATAAAAAAAACTTGACAGTCGATTAGCAAAAGACGAATCAAGCACAGGAAAAGAAAACAGCTGGATCCATGTGCATTGATGAATTGCTTAAGACGAGCATAAGGGTCGCAATACACAATCAGACTATTCGAAATGAGTGTATTTCTCTGTGCTCGGTTAATGGCAGGAAGTGGAACAACTTTGGTTTCCGCCAAAGTCTACTGGGTTGTGAATTTAATAACACGCAATTAGTACAGATCTGCTAAGAAATCAGATGGATGGAAATACATTGAGCGCTATTATATTTCTTAGAAGTAATCCTTAATTTTCCTTCTTTATAACAAATTTTGTTTTAGTTTGAGTAACGTTAAGTTTGCTGAAATATTGTTTATTAAATATTTAGGATTATCAAGTAATCTGTTTGAAAATAACAACTTTAACAACAAATTGTACTGTGAAAAAATTGGCTGACATGACCAGCCAATTCCCAGGTCATGAGATGAACTGGTTACATATAATTGTCAGTGTTGATAAACCCTTCGTTATTTTTAGAAAAGATAAAATAAAAATATAAAAGATACTTTTGAGTTATATAGCACATTTAGCTGCTCTCTCTATCTTTGAAGCTGTGGTGTAGTGGGTAAGGTATGAGACTGAATTTCAAACAATCGTTGAATTTTTCCATCAAAACCAAGACCATAGTCAATTATTATTTAATTTAAACTATTTCCTTTTTCCGCATTGCTCATCTCTGGTCCACACTCTACTCAATCTTTTCTGGGTTTAATGAAATGATAATATGAACTCAAAAAACAAATTGCTATAATAAAGATATCCCTAAAACCAAGCTAACACTTAGCGGAGCTTCTATTTAGTTATTTAGTTCACACTCATTTTCTGGAATTGGGTTAGCACATTTTACTTACACTTACTTACTGCCCACATCAAAGGTAATTATTGGCCATTACAAAAAGCACAAAAAAACGTAGCAAAAACTGGAACATTCTAAAAATGTTCGCTAATTAGGTTAGGATGAAATATGGAAATATGACAGACATTAAAAAACATTTAACGATAACATGAAACAGGAAACTAGTTACAGAGTATGAAAGATTTTGTAAATCTCATAAAAAAATTGACAAGCAAATGCAAAATACAAGTAAGTAGTATGGACAGGCAAGTACAAAGTGTTCAACAAATATTTATATATTTAAGTAGGTTTTGGGTAGGTTAATATTATGATAGAATTTTATTAAAAGAGCCAAAAGTTTTGCATTGAGATGATCCCAAGTATGAAGATGAATGAAGTGAAATGCCAAGTGAAAGATTGAGATGAGGGGGGAAATAAACTAAGGGTCATAACTTGGATGGAAAAGATTGAGCAGAGGAGAGCTAAGAAATGATGACAAACAAAAGTATTTTTTAAAGAAAAACCAATTCCTGGAACACTTATGAAGTATGCGAGGTATGATGAGTAAGTATGTCAGTCGAGAATACAAGGTCGAGTGTGGTGACTTATAAATGAGTTGGCTCTCGATCCACTTACCAATGTCTTCCGATTTGTAGTTCTCTATGATTTCAGCCAGCTCCAAGTTACCCGCTATGACAGCCACCTGTGAAAATACACGCACAAACATTGAGTTTAAATGCCTCGTAAAAATACCCGGAAATACTACAGAAAGTACTACAAGCATATCTACGGCCACTAAACTACAACAATTACATTTGGTTTTCTTCGTTTTGGTTACCTGATAGGGAGTTTGATTGGCAAAGTTCTGGGCACCGCGTTGTGCGCCGCGAAAGAGAAGCATTCTAGCACAAGCCTCTTGGTTGTTAACAGCGCAAACATGCAACGGGCTATTACCGGACGCATTGCGTCCATCCATATCAGCACCGTAGAACAACAAGTGTTCCAAGTGCTGAACCAGGCCATGGCGACAGGCCTACACAAACGACCAGTCACAATTACAGAGTTGGTTAGCAAGCAATTTTTTTTTTTTTTTTTTATTATTTTAATAGTTAGAGAAAGAAAAGAAAGTAGAAAAATTCAAAAATCAATTAGCATTCATTTGCCACACCAGAGTTAACCAGAGTTTGGTGGGGGAGGGGTGAGGGGGTTTCTCTAAGCATTGAGATGGAGAGAGATTTCCAAGTTGAACCATCACCGACTTACCTGATGCACCTCATTCCAACCCTGACTATCTTGTATGCCCAAAGTGGCATGGTCATGCAGAAGACTCTCCGTTATTTTGGCCTCACATTTGCGGGTGATGGAAATGTAGAGAGGGGTAATGCCACGCCCATCGCGATAATTAGGTGAGGCACCCAATTCCAAAAGAGTGCTGCAAACATAAAAGACGGGGAATTAGCAAACAAAATTAGTAGGCAAATTAAGTGCGGAAATAATTAACCAAAGTTATTACAAAACACCAAACACAAATGGCAATGTTTAAAAAGCTCTTCTCCCAAGCTGACACTGAGAAGAGTTCTGTGCTATTTGATATGGAGCTGTTCTCAATTAACTCTTACTTAGCTAGCAGAAACTAGTCCCGAAGCGATTTGTGGTCCAAGAATGGTTCCCAAATAAGTTTTTCGGCTAACGTTTTGTGTAAACAACTAAAGAGTGACCCTTTAGGATCCCCACCAGAAGCGATTTCTGTTCCCTTCTCGGAGGTAAAAGTGAGAGTGAGTACATTTTTGGACGATTTTTGGCACGGAGGAAATGTTGTCCACCGATCCATAGCAAGTCGAAGTATTTCCGCTTTTTTTCTGGAGCTTGTACGTTGGCATCCTTACGTACTGTACCTTGTTCTGGAAGGAGCTTGATAATGGTAATGTCAAAATGTATTTAGTTTTCAGGATGGTTTAATACTTTTTGACTTAAATATTTAGCTTCTTTGGATACTTTATACATTAAATACAGTGCGTTTATTAACTTGAGCGTCTCTCTCCGTGACGTGAACGACCTCTCTCTCGGGTCGAGACTCCCCTCTCTCTCACGCTTCAGTAGTCATTTTTGACATCTCGGCCTCTCCTGACACTTCGTTGTCTTCCGTCGAGTAGTCGTAAGCGTCTTCTTCGATATCCAGGTCTGGAATCAAAGCGCACCATGGCTTCATGTGATCACTGGATACAACGTTACTGTAGCGCCGTTGAGTTACTGAACGATCGGGCAAATCTTCAATGATGTAGCGATCGTTTCCTAGAACCTTGGTAACAGTGTAAGGTCCTTTATATGCTGGGTCTAATTTGTGCGTTTCTCCTGTAGACATCGGTACATAATCAATGACTACTAAATCATCAATCTCAAATGTTCGTGGTTGAGTATGCTTAGAATCGAAGCGTTTTTTCCATTTCTGTTGTTCTGCCTTTATGTTCGCTGCAGCTATATGACGATTTTCCATTACGTCCGTTGCTGAATCTGGGTCATCCATTAATGCTTGAATGATGCGGTTATATGATACATCTCTTGGATTGAAATTAAACACAAGATCATTTGGTGTGAATTTTGTCGTCGAATTCACGTGCGTGTTCATACTCCATTGTATGTTGAAAAGATGCTGATCCCAATCTTTATCCTTATCGGTGCTACTTTTTAAAGCACTAAGCAAAGTTTTATTCATCCTTTCTGCTTGACCATTAGCGCGGGGTGTGCGCACTGCCGTTTTGATGTGCTGTATACCATGACTCTTTAAGAAATTTTCAAATTCTTTCGACGTGAAAGAGGTGCCTCTGTCTGAGATAATACGTAAAGGTTGACCAAAAACTCCAAACATCTGTTTTAATGCCTTTACTACAGGTGCCGTCTTTGTGTTACGTGTTGCTGCCAATATCGTATTTTCGTAAATGCGCAAACAATAACAAGATATGACAATTTCCGCTCTTGCTTCTTGAAACGGTTCGTGATCAATATTAATATCGGAATTTTATAACGTCCTTAAATGCTTTCCCATCTGGCTTCCTCCTTTACCTTTTAATCACATCTGGCAGACGTTTGACTTCACATATCTCTCCGTGGACCAAAAATACCTTTGTGCTTCCGTTTTCTCAATACCATATTCAACATCTCGTGGTTTGACTTCGTTTCTCATCATTCTTTGGAATAACCATTTTCCCATCATCCGTCGATACTCTGCTTCGATACTACATAATCAGCTTTTCTTCCTCCACCTTTCTTTATCCTTTTCTATTCTCGAATCTCTTTAACTTATCTTTTTCTGGTATACACCCTCTTCTCTTGTTTTTTCAAAATCATCTCAACTTTTCATACCTCAGTCTTTTCTCTCTACCTCACTTGCTATCTTCCTTCTCTCTATCATTCTTAGCTTAGCCCCCTCTTTTTCTTTAATCTTGTTCCTCTTCGTACAACAAACTTATCCCGTAAATCAAACTTCCAACGCCTCTTGATCCTAAACTTCCCTGCTTAACCGCTTTTGGTCTAATCTCTTTAAATACAGCTTGATTCTTCTTCTCTCTTGAATACCCTGCTCCTTCTCGTCCGTTTCTCTTTTTTCTGGTCGTACAACGTAAAACTTTTACTTTGTTTTTAAACCTTAGCTTCTCCTGCTCTTCTCCTTCATGTTTTTTTCTTCACAGCTTCTTAAGCTTTGCAATGTCTTTTTTGACAAATTTCGGAAAATCCTTACTCCCAAAATCTTCGAACTTCTGTGTCGTTTCGTGGCTGTGGGTTTCTCAATACACTTTTCTTTCTTTACCCGTGTTCCGTTCCCGTTATGTGGCCCAAAACTAACCTCTTTGCTGAACTTACTTTGGACGGACGTAAGGTAATCCTCTTTTTCTTTGCCTTTAATTCTCAGTTCAAGTCCTTCTAACTGTCTTTGTGATTGTGACTTCTCCCGTAACTTTATTTTCTTTGATGTTCGAGCCTCTTATATCAGCCTCTCTCTTGAATACCTTGGAGCTTTTAGCCCTCTAACTAAACTCGAACAACCCGCTAAAACAGTAACTTTTTGCTTTCCTCACTTTAATCTGTGTCCCGTCTATCCAACTTAAATCGTTTCCACTAATTTCCACTGCTCCTCAACGTTCTTGGTTTTTCTTTACTGTCTTTCGTTCTGTTCTAAATCGACACACACTCGCTTTCTCCTTGCTTTGGTCCAAATCGCTGTCTGCTGTTACGTCTCCTTTTATTTTTCTTCTGTCTTCCTTACGTACTTTTCTCTTTTGCAACGGCTTTTCGCCTTCTTTATCCGTCGTTGATACCCGTTTCCTCTTTTCATCTCCATTTTGTCTTCCAAAACTTCTAACGACTTTTGTCGCTCACCTTTCGCTTTGTTTATTCGCGCCGTTCAATCTTTCTCCTTCAACCCTCTTCCGCTTCTTTTCTCTTTTTCTCTCCCAAACTTTTTCTCCTCTCCACTTTCATCTTTTTTTTGACCCCCTTTATCGTTTCTTCTTTTGTCTCTTTCTCCTCAAATCTACAACGTTTAACTACTTTTCCTTGCTCCTTCCTGACTCTTTTAGTTATTGTCGCTCCTTTCTCAATGCCTATACTCCTTCTTTTAACCTTTTTCTTTGCGTTTTCTTTCGTTTCCACAAACCGCTTCTTTTTTCCTTTCCTCTTCAATCCTTAACCTTTAGCCGTGTTTCTTTGTGGTTCCTCTTGCTCTTACCAAATTTTTCGTTATAACATTTGGGCCCTTTGTTTGTCATCGTTGTTGTTCGTATCTGGACTTTCGTTGCCGACTCCTAGCTTTAAACTAATCCTTTGCCGACTTCATTTTTCCGATCATATTCTCAGTCTAAAATTCATTGCCACAATGCCTTTGTCGCTCCTCTTTTAGTCTTATTTGTCGTTTTTGTCTCTCTCTTGTTGCTCTCTTCCTTGCCTATCTTAAATTTCTCGTCTCTTTACTTCCTTTTGCGGCGCTCTTTCTCGTGCCTCCGCCGTTTTACCACCAATCTTTTCCTGTTCCTTAATTGCTCCCTATTCTCCTTCTCTTCCTTCTTTTCCACTCTTTTTTTTGCTGACCCATACGTCCTTTTCCCTTAAACTTCTTCAACCGTTCAACTTTGCTTAAACTTTCTTAATTTTCCTTTTTGGGTCAAACTCTGTAACTTCCTTACATCCTTGTGCTCGTGTTGTTTCACATCTTTAGTTGTGTCTTTGACCCGCCTTTGTCAACTCCGTCTTTGCCTTTTACCTTGTGCTTCCTCCCGCTTCACTTCCAGCCGTTTCGCTTCCTTTCCTCTCTCTTCCTTGCCCATCCCTACTTCTCTACCGTTTGGTTAATTCGCCATCTTTCCTTTAACTCTTCGTTCTCTTCTCTGCGTCGTCTCCCCGTTAAGTCTGTGATCCGTCTCAATCTGGTCACACTTCAAATCTTGTCCTCTTATTTTGACCTGCTTGTTTCCTTAATCTATTTTTCGCACGTAAATAACTCGGTCCTCCACGTGTTGCTTTTTAACTAGCATTTTCGCAATTTTCGTTCCAAATTTTCCCCGTTTTTTTTCGTTTTGTTTACCTTCTTCTTCTTCTTTCCTCTGTGCTGCCAACTCTTTTCCGTTACGTTTCCGGTTTCGTTTCGTTTTCCTACGTTTGAATTGCGTTGTTTAAATTTTTTTCGTTTGGCTTGTTCTTCTCGTTTGCCAATTGTCGTTTTCTTATAATTTCTGTGGTGTCTCCCGACCGTTTTCCTGTGCCCTTGTGCTTGCCGTTTGTCGTTTTCCGTGCCCTTTTCCTTTCCCTGTCTTCCGTTTTGCTCTCTTTTCTTTTTTTTTTGCGTGCACCGTTTTGCCTTTCGTGCCGTTTTGTCGTCTTTTCCTCCTGTGTTCTTGACCGTTTTGCTTTTTCGTTCCGTTGGTCTTCTCCCTGTTGCTTTTCACCGTTTTTTTTTCGTCGTAAATTTACTTTGCTTTTCGTTACCTTTTTCCTTCTTTTGTCAAAATTTTTAGTTTTCTGGTTTAATATCTATTCTGACCAGTCTGTTCTCCTCTTAGAACCACTTTTTGAAACCCCAGACTCATTATTTGCAATGTTGCGATGTCCAGGGTGTACTGAAGTATCGTGCTATCTCATTCAAAAATAAGCTACATTCAAAATGTGTTTAAGCCTGTTTAGTGTGTTAGTGACTTAAGCTCTGCTCTGGGGAAGGTTATCCCAATCATGTTAGCTCAGGATATAGCCTTCAGATAATTTGTCGAACGTCGTTTGTGGTATACAGTAGTCTGTATTTGCCGGTATTCCCGATTGGTCCGTGATGGAGTGTCCCGAATTACACCCGTTCTGTTGGGTTAGCCATTTGCTTTGCTACAAGGTCTAGTAGCAGAAGGTGAAGAATAGGGTATAGCGCTTCAGTTGGTGTCGTTCGGAGAGCGCTTTTAATACATATCTACGCGCTTCTCTGTACTTTATGCATATGGTTCATGGCCGATTGTTTCCCGAGTGCTGGCCACCATAATAAGGCTCCGTAGAGTAGTTTGGGGCGTACTACGGCTGTGTAAAGCCGATGTACTATGGTGGGGAAGAGACCCTATTTGAAGCCTCTGGCCTTTTTACTCGAGAAGAGAGCATTGGCTGCCGATTTTATTATTTACGTGTTTTGAATTTAAGTACTAATTACTTACTTCCAATATTATTTTCATTTGTTTTTTAACAAAATCTTTTAAAAACTATATATTTATATACCCGGCGTGCGTTGCTAAGGCCCCGAAGAAGTGAAGCTTACTTTACAATTGCCATCTATCAAAACCTTATTATAGTCTAAACTCATTATGCAATTTAGCAAATTTCGTTAGTTATTTTAGAACTTTTGATTTTCATCATTTACTAGGGACGTCAAAAATATTATCGATATTTTTGTCCCAAATGACGAATATCATTATAGCATATTTTTCCGAGGAGATATATCGGAAATCGAATATTTTTTGGTATACTTTTGTTTTAGCGTTCGGTCACACTGTTGCGAATAACTGCTTTATGTGGGCAACAATTTCTTTGTCCTCTTCCGATCTGGCTTGCCACCTTCTTATAGGCATTTCAAGTCAGCCAATAACATTACTAAATTAAACACTGCCTGCTTCATTTTCCATGGTTGTTTATAGAACAGAATTTTTAAATTTAGTCTACTCCCAAATATTAAGAAAGTAAACAAACAAAACAGCTGATTAATGACATTCAAACTTTATGTCCAAAAATGAAAAAAAAGTAGTTTTTTGGACCTTTTTCCGAAAAATTAAAAAAAATATTTTTTATGAAAATTTTATTTATACTAATGAACTAAGAATAGTCAAAAGTAATACTTCCAATCGCCACATATCCGCATAAAAGTTTCATATTCATGAAAAACGATTGCAAACATACATTAAAATGCCAATTTTATGAATTCCTTAAAATCGAGTTCGAAAGGTGAACTTTAAATGCGTGTTGTGGGAGAACCAAATATGCTAGACTAATTTTCTTTTTTGAAAAAATTTAATCACCTTTTAAGTTGCATTTAAACTTTCTTCAAATCCGGCAAAATGTACTGGGCGGAGATATGTTGTCGGAGATATGTCGCTATGCCCAATTTTGGTCAGAGGGGACGCTTAACCCCTGGTTTAAGAAAACAGAATATGAATCTGCGTGGATTGTCAGTATTGTTTTCGATCAAATAATCGAGGAAATCCAAAACATCAAACATCAGACCTTAAGTGAAATGATAGCGAAGTTTGACAATCAATTATTATCTTGCCATTATGTAGCCAGCCGTTGATACAACCGCTATGTAGATATGATGAGATTGTATCTTTTGTACATTTTTGCAATTACATGCATCTTGTGTCACTTCAATTTATGCATATATTTTAATCTATTATGGGCTCGCACTGACTTTGCTGAATTCCTAAGAAACTGAGCTTTAACATATTTCTTTTAGGAATCATCATTTAATGCATCTAATAACTCGCTGTCTGAAGACGTAATTTTTGAAGGATCGCTCTTCGCAGATCACAATATTGTCATGCTATCTAAACAATCACCATTACAGGGGAATAAATTATTGGAGCTTTAATTTACCGTTGATTACCCCGGAGCGGGACCCTGTTAAGTACTGGATGGCAGAGAAAGACGCATTTCCAGTGTATATCTTATTACACCGGGATATTCCGTGCCATCGGAACACTTGGCTACGGTTATAACGAGAGCTTAAGTTAAAGTCGGCTCTAACCGACTTCGATATACCCGTTACTCATGAAAAAACATGTTTAACAGTGTTCCTGCGTTCCTTAGGGTGACCATCCGAAAAGTATGCAACATTTTTTTAGGGTGGGAGGATGGTTGGCGATCCGATTCATTTTGCTAATTTCTATCTCATGAAGGTACGAATCGTCTATCTTCAAAACTGTAGGAGATATAACGTTATTTCCAAATTGCGGGGGCGGGAGGGGGCGTGGCCAAAATTTGAAACAAACTTAATCTGCGTGCAGATTAAAGAAGCATTTGTCCCATACATGTCAAACCTCTATCTCTTACCATCTCTGAGATCTAGGTGTTCATACAGACAGACGGACGGACGGACGGACGGACATGGCTAGATCAACTCAGCTCGTCACGCTGATCAAGAATATATATACTTTATGTGGTCGGAGATGCTTCCTTCTGTGCGTTAGAAACATCCGGACAATTTCAATATACCCTCCCCGAGGGTATAAATATCGAAAATATTGATTTTTTGACTCCAAAATATTTATATCGAATCGATACTTTTTCAATATCTCAAAATATATCGATATAGATATTTTTTAAATATTCGACAACCCTTATATTTACCTATTTTGCAAGTTCTCGATTTTTCTTTAACATTTCAATCTACAATATATGTTTTCTACAAGATCAAATTTGACTTCTACATTCCGCACTTAAATTTCGAAGGTAAATGTTTAGTTTAGCACTCAAAAATGTTTGAAAAAATGTCTTGTTAACCAACCTGACTGCCTCTAGAGAATCATGCTCGACAGCACGATGCAACGCTGTGGTGCCATCTTTCGTGCGATAATCCAACAGGGCTCCGCCATTAACCAGCGCAATAAGCAGCTTATTCGGTTTTTTGGCTCCCGTGGCCACAGTCAGTGGCGTTTCGCCACTCTCCGAGCAATGGAAATTCGGATCCAGTCCTTTGGCACACATTTTGGCTATCTTCTCCACCTGTCCCCCATTGATGCATTCCAGAAAACGTCGCAAATTGGCTCGTGTATGCAAAGCCTTCAATTGGCGTTCATCCAGGGTTAACATTTTGTACACGCGACGTTTGTATTTCAGCTGGTCAAATGCAAAGAAACAGGCATTAGTCTTAACAGTTCTTTACAAAATAAAAACTTACCTCTAAATAGCCCACTGGTCCATTGAATGGATAGTCACCCAGACGTCGCTCTTCATCGAGAAATTTGCCTGCTTTGCCATTGGAGGGTGGTGCAAAGAGTCCATAGTTGAAGCTCTCTTTGAGTTCCTGCAAGAGTATAAACGGGGAGGGACATGAGTAAGGTGTTTACAGCAGCATTCACGTGCTCAAGTACAAAAGACTTCCGGCCGACAATCTGACAATAACCCATGCTAATGACCGTCATCTAGCGTCGGTGCATTCATAATTTACGACGGCCTTTAAGTGGCAATTTCTTGTTTTAATTAAACAAAAAATTTCCCGACAGGGAAAACTTCCTCCTAAACATGTATAACAGTTGGCTTTGGTTGGTCTCAAGTGTGCGGAATATAACTGGTGACATTGCCTGTGCATTAATTATGCAAAGTGCGTGGTTATGTGCACGCATGTGTTTTGGGTTCTATGCGCCCTTAAGTTGGCAATGACTTTCAAAGAGTCTGCGACAGAATGTGGCAAAATATGGCCAACTGTTAAAATGAGCAGCAAGCAAGTCGAAAGACAGATGTGACCATAATGAAAGGGGGAGAATGCTCATGCGAGCGATAATTGTGCTTATAGCATGGAAATGAACTGCTTACGCTGTAGAGGAGATCTCGGTTAGCTGCTTCTCTTAGTTGAGTTTACTGTGGCACCCCGAAAATTTGATTCTTCCGCAGTGCTTTTTATACCCTGGCAAAGAGTATTATAATTTTGCAAGAAATATTCATTTCCCGCGTGAAATTAAATACAAATGCACAAAATATATTTAAAGCAAGAACAACTGCAAGAAATAGAAACCCGATTTTTGTGATTTTGCGATTTTTGGAATTGAAGGAAGTAAATATGTATTTAATTTCAAGACTCAATCTTTTAAACAGTTAATCTGAAGGGGGTCTGCCAATTATATTCCCTGAGATTGACGCTGATCAAGAATATATATACTTTATTGTGTAAAAACTATTCCTTTCCTTGTTAAACCATTTTTGATGTGCAAAAAGTTTCAACTCAAATGTTCATCCAATTAATCATCTTCCTTGCTTCCTAATTTCATGATAATCATCATCATAATCATCTCATGCTCTCTCTTATCTTTGTATCCTCTTGCCTTTTAAGTGAACCAAACATCCTACTTTGTCAACTCATTTGGTTATCCGATACCTTTTGAGTGGTTTATACACGACGGTGACTGTCAAACTGTGGCAAAGTTTTTCGGTAAACAAAACCAAAACACAAAATGTTGACGCTAATGAGACCATAAATGTAAAAAGCTGACCAAAAGCCGCAAACTTCGAGCCAATCCAAGCCAATCCGTGACTGCAACTGCAAGTTGCAACTCTAATTGCTGCTGCAATAGAATGAGATTACGACTACTCGGCCAGAGCAGCACCAACAACCAACAACAGATGGCCGACGATCGCAGGCGACCCACTTCCACAGCTTATATAGTAAAGGCTGTCTAGTGCGGACTGGACTGTCTATTTATTTTTTGCTGGCACTGTTTATGCTTTACCTGAGAGCTAGCTTTCAATCAACAGACACAACAACAACAATTGCCATAAGCGACAACAAACTGCCGCTTGACAATTTATCAATGATGCCTTTTGTTATAGTCGCTGCGTTGCCTTGGCTCTTCTTATTGGAACAGGAAGTTGCTTATTTGCAGCAAGTGCACAAACGCATTGACATTTACTTGGGGGCAACCATTGTCCGACTGACTCTCAAACTGTGGACAAACGTTCAGTTGGTTTTTCTACCCAAAGAGATGCAAATTAAATCAAATTAAATGGTTTTAAGCAATTTCTAGTTTATGCCGAGCAAAAAATGGCTTTGATTTATGAACAATGCGCTAAACGACGCCGCCTCCATCCACTAAACAAGAACCAAATACGTCGAATACACAACATTCCGCGTGCCCCACTTTGTTGCAAAAATTTATAGCTGCTGCGCCACACATACACACACAAAGTCGAACCCAAAATGAGCAAACTCAAATGTTTCAAAACCAAAAGTTCTAAATTACTTTTTACCAGCACATGGCCAGGGCCAGGGCCAGGGACGCAGCGACATCTTATTCTTCCTCTTTCTTTTTACGGACAGCCAAATCGAAATCAAAACTCATAAAAATGCAATTTGCGCCAGCAACTCGACTTTAAGCCAACCGCCGGGCCGACCCCTTCTGCCTCGAAATCCAAAGGCCCAATTCTGGGGGTCTAGGGCAGCGACGTGTTTGCAATTTGCATGTGCATGACCAAGGAAGTCAGCCGTAGTGGGCGGGCCATCTGGTGGGTGGTGGGGCGTTTTGGATGGTAGGCCATAAAACCCATTTGGCGCACAGCAGTTAACGTGTCGAGTTGGTGGCAGTTGTAGGCGAAGGACGAGATGTTCTTGTGAGTGTTTTGGGGGGTGAGAAGGGCGTATTAGTTTGTGCGGTGAAAATTTATGTTCCATAGGGGTGGGTTTTATTTCTGTTTAGGCAGAAAGGTGGGGCTTGCTGTATAACTGACATTTTTTTAAGAAAGAGAGGCTGGGTTATGTGGGCAATAATGGATCAAAATTTCCCGACCGTTTTGAACTAGCCTTGATAAAAACCTTAATAGGAGAACGGATACTAAAAACTTTTGAAACAGTACTGAAACGGGGCGTAGAACTGAAGAGTATACATTAAAGATCAAACGGTATGTCTTAGCGTGGTTTCTGTTAAACGAAAAATACAAATTTACGAAAGCTACATTAACAAAGCGATCAGTTTTTCACTATTTTGGCACAAGCCACTGAAGCGCCCATGGATTACACTACTAAACTTAACTTGAAATACGTTCTTGTTGATTAGAAAAGAGTCATAGGATATGTTCCAAGTCTGTAAAACAGTTCGAGGGCGGACTACAGCCGAGCAGCAGATAGATAGTAGAGACTATAGAGCAGTGGTGCCCAAATGTCAATAGCCCTATCCCGTGTGATAGGAAGTCGTAATTCTGGCAGCGTCGCAGCCGACACACGCATGGAGAGAGAGAGAATACGTGTGCTATATAAATAGCACGCACACACATTTGTGTGTTTGTTATCCTGCAAACATTTTCCTCGACAAAATGTGAGTTTGGCGATAGTTTGAGTTCAGAGTCTGCTGATAGTTTGGCGATTTACAAAAACAAAACACATAAGGTATCGCATTTATAACATAAAAGGGAGACATTGGTGATATGTGGTTTCAATTTAAAACGATTGAATGTGGAATAAAGACTTGGGAATTACAAGCAACCATTTATGGGTGAATGCTTTCAGACAGAATCATTACAAATAACCATTTTGCTGAGATGCACAGCTAAACACAGTCGTCTAAAACGTCAGTCCTCCATTGTGTTTTCAGTCCAAAGGAAAGCAAAGTAAGTAAAAGTTTTTTATGTAACAAAATATATGTTTGTTTAATTTGGAATAATAAAAAAATTGCGGGAACCAGCAGCAAGCTAGCAGGGCAGCAGCAGCAGCCGCAAGCGCAAATTTGAATTTTTTTGTGTGAAACGCTTTTTTATCCCTGAGAAGAGTCTTTTTCGTAACTATCAGAAGAAACGCTTTCTCTTCTCCAAGAAGCAGAGTGACACATTTCTTCCCGAAGGGAGATGAGAATGCGATAAAGCCAGAGTGAAGCGACACCTACTGGTAGAACCGCATTCTTATCTTCAGCAAAAAAAAATGTTTGCTGGGTTACTTCGTGTTTCGCTGCTACACACACAATAGCAAAGCTTGATAGTGTGAGTTTGGGCACCACTGCTATAAAGCCATGAAAATCCCATCTGATAACGTCTAAGAGATCTAAACGTTTCCCAGCTTAATGTAAAAAAAAAATTGATGAACTTTAAAAGTCATGTAAAATGGTTTGATTCGTAAATATATACTAACAGCTACACGCGAGATATATGTAAGAAGATTACTAGTTATCTGTGGAACCTTTTCAGCGACCTCCAGCTAATTTTCTACGTCATTTCAATGCAATATTATCCGAGTCGATTTAATTTTTTATTAGAAAAGGTTACCGTTGTGGAGTTAAAGACTGGTTTTTTCGTTAAAATTTGTATTAGTTTTTAGGCTGTATTAGTTTAGGCTGAAATTACGACCCTTAATACATGGTTTCGGCCCAAGCCAAGGGTCGCAAATGGAGCAGATACGTCGGCAGAGTTTCAGTCGCTGCAATAGAATTTGTGAGTGAACAGCATAAAGTTGACAATTTCATTCCAACAATAAGCTTTAGAGCCGTCTGTTTTCTGCCGTTTGCTTTTCCTAGAAACCTTTTTATATTCTTTAGCAAAGTAGAGCAAAGTATATTAAGTTTTAGCGAATGTGGTAGTACCACTAGGAAACATTTTCGACCCTATAAGGTCTACAGCCGGGTCGAATTAGCCATGTCCGCCTGCCTGTTTGTCCGTACAAACAAACAGATCTCAGAGATGTTAAGAGATATAGGTTCGAAATATTTCAATACTTGCAAAAGGATTAAATTTATTTTCATTTTTGCTCATTGCGCTCCCTCCCGCTGTTTGGAAAATAACTCATATCTCCCACAGTTTTCTATGAAGATGGTTCGTTTCTTCTAAACATATTTAATTATATTCTTTATCGATCTGTTGAAGAAAAGTTCAAGTCGTACATGTACAGCACACATACAAGTTATTCTTGGATTCTTCCTCTCTTCTTTGAAAAAGCAACCGCAAACGCCATTAAGTTGTTGTTTATATCTCAAGAGAGAAAAAGGGAGAGAGAGAGAAAAATACATACGTTTTTGGGGTGATTCCATCAACACCCGCTCTCTGCTTTACAAGTATAAGTTTTCCAAATCGAAAGTACGACCATGTTTGAACTCTTTAAAATTTAACCTCGCACCTGTCATAGATAGATACGGGCAATATCTAATCAATATGTATCTACGGTCTAAGATAACTAACACTCAGTGATCTTAATGTCGCAAACGTTTCTTTTGAAATGTCTGTTAAAATAAAACGATTTAAGTACAGCTGAAGGAGCTAATTTAGTTTCAATTGAATTGCTTAAGATTACGATAAAAGTATTACAAAAATCTGAGGTATTAATTTTTGAGTACCTACAGATTTCTGAAGAATTTCCAAAACTATTTTTTTCTATTTGGTTCTTTTGTTTTTGAACACCAATTGTCTTTGCCTGGTCCATTGTGCAGACTTGGCGCTTTTGTTCGGGACGCACAATCAGCTTCTCAGGTTGCAGCGCCAAAGAAGAAGCTTCAACATCAATTTATGTAATCTGGACGGACTCTGCACTCCACTCCCCACTACCCAGAGCGAAAAGAGATCGGATCGAGTCACATCATCTTATAAATTTTTGCTCGTTGGCCGCTGCCTGTGGTTAACCGCAAAAGTTCTCGACGAGGCGAAGGCGAACAATGAGCCGGAGCAAACTTGAACTCTGGCGAGAGATGAAAACTGGTTCTGGTTACCATTTGGTTTGTCGGCATTGGCGCTTTGCTTGAAACGTGTGGAAGTTTGGTGTGCGCCTGGGTTTGAACTTGGGGGATGCCAAAGCATTAAGTGTTTGTGTGTGTATATGTGTGTGTGTGCGGGGGCAGTCTCCAGTCGGTTCAGTTGACACTCGACATTAATTTATGCCTGCATTGGCAGTCTCAGATTGTTAATAATTTCAGGGAAATTTATTGGGTTTTGTGTAGGATCAAAAGCAGCATCATCTGCATTTAGTTTAGCCCTCGCTTAAGGGTCAATGACGTGTTGCTCTTGTTGTTGGAAATCGCCTGCAGGCAGCTTCAAAGCCAACGCCATTCAACAAGAGAACCAGAACAAACCTCAGACCCAAAACCAAACCCATTCCCCACCCATTTCATGCCATTACATACCATCCTTCAGCCTGCTCTGCTGTTTGGGTTATCATCAGAAACTAGTTTTGTTTCGCTAGATTTTCGTGGGCTAGAACGCGTTGCCAGGCCATGTTCTTGTCAGGCCCCTCTCTGCCCACCTACAGACATGGTTTGGCATCGAAAGAAAGTGTTGAAGACTAGAAAAAGGAGACTCTGCCGATTCAAACATTTATCAAAGTAAGTGCAAGTGCATTGAACTTGTTTTTTTTCTGTTTTATTCATCAAGAAGGCAAAGGACATTGACAGGCAACGTTAGAAGTAGTTGCAGGATAAGCGATATGAATGCAGGTGACAGGCATTTGCAATAAAACAGTAAAACATGACCAACAGCAGCAGTGTCGGGTGGAAGGGGGGCTGGCGGTGGCACTCTGGGTAAGAGAAAGGAGATAGCTCGGGTGAATCTTTCACAGATTAACTGTTGACAATGTACGCCAGGCATTTTGTTTTTGCTGTTGTCTAGAGTGCATAAGGACAGCAAGGCATGACAATGATGTGGGAGAGATACGAGGGGACAAACAGAAGTTTGATTAGTTTAATGGAAAAAAATAATCTGTTTTTGATTAAATCTTTTTTTATCTTCTCTTTAACCTTACTAAAACATTTCTTCAGTATTAACCGTAAGAAAAAACATTTTTTGTATCTTCTCACTCATCGGCCTTTTCATTTTCGAGGATTACTGCAGGTTCGACAGGGACAAGGTTATTCTTTGCCTCTTCTATATGATCTTTTTGCTTCCTATCGCGCTTAAGCGTGCGATAGCTGTCCTAAATTATGGCAAACTTTTCTATTATGGTAGTTGCCATTTAATTTTTTTTGTCCACTGAATTGTGTGAGGTTTTATGTTATAGTTCTCTTGTAGGAATGTGAGTTATTATGTGAGTTTCCTTCTTCAAGTTTTCAGAGTCTCATAAAATTCTATCCTACTCGCCCTGCTGACATAAATCACTGCTTTTAATTTTATGGTCAAATTTAATATTCAAACTCTGGTCACACTATATCTTTATTTTGTAGACGTGCAATCTGGAGATAGAAACTGGTCAAGTTTCATTGAAAAGCTTTGATACTGAATAGGTGGGAAAGCTTCCTTTTAGAGCAAATTTTTATTTAATTTTTAAATTTAAAAACATTATTACTTTGGCCATGCTTACACTAATAAAAAATCAATCTAAAAGCCTAGTACGGAGGGCGTTCGAATTTTCCTTCCAGAAATTTGCCTGATATTCCTTTTTGTGGAATGTAATAGGCAGTGTGACCAGATAACATTAAAAAATATACCAAAAACGGAAAATAAGTGAATTGGCCAGCTGATTTGTGTTGACATAACTATAAGATTTAAATAAAATGAGGCACTATGCACAACATGGATGAAGTTGCAATTTCAGTGGCAGCTGTTAAGCTGAAGAATGTGAGCAAGACTTCAGAATTGGATTCGCCTGTTGCCAAGAATCTAATGGTCTGCACGAGGCCGGATAAGTCCAATTATAATTGTTTTATTTCCATTTGGAACATCATTCCGGGCGAGGACCCCACTCAGGTGCACATATCGCTGCAACAAAAGATGGCTCAACTTATGCATTGGGACGTGCCCTCCAACATGGCGCAACTGCTTCTCAAGCACTTGTTGTAAGTGCGGTGTCCAGTTGCTTGTCATTCGTGATGTCCCACAATTGTTTTTTACTGCATCAATCAATGCATTTTTGTCGTCATAACTAAAATTTTTGTACTTTTGCCTGGCCTGTTGATAATTGACACAAGGAATAAATGACTGCACAATATCTCTTGAAGGAATATCAGCTGTTCGATACAGTCCACACGCTTTATCGATATGGCAACTCTCAAAATTCCTTGTGTGTATTCCTTGACTTTCTGCGTACCAAACATCAGAATGAGGCAAGGAAAAATTCCTTAAGCAATTTTTTTTATATGGAGTTTGACAGCTGAAGGAAAATTCGAACGCCCTCCGTACTAGGCTAAAACCAAGATTATAATCTCGAATCAAAGAGAGAAATTCGACTGTGCCGAGATAGTGTTAATATTAATCTTGTTTTGTTTCAATTATTAACATTTTCTTCTTTCTGAAACACTAAAAAACTAAAAATGTTAACTATTAATTTAGGACTTGAACTTAGTACCTCGGGGAACTGAAAACACAGCATGACATTTTAGCTCGCTGCCCCATCAGCCGTAACTTTTTAGGCGCCACTAGTCGCATTAGTTCTTATACTCAGCTACTATAGTTCAAAAAATGATCAATAGTTTAAATGAATAATTGTTCAAAAACTGAGAAACACATAGTTCAAAAAATGAATTATAGTTCAAAACCAAGACTTACAGGGTGGTCCAGTTACTGGAACAATTGGAAATGTTCTTAAAAATTGGGAAAATCGAATGTGCTACAGCCAAGTCTGTAGTGGTTATCATTTGACCGAAATTGTTTTTCATAAATAAATGACCTCAATCAACCTTTTCAATTAATGTTCAACCTTTAAAAAATATCGAGACTTTTTTTTATAGCAAAATTAAATTCCAATTTTTAAATGGACCACCCTGTAGTTCATTAGTTCATTTTATAGACTAGTTCATTTAAACTAGTAAAAAAAACGAGAAGGCCAAGCTAACTTCGTCTTTGCCGAAGTTTTTATACTCAGCATTAAAACAAACAAAATCTCTAACTGAAACCCACTTTTCGACCGATAGTTTCTATGGCAGCTATAAGATCTAGTCATCTGATTTTGACCAAAACTTCCGAGTCTGTGTAAAAGTGTTTAATATAAATAATCGCTGAAGTGGGGGACGTTTACATTAAAAACAAAAAAGTTTTTCTCACAAAGACTCACTTTTCGACCGATAGTTCCTTTGGCGGCTATAAGATATAGTCATCCGATCCGGTCGGTTCCGACATATTAGAAGTGTGCAGTAAAAAGAAGACTCTGTGCAAAGTTTCAGCTCGATAGCTTTAAAACTGAGAGACTGGTTTGCGTAGAAACAGACAGACGGACTGACAGACAGACGGACAGACAGACGGACGGACAAAGCTCAATCGACTCAGCTCGTCGCCCTGATCAAGAATATATATAGTTTATAGGGTCGGAAATGATTAATTTTAAGCGTTGCAAACTTCTGGGCAAAATTATAATACCTTCAACGACTAGCTATTTCGACCACACTTTGCAGATCAGCTTAAATACACACAATCTAAACCATGACCGAGTTTAAAAGCACAAATATTCAAAACAAAGCAGTCAAAAAATTATTTTCATGGAATTGATGTATTTTTCTATACGAAAGAGGAGCACGCGACTGTAAAAGCCGATTTGAAGACAAGATTTGACAGTGCTTAGACGATTCCTGGTATACAAAAGCAACATTGTTTCATTGCTGGATTGGATAATCGATTGCTAATCAAGCGTAATTCTGCAGCAAATGATGTCGAAGTTTTTCGCAAGGAAAAGCAGCTTCTAAACATTGATAAACTTCTAAGCTTTATCTTATAATTTATAATAGAATAACATTGAATTTTTCTTCTTTTGTTTGTTTTCTTTGGTCAGAATTTGGATTATTTACTTGGGTAATAAAAGTCTTATTGCACGGTGATCAAAATTAAACAGAAATTCGATTAATTGTTAATTTTTTGTGACATTATTTTTGAAAAAACAGTCAAACACCAAAAATTGATATACAAACAAAATAACACATAATGACAAATAACAAATCAAATATTCGGATCAAATAAAAATAAAGATTAGCCTCGCGAAGAAAAATACAAAATTCCGATTTTTTTAAAGAAAAAAAAAACTTCATGTGTTTCCAGACTGTCTTAAGAACTATTGACGGTAGGGTAAAAACTTTTTGGTGTATTTTCATCAATGTATAGTAATAATAGTCATTAATCATTTTTTGGAAATAAAAAAAAATGCTGTGTCCGAGTTCATATGGAATATATCATTTGTATTCTCGAGATTTAAAAAAATAAGAGATTTTTAATCTAAGCTTTACATTTTGTCTTTTCTCAGTGTAGGGCAATTCATTGTATTATACAATTTGTATTTTCAAAAAGATGGAGACTTTTATAGTTTAAAAGTTATGCATTTTTGAAGTTATAAACAAATAAAAAGATGCCCTTGAAAAAAGCTTCGCCATGCAGTCAGTTTCAAAGCTTTTTGATTGAAACTTGGCACGTGTGCTTTATATTTATCAAGCTTTCCAAAAATGTCAACATTGCGCGGATCGGATGACTATATCATATAGCTGCCGTTGCAGTTTTTGAAACTGTGAGCTTGCAGTGAGAAGATATACTTATATTGCCAAGCTTTTACACCTATAGTGTAAACCATAGAAGAGTGTTTGCATAGCATTCGTTGATGTTTTCCCCATAGAGATAACTGTGTGTACAGGTGCTTACGCAGACGAGCGCAAAAGCACTTAGAAACCTAAGCCTAACAACAATTTCACAAGTGTTCTATCCGCTTTCTTTCCCATGCCCTTTGCAAATTCGAGCGCAACAACAGAAATGTGTACGCGTCGTCTTACATGTCGATTTTCAATTTGAGCGAAGAATGTTTTCGTTTTTCGTTTGTTGTTGCTTAAGAGATATTTTCTTCATTTGTATTGTTATTTACGCGGCCGTAAGCTTGATGTAGGTATGAACTGTCCCTTCATGTGCTTAGAAAAAATAGCGCATAAAGTACTCGAGCCAGTTTCTTGATCTAATTCAAAATTCGAGAATTCAAGCATAATATTTTGGATGCGGCAATGGCACTTAAGTCCACTTCATCAGTACACAGTATACACTTTAATAAAATATCCTTAACTCACATTGACTTTATCGGATAATATTTCTAGCCTCAACAAAGGAACTGCCAAAACAAACAATTTCATATAAGTAGAACTCACAAAACTTTTGACAAAGTCCCTTGTTTTGTGAGTTATATTTATATGGAGTTTTTTGTTTTGGCGGTTCCTTTGAAGAGGCTGGAAATAATAGCATTAGGAGTTTCTTACTGAATATTAAAAAAACATTTTTTTTATTAATTTTTTAAATATTATATATAGAAAACACGTCTCAAACATAATGCAAGATATTCTTAACCAAAAGCTAAAAAACAAGTGACTCACCAACAGCATTCGAAAGTTTTCTTATTTCCAATATAATGAATCTTTCTAACAGTTCAAATATCGTTGCCACCTTCGCATTTATTAAAAACGAACTCAAAAGTAATCGAACTCTTGTTATTCCCCTCGTAGTTCAGTCAGTTTTTACCATTCATAAATTTTCTCAGGCTTTTCTGTTAGTTGGTAAAGTTTACCCATTTCCATAGCGTTTTTTTACCATTTTTTCTTTTCCAAATATTTCCATCTAATGCAGTTTACCTAAACAAATTTTTAAGCTGCGAGAAAAAAAAATCAATATTTACACAGACACCACAAAACCTGAGCTGAGACAGCAGCAAAAACAAACAAACAAAAAATACAGCTAAGGCAGACATTAAAACAAAAACACAACAAAGCACACGATTATGATGACTGCAAAACTGTGAGCTCTGCCCCTAAAGGGAGGGCGCCGGAAAGAACGTTACACAAATTTGTCTAGGCCTGAGTCTAACAACTGGCGACAACTGCTGCCCACCCCTTTTGGGGTGGGGTTAAGCAGAAGGGACGCCATCAAGGTATGTGTTGTCGTGGGGTTAAAGTACCGTTGAAATGCTTTCAGCATTTTTCATATTCATAACAGAGCTGAACACAAGAAGGGCGTAGAAACAGAATGCGTCTGCATTGCAAACAAACAAACAAACAGCAAATAAACAAGGAAGAAGGAACATTTTTACAGATAGATGAACGAACGCTGAGACTGTGATACCCTTGAAAAGTGAATAGAGAGACGATATTTGAGAATGTGGAAAAGGAAATTGGATCTTTGAGAATTTCAAAGAAGTATGTATATCAATCTAAGTCCAGTGTAACCTTCTGCAAATTGATAGCAATTTATATACCAGCAGCGACTATAATAAAAATAGTTTTAAAATAGTTGTGGTAATTCTTAAGCTCGCTATTAGAAACATGTAAGAAAGACAAGTCTGCATCTGTTTTTTAGGGATTTAATTTATTTTTTATTCGACTTCAAGCGATTTTTAATTATTTCTTGAAAATCTTTTACCATGGGACAAACCTTGCAACATGACGTATTTGGAACTTTTATTGCGACTCCAAAAGCTTCATCTTCCGTTTGTAAAAGTATAACAAAGGTCATCATAAAGACGCAATAGCAGAAACAAACACCAAGAAGAAAACTAAGGGTGATTGGCGGTTGGGGGATGCTAACAGTGAGGAAAAGAGACAGAACAATTTTCCCCTTATCTGAATGCAAAGGCATCTGGTGACTGCCCAGTGAAAGGCCGTGAACGGACATTGCTTTAGCTTCAGCCTCAGTGACTTTCCAAGTTCCATTTCTATGTCAAAGTCATTGGCTGGTCAATGTAGAACAATAAAATGCGGCACTAAACGACACACGACACACGGCCACGCTTAGCGTGTCCAACGATTCTGCCATTTGCTCGGAACGCTCATGTCGCTAATCGATTTGATGCCAAACGTGCGCCAAGCCATTCGACTGATCCAATCGATCGGCATTGGCTACCATTTGCAGATTTGTTCTGGCCACTTTCTGCACTTGGCTTTCTACAGTTCTTCATGTGGCTGTAGCTATCTATGTCAGCCGGGCAGTTACTTCTCTCTTTTCTCTCTCTCTCTCTCCTTTTCTGTGTAATCAGCAGCAACCACCTTTCTGTTAAGAAACACACAAAATGATTTCTTGGGCAAACCTATTTTTGGCTATTAATTTTATTATGGGGGAACCAAGCGTGAAAAAGCATTTCAAGCTCTTGAGGAGTCTACCCCTGGAGTAAAACTAACCACCCTGTGAAAATGTCCTTTTTTTCTCGCGTAAGTGAACAGGAATGAAAACTGGGGCTGGCTGTATATTTCTTCGGTTTTTGGGGAATTTATTTGATTAAAGAGACCGAAGGAGATTTGCATTGAAGTTACATGGCCAGCACGGTTTTCACACTGCTCTCTAACTAACCTGATTATGCTCTGTGATTTGCCCAAAAACCGCAAGCCTATTGACCCATTTAAAGCTTAACTCCCAACATATGCTTGACCACAAACAAAACCCAACAGTTTGACAGCCACAGGTAATGCCTTTAGCCTTTCGCCCAATCAAAGCCATGCCGATGCCGATGGCCCGATGCCGTTGACAAACAAACAAATAAACAAGCTGGCAAACAAACTTCCGTCTCAGTGCACTTCAACACGCTAACTGACCCAAATAGACTAGTGGACTTGGGCTTGGTCGGTAAGTAGAAAGATCAGTGCGCAAAAAAAAAGACTGGAAAAAAGATAACTGCAATTACTTGTCAACCAGGCAACAATTAAGTGACAAAGAGACAACCCTGGGGGCTGAATTCGAAACTGGGATTGATGATTGATCAAAACGGCCTCCTCTTGGGTGTCGAATGGCCAATAACCATCAGCTTGGGCAACGACTATGGCCGATTGCGTATACGCAGCGTGTGTTGGTCAGATAGAATGTGAATGGGCACACAAACAATGCAATTTTAGTGCTGCTGCTGCTGTTTGCAGTTTCAGGTGTGAAAACTTGGCTAGCTGATAAAAGCCAGCTGGCCCGCACACCACAGTGTGAAAATTAAGAGCCAGAACTGCCGGTAAGTACGAGTGTTATTTTTTTTTGGGGGGTCCAACACAGCTGCAGACTGTCAACATTTCAATTTCTGCATTTGCTGGTACAGTAGGGCACAAACTATGCAGTTTGACTGTTTGTAGGCAGATTGCCTCAATTTGTGGCAAATTTGTAACGGTACAAACCAAAGCCAAACCAGAGAAAAGAAAAAAGGGTGCCCGCAAAAGGTAAAAGCCAGTTGAATTCTGCAAATTTATGCAGCAGCTGCCAAGGCAAAGTTGTTCTGGCAACAGAAGAAAACTGACCGCACAGTCCATATTTGACAACGGAACGTGCTTGGGTAGCTGGGAAACAAGCTTTGTCCCACTCAAAACGTAGAGTTCTTCTAGCCGTTCCCGTTCCACGGCATCAGCCTTAAATCAATCCCACCTAGAGAGAAGGAGATGGAGCAGACGGAGGTGGCACCGCTCTACCCAAATGATGGACTGGAAATGGGAGTAAGTAGGGTCAGGTTAGTTTCACGTGCGTGCAAAAATTGAAAAATGCATTAACTTATAATTTTCCAGGTCACTAAAGTGGGCGAACAATAGAATTAGCTATAACATTTCTTTAAGATTGAGAGCTTAAGCAGATGGCTGAAACAAATTTATTTATGTCAAAGGATTATATAAATGTTAAGCCCGTTTCCTAAGATAAACTTTAGAAAATGAAGATAGTTCAACCAAATAAGTAGTTCAAGGCTGGAAACTTTTTACAAACTCCAGTGTTTGAACCCGCGAAGCCCTGTTAATCCAAGCTCGAAAATAGGATTTACAAGCTGAGCCCAGGTTGTCAGGTTTGAACCATGGTTTTTATAACCGTTACTCGTAGAGTAAAAAGGGTATACTAAAGTCGTGCTAATGTATGTAACAGGCAGAAGGAACCACTTCCGACCATATAAAGTTTATATATTCTTGATCAGCATCAACAGCCGAGTCGATATAGACATGTCCGACTGTATGTCCGTCTGTATGAACACCTAGATCTCAGAGATGGTAAGAGATAGAGGTTTGACATGTATGGGACAAATGCTTCTTTTATCTGCACGCAGATCAAGTTTGTTTCAAATTTTGGCCACGCCCCGTCCCGCCCCCGCAATTTGGAAAAAACGTTATATCTCCTACAGTTTTGAAGATAGACGATTTGTACCTTTTACAGATAGTTAGCAATTAGCAAAATAAATCGATTTGCCGAAGAAATGATAAAGATCGGATGAACGGTTCTCAAGTTATGAGCAAAAAAGTGATCCAAGACACCCGCTACCCCCCCTCCCACCAAAAAAAAAATGTTGCATTCTTTTCGGATAGTTTCGGATAGTTACCCTAAGGGACGCTGGAACACTGTTAAACATGTTTTTTTCATGAGTAACGGGTATATCGAAGTCGGTTAGAGCCGACTTTAACTTACGCTCTCGTTTTTTATACTCTGTTCCGAGTATATTAAGTTTGTGCAAAAGTATGTAACGTGGAGAAGGAATCATTTCCGACCATATAAAGTATATATATTCTTGATCAGCATCAACAGCCGAGTCGATAGAGACATGTCCGTCTGTCCGTCCGTCTGTATGAACACCTAGATCTCAGAGATGGTAAGAGATAGAGGTTTGACATGTATGAGACAAATGCTTCTTATACTTGCAGGCAGATCAAGTTTATTTCAAATTTTGGCCACGCCCCCGCAATTCGGAAAAAACTTTATATCTCCTACAGTTTTAAAGATAGACGATTCGAACCTTCCAGAGATAGATAGTAATTAGAAAAAAAAAAAAAAATTAGCAAAAGAAATAATAAGGGTCGGATGAGCGGTTCTCAAGTTATAGAAAAAATGTAAAAAATAGCCGAGTTAAAAAAGTGTTGCATACTTTTCGGATAGTCACCCTAAGGAACGGGTATATCGAAATCGGTTAGTGCCGACTTTAACTTGCGCTCTCGTTTATTTATGGCTGTAAAGCGCCCCATACATCTCACAAAATTTTGCGGAAATCGCTTATGTGTGTTAGTGAAATATGGTTGTATACGTCTCACGCACGCATTTGTGCAAATCGAGACAAAAATCAAAAAGGCTTTGATTTTTTGTGTTATTTGCGGAAAATTTGTGTGGTTAGTGGGCACATTGTGCAAAAGCAGAAGCAAATGAGGCTTTTATTTTAAAATTCATAGAAGTTTATCGTTCCTAAACTGCTTTATGGATCATAAAAGCAAAGAAGTACGCCAACAACTCCCAATATCCAATTTTGATACAAAAATACAAAGAGCGCTACCCAGATGCCATCAACTTTACTCGTCGAGCGCTTGCTTTAAAATGAAAATCGCGCAAATACTTGGTGTGGTGAGTGGGCTAAGTGCGTGTGAATTTTGCGCAATAATTTGTGAGATGTATGGGCCGCTTAAGCACGGAAACTACATACATATCAATGTACATGCAATTTTAAAAAATCAAGGGCGCTATATAAGTGCAGCGGAAAGTGTCTAAATAGGCCTCAAAAGAGAGACATCTTTCGATTTATGGCATTTTTTCAAAATACATCATCCCGTTTATGCTAGCGCGGTTATTGGATTAATTGTTTCGCCATTTGAACATGTGGCCAAACAAATGATCTAATTTTGTAATTTTTATGGTATTTAAATCAGTTTATTAGGAAAATTTACAGCACAGTTGGAGTTTCCAAGCGATTATGGCATAACCAGCACGTGGAGGGAGCTGCTAGTGAATCAGGCAAAGACCGCTGATGATTTGGCAGAGATGACAATGAAACAGCTGTTCGGTCATCTAGCTTCCTTTGGTAGGGTGGTGTGTTTCTGTTTTGATGTTATGTGCAACAACAACGTGACATCGAGCCAGCAAAAACTTTAAAATGATGTTAAAGCTTTTCAAAATCGTTGACAACTGCTTTTTAAAAATTTATTTTAGTTTGGTAGTTAGAATCTATTGAGACTTTAATGGAGCTCAAAAGTTACAATGAACACTAGGCTGCGGTTAGGTTCGTTGCCCTCTATAAGCTAAACAGAACATGAGACACTCAAATACGGCAAAACTCAGGTTAGTTTGACTAACTGCTCATTGAGAAATCGGCACTTATTCTTATTAGTTTAGATAACTACCTGTCAATGCATTTACGAGACCGTAAATAAGAATCCAAATTACACAACTCCACGCCAGTTCATAAAAATAAGTGCTAAGCACTACTGACATTTCGGTAACACCGTTAGTTTTCCCAACTTATCAATCTCTAAACTCTTTAGCTTTTGCCTATCAGCTGGCCATCGATAGAGGACACAGCCATTTACACGCACACACAGCTGGCTGGCAGGCTGACTTTCGATAGACCCCCCAAAGACCAAGACTCCGCCAAAGATATTTAAAGAAGGGGGAAAAAAACCTATGCAATTGGCAGGCCATGCACGAAATATCGCAGCTCGTAAATCGATGGTGCAGCCAACTCCCCAGAGAAGACAGGCGACGCTTGCTCCCTCCCACCTCTGCGCGCCTCATTCCCTCCACTCGATGGGGCGTCGCCGGGCGCGCGAATTATGCCACCAACAAAACGAAATCTTTTGGATTGTTTTTGCCAAATTGGTCAGCGGTTCAGTTGAGATGCAATTGCAACTAGCTGCTTGAAGCTGGAACTGCACGTGCGCCGTATCTAAAAACGGGTTTTTTGTTTTCGCTGTTTTTGGGGCTACTTTAATTTGCCAAATGGCGGCGTGGAAGCAAAAAACAAAAACCCCAAGCAAAACGATAACTGAACCAAGCTGAAGGACATTTGGCGTCTGAGCAAATGAGCTGGAAAAATTGCGAAAATGCGCTAAAACAAAAATCGAGGAAAATAACAAGAACATAAAAACCCCGAAACACAAATTGCGGACATAGTTGGACCATACTGAACAAAAGGTAGAATATGCGAGCATTTTTGTGCAGACTTGAGAAGGTGACTAGATGGTTACCCTAAACAACGAGGAGAAATGCAAGCAAAAAGTTAACGGAGCAGAGAAATTTTTGCAGTTTTAGCAGATATTTAATCAAATGTGTAAGGACAGATGACTTTGTTTTTCTAACAATTGAACTGAATGGAACATTCCGATGGCTTTGCTTTTCCAGCGGATTGGTTAGTCGGAAATTGATTGACCTTATGAACAATATAGGAAGAACATTTTTATGACTTAAACTTCTGAATTTTTCTCAATACCCCTTAATACCCTTCCCACTGTCCGAGAGATTCTAAAAAAGAAAGGCAAAGCTCAGAAAATTGTATCTAAATATCTGTGGCTTGTTTGGCTTCCAGGCTAAATTGTTGTTCTGTAGCTGAATGTTACAGATGCGTTCTCCTCCTCCTGTTCCTCTCCCTCCTCAACTGTTGCCAAAGTCAATTTTGCAAGCAATGAACTCGAGAGATTTTCTGCCGCTTTATCCGCCTTTCCCCCTGGCGGCATGTCTTGTTGCATTTTCCCCGCGAGCAATTTCCTTAGCGTTAGTTTCAACTAGGGCCTGGCCACGCCCACAAAATTGCCAGCATATCTACAGGGGTCCCTTGCGCCCCTTCCTTCTTTATGGTGTCACTTGGTACTTTGGCACAAAGTTTAAATAGCTCAAGTGGCTGCAGCTGCTGCTGTGGCAGAGGTACCAGCAGCATACTCAAAATCTGGTCATGAAGAAGGGTGGTGGTGTGGGGGGGTGGGGATTCTTTCAGTGTAGTTATGGTTATGCTTTCGGTGCTGCTGCAGCATTTTGACACTTTTGCAACTGGACATATGATGTGTGTGTGTGTGTGTGTGTGTGTGTAGACTGCAGACCAATGCTGAAGCCTAAGTAGATTGAGCTGTGATTCGAATGCCCCACACACTCTCTCTCACACACACTCGGTATACGCTGGGCTGAAGTGCGAGATTGAGTTACTTTAGGGGGCGTTGGCATCCCGGCTAAATGAAGACTTTGTACTCACTCAGAAGCGATTGCATGTGGCTAAATTAATAAATGCAAGTGAATTTACCTGAAAGAAAAGATGAAAAAAAAATATTATTTGATTTGTTAAAACTAAAAGCCTCCCAGAATCCCATAGAAATAAATTAAAACATTTTTAAAAAAAAAAATGAATTGCCGTCAACTCATATTAAGAACAAATTTTATGAGCGAAAATGCTCCTAAAGTTCTTGAAATGATGAAAGTTTAACTTTATTGTAGAAAATTTGTTCTTGAAGTGAGAACAGTGAACTACAAATGAGAAATTCAGTTCATGCATTCTTTTTGCTAACGTTTGTGCTCATTTAGAGTCAAATTTTCTTGAACTCTTTCCTCTGTGTGGGTAAATAGCGATTGAAAGTTACTCATAATGAAATTCGTATCAAAAAAAAGAGAATAATCAATTCTCTTTATTTTAAAAATTATTAAAATATCATTTTGATTTATTTAGTGTACCATAACAATTGAAGCCTCTGTAGACAATGCAAGCTCACATGAGAAAAATGATATAATTAATCTTTCGTGCAAATGAACTGAAAGCTTTTCATCTCTCATCTTGCTGATCAGCCACGTTTTTAATTTGTAAAAGTGTACTAATGGATTGCTGCATGGTAGATGGTAAGAAAATTCTATTTGTTTCTTGAATAACTTTGGTGTTTTTGCTCAGATCTCAGATCTCGTACGGTATACACCTATGCAAATTTGTATCCCCATCTCTTATAGCCTCTGAGATGGACGCGTACATACAGACGGACATGGCTAAATCGACTCGGCTGTTGATGCTGATTAAGAATATAAGTACTTTATATGGTCGGAATTTTTTATGGGTACAGGGTATAATCACTCACCAAGTTGATATGGTTAGTTATTAAGTTAATCAATTGTTACGCTATGAAGTAATCAGGAGAAATATTGACGGGTGACAAAGATAATGATAAAGTTAGGGTTTAGGGTTTCAGTTAATTGCAGGGATCGCAAATAAGAGTTATGGACTTTAAAAATATGAAAGCCAAATAAGTGTCGTAGACCCTTTTGGAGACACCCCATATACGAATTTTGAGTGAGCAATCCAAAATCAGGATAAACTTTTATTTTCAATTTTTAAATAAAAATCGAAAAATAACTCTTATTTTTATTATAAAAATTGAAAATAAGACTTATTTTTGATTTTTATTTATAAAAATTGAAAATAAGACTTATTTTTCAATTTTTATTATAAAAATCAAAAATAAAAATTGATTTTGAATATCTTTTAAACTAAAAGACGCATTTCAAAAAGGGACATATATCTATGATCTATGATTCAATACCTTTCCAATGATACCTCACATGTCCTTGAAGGATCAACGATAAGGATTAAGGATACCAATTTTTTTATTGATTCAATGTCACTGTTTATACATTTCGCTCACTTATTTCAAGTCTGCCATAACTCAAACACGTTAGAAAGTCGGCCAAGCCCTGCAAAGTGAAATAGCAGATCAGTGTTTTAGTCCCAGTTTATGTAAGCACTAGAACTACTTTTTGTTCCTATGGCAGCTATATGCTATAGTCATCCGACCCGGTTCCGACAAATGTGCAACGCATTTGTACCAAAAGACTTCGTGCAAAGTTTGGTTGAGATAGTTTTAAAACTGACGGAGGAGATAGCATAGAAACAGTCGGACAGACGGACATGACATCAAGTTATGAGCAAAGAAGTGAACCAAGACCCCATTTCCAAGGCTGAAAACCTCTGAAATTCTGTAAAAGGTTTGGCTTTTAAACTTAAATTCTATAGAAACAGCCCTTTCAATAATATCAATGCCGGAATCTCTTCTTATTTACAAGCAAAAATTGTGAAACTGATACGTTTTTTATGCTCTATCTATGTTCTTCATTGTTGGTCATCCATGGTTCGGGGTTCACTATTGTCAAAACCATGGCAATTTAGTTATTTTCTGTATGATCTTGACAATGTTCTTTTCCTTTGGTCATCCGTGGTATTAATCGCGGTTCGGTATTATCATAAACAGGGCAATGAAGTTATGTGTGATAGTTTGTGGTCTTGAAAAACAGTTTGCTAAGCATTTCGCGGTTTTGTTACCATTGAGATCCCTTACCTGCGAATTGCGACATGATTTTTCACTTGGTTGAAAATTTCGTCTTTCATAATTACTATTTTTATCCTCCTTGGTTTTTTTCGCGATTTAATAAGTCTTCAGTCAGTGTAAATGGTTTAAATGCCTCGACTATCACAAAGTACACTCCGTGTACTCAACTAAAAACCATTTTGTACTTAACTAAAATTGTTTAGTACGCACGAGTGCTGAACACAAAAAAGTTCGGTACTTGCTTTTTTCGGTCGGTGCGTTACAAATTATTTACCGTTCTTGTGATTTCGTACAGTAAAATGTAAAATTGGCTGTATAGCTCCTCCAACGGGGCCAAGCCATATTCTCATCTCACATGGACAGTATAATATATAAATATAAGTTTGAAAATTTTACACAAATCAGTGTACACAACACAGCAAATATTTCTGCATCATTAAGTCAAAATTAGTCATTTTTGAGTTATGACAGACTTAAAGTAATTGAGCGAAATGTATAAGCAGCGGCATTGAATCGATAAAAAAAAATTGGTATCCTTAATCCTTATCCTTGATCCTTCAAGGACATGTGAGGTATCATTGGAAAGGTATTGAATCATAGATCATAGATATATGTCCACTTTTGTAATGCGCCTTTTAGTTTGAAATATATTCAAAATCAATTTTTAGTTTTGATTTTTAAAATAAAAATTGAAAAATAAGTTTTATTTTCAATTTTTAAAAATAAAAATAAAAAATAAGTCTTATTTTCAATTTTTATAATAAAAATAATTCTTAAAAATGATTTTTATTTTAAAAATTATAATCGTTACGATCCCTGGTTAATGGACAGGATCGATTTTTAATACACACACTAATGCGGCACTTTCGACAAGTGAACAATGTTCTATCACTACCACGGCACCGGCTTATTGCGAAACCAAGTCGCAATGTATCCATGAATATGAAAACCTATCGCTGGAGCTTGGAACTCCGCGCAACGAGTCTTGCTTCTGGAAAAGTATAATAGAGCGAAGTATAATAGCGAAACTCGTACTATAGACGATTCAAAGAGCTTAACTACTTCCAAGACCAATAAAACGCAACTATGATCTCAGCTTTTTTAAAGCCAGAACTAAGCCAGAACTTTGTAATCTTAGAGAACGGGAAGATGGCATCTACTTTTGCGCAACATGTCCAATTTTCCGGAAGTCCTCACAAACGAGGAGATTCAACTTGTGTTCAATGGAATGGACTGGAACAGATTATCTATGTCAAAGAGGCAACTCGTTACAGAGCCAGCCATAATGACCGGGGACTTTTAAATAAAAGGGCGCTGTCGAGTTTTCTTCTGGGGGAAAGATATACTAACTCGCGACGAGTGCGGAAGGTATAGAACATTGGACTCAAAACGAACAAAGTCGTCATAAAAATCTATTTATGAACGGATTTTTTCAATAATAGTACAATGTTTTTACTTTTATTACAATTTCTTGAGAACGCAAAAACTCAAAATGAGTTGATATTTTTGAGAGCATGATTTGAGTTACTATTGTTCCGGTTTCAAGAACATTTAAACTCAGCTGGGAAAAAAATTTGATTGCACTTGGACCAGGTCGGATTTCCGACAATTGGGTGAAATAGGGATAGTGCCACTCCTCTTTTCATTGCAAGACTCTTGGATATGCGCACCTGCTGCTTTTCCCTCCACCCATATATTCCATAGGAATTTATTAGAGCCGACTTTAACTTACGCTCTCGTAAGTGTTGTACTGTATTAAAGTTCTGCCAAACATTTTCTGGACGCACTGTATAATCAAAAAATGTTAAAAATGTAATTTTAAGCAACTTTCAATTGATCAAAAATCCTGAAGTTAGAATACATTTTCAAAAACATATTCGTGCTCGTGCACACAAGAACCATATACCACTTCCTCTAAAAATGTACAAAAAGTTTAATTTCGCAGCCGTGTATTTTTGTTGATAGAAATTTGTTTTTCTCTTTTGATGGGTTCGCAATATCAATGTTTTTCATGAGCGTAATCTAGGCACAGCAAAAGCTGAATTCGTTAGAAAATCCAAATACAGATTAATAGCCCATCCACACCAAAGAAATTATATCTTATATCTTCTTCCAAACGATTTGCCTTTTCCTTTTGTCCTTCATTTCCAGAATTTGTGAAGGAAACTTGTCCAAAGCTTTCACAATTTAATAAAACAGTTTCAAGGTATCTCTGATACGTCCATATACATTATGTCCATTATCCATTATGATATTAAATGGCCTTCTCAAAGGGCCCATATAAGATGTACGCCTGCTTGCTTGCGAATTCACTTGATTTGTATAGCCCTCAATGCATCAATGCGCAATGCGCATACAACTATGTAAGGCCAACTCTGAGAGTGACTGTGAATAGGGCTTTTATAGCTCTTAGGCCATTGTCGCGGTTTTTGCCATTAAATAGAATAGGTGCGAGTCTATGATTGTGATTTTGACTTTACATCTTAATCAAAGAGTTTTTAAAGGTTGTAAAAATGAGAATAAAATTAATGACAAATTAATCATTTGGATCAGCCAAGGCTAGAGAATTTAAATTTTGACATGTAAAAATGTTATGGCATTTCAATGCATATTGACGCAGTTTAAAATTGAATTAGCGGTGGACATTTAACAAACTTATTCATTTTCATTTCGAAACAAAATTTACACGAAAAATGTCAAGCGTGTGCGTTAATCTATAACAGCATTCAGTGAAATCTGCATAAATCGGTCGTCCTTTTTGATAGACACGCAGTGTTTTTTTTTGGGAATAAACAAAAATAAGACTTGAAAACTGTTGTGCAAATTTAATATTCACGTTTCTGTTGAACAGAAAAAAATTACAATTTTTACTGCAGGAACGAGAAGGCCAAGCTAACTTCGTCTTTGCCGAAGTTTTTTTACCCTTGCAAATGTTTTAATACATCAGAGTTAAGGAACGTCAGCATTAAAACAAACAATTTTTTAAAATAAAACCCACTTTTCGACCGATAGTTCCTATGCCAGCTATAAGATATAGTCATCCGATCCGGTCGGTTCCGACATATTAGCAGTGTGCAGTAAAAAGAATATTCTGTGGAAAGTTTCAGCTCGATAGCTTTAAAACTGAGAGACTAGTTTGCTTAGAAACAGACAGACAGACGGACAGACAGACGGACGGACAAAGCTCAATCGACTCAGCTCGTCGACCTGATGAAGAATATATATAGTTTATAGGGTCGGAATGAATATTTCTGTGAGTTGCAAACTTCTGGGCAAAATTATAATACCCTTTGCGAGGGTATTGATAGATACTAATGAAACAAAAATAAATATTGAGAATGTGTTGCAACATTTTTTGTGAGAATATCAAAATAAGAAGATTTATTTTTAAACCTTCAAAGCCGATTACGAAAGCGGTTCACAAATAAGTTGAGCTATATATTCTTAACATTACACCCATTTAATAGATGGGTCAAAGTGTAGGAACTTTATTTGCTATACGCAGAAGAGAACTCAGCTCTTTTGGCTAAATATTTTCGAATTTTTAGCGAGGCAAATCTATTAAAAAAATTGTGAAACAGCCCGAAATACATTTATTTTAGTCCCAGGATACAGGGACATCGACGGCATATGCTAAGCAGACGAACAAATAAAGTAGAAACCATCTCAATTTATGGGTTTTCATACTAGACAAACCCGTTCTCAAGCCGGAAAAAGGTTCTTGGATTACTATATTTGATTGTTGTGTCTGATTGTCAAAAAAGACCAAACGATTTCCAACACATCTAAATACATATTGTGACCAAGTCAAGGGAAATTCTTAAACAAACAAATACAATTTTAAGTTATATACAATCAAAAATTTTGTTGTGCAGTGTACATAAGTAGTTCTTAAACCATATCTCCCCCTTCCGATTATGTCAGAATGTTGCTTAAGCCGACATAATAATATATCATTATTATTGATATCCGTTGTAAAAACAAAACCACAAAGCCCAGGCACCCGCTTCTACAAAGCCGCTCGCAATTTAAAAATTTATATATATGCATATATATCTCAATTTTAAAACAAATTGAGACCAAAACTAATGAATATAACACACAAAACACTTGCTCACACATCCCGAACCGGAAATGCTTCATTGTTGTTTTTAAACAACAGTTGACTGGAGGCCCCGCCAAAGCGACGCGTCGCTCGGCGTGCTACCATCGGAAATTGAAAAGCAACCGAAAACCCAAAACCAACATCAAATCCAAATGAGAAAAAAATTTGTGCAAAAAAAGATGAAATAAAAGTGCCATTAAATATTTAGTTGAAGGGCAAACAAAAAAATTCTCTCCCTCACATGATTGAACTTCGCGCACAGTTGGTCACAGTTTGACAGTCACTGAAAGTAAAGGCAATTATTTATACGCTTTCGTATGAATTGTAACAGTATTTATTTCAATTGTTTGAGCTGCTTTTGTCAAATTGTCCAATTATGGTGCTTTGTGCAATCAATAGAGATGATTGGCCTGAAAAATGGCTCACAGTCAAGGTCATTTTTAGGGTAACGAAATAACACAAAGCCCGCCTTTGTTTCCAAATGGAAAAAATTTGCACTTAGTAATGTAAATTATACAGATTAACACATAAATAAAACCACAATCAGTCACCTAAGTAAAAACTGTCGCCTGTTTTTGTGGGAACTTCATGGAATTTGTGCAAATATTTGTGGTCACTCAACTCAACACAACTTTTCGATAACATGGAGGACCACTGACAGCGCGAAGTGGACATACAACACTTCGAGAGGATTTCAAACTCTGAATGGCCTGCCCAAAGCATTAAATATACGTTTTTTTTCATTTTAATTGAATTACTACAAGCAGAAAAGCTGGACCAGAGGCCGAAATTGTTCCCGGTCGCATGTGGCCCCCACTGACGACTGCCATAAATTTGTAACTGTTTGCTGTACTTGACACATTTCGTGGTTGCATGCTGAAAAGTTGGAGTTGGGTCTTGGAGTGTTAGTCCTCGCCTACAAGCGACGAATGCAGAACAGCAACAACAACAGCAAATGCAAAGAAAAAAAATTGCTTAATAAATATTTGCGTAGGTGCTTGAGTAGCTGTGCCGGGGCGAATCATGTAAATGTAAATTAAATTTTAAATTAACAACTAAATAAACGGCTTAATGAAATAAATATTTAAATAAGAAATTGTAGTGAAAACTGGGTGACTATCCGAAATCGAAATACTCTTGTTGAAATTAATTTAAAATTCCATGGTATTCATAAGCCCGAAGGCGTATATGCTGGTCACTGTTTGGTTTTAGAATTGATACATCTTTGTTAGTCTCCAGACTACAATTTACCTAAAACAAATGCAGAGAGAATAACGACAAAACTGTTTAGAATCATTCAATGTCTGCCAGCGGCTTACGGTTTCGAAGGGGGGTTTAAAAATTTAGCATATAATATATTTTCAGTAGGAAACTTTTCCTCCTGCGAACGGCTGTGAGGTCTACACAGAGAACACAAAATCGACTGCACGACGCGTGAAGAATCGCCAATCCTAAACGAAACGTAGTTAACCGCGCTAACGTGGCGTGCAGAAAAACTGCATGCAACGTGTAGAATAATAATCTAAACGCAAATGTAAAAAAGTTTTATGATACGTGGGCAAAGGCAAAGACTACACGTCATTAGAAAATCAGCTTATTTCCTAATAATTTCTACATTTTTCGTTGAGCCATCTGAATACCACACCAGCCTTTTTTCACGTCTGGATATGGAAATCCTACACGCGCTGGTAGAAATTCTAAACAGGAAATCAAACCGAAACGATTTTCGGTTCTGGTTCCGGTTCCGGTACGTACCGAAACTAACGTTTCGGTAAACGGTTCTGTTTTGGTTCTGCTACTGTTTCGGTATTCGTTTCCGGTACCCTTTTATTTCGGTATCGTACCGGTATGGACCGGTAAAACTAACAGAAATTTTAAAACTTAAGTTTAATCAAAGTGGGTAAGCAACAGTACACATGTATACATAAATTATCAATTTACTTTAAACTTCTTTAAAATTAGTTGCAAAGAAGGTAAATTAATGATTATTTCCTAGAAGCATGATAGCGGTCAATGTATTTCCGTCCATCTGATTTCTAGCGGAGTTATAATAAACCGGAAAATAAATGTTCTACGCAGCAAGAATAACTTTTGATAGTTAATACAGTTCCGGAAACATTGTCGAATTTTCTGACCACCATTTAAGAACATTATCTTTATTTTGTAAACGTTTTAAGCTCAGGAAAACCTTGATCAGGCATCATACGTTAAACTGTCTTGTGAAAATACTAAACTATTTGTATTGTCCTGATTCTTTTCTTAGAAATTCATATATAAATCGACTTCATCTGCACTTTCAGACAAATTAGTTGGGTCAGAGCTGCTTTCCTCATTTCGTTTCAATTAAACAGAAGTGGATTAAATTCTTAAAAATATACATATCAGTCGAACACATGTACTTTTTTTTGTTCAGAGGTTAGCCTAACATTATAACAAGGGTCTAAGAAAATACCACATAGGAATGCATTATTTTCAAAGGGACTGGTCTCGCGATTTTGTATTTCACTGACCAAAAGTTTTGCCAAGCTAGAATCTTTTTTATTGGAAAATAACAATTCAGCCAAATTGAGTAAAAATCCGCCAAATCTAACTGCTCGTTTCGCTGTCTAGTGGTTACACTCAGAACCGAAACCGTACCGGTACAACGTTTAGGTTCTTTTCGATCTTTTCGGTTCTAAAAATATCGGTTCTCTGATACCGGTATACAAAAAATTAAGAATATCGGTTCCGGTTCCGGTTCCGATACCGGTTCTGAGTTTCAATCGGTTCTTTTCGGTATACGGTTCCGGTTCCGGTTTGATTCCCTGATTCTAAATAAAAATCGTAGATCTAAATCAGTACTGATTTCTAATATATTTCCTTTAGCAAACTGTTTGTCACACATGGCATTTCTAAATTAACGATTAGAATTTCAAATCTGCGCAAAATTTTTGTAGACCGTATATATTTAAGGAGAGCGATGGACTCGAACCTGAGAATTACAAGCAGGAAAATATTGGTTTGTGCCTTTAGGCAGATTCAATACAAGTAATGTTTTTGAGGCGTGGCCTTACAAGCATGCCGTGACGAAGCCGTCGAAAACATCATTCCAATCATGTTTTTCAGTCCAAGGGCCCCGAGTTAAAATCCCCCCAAAGTAAGCTCAAAAAAAAAAAATGGAATCTCTGAGATATGCAGAAAAGCTACATGCCACCTGTTGAAATAAGAAAACTAGACCCGGAGTACAGAAAATCTACACAAAAGTAATGGGTTGAAAATACCGGTCAAAACGTGTAGATACAGATCCCTATCAGGCCTGTTCTCAATTCCACTTCGGTTTTCGTGTAACCGTTTGTACTTTGAACTGTACGTTAATAAGATTGTAAGTAAAGCAGTTGAAACCGGCAGCTCAATGCCAAGTGGATTCAATTCGTAGAAAAATGAAGCCTTGATCTAGTAGCCACAGATTTTCTTTACACTTTCCATTCAAATTTGTAAGAGTAAAATGACCAGTTCAAACGTTTATACAAAAAACGAAGTGGAATTGAGAACAGACCTGTATATTTTCATTTGATTCCGCTTCCTTTCTCCGTACTGAAATATGAATACCATTCTTCAAATTTTTCCTCCATTCATTAATTATGTCTGCTTTTTTCCAAACTTTTTCCCTCCTTGCCTCTTTCTTTTCTATTCTCTTCAGCCTTCAGTCCTTCCAAATTTTTTCTTTCTTTCCTTCTTCCAACATCATTATTTTATACCTTCTTCCTAACTTTTTCATCAGGATTTCTTTTTTTGTCCTTTCTGCTCCCATTCTTGCTATTTTCTTCCATCTTTTTTCTTTACTTTGTTCCTTCTTTACCCGAACATATGCAAATTCTACGTTAACAACTATTAATCGATTCAAAAAGTCAACTGAAAAAGAAAGCAATCCTTTCTCAGCAAGAGTATTTAAATGCCCTAATTGAAATAATAATTGTATGATTAAAAATTATAAAACGAACCACCAACCTTAAACCAAAACGCCACCTGTGTCAAGCACCACGATATATGGCATTGTTGTTTTGACGTTTGCATCCAGGGCAGGTCGCGTCACAATTATTGTGGAATCGCATATGAAAGTGCAAGCGGCAATACAATATTAATAAGTAGGTATACATATCGATATATATATATATATATGTATGCATATAGAATGCAAAGGTTGGATATATCAATTGCATACAATGATACGGCCGAGAGTTTTGTTATTGTTGGTATTGCGGGTTACGTAATATGCATAATCCCAATCAGATTTTGTTCCATTGTGTCCGGGTAGTTGAAATCATTTCATCGTTCCATCAGGTTGTTGTTGTTGTTGGTTTTAAACACAAATTAAGCGATGTTTGCAGGACGCGTGTTGTAAATTTTTGGTATTTAATTAAATAAAATGTACCATGAAAATGCGCCAGCCACCAGAAAAAAATAACAAAAACATTTTAATTAATATAAAAATTCAGCATCTTGTTGATGCATGTGAGTGTGTGTTTGTGTAGTTCCTGTTATTGTTCTTGTCATGCCGCATTACATTATTCCAGGCTTATAATTTGTATGTACTTATATTATATGACATTTACATGTTTAGCATATATTTTACATATCACGCATACGCAGTGTGTGACAATGGGAATTGTTGTGAGTTGTTGTTTTTTTTTTTTGGCTGTTTTATTAATTTTATTTACCACTTTTTTTACAACAGCTTTTAAATATAAAATGTCACAAGTTATTAGCATAAAATATTGAAATATAAATATACATATGGATGGATGATTACGAGTTTCTTAACCGTAGCATTGAGTATAGCAGTTACTTGTCTACTAGCTTTGCTAGCGCCTTCAATTGAAATAATGCTTTACTAAAGGTGTTAATGATGCTTAATATTTTAGGTGACAATTGTACAATTTTTTATTCTATTCTGTTAAGCACAAACCGAAACGAGTTCTGCTTACATTTTTTTGTTTTTTATGTGTGCAGAGCTGAGTGAAAGTATGTGTTACCGATCACAACGGACAATAATTTAGTCAAAGGTAAAATCTCTGAAGTATCAGATTCAAGGCCACAAGACTCTAAAAACCAATAAAACACGTTTGTTTTACTAACAAAATGAAGAAAACTTCTCTTAAACAGACTCTTTATAATAAATTAAATTTAATTCCTGGACCGGGCGAACTTCAGGGTATTATTGTACATACATTAGGCGCACTTTCTGTGAATGATCTCAAAAAGTTCGTCACACTGGAATCAACTCGTTCATATATCAATCGAGCATTTAGCTCTTATATCTTATCACCAAAGAAGTTATTTATGTTTCGCGACATTAAAAAACACAAAAATAGCGTATCCATGCTATCATCGCACAAATATTTATTTGCACCTCATCACCAGCTTTGCACTTCAAATGTGACAAGCACGCATTATTTTCACATTTTTTATGACGATCCACTCGAGATGTGGACACTTTGCTTGGCTTTATCACAGGTGATAAATTGATAGTACATGCTTCTAAGTGTACACCACACTTATTGTATATTCCACATCCACTCAGCTTCCTGGGACAGACAGTCTGTCATTGTTGTTGCATGTGTGTGGGCTATGTGGGCTTCCGCCTGCTAATCAAATCAAGCGTCGAACTGCTTGAAGTGAGCTTTGTACATACTCGTAGTATTATTATTTGTGTTTTTTTTTCTTCTTAAAGGTAGGCGGAACGATCTTACCGGTTTGGCCTTAAGTTGTTTTGCTTGTAATGCCTCGGCTTGGCAGCTGCCATCAAGTTTGGGCCAGATAAGCAACCAGTATGGAAAGCTTTATTTTCAAATAATTTGGAATGAAACTCGTGCCCTCAACAATGGCTCGTGTAAGCTTTTAAGTACAAAATCCTCTGTCCAAAAGCATTGGAAGCAAGTGACAGTTGAACAGTGGCCTGGTCATCCTTTTCTTTCTTTGTCAGACTCAGCAGTTTGCGGCACAAAATTTAATCAATTGAAATGTTTTGCCTCTTCGAAATTAGCCCATAAATCTCGTGTTGTCTGTGCCTTGGCAATTAAGTCTCGAATAATGTCTAGTGCCTAAGCCTAACCGGAAGCCAAGTTAGTGGAAGATTTCTTATCAAAACTTTTGAAAATGCCAAAATGTAGTCATTTCGCAAAGCTTAAAAACCCTAGACGCTCGTTAGATTTAATGACGCTGCATAGTTTGCGCACGCACGACATCATTTCAGAGTAGGGAACCCCCACCTACACCCTCGCCTAGGTTTATAAGTGGCACAGAGACCCAGTTGAGATATGTGTAAGTACGAGCATGTACGTTGTTCTTGCGTGTGTGTGTTTGCCTCCGTCTCCATCTCTCTCGATTGAACCGTTAATTTGTATGTCAACTTAACTTGGCACTTGGCACAAAAGTTGCTGCTTCTCCCGTTCCCACTTTCTGGCTGTTCGTGATTTGAACATGTAATTTTGGGTCCATCTTTGCTGGGATTTTGTCGTCCTTTTTTGTTCTTCTTCCTTCGCTTAGCTATTGTATTGAAAATATTCACTTTGGAACAATAAAGATGGCCCTGATAAAGCCGCAGCTAAGAGATTTGTTAGAGCAATGAAGTGGTAAAGTTTTATGGTGGGTGGATAGTTTTTTTTTTTTGCGGAACAATGGGCTATTCATTTGCCATCTACATATAGCAGGTTTAGATTTTTTATTCATCATTAACGCACAGCCCAAACATTGAAAGTTAGAGAGAACGATTTATGAGTAAACAGATATGTAGAACTGTTTTGGTTACAACAGAAAATCTGTTAAGGGAGTTTATAATAACCGACAGACCATAAAAACCAATCGTTTCTATATCAAGTACTCATATGTCGAACCAAGTAAAAATCAAAGAAATCGAGAGAGATTGTATTGGTGTGCGAAAATAAAGAGTCGTAAACTAGCTTTGACCTGACCGCATCCAACAAGATTTAACATAGAAGAACATATTGAAAAACCTTTCTATTTTGGGTGAGGCAAGGAGATACTTTATTGTGCTAAAATAATACTTTAGTCTAAATCAGTGTCCGGCACCGTTCAATGTTCTGTGTATTCAAGTAGCGACGTCTATCCTCTGTAGCAGCGGCGTCGATACACAGACACTGTGCTAACTGAGAGCGCTCTCGCGTGTCTGAACGCACTCATACAAAGGCAAAATAAGCATGTGTGTTTTGCCGAACACTGGTCTAAATTATTGTCGACAGAGGAAAGCACGGTGGTTAGATGGAAACGAACGAACATAGTCAAACAATTCTTTGACTAATATTAAAGTACAAATTTGTTGACGTTACATCTTCTTTGACCCCATCGAAGTCTAGTCAGCAACTGAACAACTGCTTACTCTCTTGGGCTCAGCTTCGACATGCGTTCGCATCGTGTAAGTCACGAAATGTCTTCGGCCTTTGGAGGCAGTGTCAGCTGTTCAATAAATAACACAGTGCAACAAATTTCAACTTTTTTAAAAACTACCATGCAACACTATGCGGAATCGATAGTGCTACCCGAACTGAGTAAAACCCTATCAGCGTTTGGCTAGATTGGTAGCACTTTTTTTTTTATGGACCCTCAAAGTTTTTGAAATTGGGTGTGATAACAAAAAAAAGGTGTCATCAGATTTGGGAATACAGCTCATTCAGTTTTAGTGATAGCTGCAAACAGTCTTCGGCAAAGTTGTAGCTGACAGTCCGCAGAATAAATTTTTTTTACAAAGATTTTCAAAAAAATTATATTTTCCGGGAGTTTTTCTTAAAAAACTTTTTTGAAAAATCGATTTTTTGTACTTTTTCGAGTATAACTTTTAAAAAATCAAAATTTTTGGCATACATTCTTTGGGAAAAATTAACCTTTTGAGATAACAAACATCTGTTCTGAACAAGGTTTTACAATCTGAACACTTCCACATCCTCTAAATCGGCCCCAAAAGTGTGTATATCCAATAAAAATCACTTTTTTGTTATCATTCTTCATTATGTTCTCAAGTTTTTTTACCAAAATAGCAGCTAATTAATTTTTTCAAGCTGTTAGAGCAAAACACTACGCGTTTTACTTGTTGTAGTCCATGAATAAAGAAAAAAATAATTTTTTGGACGGTATTTTGAAAATTCTCCAATTTATTATTATTTTATTATATTATTGTGTTATTGTTATTGTTGTTATTATATTTATGTTATTATTTTAACAAGCTAATACATTTTTTAACAAACTGAGATCATATTAGAGTTAATCTTTTTATTTTATTTTAATTTTTTTTATTTAATTATTAATTATTATTATTTTTTTATTTTAATTTATTTTTTTTATTTTATTTTATTATTAATTATTATTAAAAATATTAAATATTAACTTTAATATGATCTCAGCTTGTTAAAAAATGTATTAGCTTGTTAAAATATTTTTTACAGTATTAAATTGGCAATATTTTTGCTGATAAATTGGAGAATTTCCAAAAAAACGTCCAAAAATAATTTTTTTCTATATTCATGGACTACAACAAGTAAAACACGTAGTGTTTTCCTCTAAAAGCTTAAAAAATTAATTAGCTGCTATTTTGGTAAAAAAAACTTGAGAACATAATGAAGAATGATAACAAAAAAGTGATTTTTATTGGATATACACACTTTTGGGGCCGATTTAGAGGATGTGGAAGTGTTCAGATTGTAAAACCTTGTTCAGAACAGATGTTTGTTATCTCAAAAGGTTAATTTTTCCCAAAGAATGTATGCCAAAAATTTTGATTTTTTAAAAGTTATACTCGAAAAAGTACAAAAAATCGATTTTTCAAAAAAGTTTTTTAAGAAAAACTCCCGGAAAATATAATTTTTTTGAAAATCTTTGTAAGAAAAATTTATTCTGCGGACTGTCAGCTACAACTTTGCCGAAGACTGTTTGCAGCTATCACTAAAACTGAATGAGCTGTATTCCCAAATCTGATGACACCTTTTTTTTGTTATCACACCCAATTTCAAAAACTTTGAGGGTCCATAAAAAAAAAGTGCTACCAATCTAGCCAAACGCTGATAGGGTTTTACTCAGTTCGGGTAGCACTATCGATTCCGCATAGTGTAGTTTGGTAGTTTTTTTGGCTGTTGCACAGTGTAAGTGTTAACCTAGAAGACAATGCTTTGGGCGACCACCCTTCATGCAAACTTTGTTTTTTGCTTATAACTTGAGAACCGCCCATCCGATCTTTATTATTTTTTCGGCAAATCCATATATATTACGAATGACTAACTATCTCTAGAAGGAACGAATCATCTATCTACAAAACTGTGCGAGATATGACGTTTTTTCAAAATTGCGGGGGCGTGGCAAAAATTGAAAATAAACTTGATCTGCCTGCAAGTATAAGAAGCATTTGTCCCGTACATGTCAAACCTCTATCTCGTACCATCTCTGAGATCTGTTTGTTAATACGGACGGACGGACAGACGGACATGGCTATATCGACTCGGCTGTTGATGCTGATCAAGACGAGAAGGCCAAGCTAACTTCGTCTTTGCCAAAGTTTTTATACCCTTGCAAATGTTTTAATACATCAGAGTTTAAGAACACCAGCATTAAAACAAACAATTTTTCAAAATAAAACCCTCTTTTCCACCGATAGTTCCTATGGCAGCTATAAGATATATTAGTCCGATTTTGGTTAAAACTTCCAAATCTGTGTTAAAGCGCATAATATTAATAACACAAGTTTACAAAAAAAGGCCATTTTTTGAAACAGAGAACTTTGCAACCGTTCCTTATGTATTTTTGGCCGCTGAACTCAGATAAATTGTCTGTTTTCTTCCAGCACGTCAGGTTCACGAGATATTTGCATTAGAAAGGTATCCTTACATTTGTTGGTCGTGTGGCCACATCAAGTGTCCTATTCGAACCAACTTTGTTTTAATGTAACCTGCATTGAATGACGTTAAAGAAAAACCAAACACGAAGTTTTGATTTTGCTGATAAGGTACCAATTTTTGGATTTGAACATTAAAAATGTGGGTTTTTTAGAAAAAATCGATTTTTTTTGCAAGTTTAAGAAATTCTGTAAATTTTTCTGCTAATATTAAAAATCTTAGAAAAAAAATAGTTAGTTGTCTTTTGTTTCTTCTTATTTCAATTATTTTCAGTTTTCCAATATCATTGCGCTTTTAGAAGTTATAGCCCAAAAACTATACAAATTTTCGACTTTTTTTGGACAACATTTACCGCCAAAATTTCTTGTAGCTTGAAAATAACATGGTAGTTATTTTTAAACCAAAGAATGGGTATTAAAAAATTATTTAAGATCGATTTTTGAAAGTTTTTAGACATTTTAAGGCTTAATATGGTTAAAAAAATGTTAATATATCACAAAATTTGTTAAGGTTTTTGGACAATAACTTTTAAAATCGCAATGAAATCGAAAAACTGAAAATAATTGAAATAAGAAGAAACAAAGGACTACCAACTATTTTTTTCTAAGATTTTTAATATTAGCAGAAAAATTTACAGAATTTCTTAAACTTGCAAAAAAAATCGATTTTTTCTAAAAAACCCACATTTTTAATGTTCAAATCCAAAGATTGGTATCTTATCAGCAAAATCAAAACTTCGTGTTTGGTTTTTCTTTAACGTCATTCAATGCAGGTTACATTAAAACAAAGTTGGTTCGAATAGGACACTTGATGTGGCCACACGACCAACAAATGTAAGGATACCTTTCTAATGCAAATATCTCGTGAACCTGACGTGCTGGAAGAAAACAGACAATTTATCTGAGTTCAGCGGCCAAAAATACATAAGGAACGGTTGCAAAGTTCTCTGTTGCAAAAAATGGCCTTATTTTGTAAACTTGTGTAATCGCTGAAATGGGGGACGTTAACATTAACGAGAAAGGCAAAGCTAACTTCGTCTGTCCCGATGTTTTGATACACTTGAAAACGCTTGTCTAAACGGTTAGCGACTTCGACCAAACTTCGCAGATCAGCTTAAAAACATTTAATATTACCCATGACCATGTTTGTGAGCGGTAATATTGAGAACAAAACATTTTTTCCCACTAAAACCCATTTTCCGACCGATCATTTGTATGGCAGCTACAAGAAGTGGTCATCCGATCCGGTCGGTTCCGACATATTAGCATCGTGCAGACAAAAGAAAACTCAGTGCAAAATTTTAGCTCGATAGCTTCCAAACTGATGGACTAGTTTGACAGACGGACAGACGAACGGACAAAGCTTAATCGACTCAGCTCGTCACGCTGATCAAGAATATATATAGTTTATGTGGTCGGAGATGATTCCTTTTATGCAAACTTCTGGGCAAAATTATAATACCCCTTGCAAGGGAATAAAAAAAAATTTTTTTTAAATTTAATTTTTAGGGTATCTTCTAAGTTTGAACGCGTAATGTCAGTTAGTTAGCTAATATTTTTTGCAAAAATATATCGTGGAAGTCGGAAAGCTGTCCCAACTTCTTGCCCACACACTGACCAACCAAATTTACCACTTAATTTACTAAACTTGACATCGAGACTGACACCGACACCCCGACAACAACAACAACAACATACTGCAACGCCCCCGCCGTTCCTGTCCTGGTCTCGAACCATGCAATTAGCCAGAGGTCGTTGTGTTCAGTTCAAAATTTGCGGTTTTGTTGTTTTGGGCGCGGCACTTTTTGACAATGTTTTGACTACAATTTGTTCAACAACAAATTGTTATTAAAATGTTCAATTGATAGGCCCATTGTCTGCCGATAATTGCAAATGTCAAATCACGAGAGAGAGAGACAGACAGACAGAAAGAATTTCCGGCCCAGACCTTATGCCCTTAGCATTGATCTAAAAACTGGTTTGTATAAAGTTACTATTGACAGACAGACTGCAATTTCAATTGTCAATATATTTCGGTTCCAGCGTCACGTTTTTCGCTTGCACACGAAATTCGCAATTGCATTAAACTTTGACGAGAAAAAATCTGAAAATTGAAATTTTTTGCCGGGGCGTAGCACGTGGCAGACAAAATGAAAGTTGAATAGAAATGTATTACAGAAACAAAAATTTCTAAATAAACTTTAGACATTTTGTGATTGTTTGTATTTCGGTACGCCTTTATTTACTCAAAAATAATTGCAAATAAATTCGAGGAAAATATGAATTAAAACTATATGGAAACCTTAATTAATGTAAGAGAGATTTTGGACCGAATTCTCATCTGTCACTTGTAACGAATTCAATTGTAAGCTTAGCTGACATATAGAAGCTGTATCTGTGGGCCGACGGCGGGAAAAGCGTTGGGCAGTAATATTTATGTGTTTAACCATTCGAGCAACACACTTGGAAATAGCCGAAAATTTGTCTACTGATGCCTTTATAGTTTGCCTGCGTAATATTGTTAATTGTGGAGGAGTGCCATCCGTAATACGATGTGATAACGGAACTAACTTCATAGGCCCACGAAAAATTGATGAATACAGATGCCCTTATTAATGAAACTTCATGTCATAGAATTGAATGGTGTTTAACTGTCGATTAAACCCTAGTGCTGGAGGATGCTGAGAACGTCTTATAAAAATCGTCAAACGTTTGCTCGCAAAAACATTGCGCGATATAGCTCCTCGCGTGGAGACCTTACGATCTGCATTAATTGAAACTGAATAGCCACTCGCTCATGAAGGCGATAAACCCTTCGAACCAAACCCCACATCCTCCTGAAAATACAAAATGCCTGCGTAAACAATGGCGAATTGCGCAATCATTGAAGGATCGTCTATGAACAGTGTTCATTGAACACGCTGGATAACTGAGTATCTTCCACAACTTATTTGTCGCAGCAAATGGCAGAAATTCACAAAACCTATTTAGCTGGACGATTCAGTTCTAATTATGGATGAGTCGGTTTCCCGTGATAAGTGGATTCGAAGAAGAGTGGTCAAACTGAACACCGCAAAGGATAAGCAGATACATAGCATAGATATTAAGACTAGTTCCACAATATTCGGGTGTGTTCCAGAAATCTCTAGCGGTTTTCGTATAAACGTTAGCAGTTCATATAAAAGCTGTTTGAATTTATATGTTAAGGCGCTCAAAAATGCCCGGCTACTAGATTAGATGTCAAAAGTTGAGCGATTTGAAACCGCCTGGTCAAAGTCAAGCAGATTTGAAGCGTACAGTTTTCCTGCCACATAATCTAGTAGGCGGTCTGATTCTTGGCACTTCGCAAATAAAGTAGTTTCAGTTTAGTTTGAAGTGCAATCGTTTATACGGAAATCTCTAGAGATTTCTAGAACACCCCTGATTATGACGTCCAGTGTAGAAACTAATAATATTAAATTTAAGTGGTGAATCCTATGAAGATTCACCTGGTGGGGTAATGTAAGGAATTCGAGTTAATTTAAATAATAACGACTGCAAAGAATATCAGTAATTTAAATTTTAACAGAAATCGATAATTGAAGTATTAACCTTAAGTCATTTTGAATGTTGCCCTTTTTGATAAATATAGAAACGGCCACACTGTCATGATGGAGGTCAGTAGGCAAAACGAAATTTGAAACCGCATTTGTATTCACACGATATTAATCACTAATTTGAACAACATAAATTATAAACCATACGTATTTAATTTAAACAATACAGAAACAGAAATTACAGAAGCTAAGAAGAACTGCGTTGGGCATCAAAATCTACCGGCAAACACTCAACCGGAAAAACAATGTGTTTAGCTTGCATTAAAGGGCCATATCTGCCTATCACCCCTTTTATACACAAAACAAATATCATGATAAATGGCCTGAAAATTAGTATTGAAAATTGAGAAAAATTATATTTTATATCAGACTTAGCGCTAATTAATTTTGAACTCATTCAACTGCTCCAACAATCTAAGTGAATTTACAGTTTGGAATATTTATGACACTGCGATATGGGTCATTCTTTTATAAACCGAACAGCTAAAAAAATTTTTATTTTTCATTTTAATAAAAAAAAATCCGAAATTAGATCTCGACATGCCCACCAAAACGTAATTTGCGGTTTTGCACAAAATTTTTTTGTTCATTTTATAAACAGTTTCAAAAATCGTCAAAAACGGAAAAATGGAAAAAAAGGGTTTTTTAAAAACGTGATATCTCAGGATTGGTTTATCGGATAGGTCTCAAGTTGATATCGATGGAAAGAATTTTAATGTATCTACTCAAATTATAATTTTATAAATTTTTTAATTATTTAATAATATTAAGAAAATGTTGCTTAAAATTACATATAATTTTTTTTCTGTGTTAACCACCACGCTATAGCTTCTGGGGATATACAATTTATTGTAATAAACACAACTTAAAAAACGGTGTTTTCAAAAATATGGAGACTTTTATAGTTTGAAAGATATTAATTTTTGAAGTTATAAACAAATTAAAAGATACCCTTAAAGAAAGCTTTGCCACGCAGTCAGTTTTAAAGCTTTTTGATTGAAACTTGACAATTGTGATTTATATGCATCAAGCTTTCCAAAAATGTCAACATCGCGCGGATCGGATGACTATATCATATAGCTGCCATACGAATGTTCTGATTAATTGAATTTTGTTGTGAATTAGGGTTACCAGAGCTTGAAAAGTAATTTATAACACTACTAAATTCAGCATTTGTATGGCAGCTATATGATATACTCATCCGATCCGCCTGATGTTAACATTTTTGAAAAGCTTGATAAATAAAAAGCACACGTGCCAAGTTTCAATCAAAAAGCTTTAAAGCTGACTGCATGGCGAAGCTTTTTTCAAAGGCATCTTTTAATTTGTTTATAACTTCAAAAATTTAAACCTTTTAAACTATAAAAGTCTCCATCTTTTTGAAAACACCAAAATTTAAGTTATGTTTAGAACATTTGATTGTATATCCTCAAAAGCTATAACATGGTGGTTAACACTGAGAAAAAATTATATGTAATTTTTAGCAACATTTACTTAATATTATTAAATAATTTATAAAATTATAATTTGAGTAGATACAGTAAAAGTCTTTCAATCCTGAGATATCACGTTTTTAAAAAACCCTTTTTTTCCATTTTTTCGTTTTTAACGATTTTTGAAATTGTTTATAAAATTAATAAAAAAAATTTTGAGCAAAACCGCAAATTACGTTTTGGTGGGCATGTCGAGATCTAATTTCGGATTTTTTTTTATTAAAATGAAAAATAAATAAAATTTTTGCTGTTCGGTTTATAAAAGAATGACCCATATCTGACAGTCTATTGTCCAGTTCAAATATATTAACGCTTAAGAAATAAAGTTAGCATACTTTAAAAATGCAATAGATGATATTTTTTGTGTTTATAAAAAGGGTATTTATCTTAAATAAATTTGAGTTCTAGAGTTAATAGTTGTCGGGTTTGTATGCTGGAAATTCTAAAACTCATTTCCTAACTCATTCCTAAACTCAATTTCCTAAAACTCATTCCGGTTAAAAACTTCATTCGAAACTTATTTTGGGGAATCTGTTTGGTACTCTCATTTCTAGATAAATAAACACTTGATATCAGCACAGAAATTAAGACTCTGTTTTCGAGCAAACTACATACTGTCGTTCCCATAGCGTTAGAGCTGACTAAGGAATTATAAAGCGTAGTTCATTAAGCCCCATTAAGGACCGATCTCTCAGCAGAACCTTTGATAATCAGGCATGTTCTCAATTCCACTTTCACCGCAACCTTTAGAAAGTGGAATTGATTCATGTTCTTGCAACACCAAAACGAAAAAGTGTTTCGTTTTGAAACGAAATGGTTTTTAGTCGGTGGAATGAAAAGTAATTGCCAAACTACGCACTCTTACAGTTACTAGATGTATATAAAGTAAATTTTTCCTAATTCTGTGATCAATTTGGGAATTTTTAGTGAAATTTCATCTGCATTCTAGTCATTAATTGATTTATAAATAGTTTTTTTGGTTTAATGTGTTTACATTTTGGCTGTGCAAACGAAAACGAAGAGTGAAACCTAAAAGTCAGTCTCTCTCATTGCCGGCTGTTCCATTTTCGATCGTTTCGCTTGGAATTCTTGTTTCTCTTTGGTTTATTTAGTGACAATCTCGCTTGGTCCAGCGGATTGCAAAAAGTAAAAAGAGAGCAATTTTATTCGAAATTGAGAACACAAAAACAAAACCGAAGCGGAATTGCGTTCGATTTACTTTTCCAAATGTAGTGGAATTGAGAACATGCCTGTATGTTTTTTTCGTGTTTTCTGTTTCATAGCTCTGGAGAGTCTTACGAAAACAACTTGATAGGGAAAATTTCGTTCGGCTCTCAGCAGCTGAGCATGAGCAACTGAGCAAATCGAGAAACGAAGCGTAAGAGAGGAAAGGGGACAAAATAGCACACAAGCACGCATGCACACTTGCAGTTTACTGAGGCACACACATACATGCGCAAAGAACACAGATTCTGCCCAACAAACTGTCTCATGAAAATCAAATGCACAAAAAGTGAAGAAGCACTCCTCAACCCGATTTATATTGCCCCACAAATCCACTTCAAAGTTTTGCTTTTCTACTCAAACAAAGATACAAAATTGTATGATATAGAAAACAATGTTCTTTCGGCGATGTTGCTACTGTGCACCCCTTAGGCACGGTTGCATCGCCATTGGACTACTTTTTATTTTCTTCTACACAGCTGAGAGTCTTATTCATAACGACACTTGCCTATTCGCACGTAAGCCCAAAAAAATAAATTGCGAGCTGACCAAATTAATATCTTTGATGGTTACATTGCAGGTTGCGTCAGCAATTCTTGGCAACTTTATGTAATGGCGATCATCATAATCATTGGAATAGTCTCCTCCCTAATGCTGGTGTATGGAGCGTATAAGGTGAGGGTTTTATACACTTTGATTTCAAATTAAAATATGTGATATTCAGGAGAAGCGAGCTTTGACGTTGGTATGGATTATTGCCTTTTTGTTCATTCTTTGTACTTATATTCTGATGGCCATTGTGGATATTTTCACCAACAGGCCCAACACATGGATTCTTGTGATTGAGGTAGTTCAGATCGGTAAGTGATTAGATATTTAAATTTGTAATGATTTGAGTTTTGTATGCCTTAGCTGTTGTGTGCTACAGTCTGATGATCGTCCATTCATACTACAATGAACTGTCGGTATCCGACACCGAGCCCTTGTAAAACTTAAGAAATTAAAACGAAGATTTTTTCTTTAATAATAAAACAAAAATGTGGAACACTTGACAATTAGCGTATTCTTTGTCCCTGCTTTTTACCCATTCAGAATGCAATGGGTATGTGGTAGCATGACATTTTATTCAGTTTGAGGTTGATGGCGTTCATAGATTGAGTTTTTTTTAGTGGCTAGCTATAGCTGAATTATATATTTAATACAGGTCACTGACCCATTTCTCATGTAAAAATGAAAACTCCAACAGGGCCGAGCAAAGCTTCTCCCAATCTCTTGGCGTGTGTGCTTTAAATTTTTCGCACAAGAGTAAGAGACCTACAGTTTAACGCCGAATATGAACGGCAAAGTTTGAGAATTTTCTTTTTTAGTTACTTCACAGCTGGCGCCAATAGCTGGTGAAGATGACCGTATCTGTATAAGCTATTTTTCTAAAGAAAGAAAAAAACTTTTATTATTAGATGTTCAGAGGCGGAGTCGAACCCACGACCTTCTGACTAGCAGAACAGCACTCTAACCACTGGGCCACAGAAGACCATTTCTCATGTAATGTCATAAAAAAGTTGAAAGCTAAATCGTATAAGAAAAAAATAAGTGTCTTCTAGCCCAATAGACATGTTGAAATATCTATGTTGCGTTGAATACTTTTATGTAGTAGAAAGACTGGTTTTACTTTTCTTTCCACAGTGCAAACTTTAAGCATTTCAATCTATTACGATACATCAATCTTAAATCGGTGGTACGTTCATATTATTTGTCACTTTGACAATTGCAGTATTTTAGTATATCATCAAGTTATCATTTTGATTTGAGTCAAAATTTTAGATTAAGAAAAGCCTTAGGCTTCAAATTGTGATACTAGATAAAAATTCATTATAATAAATTTCAAGTTAATTTCCGCCTCACCCCATAATGGCCTGTCACTGCAAGTACTTGCGCAAGGTCTTGAATCGTTGCTGCTTTTGCTATAGCCTACGCACCGGTACTTTGATATTTGGTTGCATATTCCTTACATGGTTTTGCTATATCACCTTCGGCACCGGTTTTATGATGGAATGCATTTTCCCCAATGAATATCAACGCGAGGAAATTGGACCACCAGCTGCTCTGAAGACAACTATGGTTTTTTCATTCTTTGGAATTGTAGCAGCTGCCTTGATCTGTATTGGTGTGCATAATGTAAGTATTGAGGGGTTGGGAAGGGTTACAAACAGTCTTCTTCGTTTAAGTTTGCAAAGTTTGGAAAATTGTTAAATTGCTTCCTATTATTAATATAAACATATAATTTAAAGCAGAAGTGCCCAGAGCAAGCGCAGAAACTAATACAAATGAACAAAAAATATCTCATCCAAGCAATGAATGCAATTTCTTTTTACACAAGCATTAAGGCCACACAGTCCAGGCCTTTTTATAGCAAACTTGAATGCGCTTCAAAGCCCACAAAATAAAACCAATTTGATCAATGCAATCGTATAGAAACGCTGCTCGATTCAAATCAACACTTCAACACTTCCAGTTATCCTTTTTTCCATGTTGATTTGTGAGATGAACTCGACGATTTCCCATTGCCAACCGATTCGATTCTATTTGGGGCGGAAACAAATACAACATATCAAAAATCCGTCCAGACGTTCTTGAGATGATACTTTCGTCGGGGGAAAATGGTACCCTAGCTGCGATTCTTCATAAAGAATCGATTATACCCCGCTTTACTGATCAGTTTTGACTCATTTTCGAGTCATTTGCGCGTATTTCGCGAGTCGTTTTAAAATGAATCACATTTTGAGCATATGCATGAGTTATTTTCGAGTCTTCCTTAAATCGCACATCAAGCTTATCTCTTTTTAACCATAAAAATGGCTCGAAAAATACTCGCCAAGGTGATTCTTGCTAAAATGATCTTCCAAATGCTGGGTGGGACTGACCGAAAAAACAAAACCTTATCTTGGGCTTCCATCGACCAACTGTGTGCTGCGATCGCGCTTACCGTTCAGTGGCTGTGATTGAACACACAGCACCAAATAATAAATAGCCGAGTTACAAAAATGTTGCATACTTTTCGGATTTTCACCTTAAGGAACGAAGGAACACTGTTCAACATGTTTTTAATGAGTAACGGGAATATCGAAGTCGGTTAGAGCCGACTTTAACTTACGCTTTCGTTTATTGTGGGTTATCTGCGTGCAGAATATAAAAGTCCACGTTTAAAACAGCTCTACTTGTCTCTGAAATGTACACACAGACGGACAAGGATATTTCAGTTCGGCTGTTGAGGCTGATCAAGATTTATATAATCGGAAGTGTTTACTTCTGCTTATTACATACATTTGTACGACTTAAAAATACCCTTTTTACTTTACGAGTAACGAAAAGCTAATCTAATGATATATTTAAATATTACGAAAAAAGCTAAGTGTTTGCAAGCTTTGCATATTTAATTTTAGTATGCTAAGCCCAAAGGGTTTTAAGATTCGAGAAGTAAATGTAAATGTAAAATGTAAATGTTGGCTATACAGCGGGGCCAAGCCAAGCTTCTCTTAGATTCGAGAAGTAACTTTTCATAATTTTCATGAATATTGTAGAACATTTTCAAAGCCTTAAAATTAACATTTTATCTTTTTGTAGTACAATGAGATGCTCTTTCTGCCGTTTTTGGGATTTGCACCCATTTGGATATTTGCGCATTTTGTGGCCTTGCTGGTGTATAAGTTTGTGCTGGTCATCATCATATTAACAGTCATAACAATGAGTAAGTAAGACAAAGAACTGAGAAAGTGTACCAGAAATTGCTTGAACAGATCAAGTAGACTCTCTGAGGACTGGTCAATAATGAAACTGCTTCCTAATTAAAGCTAAAATATTTTACATTCCCTGCTAAATAATAAAATAATGCCCTAATTCAATTAGCATAACAATTCTTTGGTACATCTAGGCTTTGCTTTCTGACGTCTACCCATTTAATTACTCAATTTCTTTCTCTCCTAAGTTGTGCTCATCTATTCCTGGATTGTGGTCTGGTCCTATTTCATTGAGCTACTTTATGCCTATGAAGAAGATCTACAACAGCCTACCTATATCTGAAGCAAGTGAATGATGCTATTAATTATGGTCTTTTGGATTTCGGCATATGTTTCTTTTTGGAATAAAATGGTACAACTTGATGTTATGGAAACGTCTCATTTAACACATGCTAACTGATTGTTCTAGCTGTAGTTTTCTGGGTCAGGCCATGCAACGAGTTGAGTTAACTTTTACTTACCTTTGGCAGCGAGGCAAGCACCTGTTGTTTGACATCCCAAACCAGACGCTCGGATGGAAACTGCAGACACTTGTAGACATTCAGTTCGGGCACATGGATGCGCACCAGTAGCCAACCATCTCTTGGCTCTGGCGGTGGCTCATCGTCAAACGCACCCAGCCCGGACGTGGCGTCCATATTGGCCGGGTTCTGTTTGACTTTGGGCGTGGGTGGGTGATACGTCGTAATTTTGACGGCTTTTCCTTACACAATGGTGTCAGAAAGACGGCAAAAATTTTAGATATTTGGCAAGTTTTTCCGTTCTCTGTTTTCAATGTGATTGAATGTTTGTTTAATTGTTGTTTATTTATGAAGTTATTTAATTGAGTTGGCTGAAGCCTTCAGTTGATAGGCGATTCGTTTGGACATTTCGTTGGGAGATTTCAGTGGATTTTTCTGCATGGTGAAACTGCAAAGAAAAAGTGAAGGAAAATTAGCTAAACATATTTTCAATTAATCATAAAAATTGTAGTTTTCCTCCTATTAGTTTCCTCTTACTCAATCAGCATAACCTAACTAAAAACTAGTTTCCACTGCACTTAACGTTGAAAACTTAATTTGTAAATTGGTTTACATTTTCTACTCCCACCCCCTTTTGGCTGTCTGGGCCTACGCACTAGAGAGTAGACCCCCCCTCAACCGACCCCCTTTGTAACAGTCAATTGGCCGCCAGTCACTTTAAGGAGACACTTCCATATAAAACAAGTAAAAGCGTTGCAGTCGACAACTAAATACCGCGTATATTTAGGCAAGCTAAATGGTTTCGTGCACGACTTTCGTGTTCTTTGTCTGATAGTCTATAGTCTGATCTGACTATATAAAAGACGAAAAATTCGATCTGCGTATCTTACTGGTATATATTATATTTACTTCACTTGGCTGTTACTTTGTAGGATCGAAAAATTTGTTTGGTCTGCCTGTTATATTTACTTTGACAGCTTTATTATTATACCCATTTGAAATGGGTACAGGGTATGAAAAGCAAATAACAAATTTGCCGATCGTTAGTTTTGTAGTTGGTGTTGTCACTGCTGATTACTCTCTGATATTGACATTTTACGGCTAAAGCCGGCAATCGCATTTGCAATTATGCACAAAAATTTAATTCACACGCTAACCTCAAAAGACGAAAATCAACAGCAAAATAAAGAGCTTGAAAATGTGTGCCAAGCGACACGCTGACAGTTGTCGCTGTATTTGAATGAAAGACCCGCGGGGGCCCCCATTGTGGTATGTGGGCGGAAACAAGTCTGCACTTTGTCGCATTTAATTGCTGCCGTGTTGATTGCATTTAACTAGTTCTGCGTTTTGTGTAGTGTTTTATTGGAGAGTCGAGAAGATAGTAGTACACAAATTGAGAAAGACTACAAATTTATTGTTGATTTTAGATAAAAGAATAGAATGGAAATTTTACGAGTTTCGGTGTTGCTTAGCCAAATCTCTAAGATGGTATGTTAAGTGGTCGGAGGAATAAAGGTATATCATTTTACCTCTTCTGGTCTAGAGGGCTAAATTTTACATGTTTTTTAAAAATTCGTGGAGTGAAATCGGGAAGAGATTTTGTAATTCTTGTTGTTGTAATGTTTTTCTCAAATATTGAGGTAGGGACGATAGCCACCTTAATTCTGCGTCCATAAAGCCCTACATCGTCAAAATCGGTTTGGTACAAGTTGAGAAAACGTGGGCACCATTTCGAAAAACGTGGTTTCGAGATAAATGCGTTTAATGTTCCAAGTAATTTGAAAATTGCTTGTTTTATCGAAGACAGTGGTCGACAAAAAAGTCATGTTGAGAATTTAAAGAATTTTAAATTTTGAAAAATCCTTTTGGAATAATAGTTTTGAATATCTAAGCTAAACAAGTGAGAAAGTCGGTCAAGCCCGACTATAACATACTCTGTACCTGGAGTAGAAACTGAATACAATGCTGGTGCTGCGCTCATCTCTAAGTCTCTCTCTCTCTCTCTCTAAGATTGTGCGGTGTTAGTTTTTGCTCATAACTTGAGAACCGCTCAACCGATCTTTATCATTTCTTCGGCAAACCGATCAATTTTGCTAATTACTAACTATCTTTTAAAGGTACGTAACGTCTATCTTCCAAAATGTAGGAGATATAACGATTTGTCCAAATTGCGGGGGCGGGAGGGGGTGTGGCAAAAATTGAAAATAAACTTGATCTGCCTGCACGTATAAGAAGCATTTGTCCCATACATGTCAAACATCTATCTCTTACCATCTCTGAGATCTAGGTGTTCATACAGACGGACGGACAGACGGTCAGACGGCAGACGGACATGTCTATATCGACTCAGCTGTTGATGCTGATCAAGAATATATAGACTTTATAGGGTCGAAAATGCTTCCTTCTCCCTGTTACATACATTTGCACAACTTCATGATCCCCTTTTACTCATTTTTAATGGGTACAGGGTATAAAAAAAATCTTCTAGACCAGAAGAGGGCCTTAAGTCTTCACGATAATCTGAACACATGAAATTTTGCAAATTTTCGCGAGTTCCTTCGGACCGATTGACTTATTTCCCATTTAACTGTCCACAATTGATATTTATCCAAACTCCTTAATATTGTAAGCTTAGATGAAAAGTTTTTAAATTTGGCGATCTTTGGATCATTTTAATCAAAATTATAAATAGTTATTTCGCTATTCCGCTATTCAAATCACATATCATTTTGACCCACTTCCCAAATTGTATGCTCGCAGAATAAATGTTACGTTTAACTGCACATTTGTGGAATCTATTTAAATAGGCTGGGGACCTAATTTTGCCACATTGTTGCCTCTCAATGTGCTGACGTTAAATTATAAACAAGAAGGCTAAGCTAACTTCGTCCGTGCTACGAACCCTATGAGCTACTTGAGTTGAGCATGATTGATCTAGTTACCTTGTTGAGCTGATCAGAGCTGAATCATTTCAAACAGATCAAATAGTTCGTGGCTCATGTTCGTGGCTCATGTATAATTCAATGAATCAATAATTTTGTGAGTTATGATTAGATGTTCATAGTTAGATAGAATCAGAAACAAAGTCAATGTTAACTTTGAGGCTAGTACTACACGCGGCTGCCAAGCTCGTCGCAAGCTCGTTCCCAGCATAAAGATGGATTAAAGATCTGGCTCCAATTGTTTTTGCTCTATTTAATACTATTTAGAATATACATTATAAACTCCCTAGGCATCGTGTTAGGAATCGTGTTTTTTTTTTTTGGCAGTAAAAATGCTGTTTAACCAGGGGTCGGCACAAAACACAATCACATCACAAAAAATCGATGTTCATGGCATCGATAGAACATTTGTCATTTGACAGAAATGTGACCTAAATATCATATTTCTCATCTTCTGGAAGGGATTATCTACAATAAGATAGTTTAATTATTCTTATAACATAATTTTCAACAGTGACTGCATACCATTCTTGCGGAAAATTCCCCGCCCTTGGTGGGAAGGTTAGTTCCCAGCGATTTAACTACAGCACTTCACCTCAACAAAATTTTGTTAATCATAGCAGTACTTCGAATTGTTAAGAAAATTTGAAAAAAAAAAATGTATAATACATACAACAAATTTTTATTCTTAAGTTCATTTCAAATAAACTGCAACATACGGAAAGAAAATGTGAAATATACATTGTCATTTTATAATCCAAAAAAGGATAATACAGATGTAAATTATTGAGAGGTGAAAAATGAAACAAAAGTGCCACAGACAACATTTTTATCCGATTAATATCGTTCAGAATGTTCGTTAAAACAATTTTTTTGACTTATCCAATTTGAAAATGAAAGACATACAGCCATTCTCCCACTTTCGCAAAAGTAATGATATTTGAAACCGGCTCAAAATCGCAAAACTTTTGCGAAAGCGAAAATGGGAGCATGGCTAAGTATACGTTTTGTTCTTTTTTGTATGGCTAGTTACTTTACAGCTTGTCCCAATAGCTGGTTATGGTAACTGGTTTTTAAAGAAACAAATTTTTATTAGATGTTCTGAGGCGGGATAGGCACACACACTACCGCTGCACCACACCCGGCCACAAAATGAACTGAATTGGTCCAAATTGGCAAATCTTTCTTTGGAAGGAAATATTTGGAATTAGAAGGGCCCTGCCAAGAAGAAATAATATATGAATTGCAGGATTTTAAGGTACAGTTCGGAACTGGTTTAAATGAAATCACTTTCATACCCAAGGGTCCATAAGCCTATGAAATTAGTCGCGTGCGAAAAGAAGTTTCTCTGTTGTTAATGTTTCTGCTAGCATTTCCATATTTTCTGCTCACAGACTTGCTGCTCCTCAGACACCCAACCCACCCCTTAAATTTGCCAAATCGAAAGTCTAAATAATTATAATCTTATAAAGAAAATGTCAGTTCCATTCTTAATCTTTTGCTTTAAAAACTCACCAACGACTAATTGTACTTCTTTTTCTGTTCATTGCCCTCAAAAAATATACTAAAATATGTCACGGTCAAAAAACTTCCCCGAAATACATAAATTACAAATACAAATAATGATAGCTTCGTTTAAACAAGTGAACCGAAAGAAAAAAAAACAAAAGCGTGTTTACCTTGGAGGGCTGTCAATCAACCAAAATAAAAGGTGAAATGAAATTATCAAAAACCACCCAAAAGACGACGAATGGCAAGTCGCCCGAGTTGTGATAAGACTTGAGAGCGTGGCACTGGCATCGATAATGAAAGATTAAGGCAATTGGTTTGAAATTTTTGTTTGAAATCATATCATTTCCGCATGTAATGCAAACGACACGTGGGAGTCCAATTATAAAAGCAAATTTAAGCCAACAAAATAAAGGGAAAATTTTCATTATCGACGCAAAATGTTTTAATTGGATTTTTTTGGGATAAAAATTGTTTGTTGTTTAATTGAAAAAGTTGCATATTTGTTTGTCATTTGCGGAGAGGATGGAAGATAGGAATCCGAAAATTGTTCAATTATCTGTGTGGCAATTTTTCACTTAATCCAAATGCAACCCTAATAGAAAAATTATGCCTTGATTTTTTGATGAAAATGTATCCAATTTTGAGGTATGCAACCCCAATGGAAAGTGTTGCAGGTTGGATCACCTTTTTTCAAACTGACAACCTGTCAGCTGTTGGTGCTGTCAAAGTAGCTAATTTTTTTTTTCCCTGGGCCACCAGGTGGTGGTGGTGCACAAATGAACTCACTCTCTCCTGTCTCAGGTCTAGCTGTCCGATTGTCTGGCTGTCTATTCGCTGTCCTGTCTATTGTTTTTGGTCTGACAGTTATTTGGTTTTCACGCCTGAAACGTGGACACGCTACGGAAATGCAAAAATTTGGTAGTTTTTGGGTAAATTAATTTTTTTAAGTATGATGATAAGACATTGAGGCACCTGAAATTGCCATACTGATAACCCAAAGCCTTGGACAAATCCATAATTTAATGTTTTTGGAAAAGTTAACATTTTTTTAGTAAAAAGAAACTTTTAAAGCTGTTGAAATATTGCTGAACAGGTTTATTACTTGTCTTTTTAGAAACATGTAACCCTTCTAAATCTAACTTGTGGCTTGTAAACAATTTCTTTGGTCGCGGGTACCTGTTTTACACCTGTTTTTAAACTTTACGAGGCTTGCAAAAATTTTCTTCATCTTTCGGGATTGCTTTGTACCGGATCGTACTCAACAGTCAAGTGAGAGAGTGAGAGAGGGAACAAACTAAGAGCAATTGCCGATTGGCTCTCTTTGCTTCTCTCATCGTATTTCGTTCATTCATTCGTCATTCATAGAGTGACGCGTGATTGCCGGATCATTTTTGTAATTAAAAGTGAAATGGCGGATGAGAAACTTGCGACAACAACAAACTACATCACAAATATGAATAAGTTCTGCAAAAATGTTACGAAAAATGTTGAATTCTTTAAATAAATAAGTATATATGGTATCTAAACATATGTGTACTAAGTACACACTGTGCACTGTACTTATCCAGTAATCGAAGGGAATTTATTTTAGGTGTCAAATTAATTGCGAAAATCTGGCTCAGATCACGCTCTGCCGTTCTTGAATGCTATCTCGAATGGAACAAAATTGAGTTCGAAAAGAGGGATCAGGGTAAGGCAAAGCCGGGTACCAACATCTAAACTGTAGGGCGGCTGCGGAAGCGTTGGGATGCCGTCCTTGGCAAATTTCCACTCGCAGCAATTTCTGGTCGTCGGTAAGCACTTTTGGGACCACCTTCGCGTAAGGGGTGCACGCATGCTCAAATGCTCCGACACGCCGTTTACCGAACCCAGCCGGTGCGCGGACGCTCCGAAGTACAGTCGCGGCGGAAGAAAATCAGTCCTCCAGTTTCGAATGTAATAAATGGTTAAGCTTTTTTCGCAATTTAAATAAAAGCTTTCCTTAGTGCATCTGTTATACTTTAGTTATCTCACTCTTTTCATGCTTTTCCTGCTTCATCTTTTAGTTACTTAACCTCAGAATCTGTCAAAAGGTTTAAGCCCTAAATATTTCGACAGCACTCTCGGGGGCCAGTCGGTTAGTGTGGGTTGTTTTTGTGTTGTTAACTACTTCAAGAAAAGCTGGAGTGCCTTGCCCCTGCTTCTCCTCCGCGATCTGCCGTCTGTCATCATCACAGACCTTAAGTATTTGTGACACTTGGCTCTCGAGCGTTATGACAAGATTTGAAAATGAGTTTTTTTTATATATTTTTGGTGGAAAAAGTGTGACGAATATTATGACAGACTCATGCCCTAGCAGAAAGAGAAGGCGACAGAGTGAGTGACAGAGAGAGGGCGAGATGGTATATAAATTATGTATGGGTTTTAGTGGAAATGTATGTTTTCTGGGTCAGTGGAACCCCAAGGGGGCACTCAAATGACACTCAATGATGGCATTCACATCTACATACATAATAAGTGCTCGTGCCATACACAAATGCATGTAAATGCATATTTCAAAATTGCATTGGGGCTTTTTCAAGCAAATTACTTTTGTCAGTTTAATGGCTTGCAGCTCAATCTAAAACCAGGATTGCATTTGGCTTGCGAAAGGGGAAGGGCGAGGAAGCCACTTATTGTGGCATACTCTTTTGTGGATGCAGCAAATTATTTGCCTTGGCAACGCAACACAAAAACAGCCAAATGAAAAAAAAGAAGTAGAAATAAAAATAATAATTTCAAGCAAGTGACAGCGAAATGCTGCAGCAGCACCCGCACAACTTAATAATGGCCAACCATTTTTCTTTCTCTGCACGGTGGGGAAAAGTGTGATAAGAATAAAGGTGAATGCAATTTTTAATCTAGCGAAGCCAGGTAAAAATTACTTCAAAGACGTAAGACAAGAATGCCATTCTTGCATCGGATTCTTTCATCTATTCAAGAAAAAAGTTTGAACGCGAACCCAACCATAGATTTAAACAAGTATTTAAAGCAGTGGACCGAACCGTCTTTAGCACAGATTAAAGCCGTAATGAATAACGACTATATTACGATTGTTACATATGGCTTACGGTAGTGGTTACGGTTATTAACCTTAATCTGTATTGGGTTGCGGTTATGGTTATTGGTAAAAAATATCACTTTGACATACTCTATGCGGAATCTCATTTATTAGTATTTAACTAAAGTAAACTGAAAGGACTGAATGCTTCAGAAATTTTGCGCTGTGGCACTGATTGTGATTTAATGTTATTTCAGCATAAAGGCACACGAAACGAAAAGAATGTCCCAGAAGCCTGTTACTCTCACAACACTAGATGAACCAACCGCGAATTCGTCCGCGTCCAATATTTTAAGAAATTGTAGAATTTGAGTTGTTAGATAGTCTTATAATTGGCTTCATTTTATCTTGTAGACAGTTTCTAATTCACAGCTGATAAAAGCCTGTTGCTCATAAGAGCACAAATGTCGTGGGAACAAATGACAGGGCAACTGTTATTTCTTTGAAACTGTTTCAGTTAGTGTATCTTGTTGTTAGCGTTTGTACTCCCTGTTAGTTTTCTTCTTTTGACAAACTGCCATTGCTCATTCACAGTATACAAACTTTTATCAGGCATTTTCACCAACTTCGCGGACAAATATTCTAAATTTTCTTTTTTAGTGCGCGTTTAAATAACTAAACGAAGGTCTGTGCCAAATCTTAGATCTTTAGGATATGCTGTCTTGGCTGTGGTCGTAAAGATTTTTGCATGTTAAAGGCTTTCTCTTTAATTCACATTCAGAGGAAGAGCGTAACTTGAAAAAGGCGATCGCGTAAAAAACAAAAATGTGTGCGAATACCTACGTTTTCATACAAACAAACTGGCATTATAAATAAACGTAGAGATGAACAAGAAAGAGATAACGCAGCGAACTAAAATCTTTACAATTTTAATCATTCTTTTCATTTGTTTATCAAATCAAAATTTAAACTAGTAGAGGAAAACTCGACTATTACTCTGACAACCGCTTATGTTTATAAAGGTTATAGGTTTACGGTTATATGTATGGAAAAATGTTTTTTCGCTTACGGTTTCGGTTACAAATTTTAAAGTGTCTTTAGCGGTTAAAGGTTACGGTTACGGTAAGTAGAGTAAAGACCCTTTGGAATTTTGAAGATTTGAAAAAAACATTGCCAGACAATTTGTTCTCTAACTAGAATGGAGAATCCTTTATAACTGGTGAATTCACCGGTTCCCCTTGGCTAACGTGTATTGAAACCCTGTATTGATCGCCTTTTGTCTAATATTGTAGTATTATTATACCCTTGGAGAGGGTATATTGAAATTGTCCGGATGTTTGTAACGCACAGAAGGAAGAATCTCCGACCACATAAAGTATATACATTTTTGATCAGCATGACGAGCTGAGTTGATATAGCCATGTCCGTCTGTCCGTCCGTCCGTCTGTCCGTCCGTCTGTCCGTCCGTCTGTCCGTCCGTCTGTCCGTCCGTCTGTTTCTATGCTATCTCCTCCGTCAGTTTTAAAGCTATCTTAACCAAACTTTGCACGAAGTCTTTTGGTACAAATACGCTGCACATTTGTCGGAACCGGCCGGATCGGATGACTATAGCATATAGCTGCCATAGGAACGATCGGTTGAAAAACTAGTTTTAGTGAGAAAAACTTTTTTGTTTTCAATGCTATCGCTCCCAACGCTCGTAATTATAAGTTTTTAATGATTTCACATGATTTCACCAAGCCTTGTCGAAATCGGACAACTATATAGTATAGCTGCCATACAAAAGTTGGGTCTGAAAAAAAGTCTTAGTGAGAAAACTTTTTTGTTTTCAATGCTATCGATCCCAACGCTCGTATTTATAAGTTTTTAATGATTTCACATAATTTCACCAATCCTTGTCAAAATCGGACAACTATAAAGTATAGCTGCCATACAAAAGTTAGGTCTGAAAAATAGTCCTAGTGAGAAAACTTTTTTGTTTTCAATGTTATCGCTCCCAACGCTCGTATTTATAAGTTTTCAATGATTTTACATAATTTCAACAATATTTGTCGAAATCGGACTTCTGTATAGTACAGCTGCCATACAAACTGTCAGCCACATATCAAGCTCCAAGGGTATATAAACTTCGGTCGAGCCGAAGTTAGCTTGCCTCTATTTTTTTTTAATTACTTTGTTTAGTTTGTTTGTTAGTGTATAGCAATCTAGACGTCAAGGTTTGGTTTATTATATTCTCAAGGTTGATGACATATGTATCTTAGGACAAAGATATTTGTTAATTGTGGGCTTCATATCAGGAAGATCAGTCTCTAACTATGAATTGACAATAGTTTTTGGTCGATTTCCGCTAGGATTAGAATGGATATGCACTGGTTTGTGGGTAATTGGGGTACAAATTTCTTTATTGTTTATCAAAAAAATACTGCAATTTATTATTTATAAAATTTTAGACTATAAGGTTATTAAAACAATATGATTGTTTTAGTGACCTTTTTGATTATCAATCGTAGAACTTTTTAGCAGGCTCTAGGTCAAAGTTCTACGAATATTAAATTATTTTCTTAAAATTTAAACTCGAAATATTTTGCGAAAAGTGGGAAATTTTAATTTAAGAAAATACCAAAAATTAGTACAGGGAACTGTTATGATTATTTAGAAATCGTGAAGCATAGAACCCAACCGCAAACGTCATTCAGTGAGCTTCAAAATCCATGTTATGAACTGAATCTAGTGGTAACCTCTGAACTCCACCAGTCCACGGCTTACATCTCTGGTAATTTTCCTGATATTTCCCCTTTTGTCACTTCGATGGATTTCTTCTCTGCATTGGTGTCCTATTCGTCCACAAACTTCTTCTCGGACTGGTAGACTCTCAATCTCTCCTCACTTCTATAGAATTTACAGTACCCTCAAGGTTCACCCGTACATTCCGACCACTACGTTTGCCACTCTGCAGGTCCAACTATGCCCTTCATGAACCTTTTCGTGTCTTATGCTCTAATTATAATTCCCTTTCTTTTATCTTTTCGTTTGAAAAATCTTTTAATGTTATTTTAAGTGAAATTTATGAACACCTTGAAGTATCTAACCTCTAACCTATTACTCTAAACAACTTTGTATAACTATTGCCAATTGTTTTAAGTTAGCAGATCATTGTTAACCAAATAAATAAATAAATAAATAAAATTCTTCTTGTGAACGAACGCTTTTGCTACAGTTTTCATTAATCTTGCCTCACAGTTGCATTCGCAAATCGAAGACGCCATTTTGTGTACTGTCACTGGCACCCGGGGCAGCGTTGCGTGTGCCGGAAACGGAAAAGCGCACATAATTCTGTTAGAAAACATGCAACAAAATGGTGAAGCAAATGAATGCTTACCCACCCATCCAGGCAGTAGTTTCAGTAAGTAGCAAACTTTAATTAAAGCACATTAAATGCACTTATGCAAAACGAGTCGCCTTTTCTTCTACCCCATTTCGATTCTTGTGCGGTAAACAAGGCAGCAGTAGCCAAACATGTCACAGAAGTTTATGGTCATGGTAAAGTTACTTGGCCAATTTATTTTGCTCTGTATTTTGCTGTGGCCACCAACTACTCAAACTAAAGGGGGAGAAAGAAACTGAAAAAAAACCCCAAACTTGTTTTCCAGTCACGTTCGATTTCAATCAAGTGGCATCATTATGCTGGCCAAACAAACTGAATACAACACAAAAAAAGCAACAGCAACATAAAATAAAAAGAAGGAAACGCGGCTAATACAATAACAAAATTTACTCTGACCCCCCAACGACTGTGACTAGGCACGCTGCTTGCCCTTAACCCTTGGAGGACATTTGCAGCGGCGGGAACTGTCAGTCAAGCGTGCAATCATCAGTCCTAGCCCTGCGAATTACATGAAAACGAACTTAGAAATCAAACCACAAATACCACTAGCTTGAAGGTAGCAAACTTCCTGCTGGAGAGCAAAAGAAACCCAATAAAATGAACAAACTTTTTGTATGACATTGACAATTTGGCATTTATTTGATTGAAATTGTTGGTTTATTTGTTGCAGATTTAGCGGAAAGCAAACTTACTGAAAGTAAGCCAAGATAGGAATGCCAAAACGGTAAGATGAAAAAGTTTTCACGTAAAAACTAGCTGTTTTTCGCTTTTCGCTTTTCAAAAATTTTACCAGCAGCAGCAATTTATTACCCCACAAGTAGCCAGTGTCATGATAATAAAGACTTTTACTTTAAAACTTTTATATATATGGTTCAATATTTGTGGTTTTGTGATTTATGGGTGTAGGTTTCAAACTGTGATCTTGACTGACAACAAGACAAGAACAAGAAGGTTTATATAGTTGGGGGCATTTGAAGCTATTTTAGGACAGGAGCACAAGATTTGAAGATATTTTCTAACTACTTAATAATCTTCCCCACAACCTTTAAGTGATTCCAAGGTTACCAAGCGTTCTTGATTCGTTTCAAGGTGTCAGTAATTTTTGGCAACTGATTAATTTTCTCATTTTCTACATAGAGCAATCTATCACATAAACTAAGAAATAACAGCAGCTATTTAGTAGTTGAGAAATCGGCCCTAAATCAATCAAGTCGGTGGCAGGTAATTTTTTCACTTAATCTAATTGTGTTCGACAGGTGCTATTATAGGATTGTTCAGAAGGTTTTGCGGGACAGAGTTATACATTTCATCCTTTATCTTATTTATGAAAGCATGACTAAATAACTCCCGGATGTGAAACTTGCCATATTATGCCGGCTGTTTAACACTGTTTTGGAAGTGGATCATTCTCCGTACCCTTGGAAACAGGACAAAAATATCAAATGGTGGGCTCTTATCTCCTGAAATGCATTAGTGGCTTTTGCTGGCAAGACTTTTGGTTGATAAATTTTTTAAGTCTACCCTTCCAAGCCATCAGCTTGGTCCACCACAATCCTATCCTTGATACTGATCGGCAGTATTTTAGAAAGGAAATTTTTTTGGAGGCTTCTTGTTTCTTTTCTAAAAAACAGAGCATCATCCTTGGAATTGCATAAAGCGCGATTTTTGTTACCTCCTATTTATGCAAATGTCGCGCAAGAAAGAGTTATTGGCCTTGCTTTATACACATACAACGATGATAATTTTTCTTTCCTTGACATCCAAGGTTTACTTACTGCCACCTAAGCGAATGGCACTGTGTTTTTGGCTAGAAGTTGAATTCCCAGGGCAGTTCCGTGGAGAGCCCAAAAATTTGTGGATGAATTCGAGTGTAAGACTTAATTTGCATATCGAAGGGTCAAAACTCTCACGTTTTAAACTTCGAATGATAGTCTCGCTTCTCCGGCTGAAAGACTAAGATCTGTCTCTTACGAATTCTGTTTATGAATTGGTTTTAAAAAAACAAATTCTTTATTCCAACTGTTATATGACTTTCATATCAATTAGAATTCGAAAAACGGAAAGCGACGGCATGCTCATTTTAGCTGTGAGAGAGTAACATAGTGTGTCCGTGTGCGGTGCAGCGGGTCGTGCGTGAGCTTGTTCTGCGGGTGGCACGGCATGTTAAATCCCGCCTCGGAACAGTGTTTTTATACTCTGTTCCCATTGAAAATGGGTAAAAGGGGATCATGAAGTTGTGCAAATGTATACAGATCAAGTTTGATTCAGCGAATATTTATTGGCGCGTTCGTGTGTATGTGTACGTTAGACTGAACGTCCCTTATATGAAAAAATATTTTTTTATTGAAAATGCTCTGTTCCTCAATGCGCAAAAAATTCGTAATATTTTCTAGTTAACGTAATGAAAAAAAAAACTTCGAAATTTTTAGGTTTAGTGCTGGCGCCGTGGGTTTAAAGTTGCTCCATTAAATTTTGATTTCCCCTTTTTCATTTTACGTTAAGCAACTTAGAACCCACGGCGCCAGTATTAAACCTTAAAATTTCGAAGTTTGGTTTTTTATTACGGTAACTAGACATTTTTCCGAATTTTTTGCGCCCTGAGGAACAGAACATTAAAAAAAAAAAATTTCCATACGATTATGTTCAGTCTAGTGTACGTGTTTGTGTTTGTGTATGTGTGTGTGTTTGTCAATTGAACAGGTTATTTGGAAGTCGGGCTACTTGACTGCAACGGCCTTAGTTGTTTTTTATTTTAGTTTTACAGGGAATCAAACCGGAACCGTAAGCCGAAAAGAACCGATTGAAACTCAAAGCCGGTACCGGAACCGATATTTTAAATTTTATGTAACTAAAAACTGTACCGGTACAGTTTAGGTTTTGAGTGCAAGAACTAGACTACAAAGCGAGCAGTTAGTTGTAAAATATTTTAACGCAATAATGTCAAGCAAACCTCTAAACAGAAAAGTACGTCTGTAACTGCTTTAACAGATATATTTTCAAGAATTTTATTTACTTCGGTTCAAAAGCAAGCGTGCAATGTAAGCATAGAACGTTTATTTTTAGTTATAGTTTAGCATGTCTCCGCTAAGAAATCAGATCGACGGAAATACATTGACCGCTATTATGCTTCTAAGAAATAATCATTAATTTACCTACGTTGTATTTATTGTCTTTTTCTATGGCAAGCACACGCTAAAAAATTTATAATTTATGTACACATACATGTTTATAGCTTGCTTACCCACTCTGTTAGGACAAACGTTTAAAGTTTAATAAAAAAAAGTTCCATACTGGTACGTACCGGTAAACCGAAATCAAAATTCAGGTACCGGAACCGGAACCAAATACCGAAACAGTATCAGAATTAGTATTTTCGAACATATAAAGTTGATGTAGTCATATCGGAGTTTTGATATGAAAAAATGGGAAAATTATATAATTTTTTTCTCGGTATAGAATCAATCGGTTTAATACAGGGGTCGGCAGCGTAGTCAGAGAAGTTGCCACTGGCAACTGAGAAAAAAATTTAATTCATTGAATAAAAAACGACCAGAGACCTTTTAAAAGCTCCTTTTTATGATAGGCCGCGAGAGAATTGATAGCTTTAAAGCTCGTTGTCTAAATGAGCGCAACAGAGTAACAACATTTTATCTTCAGCAGATGTTGTGTTGATTATGTCGAATTCAAAATAGATATTGTATAAATTAAAGGTTTGTCACCGATAAGCTATAATTTGACTAAATGTGAATACCGCCACCATTTTTACCATGTTGGTAGGTATATATCATTGGCTCTCAGTTTGTTGCAAATTTGAAATACAAAATCTTATTGATCATACAATAGGTAGTAGACTACCTATTGGCTAACGAAAGAAAGATGCGAAAAGATCTGGTTCAATGGAAATATATACTTAGTTCAACAAGGTATGCGTGCTTTGCAAGACCAACGATTTCAAGGTCCTTTGAACCGTTAATGGTGAAAATGTATTTAAAGATAGGATACTTTTAGACCACAGGGTCACATTTCGCAACGACACCAGGTGAACACATGACGAGGCTTGAGAGCAAGGAGCTTTTCAGTCGCTGGCCAGCCGTCGATGATGCAAGTCAGAGCTGGTTTACGTCGCTTTATTTTCGCACACTCTCACTTTTCGGCCTCACTCTTCTTGACAAAAGCTGCAGAAACCCAATTTGTGTGGAGACGATTATTATTTAACTTATCACTGTCATTTCACTTTGTACAACTTGATACCCCAACTATTTTGCGGAAAAGCAGTTTGTAGTAAGTTTGAGAGTGGCAGACATACAAATTAATAATTCTGTGAAAGCTTGCTTTCTTAACCACATCTTAAGTTTCTCTACGACATCCAGCTCGTTAGTTTTACACTTTTGCATACAAAGAGAGCAAGTACGCACATTAATCTTAGTGTTTTTGTTTGACATTTCATTTCATTACCAAATTAATATCAAACGTTCCTTTAAGCCCATTATGTGCCTAATTGTCTTCAGCTTAATCTACACCAATTTCAATTAACTTAAATGACCAGATGCAAATCAATTCATTAAAACTTAAAATACAATTCATTGGAAATCGATTTTCGAATTTTTACAAATTTCTGTGCTTATTTCTGAAAGCAGCTTGGAATTACGTCAGTGCCGCCATTAAGTTAAATGTTGTATTTGTGCAATCAATGAAAATAAATTAAAACACCGATTAAAAAAGAACAAAACTTTATGCAAATTGCTGCGACTGCGACGACCAAAACCGATTCGACCGGTTTCCGAATGCAGGTAAAATGAAATGACAGACACGACCATAAAACAAATTCAACAACAAGTAGAGAAATACACAAATGTGTACAAATGTAGGTATGTAGGTACCCAAATGAAATCACAAGCCAAAAAAAAATATGAATTTCCAACCACAACTTACCTCGCGTCTCCCGTCACTGGCAGCTCTCTGCCCAGTGCAGTTCGAACTGTAAGTCAGCACATCAAGGAGCTGCAAATATAGGAGAGGAGAAAAAAATTGAATAAAAACTCAATTGATGGTTGCACATTTGATATGCTGAATATATACACAAAGGCTAGGGTAGCAAGGGTATGTAGGATTTTTTTTAAATGCAGATCATAACATATCGAAAAGACGTCACATGTCCTTGCTGTTGTGAAATGGAAAGCATTTCTAAACAAAATTTCAAAAGAATCAATTTCGGGGCGTCTGCACTCTTCAACTAATGCCCAATTCTTCCGCACGAGTTATTTACAGAATATACCCAAGTCGAACCCCTGTCAGTTTACCATCTCTTCTTGATTAATTTCTATTTAACGTGCAAATATTTTCCCTGCCAATTTTGTCGATAAACACAATTTATTTCCAATCGAGGAATAACAACAACAATAGCAACACCAGCTTCAACCAGGCTAATTTCATATTTTTCCAAGCTTCCAAACTCCAAAACTCTTTTTGCTGTTATGACTGCAGGGCAATCAATCATAAGCCATGTGAGCAGCAAACGCATATCATAGTTGTTGTATAGTCTACAACACAGGTGGGTGGGTGGATAGATGGATGGTTGGTTGGATGGATACGCCCACAGAGTCGGAGCATAAAAATTGCATGCCAATTGGCACCAGCCAAGCAACAAAAAAAAAAGTAAATCCAAACTTGTTGCTTGTGGGCAAATTAACGAGAAGACATTTGGAACATACAGAAATTGCCAGAATTTGTCATCAGATTCAAAATTTTGAAGTTGAAACTAAGAAACTAGCAACATTGAAAAATTTATATAAATACAAAATTTAACAAGTAAGACGTTGCAGTCGAGGAGCTCGACTTCGAAATACCCTGTACAATTGACAAACACACACATACAAAAACAAACACACACGCACACATACACATAAACGCGCACTCACACACGCGGGCGCAAGCAGCAAACGTAATGCGTAATAAGCAAAGCGTGGGGGGAGGGGGGTGCAAAAATTGTTTCGTTAATAACTTCTGTGTTTTTGGTCAGATCTCATTGTGCGTTTCAGAATAGATAGATGTTGTGCCTAACTGAATATACATATATTAAGTCACTAGGTTAAAACTTAAAAATTTAAGCTCTAACAGTTTTTCGCGGTTAGAAGAAGATGGAGGAGGAATTTACCAAACCTGGAGCAAACTTTATCTGGGTACGGTGTACACCTACATACATGCAAAAATTTGTGGCTCCACTTCTTATAGTCTGTGAGATCAACGCGTTTATACATAGAGAGTGACAGTTTTTCGCTGCTAAATGATGGAGGATGTGGAGTTTTCCAAATCTGAAACAAACTCGATGTGGGTACAGTATACACCTATATACATTCCAAAACTTGTGGCTTTATCTATTACAGTCTCTGAGATCGACGCGTTCATACAGACAGATGGACAGATAGACAGACGGACAGACGGACATGGCTAAATCGACTCGGCTGTTGATGCCGATCAAGAATATATATATTTTATGTGGTCGGAGATGCTTCCTTCTCCCTGTTGCATGCATTTGCACAACTTCATGATCCCCCTTTTCCCATTTTTAATGGGAACAGGGTATAATAAGGAATGCTTTCAAATTGATTTGCTGCACTTCTGTAAAACACACAGTCATTTCACCCGACGCAGCAATTGAACAATTCGTCAATAAGAGTCAATGAATCATACGTCATTTCAACACATTACTAATTAAACAAAAAGGTTCCCGGTATAATCGACACAAGAGATTTTCTATAAGTCAATTAAACATACTTAATTTCAACACATTACAAATTAAACACAAACAAATTCATCCTGGGAAGAAAGGGTGACAAGCGCAGACAAAAATTGTACGATATTTACAACGCCTCCATTCGGATGAAAGTTAATTAAGTTATGAACAAAAGAATGCCGCTGCTTTCAAATGTGCATTTACTTTCGGAGGATACGAAAGTCGGCTTCGACTGACTTTAATACTTGTAGGATTGATAATATAATTATACCCTTTGAGAGGGTATATTAAAATTGTCCGGATGTTTGTAACGCATAGAAGGAATCATCTCCGACCACATAAAGTATATATATTCTTGATCAGCATGACGAGCTGAGTTGATATAGCCATGTCCGTCTGTCCGTCTGTCCGTCCGTCTGTCCGTCTGTCCGTCCGTCTGTCCGTCTGTTTCTATGCTATCTCCTCCGTCAGTTTTAAAGCTATCTTAACCAAACTTTGCACGAAGTCTTTTGGTACAAATACGGTGCACATTTGTCGGAACCGGCCGGATCGGATGACTATATATAGCTCCCATAGGAACGATCGGTTGAAAAACTAGTTTTAGTGAGAAAAACTTTTTTGTTTTCAATGCTATCGCTCCCAACGCTCGTATTTATAAGTTTTTAATGAATTCACATAATTTCACCAAGCCGTGTCAAAATCGGACAACTATATAGTATAGCTGCCATACAAAAGTTAGGTCTGAAAAAAAGTCTTAGTGAGAAAAACTTTTTTGTTTTCAATGTTATCGCTCCCAACGCTCGTATTTATAAGTTTTTAAAAATTTTACATAATTTCATTAAGCCTTGTCGAAATCGGACCACTATATAGTATAGCTGCCATACAAACTGTCAGGCATATATCAAGCTCCAAGGGTATATAAACTTCGGTCGAGCCGAAGTTAGCTGGCCTCTATTTTTTTAATTAATATTGTTGCCCTGGGTTAAAATAAGTTATGTGTGTAAGACGGGATTTACACAATGCAACAAAGTTCATGAAGTTTGTTCGGTAGGCGAGAGACACAAGTATATACATTTTGTTTAACAAATCTAATAGAATTCGCTTGATTAGTATGAATACTTAATAAGTATTATACTATACTTAATAAATTTTGCTACAACGTGTAAGTCCCGACAAATTCAAAAGTGATATGGTTGGTTCGCTGAGATAGCTGCTAAGAGACCCATGTGTTAGAAAGAATTAGCAATTAAAAAGAGAGAGGAGGAGTGTGTACTACCACACAGCACGAAATGACAGGGTTTGGTGGGGTTGAGGTAAATTTGATTTGATATTTGGTTCTATTCATTGGTTCAAAGGGACGAGACTCCCATAAAACTTCGTCAGTTTTATAAAAATAAATACTGTCTCTTTTTTTTTTGAAAAGACTTTGGTTCTTAATTATGGTCATGTTGTGCTGATGCTGTTTTCTGCATTTACATGACATTAAGGGATTAATATATAGTTCCGGAATTTTCGAGCGAAAAAATTGGGAAATCATTGAGCATGTGTAAAAGCTACTACATTAAGCACCCAAAATTTTTAAACATTTTTACCAGCTGTGAGTTCGTAACTGCCTACAAGATAAAGCAAAACAATTTTTAGTGTGAATTGTGGTAGGCTAATTTGTCTAATTGTTGTGTCATTTTTTATAATTTCTTAAACTGTTGGACGCGGACAAAGTCGAGGCGGGTTCAGCTAGTATCTTATATAGTTGAGCTGTGGTGAATTTGTGTTGAATTGACGTGTTGAAATTGTTTTACGTTAAATAGATGTGGAACCCAAACAATTTTTATTTCATTTTGCCAGAAACTTATTTCCACTTGATTCTTTAAGTACATTAGAAGAACATTGCTGTTAAGGGCTAATAATAATGTGCTTATCAGTGACATCCCCACTTCAAGGCTCTCTTCGGGTTTAAGCAGCTTAATAAGCTGAGGCAGCAGGAGCTCAGCAGCAAGTGTGGTTTTCATGCTTCATAATAGAATTTATTTATAAATCGAGCTATGTGGAGCTTTCCTTAAGCAGCGAGAGCGAAAATAAAGCCCGAGAATTTGCTTTGACCTAATCGCTTCGAACTATGTCGAGCGAATGACGCCTTTCTGCTCTTTTGGTCTCAGCTTCGGCAAGCGTTCGGGTCCTGTACACTCAGAAAAAAAAACGACCGGGATAGTTCTAGACCAATCGAGATAGAATTTATGCCGTATTGTACTTGAAATTTAAAGTATGTTTTGTTCTTGAATGTACTTAAATTAAGTACTAAACATACTAGAATAGAAAAACGACTGTTAAAATTATTCAAATGAGAACATACGTTCTTGAATCAAGTACATTTCACACTTACAGTTAGACTAAAAATTTAAGAAAGGGTCGTACTTAGTTCAAGTAGAAAATTTCATGGATTAAGTACAGATTAGACTTACTATGCGAGCTCCTAAAAGTGTGCTACGAAAGCTGCGAATTATTTTACGTTGATTTTGTTCTTGAAATTCCCTCATGGTTCTAACACTTTGGTAATGGAGTGTGGGTAGATTTCCGACTTACAGTATAAACATCTTGGTCTTTGGTTAATTCATTACCTTTGGATTTTGATATTATATAGAGACCTTCATTGGCTTATACCAAGAACATTTTGAACTTATTTTTGGAAGTATTTTTATGCTTCAAACATGGATTGGGGTAGACTTTTGAATTATTAGACTTCGATGAAGAACCTTTTTGCACTTACTTTGAGAGTAAATCGGGCTGTATTTAAGACCTTAACAAAATAAAAAATATATGAAAAATATAATAGTTCGAAATGTACTTAAACTATCTCAAAACAGTATTTAAACAAGTATTTTGGGATTGAAAAAATCGTACTAGAAATAAGGATTTTGTACTTGAATCAAGTATTTTCGTACTTTCCGTACTATTGACACCGTTTGTACTTGATTTCAAGTACAAAGCTCTTGGTTTTTCTACTGAGTGTACGTGTGAATAGCGAAATGTTTTCGCAGCCAGGGAGGAACCAAGGGCCATCGCTGTCCGAAAGGCCATTAAGGCCTCTACGGACATGGGAGGAAACAAAAAGTTTCATACAAATATTGAGCGAAATATAGGCAAAAGTAACGATTTCTTAACAGCACTTTTGTGGAGCTTATGTAAATAGGCTGTGGGCCGTTTTACAGTTGAACTTACATTGAGTGGCCGGAATGACACGTCGCTCTCCATGAACCTTTAAGCCATCAGCGTTCCACTGAAGTTAAATTTAAAACAAAACGAGAAAGTGAAACACCGAAGATTAATAACTGTTGCACATGTAGTTTTTTTTCAATTTTTTTTTAAAACAAAACGCAAAATTCCTAATGTGAATCAGGTTTTGTCAAGAAGAGCGAAACAAATAAGTGATAGTGTTTCGTGTGCGAAAAGAAAGCGACACAAATCAGCTGTGTCCTGCTTTATCGACCGCAGGATAATTATTTTGTTCTCTTGTAACAAGCCTCGGCATTCGTTATTTAAATGTGTTCGGCTCCTGCGGGCTAGAATTCATCCGGATGTAAATCCACATCGACACGAATTTTGCTGTGCTGTCGATACCTCCTTTACTTAGGGAATAAAATTCAATCATTCTTAAAATTGATTTTTAGTCATGAATAAATTTCAATCATTCTAAAAATATAAGTTGATCAACTATTAGATTTCAACTATCAATCAATTTAAAAAAATTTCCCCTCAATGTTTTGAATTTTGGTCATTGTAAAGTTATCACTCTTTTGTTCACGTATATTACAAAAATTTTACACAAAATACCTCAGTAAAGTGCATCCAAATGCGGCATATTTCCCCTTAAAAACTAGTATTTCTGTGTGTCTGCTATCGTCTATGTGTTGGTTGTCGGTGACACCAAACAGCTATATTTTGTACATAAAATAATAAAATACCTCACTGTAGTTCGATTCGATCATTTGAGCTTTGCCTTGGGCTTTTCATTTGCTCTAATCACTCAATTTTTCTGTTTGGTATATTTGGTGTGAGTTTTTTTAAACACTTGTCACTTATTAAGTTTATCCTAAGTAACAATTTCAGCTCAGACAAATGTGAGATGGCAAAGTGAAGAGAACTGTAATTAAGCTTGATGACTGCCCAAAAAACGGGTTGGCTTAACAGCAGCAGCAACAACAACAACAGCTCTAAACGATTTGGTAACTTTTTTTGCCTTTAATGGCAACGACTCAAACCCGAGACTCGAAGTGGCCATAACTGGGCAACAAATGATTTTTAATAACTTTGACACTCATTAAACTCAAATTACATGCAAGCACACGCACGCACATACGGGCATTTTGATTACGCAGTTTTTGCATTTGGGGCTGGAGTAAGTTTTAAGCAGCTTATGTTACTTCATCATCATCATCATTGTGATCAGTCGGCATATGGGAAACTTAGGCGGTCATTTATCAAGGGGTTTTAAATGCAGTTATTCGGCATGGATAGGGAAACAGTTAGAAAAGCATAAAAAGTAAATGGAAAGGAATTTACGACAAAGTCCCAGAGACTCATTCCCTTTATTTACTTAATTTCTAAAACGACACGATATATATCTTACTTTGGCTTGGAGTCGTATGTGCCACTTGAACGAAATATGCATATTAAGTCAACGTCCAGTATAAATATAATAATAATAGGATAGTTTTACCAAGAAATTTTCTTGGTTCTAAAGGTCGGTGAACTTAGATACTCCCTATTTGTATACCCTTTATTCAAAAAATTAACTTAAAATTGTGCAACACTAATTGAAAAGCATTTGGCTCTATCAGTACGAGAAATTGTTAGAAGCATAACCTAGGCTAGAAGGAACCTGTCCAATACAGAGGGAATTTAATAAATACCATCTACAAAATGGAAGCAACATCAAGTCAAATATCTGTAAATATTTACTAAATCATTTAGTTTAATATTTGCCATAGGAAAGGAAGTAGAATATCAAACTTGTCGTAAAGTTTAGAACAAGTGAAAGAATTCTCAAGCCTCTTAGTCGCTCAAATAGCACGGTATTAAAATGATAATTCGGTTTAAAAATGTATGAACATTTTAGTTCTATTTATCACTTCCTTTCACTCCATTAAATCTCAAGCTGACAAGACCAGTTGCTAATGTCAGTGAATTCTTAAAATAAAAACAAGATTTTATATGTGCCATTTCCGACAGAATGTTAGTATATTTTATTATCACATAAAACAAAATTATGCATATTTTTATTTCTTATTTTCCGGTGGCAATAAATTGTGAAATATCTTGCAGAAATAAACATCAGACATTTTTATTGTTTACAAAAAATAAAAATGATCTTTTCATACTAGTTAATAACTTAAACGATCGTTTATTTGTTTTGCTTTCTGCTTTTGTCATTTTGGCACTAATTTGACAAGGTCGCTTCGTTTTTTGGCTCAACTTTTGTAGTCACGTTCAAAAGCTGAACTCAAAAGAGATTTTTTATTTATTAATTTTTTTTGGGTCTGTTCAGTTTACATTTCGCGGCGTCTCAATGAAATCTTTTGTGTTTGCATATATATTTGCATAAGCATTGGACTTGTTTGCTTTTGACATAGGTGAGAAATAGTTGCTGTGAAATTTCTGTTTCGCATCTCATTTAGTGGGTCATTCATTCACTTAGCTCAGTGATGACCCCAAATAAATTTTGCAGACGGATTTCCTGTTTAGAAAGGCTCTTTTAGGTAGTTTAATTTAGTGTTCGTGACTTGGCAATGGCAGACAATTAACCCTAGAGTTTGAGCTGGGCAGCCTGATGATAAAAGCAAGACCAACCCACCCACCTGCTGTGACAGACATCACTTTGTTCGGAGCCTGCTCCTTTCGTTTGGTTATCTGTGGTTACATAAACGTTTAATTAGCTGGCAGGAGAGCTGGATTAGAAGGCAAACGTAATTAAATTATAAATAAGTCTACACAGAGAAGAAGGCCTTAAGTTTCTTTCACTCCTACAGAAATCGGTTAAATAATACGTAAATGAGTAAGCAAGCATTTTTTCTGTTTTTCTTTATTTGAAAGCGTCGACACGAGCACAAAATTCCATTGAAGCGAAGGTGTTTGCCTATTGGTGTGGGGATGCTGTTGGAGCTTCAAACTGCCAATAATTTTGCACTTCGAAGCAAAACCAACAACGTTGAAACAGCGAGGGAGAGAGAGAGAGAGAGACAGCGAGAGATGGCCAAAAAACCGATGAGGTAATGCAACCAATAATTTTTCGGTCATGATTTTACAGTGGAGCATATTTTAAAATATTTTTTGGTCAAAGTTAAAATAAATTTAAAATTTAATTTTAATGTAAAATAAAGCAAAAACTGCTTCTATTAAAAAAATTTCATCTCTCTTTAGCAGACACACACAAAGAAATCTGTGTGTAAATTTAACCAATATTGTGTAACTTCCTCGTAAACCTTTACGTAAGGAGAACTATTGCCATGGTAAATCTAACCGAAAATCTCGTTTAAAAATGCGCCAACCCACATAATTTGTAATATTTACCGATGTTTACAGTAAGTCCTTTTCCTCCTGAATTTACAGTAATTTTAGCATACAATTAGTAATGTGACTGCTATAACACAACTATAGAATAGTAGGGTGGGAGACTATTCTAGCTGTCACACGTTGGCAATTTAATTGAGGTGATCATCATCCCACATCAGAAGAGGCAACTTCCCCTCACGCACCAATTTTGGTCGTGAAGCATTTGTTTAAATTAAACCATAATTATCTAATTTGAAAAATTTTTACTTACTCTGGGCGGATTCGAACTCGGGACCATTGGTCTTAACACGAATGGAAGGACGTCTTTACCAGTTACGCTACGGCGCGCTAAAAAAGCAACGGCTCTAACTTATTACTTGTATGAAATCTGCCTAAGGACAATAGTAATTCTCAAATTCAAATTCCGTTCAAGTATACAATATAAGACCAACTAAAATTTACTGAGTCAACAATTTCCGCGGTTAGATTTGCCGTCGGTACAGTTAATCAATGCAGCAAATGCATTGAAATAGTTATACTATATGTGCGGGTAGATTTACTTGTGGGCACAGTTAGTTGCAACAACAACAAAGTATGAGATGAAAAAATCACGTTTGAGTTATTATTTTTATGGTAAAGTTACTGTAGTTTACAGTAACTGTAGTTTACAGTAACTTATTAAAACAATAAAACAACAAAATATGTGAAAAACTATTTTTAGTTAGATTTACTCAGCGTACAGTTGTTAAATGCAACAGCAAAACTCGTGCTAAATAATACGTAAACCTTACAAATCTCTTCTGTACATTTTACTGTAAGTACAGTTACCAAACAACAACAAAAACGCATGCATAAAAAATTTTGAAAAATGTTATTGTCAGCGTAGTTAATTTTACCCAACAGATTTTTACTATATACCCGTTACTCGTAGAGTAAAAAGGGTATACTAAAGTCGTGCAAATGTATGTAACAGGCAGAAGGAATCATTTCCGAAAATATAGAGTATATATATTCTTGATCAGCATCAACAGACGAGTCGATGTAGACATGTAACCGAATTGCAACCGGACGAAAACAAAAACAGGTAACCGTAACCAAATCCGGAATTTGTTTCTGTTCTATTCCCTGCTTAACATTAACATTATAACTAGAAAACGAGAAAACGTTTGCGAGTCTGGAAGGCAATACCCAACTGAATCGGAACTTAGGGAATAAAAAGTGCCTGGAAGGCTATTTTATTTATTAAGAAATTGTAAGACTCCTTACCCAACAGAACGAACGAGGTCGCCGTTAACCGTGACAGCGCAACACCATTTCAGTTTTCAACGAGAGGGACAAGCTAACTTCGTCTTTGCCGAAGTTTTTATACCCTTGCAAATGTTTTAATACATCAGAGTTTACGAACGTCAGCATTAAAACAAACAATTTTTCTAAATAAAACCCACTTTTCGACGGATAGTTCCTATGGCAGCTATAAGATATAGTCATCCGATTTTGACCAAAACTTCCAAATCTGTGTAAAAGCGTATAAAACTAATAATTGCCGGAGCGGGAGGCGCTTACATTAAAAACAAAAAGTTTTTCTCACAAAGACCCGCTTTTCTACCGATAGTTCCTATGGCAGCTATAAGATATAGTCATCATCAGATCGGTTCCGACATATTAGCAGTGTGCAGTAAAAAGAAGACTCTGTGCAAAGTTTCAGCTCGATAGCTATAAAACTGAAAGACTAGTTTGCGTAGAAACAGACAGACGGACGGACAGACAGACAGCTCGTCGCCCTGATCAAGAATATATATAGTTTATAGTGTCGGAAATGAATATTTCTATGCGTTGCAAACTTCTGGGCAAAATTATAGTACCCTTTGCAAGGGTATAAAAAATAAGTTTATGGAATCTATACACATATCGCTCACTTACTTCAATACTGGCATAACTCAAAATAATCCATTTTGAGAAAAACACGATCAAAGTTCTCCATGGGTTTAACTCAGAAAATAATGATACTTTTAGTGTTGAGTTAATTTAGTAAAATATTTGAAATTCAAAATGCTCCTTAATCAATATTGAAAATATGATGCTTTAACTGAAAGCCGAAGTCTGTTTGCGCAATATCGACTGCAGGACAACTGAGACGCGACGCTCTTGCAATAACATAAAAATGAACCTTTAAAATTATATATCGACATATTTTGATCTCACGTGAAAAGTATAAGAGATATCAATACGAAAATTTTTACACAAAATAGAACACAACACAGCGTATATTTCTGCATCAATAAGTCAAAAATCGTATTTTTTGAGTTATGCCAGTATTTAAGTAAGTGAGCGATATGTAAAAATGAAAGTATGTTTGTACGTTAGTATATTTTGTCCTTAAAGGCGTCAAGGCCGCTGAGCCGATGTTCACAGTATGTTCATGGCAATCAGGAAACGGACAAATGGCTGAAGGGTTACATAATCATAATAATCTGGAGTTGAACGTATGCTTAATCGCTTTTATTTCAATGATCCGAAAATCCGCTAAACTTACAAACTTATTATAAGACTATTAAAGCGCTTAATGCTTAGATGACGATGCAGGAGATGGTAAATACAAGATGTAAAGCCATTGGTCAAAAAAATCGCGATATTTGAAAAAAATTTTATAGGACTTAAAATTATTATAAATATTGTCAAAAAATCACAAAATTTCTAAAATTCTCATTTGAGTTTAGATTATCAAAAAGACGGGTAAACCGGCGGGTAAATAGACGGATGTTCAAGATCGAAACTTGACATTTGTCAAGTAAGCTTCACTTCTTTGTTTTGTGATTCAAATTCTAATCATTCGGCGGGTACCTGCTAGTTATTATTTAAAAACACATTTCAAATGAGGGTGCTAATCAAATGTCCTAAAAATAAGTTGTTTTTGTAATGTTATTTTAGTACTAATTTTGTTCTAGTTTTATTTCTTGAGGTACTATCCTAACTTTCATTTCCTTTTACTAAAAATGTTACAAACTTAAAGTAACCAGAGTAGTGGCTGCCAGTCGGACCCCTTCAAATCAAGGAATATTATAAAATATATATTCCTCCCCACTGTGCGATTTCACAGAGTCGGTTTTAACATGAAATGAACATGAATTATGCGTATCCATAACCATCGTCGTCGTCATCATCGTCAGGCGTCGTCGTTGTTGTCAACAATAATGTTTGCAACTCTCCGAAAGCCCAAGGCTTGCTCAGACTTCCACAGGCGGCATTTCAATTGCGGCTTATGCCCATAAATAAGCTTTGTGTACAAAACGAAAACGGACAAAAAAGAAACGGTTGGTCTTTTTGGGGGCTGCAATAAGTAATGGCTACAGACAAATCCCTATCAAATCGTGATCACTTGACTTGGCAATTACCCCATCAAATCTATTTAATAATTCTATTAGGGGAAAGAGATGAATGTCTAATGGCAACTAATGGCAGAGCGCAGAGTTCCGCGGGCCTCTCATTTAATTCAATTAATTAGCCTGGCCAAGAAGAACTGCAGTTTAAGACGAACATTTCCGCTTGCAGAATGTGTGTGTGCCGCTGCTGCACCGGCCTGGCACTTGTTTGCTTGCTTCTGCGATGTGGCAATCAAAATTAATTAAGGCGCAAGAAGAAGGCACTTTGCATGCCCCAGCTAGTCGACCTGCCACTTTATTGCTTTTTACCGCAATGTTGCACCAATTTCTACTGCGGCGGCTGCTGCTGCACCTGCAACTCAACATTGTCTTTTTGTCTTGACATGGTTGCCCGCCAGCTGGCTAGAGAGAAGTGCATAATTAGAAATCTTTGGATTGTTGGTACCGGCCAGCAGCAACTTCAGTGTCACTGAGCAGGCCGAGACTTTTCTTTTTCGAGGGTGCATAAATTAAGTGCAAGAAAATTGTCATCATTTTCTTTCATTTTCTTAACTGACAGAAAACTGATCAGTTTATTATTATCAATCAGTGCACAATTTGCACCACTTTCTCGCCCACCTGCACCCACCTTTGCAGCCAATCAACTCGGCTTTGGCTCATTTCCGTTGTGAGAAAGTCGCAGAAATTAACAACTTCTGCTGCTGTGGGTGTTGTGTGGCCATAAATTTATAAATTGGCAAGCCAACTTTATTGGGCAGGTCGGCAATTAAAACGCTTCCCACCACCCACCCGCTGTCCTACTTCCTGGCTGCTCATACATTTTTAAACAATCACTAACCCAAATAAAGTTTTTTCTTCTTCATATTTACAGTTTGCTTGCAGCATACAAAAAGTCTAGCACACAAATAGGCGCTAGGGCTTTGCCCAACCAGGGAACGAACGGCCCGTAACTTTTGTATCTTTATGTTTATCTGCATCTTTCTAACTTTATCTCTTGCCTTGTTTTTTTCGCACTGATTGAATGTTGTTTAAAAACTACAACATTCCACTCGGTCCTCTAATAACCAACAAGAAATTCAATTCTCAGTGGCAACTTCTGTTTTCCTGTTTGGTTTTATCTATTTCGAGTTGAGTGAGTAAAGCGCAAGTCAGAGTTTTGTCTGGGTCTTCATTACATGACGTTCTGGCATGTTGTATTGCGCTTCCCGTGTGAGAGTATTTCGGTTAGGTAATAAAGTTGGTAACGTGATTAAGAAAGTTTTTGAATTTGATTTAATGGTCCTTGCCGATGTACTATTAAATTGTTATGAACAGAAGGAGAGGTACAGTAAAAGAACTAAATATTCAAATTGGAAAAGCTTGGAAATGAAAATTCTGACGATTTCGAAAAAAATATTCAAAAGCTTTTCTGGAGTCAGTAGAATCGGGTTTGCAGAGGAACATTTAATTTTTTGCGCTTATAGCTCCGTACTCAGAACGACATGAAACTCTTTTCGTCACAGTAATTTATATAAATAGAAACGCTTCCCAAAGAAAGGCCAAAGTGTTACTAAATAAAAATAAAATAATGAAAAGAAATTTTGTCTCTCTGAGTACAGGACTTTAAAGCAAAACTAAATATTTAAATCAGGGGTGCTCATGCCCAATCCGCAAGCCAAGCATTGCGCGTATACGACCGACTATCGTAATAAGCCTACATAACGCAAAAACAAATTCAGATTCGCGCTCTCCTTTTTATCTTTCCTACCTAAGATTTTGATCTGCACGCGACAGTCCTACAACGACAACATCGTATATGTCTCTCTTCAAACATAAAACTCCTCTATTTCGATCCTAATGAGATATTAAACTTAAAACAGCTACTTTTTAACACTATTATCTAATAAATTGGTGCACCAACAAAAATCAATTTTTTGTCTTCTTTACTCAACATCTATTGCGCCTCAGAGTCGCTGTAATTGTATTTCTATTTTTTTTATACCCGTTACTCGATATATTAAAGCCGTGAAAATGTGTGAAACGGTAAGAGATAGAGGCTTGGCATGTATGGGACAGAGACAGATCAAGTATATTTTAAATTTTAGTAATGCCCCATTTCGTCCCCCTCTCTCACAATTTATCTACAAAACCATTCTGACTGATGGTTCCTACCTTCTAGAGATATTAAGTAATCAAGATTTTGCTGTTCCTACGGTGCTACGGTGCCATTGGTACTCATTTGTAATAATACTCGGCGAGTACTACTCGATTACTATTTTACTTACTCGTGCAGATTTCTAGTCTCTACAGTCGGGATTGACCGACATTCTAACTTCGAGGGACGATGTCTGTCTATTGCTCTTTAGAGGCTTATCGTTATCCAAGCGTTTTTGAAGCAAAGTACTTTCGACTTTGCATGATGACGTTGAGAAGTACGCAAAGCTCCGTCAAAATAGAAAGAGATTTCTTTTTATACCAAAAGAGATTTTAGGCAGAGTGATACCTTATCGTGTGACTTCTTCTTTGTCTACCTCGGAACAACGATAACAAGCGACAACATCAGCCTGGAAATAAGACAAAGAATGACTCTTGCAACCGATGTTACTACGGGCTAAGTAGGGAATTCAAGAGCAGAGACCTCACGCCCTATACAAGTCGCTTATCATCCCAGCCCAGCAATACAGCGCAGAATCATGGGCAATATCATCAGCGGATGAGACGGCGATTGGCGTTTTCGAGCGAAAGGTTCTTCGGAGGATTTGTGGACCGTTGAAGTTTGGCGACGATTTTCTCTGAAAGAATAATGAGATATATGTGTTCTATGGGAACGCTAGTCTAGTCAAGCGCATAAAGCAAAAGCGGCTGCGCTTGCTAGGACTACTATGAACAAGCTCTAGCAAAATTAGCTTCAAAATTAATGCAAAGCATTTGGGACAGAACAAGGGGGGACAATCACCACGAAGATGGAACGGACAAGTGCGGAAAGACATTTCCAAGCTCGGAGACGACTGGCGCGCATTAGTAAATAGTAGCGGCCGAGACTAGGAATGTCGAAATATCGATATTGAATACTTGTTGAATATATTTTTGGTGTGTATTATTGTTAGTATCGGCCACAAAAAGGAGGTTTTCTGAATGCATTCTCTTGTATATTACTAGTATTACTGATATTACAAATATTCAAGTGTTTGAGTGTTTAAGATCAACACTGTTATGAGATCTTTAAAACGAAACGGTTTTTTTGTGCGTCGAAAAGTTTTACTGACAAGTCGTTATTCGACGGAAGTCGTTAACAAATAGCAAAGAATGCCAGTGGTTGGTGTGTGAATAAGCATCCAAGTCTGCTGATGAGGATTTGGGGACAAATTCCATACCAATTGCTATTCCGATAAAATGTTGTGAGCTATCTCTGTTGAATTGTGTTGATTGCATTAAATTGTAATTAAAAATTGACCTTGAGCCAGCGCTGTAAAAAGCACAAAAACTTTAACTAAAACCAATGCAGGTCACTAAAACCCTTATATGTTTACTGACAAACTTAATGTGAAGCTGAGAAAAATAATATAAAAACCTATTCGACCGATGAAATGCAAGTGAAATAACACCTCATATTTATATTTGTCGATTAAGGCGAGTTAAAAAGTTTTGCCTTATGCTGGGTAATCAAAAATATGCGGTAAAAGAAAATGCTTTTTGAAGATCCGAGCAAAAACACCAAAGTTATGCACGAAACAATTTAGTTTTTGGAAGCGGCTTAAGCGAGTGTTATTGAGTTTTTGATATTTCATTGTTATTTATCCAGTTTAATCATAATTAGGGTAGCAAGTTTCAGAGCTCCAAGTCTTTTAGGTGAAGGTTTTGGTTTGAACCTTGGTTCGAATCTAGAATCAAGAATCTAAAAACAAAGCTTAATATGCTTTTTTTTTTAAACTTCATTGTTATATCTTTTTTTTAAATCCATTTTAAGTTTTGAGACAGGTTGTAAAGTGTTAAACAGACAACATTTAAACAGACATCATTTACAAGTTGCGTGCCTAAATCAGCACCACAATTGATCAGACAGTCTTTTCAAGATGAGAAAATTTCAACAAGAGTATTTTGTAGCAAGCGGTATCTTGATTCTTCGCAAAAAAAAACCTGCATTTTCCGCCACCATCTCAATTCTGTGAGTAAGAAGAAATAAAGAAAACCCTCCACTTTCTGCTCACAAAGTTCATCGAAATGTTTTTTATGAATGACATGAGTACCTTTTTTTCCGAAAGATAACCAAGAGTATCTCAACTTCATGCTAGATAACTTGACTTTCTTTTGATTCTTTTGCAATAAGTATTTTTTGTTCTAGTTTGTATCTGGCCACTTGTATCTCTTGTATTCTGCTTTCATGCACACTCTGGTGTACATATGAGAGAATCGGAGGCAGCAATTTCTATTGCCAATTGTCTAGCATCCATGTGAAACTTGGCCATTAATTTGAACGCCGTTTTACTCAAGGCAGATGATGAAGAAAAGAAGCAGCAGCAGAACGAGGCATGTTTTCTGTTTTCTTCTCATATTTTGCATGGCTCTTTTGCCGTTTCCTTTTGTCTTGGACAATTATGCATTATCTCGAATCGTTGCCGTCGTCGCGCTTTAAGTTTTTTGCATTTAATTACTGTGCACATTTCTCAAATTTCACCCATTTTATGCTGTCAGGCTCAGGCTCAGGTGTCGTCTTTTGGTAAGAGGGAGGGTGGCGGTATTATCATTATCATTGGCATCGTGCAGCCGCGACGGCAGCATTATGCATTTTAGTTCTCTCTGGGAAAAGTTCTGCTGTCAGTTGACATGAATTCGTGATTTCTCACACAAGACATTTTGAGGTAAAGTGTCAAGAGGAATAAGTGGTAAGTTTGTAAATATATATTTACATACAGGCATGTAAGTAAATATGTCAATGCAGAGTTTGGTAAGATGAAGATTATGTGCAAAATGATGGTTTGATTGCTTTAAAATTGAGTGTAAAGGAGTATAATAAATAACCCAAACAAAGTAAAGCAACATTTTTCTTTTTGGTTTTAAAACGTTTAGTTGCACTGATGTCGAATTATAAACGATTAAATGTAGAGAAACGCAGTGTCAACTAATTATTGCTTAGACAAGAAGAATGTGAAATTGTTCTTAAGCTCTGTATAAATAATATAAAATATCCAAAGTTGGTTCCAGATACATAATTTACAGAAACAGAACCCAAATAAGACTTACAGACCTGTTCCTATATTCGATTTCGATCAAATCATGCGGAATCGGAATTGTAAAAGGTTCACGCTTCAAAAATCCAACTGTTTTATTCGAACTTCAACTTTAAAATCCCAATTGCCTATAACAGATCCTCTGGATGGCAAAAAGAATTGACCGAATTCCTCAATCGTTTCTTAGAAATCACAACTCTTGCTAATTCCGATTAATCGAATTCGGCAACGGGAACAGGCCTGTTAAAGAAAGAGATAAAGCAGTACTCGAGAGCATCAACTATGTACAACATGAAACGCAAGCCAAATTTGAAATAAGCGTAGCTACTGTGTTTTTTTTCGGATCTTGATGTGCACTCAAAACCAAAATTTTATAGATATTACACTGTGGAACACTCAAAATTGCCTGGGACTGGGACCAATAAATTGTGAAACTAGAGGTATTCGGTAGCAACACCTCATACCCAGTTTTTCTGGAGCACGTCAAGTTCGCGTTCAATGGGCACTTTTATACTAGCAATACATAGCTACAACCTCTGTTGCTGGTTAAAAAAATATGAGAGCTAAAATTTTGGAAAATTTACCAAATTTAGAGGGAGTCACCACCATTGTTATACCAAATTCCCGCCTCCAATGAACTAGCGGTTAGTACCCCGCCCATAGAGGTCTAACTTAGAAAGTGGAATTAATGGAAAACCACTCGATAGAATTGTGTAAGATTTTAACAATATTGAGATACGGACTTATAAAATGTGTACTTAAGAGATGGTAACAAGCATCAAAAAACCGCGATGGTGGGTACCACACTTGACAGTACCCATCATCGAGGCAATATAGGCCATGAACTAGAGATCAAAATAGACCGAACTGCGTTTTTAGATTCACCATCGGACCCTTAAGTCACGGGCTATGGCTGTCTTTGTACAAGCAATTGCCTCAGGGCAACATTGACCATATGGGTATCAAGAGCGTCTCCAAAATTATGCAATAAATCCTATAAATAAAAGTCGTCATTTCCATTAAGAAAATCAAAAATTTAGTTTAACAATGTCTTTGGTGGACAAACCGCGATACGCTAAGATGCCTTTAACTGATGTATTTAAATGATCCGATCTGTTTTTGTGCTGGTATTGAAGCACTTTACTCATAAGATTAATTCCATAATTTTGGTGAAACTGGTTTCACCTAAATGGTCAATGTTGTTCGAAGGCAATTGCTAGTATATAAATGCCTAAGAACCGCGAACCAAGCTTTCATTGGTAAAACTGAAAACGCGATTCACTCTATTTTTATCTCTAGATTATGGCCTATATTGCCTCGATGATGGGTGCTGTCAAATGTGGTACCCACCATCGCGGTTTTTCGATGCATGCTACCATCTCTTAAGTACACATTTTATTAGTCCGTATCTCAATATAGTTAAAATCTTACACAATTCTATCGAGTAGTTTTCCATTAATTCCACTTTCTAAGTTAGACCTCAATGGGCATGGTACTAACCGCTAGTTCATTGGAGGCGGGAATTTGGTATAAAAATGGTGGTGACTCCCTCTAACTTTGGTGAATTTTCCAAAATTTTAGCTCTCATATTTTTTTAACCAGCAACAGAGGTTGTAGCTATGTATTGCTAGTATAAAAGTGCCCATTGAACGCGAACTTGACGTGCTCCAGAAAAACTGGGTATGAGGTGTTGCTACCTAATACCTCTAGTTTCACAATTTATTGGTCCCAGTCCCAGGCAAAAAAAAAAGTTGAGTTTTGTTCCACTGTGTTATAGATGGCGAAAGAAACGATTGTTCTAAAGAGGATACATATGTATATTGAAAATTAGCTATCGATTGTTCCGGGAGCTGACATTGGAACCCATAAAATAAAGTTTATATGAGATGTTGTATCTACACTCAAAAAATTGCAGAATGATTCGGTCTTAAAAAAAACGCTCTTGATTTTATCCTGTTTTGGTTTGGAATTTGGTAGGATCGATTCGCTATGGAAAATTCTTTTTTTAGACACGAATCGTTCTTAAATTTGAAATTGACTATTAAAAATTCACAAATTGAAATAAAATTCTTGTTTTAAGAAGAAGAGAAAATGTTTCATTTAAGACTATTACGTTCTTAAATTCGAAACTGGCCGTTAAAAATTCAAAAATAGAAACAACATTTATAGTTCAAGAAAAAATTTTTAATTTAAGATCATTTCGTTCTTGATGTAAAAACGAGCTCTTGCTTTAAGTACAAATCAATCTTAGCTAACATAAATAAGTCTAGATCAAGATTATTTTGACCTCTAAAAGTTCTTAAAAAAAATCCCGAATCGTGCTTAACATATTTAAAAAGTTCTTGTTCTTTTTAAAAACGTTCTCGAATCAAAAAATTCCGTAATTAAATCAAACATTTTCTGGCTTATTGAAGTTTTTAAACTGAAGATTCTGGATTTAAGTACGAAAATTCTTGATTTTTCTCTCAGAGTATATATGTAGTGTCTTTGCCTCTACATAATATTGAGTTAAGCGTGCTCACTTCCAATATTGCATTTGTTGAAATCAATTAAATTTCTTCATACAATTAATTTTATAAAAAAAAAAAGCCAAAAGCAGATCAGTACCGGAGCTTCAGTTGCTTTATAAGATCAACTATTAATTTGTACAGAAGCCTCGAATAGATTTCACCAAATGTATATAAATGTAAAGCAGAGGCAGGCTAAACACACATGCTCATTTTGGCATTGCGGGTGCGTGTTTAGCTGTGCGAGAGCGCTCTCATTTAGCTTTTGTTTGTGGTTGCAAAAGAGAGCAGTATATGCTCGAAAACTGTCAGTGTATTAACGTCGCTGCCGTATATAGGTCATTCTTTTATAAACCGAACAGCAAAAATTTTTTTTATTTTTCACTTTAATAAAAAAAAATCCGAAATTAGATCTCGACATGCCCACCAAAACGTAATTTGCGGTTTTGCACAAAAATTTTTTGTTTAGTTTATAAACAATTTCAAAAATCGTCAAAAACGAAAAAATGGAAAAAAAAAGGGTTTTTTAAAAACGTGATATCTCAGGATTGGTTTATCGGATAGGTCTCAAGTTGATATCGATGGAAAGAATTTTACTGTATCTACTCAAATTATAATTTTATAGATTTTTAAATTATTTAATAATAGTAAGTAATTGTTGCTAAAAATTATTTATAATTTTTTCTCAGTGTTAACCACCATGTTATAGCTTCTGAGGATATACAATCAAATGTTCTAAACATAACTTAAATTTTGGTGTTTTCAAAAAGATGGAGACTTTTATAGTTTAAAAGATATTAATTTTTGAAGTTATAAACAAATTAAAAGATACCCTTAAAGAAAGTTTTGCCACGCAGTCAGTTTTAAAGCTTTTTGATTGAAACTTGACAATTGTGCTTTATATTCATCAAGCTTTCCAAAAATGTCAACATCGCGCGGATTGGATGACTATATCATATAGCTGCCATACGAATGATATGATTAATTGAATTTTGTTGGGAATTAGGGTTACCAGAGCTTGCAAAGTAATTTATAACACTACTAAATTCAGCGTTTGTATGGCAGCTATATGATTTACTCATCCGATCCGCCTAATGTTAACATTTTTGAAAAGCTTGATAAATATAAAGCACACGTGCCAAGTTTTAATCAAAAAGCTTTAAAGCTGACTGCATGGCGAAGCTTTTTTCAAAGGCATCTTTTAATTTGTTTATAACTTCAAAAATGTATAACTTTTAAACTATAAAAGTCTCCATCTTTTTGAAAACACCAAAATTTAAGTTATGTTTAGAACATTTGATTGTATATCCTCAGAAGCTATAACATGGTGGTTAACACTGAGAAAAAATTATAAATAATTTTTAGCAACAATTACTTACTATTATTAAATAATTTAAAAATCTATAAAATTATAATTTGAGTAGATACAGTAAAATTCTTTCCATCGATATCAACTTGAGACCTATCCGATAAACCAATCCTGAGATATCACGTTTTTAAAAAACCCTTTTTTTTCATTTTTTCGTTTTTGACGGTTTTTGAAATTGTTAATAAAATTAACAAAAAAATTTTGTGCAAAACCGCAAATTACGTTTTGGTGGGCATGTCGAGATCTAATTTCGGATTTTTTTTATTAAAATGAAAAATAAAAAAAATTTTTGCTGTTCGGTTTATAAAAGAATGACCCATATACAGAAAAAGAAACGTGCTAGACTTCTACACCAGAAATGGGGACAGCCCATGCACTAGGAGCGCAAATTTTGTTGTAGTGCACGCAGAAAGTCATTTGAAGAAGGTTTCAATTCAATTCCATTCGCATTTTTGATTAAATATAGTTCTATGAAAGTTCTGTAAGTAAATCCCAATCTGTAATGACACTCAAAACTGTGCTCATACAATGACTCTAAAACTGCACATAATAGTAAGTCCCGTATGTATGTTCTTCCCACACAATAAATAAAATTAATAAAAATTGCTCACGAAAATAACAATTACAATTTGCCTAAAGGCCACTTTGCCCAGATGCCTTTCCTAAAGATATGGATATGGCACACGAAAACCATCCAATTAAATGGCCGCCAATACCAGAAATCAACACTTGCCGCCGCAAAGAGAAATGTAAAACCCAACGAAAAGACACACGAAGGCAAATAGCACCGTTAGCAGAAATGGCGACACATGGACATGGATGATGATATGCAAAATGCAAAGGAAAGGTTGGGGGTCGCGCAAAAACTGCACAACCGACAGGGAGGCAGGGAAGCAGGGAGGGAGAATTGATTCTCTTTTGCGGCGTCACGTGGGAAATTTTCAAGTTCAAAGCAATTTTCCACAGAAAAAGAAAAGAAGCAAAACAAAAGCGTGCACTCACGTGAGGCCACTACCAGATAATAATCGGCTTTGGAAATCGTGAGGAGGAAAACAACAAAAAAAAAATACCAACAATATTTTACACAAGGAAGCCACAAACAGGTTGACATCAACTAAATGACTGCAACTGGTTGAGGGCCCTCCTCTTTAAGTCTGTCTATCCATCACTCTCGCTGTGATGGGGCACCGCCTCCTACCACCATTCTAACATCCTACTATGTAGTAGCTAGTGGCTACTGTTTAATGGATGGCCTTCTTCTTCATGTTCAAACAGTTAGAATTAATTGACGTTAATAATGTTCCGATATCAAGATTTATGCTCAAAAGTCTTCAAGTCAACGGCATTTTTTTGCATTGGTAAGTAAGTACCTACCGGAGCGGCGGCCTTAATGGAAAAGTTGCTTAATGGCTGCAAAACTGTGAAAGATGCGGGGCGGCATAAACAAGCATTTTGATGTCCCTGAGCGTTAAAATTACCCATTTGTGTTTGTGTGTGGTGTCATTTAAGTATGATGATTGGTAGCCATGAAGAATGTGTGAAGATGTTTCTATTAAGTGCTTAGTTAATTATGCAGCTAAATTCCTTTAGTAAATTAATAATTTAAGCTTACGAAACTCAAAACTAATACTTAAATAACAATAATTTTTAATGCTTCAAATAGCAATTAGTTTTAGTTTCGGCAACTCAACATAACATCTCTTAAAACCCGGAATAACGATCTAATCGATTTGAGATAATTCCACGCCTGAAAGACTTTCAAATTGTTGGCTTTGATATTTCACTCATGAAGTAATTGTAAAAATAGAAAAATGCACAATTCCAGCATTTCCCTAACCCACAGGCACGTTCCAAATCAACAGACTAAACTTTACGACCTGCACATAAAAAGTATGAAGCTGTCTCTGCTGACCGACCAAGTCTTATTGTGGTATCACCTCCAATGTCTGTGTGTGCGATGGGTAATTAAAAAGAACTTAGCACATGGTCGCGACACGAGCGGAAAAAAATATAAACAAAATCTCCAGCGACGACAGTTCATAAATGTCAAGTTCAGGGTTATGGCCGGTAGCTGACACTCCACCACGTACTCACACAAAATGCTTTGGAATGCTCTCTTTGAGAAAACATAAACAAAAACAATGAAATGCGTAATTAATTTGACGGCGTCTTAATCTTTCATTCAGTTCACCCTGCCCCCCTCATTATACTGCCCGGCTGACAGTTGGTGAGAGAATTGAAGGTGGTCGCCGTCCGTAGCCGCCTCTGTGAGAACTTCACTTTTATTTAATGGGGCATTTTTTGTTCTTGTTCGTTTTGCATGAAAAGCGATTGAATTTTTTATATACACAGTTCATTGAGCTCTTTGGACTTGGTTTCAGAAGAGTTTGAACTAATTAAAAACTAATTAGGCACATGATTTAATTAGCTTTTAGATGGGCATTTATTTTAAGTGGAAAATTCTGAGGCTAAGTGAAATATTTCGTTGATTTACAGCTAAATTCTGGGTAAAAACCACTAAACAATGGAAGCAGGATAGAAAGAATTTAGAGCAAGCGACTCTTAAAGAAGTCACTTTGATTTTAAATTAAATTTAAGCAAGGAATCATTTACTAATTGGCAAGCCTAATCAAATTTCGTTTGAATGTAAATCCATTTTAAGAGCTTAAGTTTCAGCTTCATTAAATTCAATAAAGAAATTAGAAACAAGCGCGAGTATAAAATACTCTCTATGCCCAAAGTTTGTATATATTTGATAAATTTATGTTAGAAGAAAAAATATAAAGTGTGTGAAGTGATGCCCATTGCCGTTGCGGCCAGTGCTACCCATCATTATTGTTTGTTTTCCTTATAACTCGATTAGTGTTCATCCCATCTTTATCATTTCTTTGGCAAATTTATAAATAATTCTGATTACTAAATATTAAATCTATTCCTTCTCTCTATAACATACTTTTGACAAATTTAATATACCCTTTGGAATATAGCATAAAAACTGCCTAACTCTAAACCATTTGCCACCAATCACAATTGTTCTGAATATAAATTAATTTTATTTAAATTTCCATTTAAAAGGTCCACCTTTTATCGACCCAAACAACTTCTTAGACTATAAAGTTAAAATATAATAATAATTAAACATAAATGCAATAAAATAACCTATTTAAAATTCAATTGAAAAGTTTGCTGGCTCCAGGAAATAGCTTAACATATGCTTTTATAGTATAACGTTTTATGTCTCGTTTAACAGGCAATTTCATTCCATCATAAATGTCGATTAGAACGGTGGCTATTATTCAATTTAATTGGTACCTTTATTGGTCTTAACATAACTTGACTTACGCCTAGCGCACTTAAGTATGTGTAACAAGGATAAGATAAAACTATTTTTACAACTGAAATATGAACTATTTATAATAGTGCCTATTACAAGTGTTATTGTTTATGCGTATATGACACTTGCCGATATGGATAACATTGAAAACAAAAAAGTTTTTCTCATAAAGACTTTTTTTCAGACCTAACTTTTGTATGGCAGCTATACTCTATAGTAGTCCGATTTCGACAAGTTTTGGTGAAATTATGTGAATCCATCAAAAACTTATAAATACGAGCGTTGGGAGCGATAACATTGAAAACAAAAAAAATTTTCTCACTAAAACTAGTTTTTTAAACGATCGTTCATATGGCAGCTATATGTACCAAAAGACTTCGTGCAAAGTTCGGTTAAGATAGCTTTAAAACTGACGGAGGAGATAGCATAGAAACAGATGTACGGACAGACGGGCGGACAGACGGACGGACAGACGGACATGGCTATATCAACTCAGCTCGTCATGCTGATCAAGAATATATATACTTTATGTGGTCGGAGATGATTCCTTCTCTTCGTTACAAACATCTGGACAATTTCAATATACCCTCTCCAAGGGTATAAAAATATGACTGCTTCTCTCTCACTCTAACATTCACTGATGCATGGCTATCGCTATGCGCAAAACAACAACTGTTATTTTTATTCGTAATCGTACGATTCCGGAATCACTCCTGCAGGAGTCACTCCTGCAGGTTTTTAGTTTGCTTTGCTTACATCTAAAGCATTTAGATTGCATTTGCTTACATCTAAAAGGTATCTAAATCTTAACTCTTCTATCACAATATTGGCCACCAATAAATATAGGCAGATGTCATATACATAGGTATGTATATATATATATCGATTTGTCGAGAAAATGATAAAGATCGGATAAACGACAGTCAAGTTATAGAAATAATTATGATGAGGAGCACAGACCGAAATAGCCATGAGCAGCACTTCACACCCTTTATGACTTTTTTGCCACTTTGAATATCTTCGGAAGAATAGAGCATATATCAAGTTTCGCCGAACAAATCCTTAAACTAAATTTTCAATCGTGGACCGACTTAAAAAATCTACTGCTTTTGCACCAAATTATTTTTACAAAAGAGTTAAGCTACTTATTTGACAAATTATATTTCAGCACATCGTGAAGAACTAAAAATATTAATAGCATAAAACATAAACTAAATTAAATAAATAAATAAATAAACTCTCCTGCTCAGAACGTCAATATTTCGTACACACTGTTCGTCAGTGGAACCAATTACCCCCTCAATTAAAGGTAGTTAGTAGCGCAGCGCAATTTAGGGACAAGCTTAGACAGTTATTAATGTTAAACAATTAATTTATATATAAAACATATTCTAAATTTTCTCGTTTTCACTCAAAACAGGTGTAGTAAAACTTGACTTTAAACTTGAAGTTGATATGGGTATTTCTAATTGTTTTTTTTGTCAATGTGAATATTTATTTAAGGTATAATTTTTTGTTTAATTATACTTAAGCGGGTTTATATAGTACATATCGCTCACTTACTTCAATACTGGCATAACTCAAAATAATCCATTTTGAGAAAAACACGTTTGAAGTTATCAATGGATTTTTACCTAAAAAAAATGGTTCTTTTAGTTTCAACTTAATTAAGTAAAATATTATAAATTAAGAATGCTTATTAATAAACATTAAAAATATGATGTTTTAACTGAAAAACGAAGTATGTTTGGTCAATATCGACAGCAGGACAACTGAGATATGGGGGTTCTTGCATCAACATGAAAATGAACCTGGAAAATGATATTGCGACATATTCTCACCTCACATGAAAAGTAGAAGAGATAGCAATACGAAATTTTTTGCATAAAATAGTACAGAAGAGCGCGCACATTTCTGCATCATTAAGTCAAAAATCGTATTTTTTGAGTTATGCCAGTATTGAAGTAAGTGAGCGATATGTATATTTTGTAGCATATAAATATGTATTAGGGGATTTATTCCGACATTTTGCAATCTGTTATTAAAAAATTATATTTAACGTTTTTAAACTAATTAAAACAATTAGGGTTTGCCTATCAAGTAATCTGTTTAAAAATTAAATATAATCTTTAATTGTAGTGAACATATTTTTGTGTGCTTATTATGATAACTTAAGTAATCTTGGCTCGATCGAGAGTCAATTCTGTTATAAGTTAAGTGAATGAACATATAATATTTCTAATTCACTTGAATTTATACAAAATTAATTCAGTTCTTTTTTTCAAAATGATTTACATCAAAATCAATACAATTCTAATATCGGAAAAAATTTATTAATTCGAAATATGTCAATTCGATGCCTGAATGATTATCAGATTGATTAAAAAATGAATCATTCGCTTTCAGCTCTAATAGGTATTAAAGTTCTCTGCTGCCCTTTCGATAAATAATGTGCTCCATTTTTCAGGTAATGTAAAAGTCAATCTGAGTCAATCAAAAAATGTTCTGGTAAAATGCAAAATAGGCTATCTAAATTGTTTTACATGAGTTTTTTTATAGCCACCTCACACTGAGGTATTTTTTAGCCATATCATCCGAAAACTCAGACAAGTAAGTTAAAATAAAACTGTATACAGATTTCTTCGAGCCCAAATACATTAATATAAATTTAACAACGAATTCAGTTTTAAGCTAAATCATTTTTCAATTTAATCATTTTGTCGAGTGCGAAAACGCACCACCCCCTGCACGGACTATGGGTAGAGATAGGGGGCTGAATTTTTGTGAGCGGGATATGAGTGTCATTATGGCATCCTCCAGTAAGTTTCAACCTTTTTCTTCCACTAATAAGGGAGCCGGCGTTAATAGGTTGAGAGCAACATCGTATAAAAATAGAGTGATGCAATTGAGTGCAATAAGTATAAAATTATGACACAGAAGTTTGCAACTAGTCGATTTTAAGTCAAAAGAAACCATTCATTTATTTACCAGCAACCTCCCCATGACCAACGTCTGACTGTTTGGACTGGAATTTGTGGGAAAAGAATCGTTCGACTCAGCCGTAACCGTCAATAGAGAGCGTTATCGGGCCAAGATAAGAGATTTTGTTACAACATTTCTGATTGCTAACGACATGGACAATGATTTCAATAGGCGCCACAGCGCACAAAAACTGCGAGCCTACTCGGTCTCCCTTCTTACCCGTCCTGACTTCTTATTGTGGGATTCCTTAAAGTGACAAGCTTATGTCAGAAAGCCACGGACCTTGGAAGACTTAAAAGACAACATTCGACAAGAAATCGGCGTTTTTCAGACCGACACTTGGAAAAACGAGCACATTGCGCCGTTCACTCTAGGGGAGACCAATAACGCGATGTAATTTTTCACAACTAAGTAATTAAAACAATTTTGCACAGTTAAAAATAAACAAAAAAGGACCACCCTGGCTGTGTCTCTCTTTAACACTCAGTGATGCATGGCTTCGACAAGCATTCGGTGTAAGTTGCCGACTGACTTCGTCCCCCGGTGGCTATGGCTGGCCTGTCCTGCTCTGAGTCATAGTTTTCCTGCCATAGCCCCAATTCAAAATCAACTGAAGCATTGGCCATGTAAATAGCGCTCCTAAGAGTGTTATCGAAAGAAAACGCTTCTAAGCTTTAAAATTCTTGACCCAAAATTCGTTCCTAACCCAAGCTGAAGCACATACATCATACCATATCAGTTTAACTCTTCATTGAGTTTTTCTTTTTTCACCTTTTTAAAATAAATTTGTAAATTTTAGCTAAATTTAAGCTTAATTACTTCATAAATCGCTATTTCTGTGCCATGCATTAATCCACTAACCTAAATCACCTAAGTGTTTACACAACTTCCTTCCGCCAGCAGACTCTCACCTTACACCACTAAATCGTCAGCACTCCTAAGGCACATGCCAAAATACTTACACACATATTTTGGTCACTTTAAAAGCACATTTAGACCCTTGTTTAAGTTGTAGTTTAGAACCCAGCCAACCGAAAAGTGTACAATTTCTTCATTGTCTCGCTGGATCTACCCGGCGGCTCTTTCCCAAGTTGAAATGCTAATTTCGAGACACAAGTCAATGGATAGCTTGACGGCAAGAAGACCTCATGCTGCGTTCTTTTAACACTGTTTACCTGTCAGTTTAACATGGTAAAAATCTTTGGTAGCTAATTGAAAATGTCAAGACAAGCACACGTGTTTGACCTGCCGTGACCTTACCTATTCCGCCCTTTCGGTCCCTGTCTAATTATGTCATTAGAATGAAAAATATAGAGCAACATGTTGATGAATAACCACACATTTGGACAGTGAAAGTTTATCATCAACTTAATGGTCGTAGTTAATAGACTTTTTTATTCTTGCGCGAGTCACCCCGCTCGAAGAAATTGTTGCATGTCGCTGGAATATTAGGAACAGGAAATGTTTCTGTTGATGGTAAGAAAGTGTTTGAACTAAGTAATAATAAGCCTGACAAAAGAATGTGGTTGCTGGCACAAGCAAAAAAGAAATAAAAAAAGGTCATTCACTTTGAAACATAATGGTTACAGAAGTGCGGTTTCATGTTTCACTCGAACTAAACAAATATTATTTCTGCCTGGTCAATTTCTGCAAACAAAAGCTTTATTTTTGTTGGATATTTTTTTACGCAGTTTGGCGCATTTTAATTAATGAGCCTTATTTCGTTAAACATACCATGAAATTTGTTGAAAATGAGCATTTAATTACCTGGAATAGAGAGAGAAATAGAAAATATAACGATTAGTATACTGGAAAAAACTTTTAAATAACACAAAGTAAGAGCATCAAATTGTTGATTCATTGAGACGAACATTAATTATAAATAAATTGAGCTGCAAATGGTATTTAATCAGAGAATAGCTTTCCCAGGCGCATAATTAGGTAAAATGTGATGGATTTAGAAAAGTCAAACTGATGAAAGTATTTCGTAAAAAAAATTTTAAAACTAAACTGATCAATGTTCTGATCAATGAGGCCCACATTTTAAACCTGTGAAAGGAATTATAGTCCGATATTTTGATCCAGATTTCTTTAAGTTTCTTGAAGTTTGAGGGCACTACCTTGCCTAAACGCAATTATTGTTTTGTGAAGCATCAATACGTAAGAGTAACTAATCCGAGAAATAACTAGTCTCAAAATATTTCATTTTTATAATATTTAAATCTGAGACGTTTGGCACATTGAGCAGAAATTATTTATCTATTAAAGATGTATACTAGCATATAACTCGTCTCTGCGGCTCTGAAAATTATCAAACAATTTCAGCTCCGAAAAAATTTCGAGCGTCTGAGTACCAAGCTTAAACAAAACAGAAAACTTGGCACTATCTCAGTTATTTTGGAAGATATTAATTTTACTCCACTAAATTGATCGTTTCGTTTACAGTACATTTGTTAGATTCCTCCTCATTGCAATAGTTATATAGAAATGTCTTATCGAAATTATCTATTGAATAAACCCACATGGTTAATGACTTTTCATTAACTTTTCCACTCAAACAGTCCCAAAGGTTGACATAATACTCGACGTCAATTGTATTTTGTTGTTCCGATGGTTTTGATTATTCCTCAGACCAAACATACATTATTGCGTAAGCTGCCTTTACACTATTCATATATCTCTCAGTCTCGCAAATTAGCGAAATTCTTTAAAGAGAAACTCTTATCTTTTAGAATAAAAAGTCTTAATTTTCTAATTATTTAGAAACATCTGACTATGGTCAGAAAGTCTCTTTTTAGAGATATACGAAAAGTGTAAAGGCAACTTAAAGCTCTTTGAAGTGAAACTCTTATCAAATAGAACGTGTTTATGTCATCGAAGAAGTCTTAATTTTCTAAATATTTAGAGGTATTTTATTTGCTTTTAATATGCCTTTGCTCTTACCATATATCTCTAAAAAGTCCATTGTCAAAATTCTCAAAAGATCAATTCATGATACAACTATTTAAGGTATGGCATTCAAAAATTATCGAGTACTGACAGCTTTTGCTAATATAGAGAGAGAGAGAGAGAGAAGGAGAGAATAAAACAAAAAGCAACGCACCCTCAGAATTACAAACACTTATTAAATACATGACTAAATTTTATTGGTATTCGCTTGGCACTTTTCAAATGGCTCCTATGTTAGGGCAGCTGATAAAGACAAATCGCTGCTAGGGAGCGTTGCCGGTAGGAACTAGGGTTGTCGAAAATATTATCGATATATCGAAATATCGATGTTTTTGCCCAAAATTACGAATATCATTATCGCATATTTTTCCGAGGCGATATATCGGAAATCGAATATTTTTTGTTGATATTTTTCGCTGATATTTTCAGTAATATTTTTGTTCTAGCCTTCGTTCACACTATTGCAAACAACTGTTCTTGTGCTCCGGACATGTAAAGCAAAATGTTTGAATTTTATTTTATTAAAGTTGATGCACAGAAATCGCAGTGTAATATGTCATGTAATTTTTAAGGACCAGTGGAAACGCAACCAATATAAAAGCGTATCTAAAAGCAAATCAAAGAGATGCTTGGCAGAATTGCAGATCATCACTGATTTTGATATCTGGGAAATTGACGGCTATTTATGCATTAAATGTACTATTATTGTAAATGAATATGTGCATTAGACTGAACGTCCCTTGTATGAAAAAAATTTTTTTTGGAAATGTTCTGTTCCTCAATGCGCAAAAAATTCGTAATATTTTCTAGTTAACGTAATGAAAAACAAAACTTGGAAATTCTTAGGTTTAGTGCTGGCGCCGAGGGTTTAAAGTTTCTACATTAAATTTTGATTTCCCCTTTTTCATTTTACGTTTTCATTAAAGCAACCTGGGATGCCAAACGTTTTGGTTCAACTTAAAAACGGTTGATGTGCCAGAAACAATCGAAGCTGTGACTGAAATAAAACTGCAGGATCGGCATACCGTTAGATAAAGTGGTCCCTGGGCGTAGGCATTTTTTACCCAAATATTCCATGTTTCGCTAGCTTTGTTCGCGTAGAATTCTTCATAATTTGACCATTGTCCAAGAATGAAATAAAGTGTTGAGCAAATTTCAGCGCTGTGCTTTAAAGGTTTTGTACTAATCATGGATATGCATATGAGCCGAACACCAAACCAAAACTAAAATGGCTTCCTCACTGAAGCAAATTTTCAAAAGATCATTTTTGAAAATGCAGATTCCAGTCCTCATTGTGTTGCTTCATCATATGCATCTTAACAATTTACAAAATGGCTGGCAACAAAGAGAAGAAATGAAACATAAATATTCAGTTTTTATTTATTTCGCTGCTAGAAAAATGAACTATAATGATGGTAAGGGTTTAAAGCGAAAATGCAAAATGCAATTAAAAGTAGTTATTCCATTTTATTCATAGAAATATTTTTTTTGCTATTTTGATAAGCGTACTTTTTTCCGCTTCTTCAAAATCCATTTGATGTGGATGGCGAGTACTGTCACTAGATAGGGACTCCTCGTCATCGGACCTCTGTCTTTTAAAAGCAGCATCAGCACTTAATTCAATCGAACTTTTTAAAACAGCATCAAAGAGTTCTTCTAAATGGTTCATAAAACTCCTTTCTCTGTTGCGGTACAACTCTTTATCGCTACCAGCATTCTTTCTGAGGAACACATATTGATCATAAAGTTTCCTCAAGCTCTTCCTAGTTTCATGGTATGCCCAAGGGATTTCAATACACCATCAATTTGAAGGACAGTGCGGTTAGGCTCTCCCTTAATGTGTATTTGAATCCTCTTATAGTACGCAGAAGAACCGCTTTTTTAGATGGTAGCTTGCTGAATCCAGCACTACCCGCAAAGCGCCAATCAAATAAATGCTCGAATTCTCTATATCCAGCATTGTGCTTTGAATAAAATATTTTTAAAAATATATTTTGAATTCAAAAAATGTTTGGCATCTCAAAGGTTACTTCTACGAAAAAGTAAAATTAAAAAGGGGAAACTGAAATTTAATTTCGCAACTTTAAACCCACGGCGCCAGTATTAAACCTTAAAATTTCTAATTTTGGTTTTTTATTACGGTAACTAGAGAATTTTACGAATTTTTTGCGCCCAGAGGAACAGAACATTTCAAAAAAAAAAATTCCCATACGATTATGTTCAGTCTAATGTGCATGCTTGTATTCAAATATGTTTGAAAGTCCTATAAAAAGGGCATAAACAAGCTTTGGTTTGTTTAATCTTCGTAAGCTCTAATGTAAATGAGTTATAATTATATTTGAAACTTTTGAGTTTTTTTAGACGAAACATTAACCAAAGCAGACATAAGTAGTGGATGCGATGAAGAATATAGGGGTTTGCTGTCAATCTCAACAATCACCAGAACAGAGGAATAAATTATTGGAGCTGTATTTTATCCGGGATCGGCATTTCAGATTATGGTTCTTATTAAGCGTCAAATGACGCCTTTAAAGACCTGTTCATTGTTAAGAACAGGATTTTTATTGAAAAATATCGAAAATATCGATAATATCGATGTTTTTGACACCAAAATATTTATATCGAAATTATACTTTTTCAATATCGCCTAAAATATCGATATAGATATTTTTGAAATATTTGACAACCCTAGTAGGAACACTCTAGCCGGCTAATGGCGCTGTAGCGATTATTCGCGATGCGGTCTGGGGTTAAGATCCCGCCCTGAAATGACTTGCTAGCCGGTGACAGCCCAAAATGCAGTGCCGTAACAATATGGCTAGAGCAGAGTTCCCCAGCGATAGCCCCGGGAGAACGAACTTACTTGCCGAATGATTGCCGAAGTCACACTTCATTGTGTGTTAGAGAGAGACACAGTCACGTTTTAGCGCTCTCTGCTTGGGGAACCCTGGGCTAGAGAAAGACACAGACACGAATTCGCGCTTTCTTCATGGGGAACCCTGTTTTACTTCATTGCCGGCCATGAGAGCTCTCTTCAGACCAGAGGCGGCGATCCACAGCTCACACGAGCCCAAGTTCGTCGTGTTTTAAGCAAACGCGAGCCGAACTTATGGTTGTGTGAATCGGTGAAGATTTCATTGCAAATTTATCTACTGTAGTCTGGAGGGAGTTCTCTTGTTCACCAACGCACGTTTCTGTCCTCTCCATTTGGTCGCCTCTACTCCAGACCACAGGCGTCTTACTTGCAATTCAGTGTTCACCGATTCACACAATCAAGAGTTCCTATCGCGTTTGCATTAATCCAGTACTGACTTCAATTCCTGTTAGCTATGGGCCGGCACTGCTTTACATCGACATAAGCAACAGTATTGGCTCGATATTTTTACAAAGTCCAAATAAAATAGAAATCCCGTCGGCAAATCAAAAAAAATTCGTGCGCGCACAACCTTTTCAATCAAATGACAGCAACACAATGAATATTTGGAGTCCCGAAAAGAGAGCTCTCTCAGAGAGCACCTTACCTTATATAGTTGTATCATGGATAAATTCTTATCGAAATGAACTGACAAAATTCATTAAAGAATTTTCTACATTTTCTAAATATTTTGAGTTATTTGCTTTGTTATTATACTATTGTAAGAGAAATATGACGAGTGTAAAGGCAACTAACTTTACACTTACCTCAGAGAGTCTCTTTACAAAAAAATAAAACCATTACGGCGATTGCTGATTTGAAGTTTTTAACAAAGTGTGCTGGTGATACAACAGAAAAGAGGTCCTGCTTAAAATGCATGTGTTATTTACATGGAATATAGCTATGAAAACACATTATTCTTACTCCTTTTTTTTCTTCTTGAACTTTAACCCTTCAACTTCCAATTTAATGGGAAATGTGGTGGTAAGATTTTTGGGCCTTCGACGGTAAGGTAATGGTTTTATATGCAGGTCTGCGGGGTTTGTTCTTATTTGGCAACTCTACCTTTGATACTGCCTTTCAACAACCCCTCTCAAAGTTGAAAAAAGGGGGTAAAAATTAATATTAATTTTTTCTATACGCACCTATTTTTTATCGGTTTTATAAGTAGGAAGTGGAAAACTTTTCTGCTCACATTTCCGAACCCTGCTTTAAAACCAATTGGTCGGTAATTGATGAAGGCAAAGATACTTTACGGACAATAAATGAGCTACACCTTCTCCCTATGTTTGGGAGTTTCAGAGAACAAGTGCACTTTTATATGAGTTTGTCAGAGGTTCTGTGAATAAAGTTAAACCACAGTAAATTAAAAATAAGTTTTTATTTTTTAAAATCCGCACGTTTTCACACATTTTGTCATTGCTGTTGTAACTTGTGTATCCCCCGGTTAGGATCCCATTAGCCCTTCATCTCTGGCAAATAACCATCGCGGCACGTACCACCAGGCAAAAACACATAAGTCAACGAGTTGCTCTCTCTAGGCATAGGCAAACACCTTTTATAACCAATCCCCCGACCTCCAACCAGAACTACACCCACAAATGCAGACGCGTTTTAACTTAGTATTCTCCTGACTCCATCGTGTGGCTGGCTGGCTGGCTGGGTTGGCTCCTCATGCATTTTGCTTTTGTCTCGTTATATGGCAAGTTTTTTCCTGCAGCCTTTGCCTGTTTGGTTTATTCTTTTCTCTGGCTGCTGCTGCTGCCACGGCGGCTGTTGGGCATGTTAATGACCCTTGCTGCCTAGGGATTTGTATATTTTATACTTGTGTCTGCACTGCACCCCAGTGACTGTCAAACTGTGCTGGGGTCCCCCCTTTGGCTGAATGCCTCGTTGGCTGCGTTTTGCTTTCAATTTAGGCGTCTGCGCATAAAATTGCATCGTTTGCTTTACTTTGCTTTGCCAGGGAGCAGCAGCATCATCCATGTGTTTCTTTTTTCTGTTTTTTGCTAATTTATATAAATAATCCGTACGCAGAGTTCTCGGTTCGAGAGTTTGAGGAACGTGTGAAACTAAATTTAATAAGATTCAATCTTTTATTTCTTTTGATTCGGCAATTGTCAGACTTCATGTCGTCACTTGGACTCTGGATGTGGGCGCACTTTACACCATCTCCTGCAGCTTTAGAGCTGCATCGAAAACAAAGTGAGTTGTAAGTAAGCCCCCCACACACATTTGAGCCAGCTTGTGTTGCGGAGCTGCTTTTCCCAGACACAAATTTTCTGTATCCCGCAGGCGAAATAAACATTTGAAACATTTTGAACAAGCCGCATGCCGGCGTGTTAATTGGAAAATGCTTGTCTGCCTCTGACAATTATTTAAGGTAATATATGAATTGTACGTTGGACTTATGCATGTCTAGAATGCAGCTAGAATAGCTGTTCACATGGACTTGACGTTTGGAGCTAAAGAGAACATGGTGTAATAGTAAGCACTGAAGCTTCGGAATGATCATAGACTAATTAGTTGCACACGTACAAAATAATCATGGATAAAAAAATTCTATAGTTCAACCCAATATTTTCTTGAATCAAGGATATAAAAAGTGATTTTTTTAACCCCATTAAAATCTTAAGCAATCCCTGATTTGTTCTTAAAACAAGGTGTCTCCATAGATCCAAAGACCTGAAATCCATTTGAAAGTTGTAAGAACAGATTCGTGTTAATACAACAAATTTTGAACTTGAGCAAAATTCTTATTTTGAGAATGATTGTTCTTATTTAAGATCGCTTTTGCGTTTTAGGAATATTTCGTCCTAAACATCAAGATCATATCGAAAACTTCATATCGTTTTATCGCTTTAAGTATTAACTACTGAACATCTCAGATTTCTGGAGTTTCTTAAAACGTCTGGATATGCGGAAGGAAAAGATCCAGCAAGATCGGCTAAAATATCTTGATTTTCCCTGATTCTGAAAAGGCGGTGTTTGAGATTTGAGACCCCACTTAGGTAAAAAATTTGTTCCTTTCTTATTGCACTAGACCTCTAAGAAACCTAAGAGTTTGGTTACGAAAGTTTCTGTAAGATCTGGGAAAAAAGACTCCCCAGAGTGTCCCAAGTATCTCATCACCTCAAATGAACCAAATTTGGTTATGAAATTGAAGTTGTTACCATTTGAAATTTGACCCTACCTACCAGCAAGTCCGACTTTGAACCAGGCTGCACAATTTTCAGCTTCTTCTCACCTCTCGTGTCTTTTTTATTCAATTAGATTTTGTTCAGTCATGACAACCGACCTTCTTGCAGTTCATTCAACTTTCTTTGGCAGACAAATTCAATTTGGCCTGCAGACGTCTGCTAAATCAATTGAAAATATGTCATAAAACGCACCTAACGTAACGTAGCTCAGGTGCTAAGCGGAAAACGGTGGTTTAATGATGACGACCCAAGCATTACACATGTGTTTCGAATTGGGTGAGAAAACAGATACTCCAAGAACCGGTTACCGACCTTTGGAGTGTTAAATGTTCAGCTGCTGTAAAAACTTTGGCTCAATCCAAAATGTGTCCCAATCATTTGTCAATCAAGACACAAATATTTCATAATTATTTATCAAAAATTAATTGTCGACAACAGCAGCTACCATTAAAGGCGGCACAACATGTAACCAAAATGGACGCCTACCAAAATTCACAAAATAAAAATCAATAAATGGCCAAAAAAATAACAAAGTAACAAAAATTATTTTGTTTTTTTTTCAACTCAAATTACTTGAAGTTCATTTTATCTTCTTTATTTATTTATTTGATTTTTGTACAGTGTTCAGTTTCAGTTTTACCAAAAAATGGAATTTCAGCTTTTTGTTTAATTTCCTTTGAAAAAAACAAAAATAGTTAAAAAAAAAACCTTTTAGGGCATAAATAAAATTAATAACAAGGGAATGTAACACACGCACAAGGCCTAGGCAAATATTTGAAGTGTCTCCTTCATTCTCAACCATTTTGTTTATACATTTGCGCTTTTGTTTGATGTTTTTGTGAAGGCGCACTTGTTGTAGGGCTGGCTCATACCTATATACACAGAGAACTATGGTAAAGAGCGCATGTATAAAGATGAATGGTATTATTTGTTTTCAACAAAAAATTTGTGAAAAATTATATTGGTGTGGCAAATGGAATGAATTTACTTCATGAAGAGTGTTGCTATCCAGAATCAATCAGTAATCGCATAAATCATTTGTTAAAATCATAAATGCAAACCGAAATGAAGCGGACCAACTTAGTACATCCGAAATGACAGCTTATTCCGATGGCGGTCACCGTACGGTCCTGTGTGACTGTTCAACGCCAAAAAAACTACCATTCGCATGAAAATACCAACACACCAGTTGAAACGGTCACACTGCACGGTCACGGGCACATGTGCAAAGGGAATCAGCTGTCAAGTTAGCGGCGCCATAAGCTTTCCGATGTATATGAACTTAAACTGTTGTTTGTTTGAGTTCGACCCAGCGTTGAGACCTGCCCGAATTTTAAGAAAGCTCTCCGACACCTTCTTTTTATATGGAGTTGACAGCCATCGAAATCGGTTTTTTTTTTCGTTTTTTTTTTGTGACTAAACTTAAGAAGGTATAATTTTTGAAAATTCGCAAATTGGAACAGGTGTAATTCGCTTTTAAGCCTAAGCCATGTTCAGTGGAGGATAAAGAACAATTGGAGTTAGGATGAAATGTTCGATTATTGTATACCTGGACTTAGCCCAACGAAATCAGAAATAGTAATCTATATTGCAAAAATAAAAACGTTTCTTTTGTTTGAAAATTTTGCTCTTAGCTACATATATACCACTTATCCACTGAGTATATAATATGTTATTATTATATGATGTTATGAGCTTATAATATGTTAGGACACTGAATCCTTGGACATTTCTCCATGAGTAAGCCACCACCCAATGTCAAGCGCTGCCATATTGTAAACATCGAAAAGGCTGGTAGCACGGTTTGAAAGCTTTTCAAAAAGTTGGGTTTCATGATCTGGACTAAGAATGAGTGAAAGGCTTCACTTATTTCACGCTGTATTGGACCATCGCTAATGTGGGAAGGGTTGCTCTTTACGTAGTTTCTATCTTTGCTTTAGGGTGATTTCTAGATACTTTTTCACAGTAGAGTGCAGTATATGATAATAACAAGACACATTACAAGCAGCTTTTAACTCTAAAAACCAGACCACTCACAAAAAAATGAAGCAAATCCGGCATTGGTCTGCCTACAGCAGCGTTTTTCATTACCACAAAAGGGTTGTTGAGCGCTTATACAACAAATTAGAAAGTCAGTCAAGCCCGACTTGAATACATTTTGTACCAGGCGAAATTACTTGATTTTCAAAACTGACCAATAGTTGGCGCCACTACTGTAACCAATTCAAAACTGACCAATAGATGGCGCCACTACTGTAACCAATTCAAAACTGACCATTGATTAGAACTGACGTTTGGACTTAACTCAAGTATAGTTCATCCCATCTTTATCATTACTAACTATGTATGTGGCCGTCTGTGGCCCAGCGGTTAGTGTGCTGGACTGCTGGGTGGGAGGTCGTGAGTTCGATCCCGCCTCTGAACATCTAATAATAAAAGATTTTTGTTCTTTCTTTAGAAAATAGATTTTACACATACGGTAACCTTTACCAGCTATTGGCGCCAGCTGTGAAGTAACTAGTGCCGTTCGGATTCGGCGTTAAACCGTAGGTCCCTTTTTATTGTATATTGTATTGTATAGCCAATTTTACATTTACGTTCACTACGTCTAGAAGCCACGAACCATGTATCTTTAAAACAGTGCAAGATATGACGGAGGTGAAAATTGAAAATAAACTGGATTTGCCTGCAAGTATAAGAAGTCCCATTAGGATTAATAACTCTGTTTCTTACCATCTCAGAGATCTGTGTTGATATATATTTTATGGGGTCGGAAATATTTCTTACTTATACTCTGTGTACTTTTGGTACAGAGAGTAAAAACAAGAGCAAAAAGAGTGAACGGAAAGGTTTTAGTTTAGCGAGAGCGAGAGACTACGTAACAGTGTTGAGCAATTGTTACAACTTCTACTAAGCCATTTTGACAAGTGCTGCAAATTTTTCACTTTAAATTTAGAATAGTAATGATAACTAAACTCTTTTACAAAGTGATTGTTTTAGTGACCTTTTTAATTGAAAATCATAGAACTTTTTTAAGCAGGCTCTAGGTCATTTAAGCTAAGATTTTGTCCAAACTAGCCTGCCTTTGGGATTCCCAAGCGGTCATAGCAATTCTGTCATGAGGTATCTTCTGCCAACACACTAAGGTCAGGCAGAGACAGCTGAAGATTGAATTGGTATTCATGAAATAGCGCTATACTGTCAACCAGCCTCCTTTGTGGTGTTGTGCGTGTCTTGTTTTAGACAAGCTTTGGACAAAACTCTTTTATTTTAACAATTGTGATTTGGCGACCTTTCTAATTGTAGACGTATTGTTTCCGGCTTGAGGTCAGGTTGATAGAAAATTTTAAAATATAAACGTGTTAGACAAAATTTAAGAGTGGCCCAAAAATACATTATTACTTCTTTTCGAACTTAGAACGATTTCTGATTAATAACATTTAACAATCACAAAGAAGTTTAGGACTATTTAACATTTGGCGAGCGTTCAGCATCTTTATCTCTATTTAATGACATAAACTTCTTTTTATTAAGTACATGCCACCGCCTTTTTGTATAGCAAATAACACTCCCGCTTTGATCTTCCACTTTCATTCTCTTTACGAAAAACAAATTCCCAAATTCCGTGCTACTTCTCACCACAGCCAAGTAATTTTTTACGAGTTGTTGCGCTTTTTTGTTTATCTTTTATTGATTGGTTGTCTTTTTTCGTTTTCTTTCCACCTGCTAAGCTTTTCATTCGCGTTCTTTCTTTCGATTCATATTTTATTTCTGTTGAATCTTTTGTGTGTTACATTTTTGCATATTGTGCATATTTTTTCTTCTTTTTTTTGGGATGGGGCTGCTCTTCAAGTTTTTCCTGCCTTTGCATTCAAATTTTTGTTTATAAAAAAAGTGGTTTTTTATTTGGTATTCCATTTATTGTTCACATCGCGGTGGCTTGAAGAGGCCTTTGATGGCTCAGCATTTACATGCCGAATGAAATTTAAGTTTGATTTATTTTTGGAATTTACGCCTGGCTGAATGGTATTTTAAAATTTTTAATGATAAATAGTGACAAAAAGGGCAATCATTAACATGAAAAGCATTAGTGCCTTAATAATTATGCACTAATTTGTACAATTCATAAATAATGTAAATTGTGCACCACCACAACTTAATTATGCCAATAAGGCAAATTTTCTGACTGGCCCCTGAATGCATTACGAAACATCATACAAATATACAAATATATTTGTATTAAATGTGTACAACTTTTCTTTACATATTTAAGCTTCCAAAAGCATACAAAAACCTGGCCTCAAGTGAAGGCAAACCTACCGATGCAACAACGCAAGATGAATGTTGGCTCAGAAAAGTTTAAAAATAATTATACGACTAGTCATGGCTTCCCCAAGGGGAATGGAATGGGAAAGGGTTTCTGTAAAGATTCTGTAATGAGCGTGAAATGAGAAAACAAAAAAAAAGACACACAGAATGGTATGTGGGGCGGAGTAGCGTCGGAAAGGTCTTAAACTTGAACCCATGAAGAGAAAAGATAACAACAGAAATTTTGCTGCAAGTTTCTACAAAGCATTGGCATCAATATAAACATGAAAAGGTGAGCTTTAGTCAAATAGTTTTCATGTGAATGTTTAAGATTTGATTTTTTATATTTCAGGAAGAATTTCGAACAATTTTTCCCACTCCGATTGAGGCACCCCCAAATGATTGAGACCCTTTTCTAACAGGATGTGCTTAATCTAATCTAGCACATGCCTGTCACATAATCAAATATACCATCCTAAATGTATGTACTATTTGTATCTGTAACTTAATGGGGAATTTGTTGTTGTTCAAATTACCCAGGCCATAAGCAGACATTGGCGTGATTTGCATTTTAATGTGAAAAAATACGCCTGTCCGTCGCCCTGCTGATATTTATATTCATGGAAATTTATGACAATTTTCTTTTGCTTATTTTTCAATTTTTTTAGAAAAATAACAAAAACACAAATAAAATGTCCAGACATGCCAAATGTGTAAGTGCCTTTTACGGTTTGACAATCACCATGTAAACTGCCCCGCCCCCTCTCATTATGGTTTATTATCCATGCTTAGGTTAGTTACGCAATTTGTTGTTTAATTTTGTGAACATTTTTATGCTGCTTGCGGTTTTTGCGTTTAATTAACGCAAACTGTGGAGTGAAGTGAAGTTGAGTTCGTTTCCTAGTTCTTGGCCCCTCACCATCATTAGTTGGCTCGGCTGCTCTGATTGATTACAGTTACTTAACTGTTGCTCAACCCAGCATTTCCACGCCCAGTTCTGCCTTTTGTTCGGTAAAATTCTATTAACGTTTTTTATTTACCATTTGGCCATAAACGGGTTTGGGTTTTCAATCTTCATGAAGTCTTCCCAGCCGCACGGAAGCTCTTCTAAGAGGCACTTATAAAAATTTCTTTCTTTGCATCTTTGGTTGGGTATATTGCGCTCTCATGCCTCTTGATTGTAAACATTGATTGATTGATTGATTGACTGATGGATTGCCGTTCAGAGTTTGTCGCAAAAGAAAATAAAAACAGCTCGCGGAAATGAGTTTAAGCCCTTGGCCAAAGAAGGCTTTTAAATTTCTTTGCTTACACTAGGCTATACAATGTTTTTTTCTAATTTGGATTGGTTGATTTAATTCCAATATTTGTTTCTTTGTTCTCTTCAGCAGAATCAAGATAGTAGACAAAACAGAACAATTAACTGAGAGCGAGAAGAGGAATAAATAAAGAACACTATATCAGTGGATTATTATTTGCATTTAAATCTCTTAGCTCATCTTTACGAAATTTTTCCAGTATATTTACAGGGTTTGTCCGGAAAGTAATAGGACTGTTTTTGTAGGGCCGGGAGGAGGTCGCCGATGAAGACCGTGCTGGAAGACTTTCGACTTCGACAAACACCGACAATGTGACTCGTGTGCGCAATTTTTTAAACTCAGACCGTCGACTGAGTATTCGTTTTATTGCCCAGATGTTAAATTTACCAAAATTTGTGGTTCACGACATTGAGACGGAGCATTTGAACATGAGCGAAGATGGTCCCAAAAGTGCTCACTGACAACCATAAACTGCGGCGAGTGGAAATTTGCCAAGGCCGGCATCTTAACGCTTCCGCAATACAACTATTTTGTATTAAGTTTCCAAATTTTGCCATAAAATAGTATTCAAAATCATTTTCGACAGAAGTTTCATCGAGTTTCCCAAACAAAAAATGTTGGGACTTTTGGCCAAAATTTCGGCCCGCTGCCCAATGTGCATTGGTAAGATACCGGGAAAAAAATGGAAAAAGGAAACCAAAGTTGGAGCTTACTGATGGACCACCTCAGACGTAGCCTCGGGCAACATTTACATAAAATATTTTTTCATAAAAAGTAAATGGCAGGCATTGATGTATCGCTAATTTCATTTTTGTTGAACATTTTGTTTGTTTTTTTTTAAAGCCTTGTACGCAAAACGACAGAAAATTTCTTTCGTCAAAGTATTTTACATAAACAGAAGCGATTTGAACAGCAATTGAGCACCAAAGCAAAACTAAGGTGTTTCTATTTATATTTAATACTAGCACATAACCCGTCGCGCATCGCTGCGCCTTTTACAGTATAGAACCAATATCAGCCCACATCCTATCCCTATCCCACTTACTTCCCATTCTCCCATTACCACCCACTTCCAAAACAACGTACCACCTGCATCCCACCGCAATCCGACCCACCGCAATCCCACCCACGTTCCACCTAACTACCACTCACATCCCAACATCTTCCCTGTCCCCAGTTTCAAGTCCATCAGATAACAAATAGTTATTTTGCATGTTGAAATTTTCGGGCTTTTTTACGCCCGGGGTCGGATTTTCCATCTTTGGAAAATCATGCTTCAAATTAATTCGTATTTCTATCGTTGCAAATCGAGTTTTAAGCCAATCGGATGAATAAAAGTTTTCTTGCATGCAGAATTTTCTGCGCATTTTCACTCGCGTGGTTCAGATGTTCCGACATTGGAAAATCACATTTTTCAATTTCATCCATTGAAACCGAGCTTCGAGCCAATCGGATGATAAATAGTTTTCTTCTCGCAGAATTTTCCGGAAATTTTCCGAGCGTTGGGTCAAATTTTCCGACATTGGAAAGTCGCATTTCAAATTAATTCGTATTATATCTTTACAAACCGAGTTTTAAGCCAACCGGATGAAAAATATATCATTTTCATGCAGAATTTTCCGGGCATTTTCACTCCTGGGGGCTGATTTTCCGACATTCGTATTCAAACCGAGTGTCAAGCCAATCGGATGAAAAAAAGTTCTTTATGCAGAATTTTCCGATCTTTGGGTCAAATTTTCCAACATCAGAAAATCACATTTCAAACTATTTCGTATTTCATCGTTACAAGCCGAGGTTAAGGCCAATCGGAAGAAAAATGGTTTTTTTAGTACGCACCTTCCCCACGAACAGAACTCCTCTCCAAATTACAGCCCTCTATCTCTAACCGTTTAGGCTGTGCGATGATTGCCAATGAGTCAGTGAATCAGTCAGTCAGTCAGTCAGTACACTCTTCTTTTAATAGATATAGAGCGAGGCCAAAAAGTGAGAGAGTATTCTTGTGTAAAAACCTAATCGCTTCGAACTCTTGCGAGCAAATGACGGCTTTCTGCCCTTTTGGTCTAAGCTTCGGCAAGCGTTCGGGTCGTGTACGTGTGAATAGCGAAATGTTTTCGCCCCCTGGGAGGGCTAGCCAAGGGCTATCGCTTTGCCTTTTTATAAACTAAAACCAATCGAATATGGGCATTTCCGCCAAATGGTAAGCCTGGACTGAAAAATAAAATTTAATGACAATTTTATATTTAATTATTTAACATACAAAAGATATGCTATGTTTTCAAAATCTCTACAGCTACATTAATCCTCTTTTATAATAAATTAATATCTTTACAATATTCCGTTCCATTTCGCAGAATTTTGCATTTCACTAGATTAAGCCAAAGTCGACTTTTATTCCGCGTACGTTCGCAACCTCATGTTTATTGCTATTATTACAGGGTTCGTAAATAACACACACATAAAATACATTGTTCAAAAAAAATCAAAATGTTTTAAACTCATAAACAACATGTGTGTTTCGACATGTTTTAAACAGTGTTTTGTACAACTTATGTCAGAATAACGCACACTGATTAAAAACACTAGGCATTTTGAACAGTTCAAAATCATATGTGTTTTAAACACATGCAATGTTAACACAATAAAAAACATGTTTATTTACATTTTGAACATTTTACATTTAGACACACGAAAGCAATAACATTTTGAACACTGAAACTACAAATTGAACTTCCCTTACAAATTTACTTTAAATAAATATTTGGCTTGAATAACTGAGCTTCTTTCAGTCTTTTAGCTTCCGGGCTTTAAATTTTGACTAAGAAAAAGGACTTTCAGTTATTGGCCTTTCCCGCAGTTCGAAATATCATCATATCTTAAGCCATTGTTTAGGTGAAATGTTCGTATCTTTAAGAGATATAAACAAAGTAATCAGCTATAAATATCGCTCCTCCCAGGGGTTGGTAATATCGGATGACAATCATCAGGATGTTACTAACTGATGGCTCTCCATAGAACCGTTAAATACTTAAGAAAAAGTGGTACAAGACTGCAAATGAGCTGACCGCACAACTTTGCATTTGCTTATACTGAACAGCGATAAAAAACCATGGATAAACGATGGTGCAAAATAACGTAAAGTGCATTAAAAATGTTTTAAATGTTCCAGGTCGCACACCAATACACTCTTGCTATTAGGCTTCGCTCTTCTTGACAAACCCTGCTTTAAAAAGTATCCTTTAAAACGACAAGAGAACTTAAGACTAGTAAAAATGCAAGCACCCATAAATCAAAATAAATTAATTTTGAGTATACTAAGTTTATTCAAATATGGTGTTGTTTAATGGAATTACATTTTCGTGATTTTCAGCTCTGCCTTTAAGTTTCCTTTTTTGACGGTTTCGTTATGCTGCCTTTCTCATCCATATTTATTAGCTTGTAGTGCCGTATATATTTCCAGAGGTATTAGCCAAATCCTTGTTGCAGGGCTTGCTAGTCACATATTTGATTCATCTTTTGCAAGACCAGCTTCTTGGTATCATATGACATAAATCCAGAAAACTAAAACTAGTACAAAAGCAAGCTCTAAGCAAATCTAAAAATAGCATTTTGAGTATTTTTTAGTATATTTTTTTAGTTTATTCAAACAAAGTGTGGTTAACTAATTTTGTATTAAGTTTCAAAAGTAGAACATTTTCCAAACTTTCTTCACTCAGTCTATTTCGCAACTTTGTAAAAATAATGGGCAAAGCGCTGAATGTCCTTTCCACTGTAACTTGAGTTGCTGGCGCAGCCAATGCAATTTCAGCAATTTTTGCAAGTGTTGGCTCCTTATGCTGTATCGACTTCTAGTACAGAGAGATGTCATCCTCCAGTTCTACCCTGTCACTATATTGTAAGTTTTCAATTTTGACTTCAACACTGTTATTGTCTGCAATACTTGGCAAATTCAAGCTCATTTTCAAAATGTCGTATCTGCTTTTAACCGAAGTGGTCGGAACGTTGTCATCTATTAAGACGTCTTCCTCCTTTTTTAAAAATTCATAAACCGAGCGCAATTTTTTCTGTAATAAAACAATGGCTATTAATTAGAGGTAAAAATAGTAAAAGAACAACAATTTTACCATAGCGATTTGCTTTTGATCAAGTGTTAAAAATGACGATCCTCTATAATTAAAGCGGGCATCTACATAAATCGCAGCCAAAAAGGCATCATTTTCCATTAAAATTGTTTTTCTTGAGGATAGTGCAAGCAATAACTTTTTTGAAAGCTCATGGTCCAACTGATTGAGCTGGGCCTCGCAAAGCAACCATTCCCTATAAAAATCACCCATGACCATATCCTGACGCTGCAGCATAGTTGTGCATTCCGCTATGGGCTTAAAGCAAGAACAAAAATTTTCGACGAAGTCCCAGTCTATTAATTCTGGAAGCAGATTTTGAGCCTTGCTTTTCATCACTTGAAGTGACTCAATCATTTTATAAGTGGAGCTCCAGCGCGTATTATTATCTAATACAGATGTATTAGCCAAGTCCTTCCCGCATAACTTGCACGCAACTTTATCTGATCCATCTCTATGCCTGACCAGCTCCTTGGTATCGCATTTTTTCGGTCTTCCCATTTTGCTCAAAAATTTAAACAGTAGCTGCTCTATTTTACAGACGAGCTCAATCACAATCACAATTGCAAAGCATACTTTGAGCCAAATATTTATTTAATGTAAATTTGTAGGGGAAGTTCAATTTGTACTTACAGTGTTCAATATGTTATCGCTTTCGTGTGTCGAAATGTTAAGTGTTCAAAATGTAAATAAACATGTTTTTTATTTGTTGAAAATGTTAGTATTAGAAACACACTTCGTTTTCAAGTGTTCAAAACGCCTGTGTTTTTTATCGATGTTTTTTATTTTGACATAAATTGTTTAGAACACTGTTCAAAACATTTTGAACATTCCCAATAAAAACATTGAAAAAAACAATGCTTACTGTTTTGAACATTGTTTAGAACACGATGTTTTGTACATTGTGTGTTATTTACGAACCCTGTATTATTATGAAATCTAAAACTCGATAAGCCCCGTCTTTTGCACTAAACACAGAGCTAACAATATGCTATCAAATCGCAAAAAGAAAAGTGGGGATAGTTTTTGTTTTCTGTCTTTTTTAGTCTTTTTTGTACATCAAAAGCGTACAAACGTACGTTCGCGACCCGCGGAAATGCCCATATACAAATTCCAAGATTTTTTAAAGATCTATGACGGGGCTTTTTCCACGGAAATTTTAAGTGCCTTTCTTTCCTCAAAATTGAAATTATTTGAAACCGTTTTTTTGAATAAAAACTAATATTATTTACAATACTAATTTATTTTCATAACAGGCAGCTTGGAAAATTGTATGATTTCCATTGCTACCGATCCCACCATATCTGAAATTAAAATTATTCAACGATCCAAAAATTTTTGAACCAACGTGCCGTCAGAACTCTTAGGTTCGATCCTTTAAAAAAAACGGTCCGCAAATCAAAACCTATACTTTACGATGGATGCGAATCTCTGGATAAACCGTTGTTTTTGGGGTCTCGCTGAGGCTTTATTGAATAAGCTCTGCAAGCCTCCCGAAAATCCGGAGAGGGGTTTGAATCCGCGAATCGTTTTGGGTTCGTTTTCACAAAGCGGGATCAGACGGCCTCTGAACCTAGGTTCAGGTTTGAATCAAGGTTTAAGACTAATTTCCGTAAACAAAAAAACATTTCAATGTGAAGAAAATTACTTTATTCCGCAATAAAGTTGTTTACCGATTTATTATTTGTCATTTGTCACTTTCTTATTGTTTTGTAGCTCCTTAAAAAAATTGACAATACTAATTTTATCAGAAGATGCACAAGGGAAGGAATTTTTTACGTTTATGCAATTCCATAATATGTTTCTATGCCGCCGATTTGGTTCTAAGACCAAAAATACAACATCAACAAAAAACCTTTGTTTGCATTTACATAAATTGGAAAATATCAAAATTTAGTTTTATATATTGCTAAAAAAAATAAAATAAAAATATTCTTGAGCGGATCCCCTGCCAACTTTATTTTTGCTCCGGTTGAAAGGTAGGTTTTGTTCGAACTTTCCAAAAATTCAGGATTATCCGACTGTAAAGCGGCTTTATTGCTAAACCTAATAGAAATTTACGTTTACTATATTAAAAAATATTATAAAATATTTTTCATTGCTTATCACGGAATTTTGTTGTACAGTGTTTCGGTGATTTTTATTCGATTTACCTCATTTCTTGATCGTTTCGTGTGCCAATTTTTGTTTGTTGTTTTGACAAATGGTGCAGCACTCAGCTTATGAAATGTATGTTTCGATGTCATTCCCCTGGGTAAACATTTTGTGGGGCTTACTCCATTATAAATTAATTATGAATTTTTTAATCTGTTTCTTGTTGTTTTCTATCCGGGGCAAGCCATATCATGCGTCCTTCAAAGCTGACACTAGATACCCTGCTGGTTCCCAAGTGGCAAGCAATTTCAAAGAATCCAAACACAAACCACACCCCAGAAATTCCAACGCTGGCCCCCACTTTCGTTTTGGCCATTGATTTTATTTTCCATTTCATTTAATTTCTTCAAGCTCTTTGTTGTGATCGTTAAAAAAGCGAAGCTTCAATTCGTTTGTTTTGTTTTGTGCATTTAATTTTTATTTTAATGTCATTTGATGACGGTGGCGGCACTTTCTAAACAAAACACTACAACAGAAATGAAGAAAAAAAAATCGGAAAGTTTTGCCGGAAAAATCATGGCCAAGTTTTATATAATTTATGTGGTTTTTGTTGTTGCGGTTGCGACTGCTGCCACTTGATTCTCCCAAGTTGCCATTTTCTTTTGCTAAGGTTTTTTCTGCACTTTGGTGAGCAATTAGCGTAATTTAGTTGCATTTAAGCAGCGGAAATGAAAATCTGAAGTTTTGTTAGAGAGAAAATTGCGGTTTAATTTTGTTTTTTATTTTTTTGTATAGGAGCATTTATTAAATTAGCTTAAAGTAAACTTTAATTGAATTTCTGTGAGAAAAGTTTTGGCCCGGCTCAGTTCAACTTTCTGCTGATGCTTCTTTAGCCTCATAATCCTTTTGAGAAACTTTTTTCTCCTCCTCCTCCCCCTATTCAGCTTGTTCTGTGTGTTGCGTGTCTTCTCGAAATTCTCCTTTTCTTTAGCTTATTTAAGGCAAAGTTTATTTGCTGCTCTGAGGCTATATAACACCTCTTACTTGTCTTTTTTTTTTTGCTTATACTCCCCATTGGCTCCTTTTTCTGGTTTATATAACCAAATGGCGTGCCCAAACTCAACTCAACTCGACGGGGGGAAAAAAAACTCCATCAAAAATTCCTGACAGGCAAATGAAAATGTTGATTTGCCAGTCAGCCAGCCCCATCCATTTCATCTTCCTTTTAATGAGGCCACATAAACTTTATTGTTTGCTGTGTTTTTTCTTGTTATTGTTGTTGTACAAAAAAATAACACTAATGCCAATTGATTTAGTAATAATTATGTGCGGGAAAGTACAGAAATACACGAAAAATTCAGTGAGGGTGAAAAGAAGATTTGAAGGAATACAAATCAAGGTAGATTTTTCATTTTGAATTCAAGATTTGGTTGTTTGCAAAAGCAAGCAGATTTTTGGCGTCTTTCCATTAAATTTACAACTGATTTATCTTTCCACCATATTTTATGTATATGATAATTTTGTCCCTGTAAATCAGCTCAAAGCTCAAATTATTCATAACAAAAACCTCCGCAAAAGTAGAAGCCAGCAACAGTGGCTAATTTGCATAAAATTTGTTTTCCAAACCTTTTTAATTTTATTTGATCAAATTTTCCCTTTTGCACTTTGTTGGCCTTGACTCGAAGGAAACAAGCGTCTCTAATTACACTAGTTTACAACCAAAAACCCATTTCTCTGAAAATTTTTTTAGTGTAGTTTGGAATGGTGATCTCAAAACATTTCAAAAATTTTTTCTGGCTCCGTTTTTGAAATAATTTTTCTATGTAGGTACTCTTACTTAAGCCATATCTCCTTTATATTGTCAGATTTAAGATAAGAATCGAAAGGTTATTCTGCCGGTCGGTAACTTGTTTTTAAATCGGCTCATTAGTTTGACTACAACATCTAAAATATTTCGAAAAATCGATTTTTGCTCGAAAATTCATTTTTGGTCGCCTGGAAAAAATATAAAAAATCCAAAAAACTATTTTTATTTTTTCACTAAGAACACCTCGAAGAAAAACAGATATCGTGTCAAAATCTGTGAACAAACCGGAGCTTAAGCAATTTAGTGCAAAAAATGTGATATTTTCTGAATTTTTAAAATAGTTTTCGTTTGCTTCACTTTTGTTCGTTTTTTAATTTTTTTTTTGTTCTGGCTTTTCGTTCACTTCATAATTTGACCAAAAAAAAAGTACGTTTTTTTGAACACCAAAATACTAAATTTACTGTTATTCCTCTACTCATTTATCCTTGTACTGTACCGTTTTCCTCCCAATCCTTTTTTCTTCGTAAAATGCGTTCTTGTGAAAAAAAAAATATTTTTGTTTTTTATATTTTTCTAGTCGTTTAAAAGTGAATTTTCTTGGATTTTCGTGCAAAAATAGTTTTTGAAATATTCTTGTTGTTGAATTCAAACTACTGAACCGATTTCAAACAATGCTCCACACTTTTTCAGCTTTTTACCTTCGATTTATTTCTTACTTGACTCTATCTGACAATTTGAACTATATGGCTTAAAGTAGTACCTACCAAAAAATTTAAAAAATTAATATTTCAAAAACGGAGCCATGAAAAAATTTTTGAAATCATTTTTAAATCACCATTCCAAACTATACTAGAAAAGTTTTCGCTGAAATTCTTTTTTTTTATTTTTGTAAACTAGTGTTATCAACAAAAAAAAAAAAAACGCCCACCGAGCATATGAAATTATACAAAATAATAATAAATAAATGATAAAACAGAAATGCAAAACATGATAAATACGAGAGTGGTTTTAAAAGTAGCTTTAAAACTGTAATTTAAATTGATGTATTTCTCAGAGCAATTCCTAAATAGCTGTGGTGGATTACCGGCTTCAGTGTGACCCCAAGTTCCTTAAGGCTTGTTGTTACTTTGAAACTGAAAGCCCGGCACCATTGCCAAAGCAAAATGTTCTTTGTGGGAACTAGAGTCTTTGGTTCAAACATCTTTCACCGCTTCTTGTTAGGAAAAAACAAATCCTTAAGTCCAACTACTCCGGCCCTAGAGTGTAGACTACCGATGGACAAACTAAGCGCTTTGTTAATGTAGCTTTTGTATATACATCTGCTTATTACTTTTTTGTCGTATTCCACTCATATTTCAGCATCTTCAAATTCTTTCGTTAACAATAGTTCGCTTAATGTGTCATAAAAGACTGTTAGTCTGTAGTCAGGCGTGTGTTTAGCAAATCTATTGCTGGAGATCGTAATGGGGCAGTAATAACTTTCGTTGGGAAAAAGGGGCTCATGTGGCACACGCTAAACAATTATTAAAATGGCAGGGACTATTTTAAGAAACTGGTATTAAACAACGTGATTACTGCTTCTCTTACCCTCGTAAACAGTTTAAATTGCAAACACTTGTGTGCATTGCGATAAAAATTGCATGGGGCTCAATGGCTTATCGGCAAACCAAGCTACTGAATCACCCTCTAAAATATTTATGGCCATGAATGAAATAATCTTAAAATGTTGCAACCACAAAAGAGATAAGAACATTTAATGAAAGTATAACAAAATATAAAAAAAGACTGTGCTTTATTTTGAATTACAAAATATTATAGTCATCTCGACCGAATAATTCCTTGCATCGAATTCTTAATGTTATTTTGTGTAAATAGAAGATTGTGGAAGAAGAAATCATTTATCCCATAAAAGAAATATATTTTTGATCAGCAACAGCCGAGTCAGTCTGTCTGGCCGTCTGTATAAACGCACAGATCTCGGAGATGGTAAGAGATAGAGGTTTGACATATATGGGACATAGCTGTGAATTTCACTTGAGATTCAAAGTTCAATACTTAAATGTAAAGAATTGATTGTAGGTGTCGTATCTTCTAGAGATACGTAGTTGGTCATAAAGATCGGATGAGCGGTTCTGAAGCTATGAGCAAAAAATAATAAAAAATCACCTCCTCCCACGCAACCACAAACAAAATCGCATTCCATTTAACAAACAGAAAGAGAGAGAGAGAAAAAGAGAGATGGAAACACTTAGAGATGAGCACAGCGGCAGCGCTGCATTCAGCTTCTATTCCGGGTACAGAGTATATTATAGTCGGGCTTGGCCGACTTTCTCACTTGTTTTTCACTTGAGTAACAGGTGCACCAATAAGGAACACTACAATTAGATGATGACGGCTTTTTTGGTTTCTAGGTTCTTACAGACAGATTGCTAGAGGGCAGCAAGATGTCTCAAGTTATTTACTGGCCAGATGTAGTTAAACTGACAAATGATTTGAATTATTGTAGGTGTGACCGCATATTTTGAAGACAATAATCTCAAAAAAGCTCGATTCCAGGTGGTTTTTTTTTAGCAAAAAGTTGGTCATTTTTTCCTATGTCTTTTGTTGTTGTGTAGTAAACATTTGGAGTTAACGCCTTATTATTTTTGCTTTTACGATGGCTGGTAAATACCTTAATAATTCAAATGCAGCCCCAGCCACTTGGAAAAAACGTCACATCTCCCAAAGTTTTGTAGATAGATGGTTCGATGGTTCTAGAGATATTTAGTAAACAAGATTAACTATCGTTTTGCTGGAGAAATGCTCAAGAAAGAAAAGAATATATTCAAAATAATATTCAGAATACTCTTTATATTGGCCAGACTTGAGCCAATGGAGAGTCCGAAAGAAGAGATTTAGCAAGTTCTTTTTGCTTAAAAAAAAGTTAGATTTTTGATGTTAGTTCAATGGTGATCGCTTAAAGCCCACATTCAGCTCACGACCGCGAAGACACAAATATAAACGCAGAAAATATTTCTCAAGCAATAACAACCTTAAGAAGTAGTAAGAGAGAAGTGATTACTGCCGATTAATCGATATCAATTGTCCCCCCGCAACAAAATCTACACTGAAAACGACACATCCACATCTTTGTTGTTGCGTTCGAATTTGCTAGAAGCATAGGAGAGTAAGAGAAGAGAGAACACATAAGATGTTGTTCTTAGGTTTAGGCATGCATCAAGTAAGAGCAGTGCACTGAGAGAGCGCCATAACTTGTTCGTTGTATCATGGGCTTTTGATTGTGCTATATCGGCCGCAAAAAAAAATCAAAGAATGTGCGGTGTGTGCATCGCCTGTGGGCACTGTTGGCATAATTATTAACTTAAATTGAAAGCTAGCAAGTGAAGCTTAGAGAATTGGAAGCTCGAAAGCAAAAGCTTGCCTTTAAAAGATTGTACATAAGATTTAACCTCCATGTGGAATATATTTTAGTGGAATTAGAAAAACTTGGATCGAAAAAAACGTGGAGAGAATACGGCTAGTTCCTTTACGCCCTTGCAACCCAGCCCGTGTTTGACATATATTTTGGTCAAACGGAAAGCGATTATATTGAATTAAGGGTATAAAGGAGCGGTGGCCATTAAAATCTAACATTGGTACGGCAAAGTGAACCTATCAAGCGTTAAGATCGATGCATTAAAAGATCTTATGGAGAGCACAGAATACACTTTTACAAGATTGTAATGAACTGCGAAAATTATATTCTAAACATTGTGTTTTATTCCTCGAGAAAGGAAGCAGCTGGGAAGCTAATCTGTCTACAAATTATACTAATAAAGCGCTTTTAGGCCTTTCAAATGGTCTTTATTAGCTAAAATCTAACCCAAAAGAAAAAATGCTGAAAAACTGCACTTTAGCTAGAAATTGAACAAATCCTTGAACTATTTTCTCACAAATCCAACAAATATCTAACAATGAAATGAAAATGAACGGAAATATGCCAAAACCACTGCCCAGCCAAGTTCGAACCATTAAACACACAAATGGGCCCAAGCTCAGGCCCACATCCTGTCCCGAGCAAATGAAATTAACTCTCCTCCTCAATCAATGGTAGGGAAATGTCTGTGATTTCACTGCACTGCACATAATGCAATTAAAAAGCATTTTCTTTCTTTTTTTTTGTTGCCTCACACAAAGCGCCACACAAAAAGAAAAATCAATAAAAGCATGTGGCGAACAAAAAAAAGCTGCGCAGCAATAACAAAAACCACAACAACAGCTAGAGAAAACGTGTAGTCAGCAGAGAAAATCAATCTGGCACAAGGATATATGATATATGGGACACGTGTGTCCTACTCAAAGCGTAAATGCAAAAAAAAAACTTAGATGGTGGGCGTAATATGCAAAAGTTTGCTGGCAAAGTTCTTTTCTGGAGTGTGTCAAAAATCTATTCAAGATATGAAGAGCATGCTCTGGTTAGTGTTTATCTATCCAAGTCCAAAGTCAACAAACAATCATAAAAAAGCGCGAGCTGTAATTAAAGTTGCCTTTGTTGAAAAGCCGCCAAAGGCAGCGACCCATTTTCTGCTTGCCAGGGAAAAACACTGCGGTTCATTCTTTAGGCTTACTTGTACGTAAATAAATCAGTTTGAGATCATTAATTTAACCCGCTTAAAGGCTCTCCATGATGGGATAATAATTCAGGGCTATCTTCCTGGACGCAACCCAAAGCCTAAATTGTCCAACTAACCACTTGAATAGCAAATAGCACGTGTTGGAGCTTATTCTTATCAACTTCCCTTATCAATGCCTGGAACACACCCCCAACTATTCACAAATATGTCTGTTTGGGTAAATATCTATCCACACACTTTAATTAACTTTAAATGCAAAACTAAGTGCTTAAAAGATTTTTGTTCAACGAACAAAATGCTAATCATTTGCTCATTAAATGCGCATCAGTCGCTGCCGCCAACAGCAGAGCTGCTAGTGGTGTTAATGACAGGAACACCAGCCAACCCAGCCCAGTCAAGGCAGTCGGATAGGAGTCGAGGTCCTCAGCCCGGGAAAAATAGCGCACACAGACACACACACACAAACACTCACACGCCCAGCTGTTTGGACTGAAAGTTGAACGAAAATTTTTTGCGCATCCAGAAAGACGAAAAAATAAAACATCAAAACGAGTGAAATAAGCATGGGACGAAAGGCAATTGACGAGCAATTACAGTGAAAACGGCCTATGTGGAAGAAGATATGTAGAAAAGAAAAGTAGTCCAAAAAACGGTATAAAATCAGGCTTAAAGGGATAATTAATAAATAAATTTATCCCAATACATTATTTACTCTGACAAACGTACGGTATATAAATTGTGACATAAAAGTAATGATCTGAAAAGTTATAACATGATAATGAACAAACTGATAAATCATGAAATGATAAACCACTGATTACATAGTTAAAAAACCGACAAGCTAATAATATTATATTAATAAAGGGTAATTTTTTAGCTATTATCTTTTCTGCTGGATTAAAAGGCTCACGCACGTTTCGTTCATCGCGCGCTTCTTCCATTTTGTTTAATCGATCCACTGAAGCGGCTATTCTGGCTATTGTGACTAAATTTCGCACCAAATTTACATTGTTAAACATTAAACCACCAACACGCTTACGTAGAGTACGATCTGAATATAAATATTGGGCCTCTGTGACTCAACAACGTGGAAAATTTTGCGGAAGGATTTAGGTGTGAAGATGCTCAAAATACAGCTGGTGCAAGAATTGAAGCCGAACGACCTACCACCGCGTAGATTTTTTGGTGAATGTGCTCTTGGAAAGTTGGCCGAAGATCCACTTTTTACCGAAAAATTGTGTTCAGCGACGATGCTCATATTTGGCTCAAGAACCAGAATTGTCGATTTTGTAGTGAATATCAGCCAGAAGCATTGCAAGAGCTACCAATGCATCCAGAAAAAGTCACAGTTTGGTGCGGTTTATGGGCTGGTGGCATCATTGGACCGTACTTCTTCAAAGATGATGCGAATCGAAACGTAATTGTGAAAGGTGAGCGCTACCGTGAGATGATATCCACCTTTTTTTTGCCCAAAATGCAAGAGCTTGACTTGCATGGCATGTGGTTTCAACAAAACGGTGCCACATGCCACACAACACGCATGCTTCCGTTTATGATGGTCTTTTAATAAATTTTTAAGAACTGCCTTTTTCGGCTTTTTCAACATCTTTGACCATTGAATTCTGAAACACTTGACGTCCTAGAGAAATTTCAAAAATTGACGTGTATTTAGCTTAATAACCTTCATCAAACGTTGTGTTTTTATTCCCCATTCCGAAGTATTAATATTTGATGATGTGTAATTAATTTTAATAGGAATCTGCCTTTACAGATTTCCGACCATTATTTCCAATTTCCGAGTTATTATTAGGAGATCGATTTTGATAACCTTGATTAGCAAAAACAACCTAATTTGGTGTTTTCCAAACTTAATATATAAGTATATCAAAAATTCAACATTTTTAACTCAATTAGTCAATAATTATAGGGTACAATTATCAAAATAATTGTAAAAGTAATTAAATTTTGTAATATTCAATAAATAATCGATATTCAAAGCTATAATTACGATTATTAAAAATAGAGGGAAGCTAGCTTCAGCTAGACCGAAGTTTGCATACCCTTGGAGCATGATACGGCCCTACAAATAATTATGTGTGCATTATATTTTTTCAGTATAAAAATAGTACGAAATCGCTATCGTAGTTTTCGATAAGCAGTTTTAGTTGTAGTTAAAATCTATTAAATAAAAACATAAAATAGTAATAATTTCTGATTTAATGTAAAAACTTAAATTAAAAATAGTCTTTACGGTAAATATTTATATGAGCATTTTGCGTTTTGATTAATGTTTAAATAACTTTAACGGGTGAAAACTAAAATCTGGACTAATTTAATGTGGTCACTGTTTCCATAAGCTTTGACTTACGAAGTCTATATTTTGTATTTAAGTAGCTTATTGCATCATCTTTTTAGTACATAACTATTTATCTGTAACTGTACTTCGAAAAATTACTTCGATGAGACAACAGCACCGCGAACGCATTGTACACTCTTACAAAGATATTCCTTATGTCCCGAACGAGCGTAACCCCACTAACTTACTACACTGTAGTCCAATTGAGGATTTCTTCGGTGAACTCAATGGTTTGGTGTACAAAAATGGTTGGAGAGCTAAAAATATCAAGCAACTGACTACCCGGATCAAAAAATGCCCCATAGAATGACACAAATGGTGCACATTGGACATTGGATATTGGACGATATGACCAAGTTCATTGATTAGATTTAAGAAATAAGATAGTATTTAAGCAAAAGAACAGAGTACCTTTATTGTAGGTTAAGAAATAATTATTTTTTGGTTGAATAAACTTAGTCCCGATTCTTAGTTATTATTCATTATAACTAAATTTAGTCGCATAGAATCGCATAGATGGCATAGAATATACCAGCGATTTAAGGGTAGATATATTTATACTCGCCCACTCTTCTTTAAATTAATGAATAGTAGATTTAGTTCCCAAATCTGGTTCCATCTCATGTTCCGGATCTTTCTATCGACATATGTACTTGGGTGAAATAATAATAATAGTAATAACAATAATAATAATAATTTGTTACAAAATAAATATTTTTTGAACATCAACTTTACCCACTGCATTTCACACGCTTGTGCTTGTCACTGTGATGACAATGGCAAGGGTTAGGATAAGTGCAAACTCTGAAAAAAACCCCAATTTTTGGTTTATAATGGATCTATAATTATTGTGGAATATGCAGGAAATCCCCGAAAAAGAGAAGTTCTTAGGTCAAGCCCAGCTCTACAGAAGATAGTTCATTTTGTATACCCGAATCCCCTGGAATCTTGAGAAGACCTAGACAGACAAGTGTCGTAGACAAGGTGAATTGCCGTGCTTAATAAGGCTTAATAAGGTAATTTAATTTTAAAAGAATTTCTTTAGAAAAAAATAAAATTAAATTAAATTTTTAAATTAGTGCAAAAACCTTTTTGTTTAATAGCTGTACAAATTTGAAGACTTTTCGCAATAAACATTTGCTAGGATTAGGGTTGGGTCCCAAAGCATTAGCATTATTTTTGAATTAGCATTAAATTTAAATGATAATTCAAAAAATTTTTAATGGGCATTATAAATTTCAACTCCAATTGTAATATTTTGAATTGGCATTGAAATGAAATAATTCTAATTCAAATTTTTCAATTGGCATTAAACTGAAATAATTTTAATTCAAACTTTTCAATTGGCATTAAAATGAAATAATTTCAGGTTATTTATTTTATTCATTCCGAAATGATCTTTGGTGGCAGCTGAGCCAGCACAGTGGGTGAATTCACAAAGTAGTGGTTAAATGATTGTAGGCAGTCTGGCTCGGCACAGTGGGCACTTTCGAAACGATTTTGACAAAATTGACGCTTCAATCGCCATTTCGAGTGCATTGCTCAACACTCTTCCCCAGTATTTGGTACTTTACTTACCGCTTCCAACACTGCGAAGTATTTACCGCCCAAGATTAGAGGCTTCGTTTTCTCTTCAATCGGGACATCAGTTGAACTTGTGCTAGCTTCGCTGGCCTTAATGTTATCGTCGGAATTGACATCGATGTTGGTTTCGAAAGAAGTCATATTTATTTCACAACAAAATTCACTGCTCGTTTTGTCACTCAATGGTGTTAAACGCGTTTTGACATTCAATTCAATTCCAATTGAAAATTTTGAATAAAAATTTAATGCCAATTGAAAAATTTGAATTAGAATTATTTCATTTTAATGCCAATTGAAAAATTTGAATTAGAATTATTTCATTTCAATGCCAATTCAAAATATTTTAATTAGAACTGAAATTTATAATGCCAATTAAAAAATTTTGAATTTGCATTGCCAGATTTAATGCCAATTAAAATAAAGCATTATCAATTGGCATTACCAATTATTAATGCTAATTGACGAAAATAATGCCAGCGGCACAACCCTGGCTAGGATCCACTGTACCACTGCCTTGGAATGTAGCAATCAGCAGGGCAGCCTCAGTTTTTCTTTTCTCCTCCCAGTTTTCTCCGCCTCTCGACCTCTGGCAGACATCTTAACAGCCTGTGAAATATGCCTGGGCCTGAAACTGTGGCAAAGAGCCTTGGAGATACGCACAAAAGATACTGAAAGGGAGGAGGGATACATATCTAAGCATTTCTCTTTCTTTTTGTTGTTTTGTGTCGGTTAGCGGCGCCTGATGTCAAATCATCTGTTTTAAATCGATTTTCCTTGTTTTGCTCGAGTTGGGCACAGCTGCCTGGCCTGGCCTGGCTGGTCGCCTTTTTGTGGTGTATGTATATTTTTTTTGTGTATGCTTTATGGGCGTATGCGTTGGTCCCAGGGACTTTTTGAGAGAGATTGTTAAGAAAAATAAAGAACAATTTGAAATCGCTTAACTTATCTAAATATAAACAACATTTAAGACTGATCGCACAATTTAGCACTCGCCCACCTTAAGACTGAGATTCCATCAGCATTCTCCAACATCGCCGCCTTCTGCTCTGTTCACTAATTTAATTGACCCCAAAAATTGCTTCAAATTTGTTAAGCTTCAACAGCAGCAGCCCCAGCAAAAAAATAACTGTCCAGTAGTAGCAGAAATCTCAGATCTCTCAGATTCCGCCTACGGGCTATAAAACATTTTCGTGTCATTAAATAAATCACAAATTGCTTGTGTCTGACTTTTGACTTTGTGAGTGACCATAAAAGGCCAATTTTTTTCGCAATTTTAAATAAATAATCAATTTATGCAAATTTTTTGTTGGTGAAATGTTCGAGATATTGGCCAAAATAGTGGGCCAAAGTATTTTTGAGAAATTTTCACTCATCTTGACTTTCCACAAAATAAAATTTGATGGTAAAAATCAAGCAAAAGTTTTTTTACATTTGTGGAAAAATTCTCTCTCTATTTTACGTGTGGGGCCAACCTCAACCAGGCAGTGACCAGAGCAGCGTTACGTGCCTCGAGCACACACAAATCTGATAAAAATCTTTAAAATAATAACAAATTTTTAACCGCACATATAAAATTTTAACTATGCCCAAGCAGGCAATGTCTAAATTGTTGTCATGTTTATGTAACCACAAATAGCTATGCCAAAAGAAGACCAAGTCACGTTATGACTAAGTTCAGCTGGACAGCCAAGAACAACCAAAAACGCAGCATTCTGTTATCGTCGACCCATTCATACGGGTCTGGGCATCACTTTATGGTGCGTGTCATAAAAACTTAAGTGAAGGTCAATAGCGGAACCATAAACGAACACAAAAAAAAGTGCGATAATAATATTATTATTGTTGTACCATGAAAATAGAATCGCGCAAAAGCGGAATGACCAACAGAAGAATGAAAAAATAAAGTGCAGTGATCGGCGAAGAATTGAGTAGTGGCCATTTCACATATGACTAAACAAGACCTTGCGAGAGGATGTGGGTTAACTGGCAAATAAATATGTTCATGAAGACCTTTAATAAAGTATTTGTGTAGTATGTATATTATTAGACAATTATGCTCCTTTTAGTCAACGTAGATATGCGTTTGTTAATTTTAAATGTAACTTTAGGACTATTTTAAGTGTGACTACAGTTTACAGTTTAGCACAAAGCTGACAATTGTTTACAATAAAATAGAATATTGTAGAAGAAAACTATTGAGAAAAAAATGGGAAAAGTGTCAGAGTTTTTGTTTACAATGAACATGGCCAAATCTACTTTACAATCTGTAGGCTATGTCAAACAAACATATAGAACCATATCCAATAAATCGCGAAATTCTCAATGTTAACTGCTTTAGAACAGTGTTATACAATTCGCAGATTTATGGATTTTTTTCCATTTTCCATTATTTAGATACAATTTCTGTTACTCCTAAGATTAACTTATATTGTAGTGCTATTTCAATTCATTTGTCTGTCTTAATTTGTATATTGAGTTTTGCTATTTGTGTTTATCTTTTAGTTGGGGTTTTAACTTAAGCTTAGTACTCAGACAAACTAAATCGCTTTAGCTGGGTGTCAACTCCATATAAAACAAGTGAGAAAGTCGGTCAAGTCCGACTATAACATCCTCTGTACCTGGAGTAGGAGCTGAACGCAGTGCTGCCGCTGTGTCTCTCTCTCTCTCTCTATCTCTATCTCTATCTCACTCTCTTTCTCTCTCTCTCGCTCTCTCTCTCTCTCTAAGATTGTGCGGTGTTGGTTGTGAAAAGGTGGGAGGCGGGGTGGCGGGGGAGCTTGATTCACTTTTTTGCTTATAACTTGAGAACCGCTCATCCGATCTTTATCATTTCTTCAGCAAATCGATACATTTTGACAATTACTAACTATCTCTAAAAGGAACAAATCATTTATCTACAAAACTGTGGAAGATAAAATAAAATTGCGGGGGCGGGAGGGGGCGTGGCAAAAATTGAAAATAAACTTGATCTGCCTGCAGCTATAAGAAACATTTGTCCCATACATGTCAAAGCTCTATCTCTTACCATCTCTGAGATCTGTTTGTTCATACGGACGGACGGACGGACAGACGGACAGACGGACGGACAGACGGACGGACAGACGGACGGACGGACTTGGCTATATCGACTCGGCTTCCCATTACTTGCCCATTACTTCTACATTCCATATATCCTAAATATTAGCAAAAACAATTAAATTAACTGCAAGCACATCAGCGCAGTGTGACCGTTTTACATTTGGTGGTATTTTGATAAAGGGTGGTATTTTGGCGTTGAACAGTCACACTGCATTGTCCGCTGGGTATCCCATCGGAATAAGTTGTCAATTTAGCTAGCGGACGATTTAGTTTCTCTGAGTACTAAGCTTTAAGATTTATCATATGTTTCCTAGAGTGATTAAATAAGTTTTGGGTTTTCACTTAAGGTAAGTGTTTTTTCGCGTAATAAATCCCATGCTTTTTTTGTAGTATGTTTTAAGAGTCAATTCGGCTGAGCCTACCTTTTGCACCAAATAAACAGCTACCGAAATGCTACCAAAAAATATAAACAAGAATACAAAGTCATTTTGTATTCTATATTTCTTTGCGCTTTAAAAGCGTACAAATGTCGCGTTCTCGACTGTGGAAATCCCCATATGTCTCATCTATATTCATAGGAATATATGAAGATCGAAAGGCAAATAAATCGGCAACCAATATTTTGCTAACAGAGTACTTTTCTTTTTTTAATTTTTTTAAAATAATGTAATATAACTTATATTATACAAGTTAAATACAAAGTAGCCACCTAAGAGCTTTGTTTTCAATTGGCGAATAAATAAATAAAAAAATCGCAAAATTTGATTAATTTAAAACTGAGATTAGATTATTATGAAGGTTTGATAGACGGCAATTGTAATGAAATCTTCACTTCTTCGTTTTGTGTTTGAAATACTATCGGGAGCGTAGCAACGCGCGTTGCCGTATAATACTTCCGAAAATCTTAATAAGAGACTCTACCACAAGAAAATGTATAGAAGGGACATTAATACAAGGCTTGAGTAACTTCTCGGCTTTAATGTATTTGGTACACTTCTATTAATTTTCAGAGAATCCTATATAAATAAATAAAGTCGAAAAATCACCTTCTTGGAACTTGACGAGACACAAAATGACATGGATAACCAAGTAAATCTTTAAGAAATGGATTAAACAATGTTTCTGTCCTAAGGTGTAGGCTTATTTGCTTAAATAAAAATTGTAAAGTAAAAAATTGGTTCAATTCAATAAAAATACACAGAGAGAAAAACACACAAACTCATTTGAATATTCACCAAATTAAAATGATTTTTATTTGGTAAGAAAATAATATCTTTTTGAACTAAAATAATATTTCAAATTTGAATTGATATTAATTAGTCTTAGATTGATACTAATAATGTAATATTGAAATGTTAATAATTATAATTATATGTAGATTTGAAATTTTTTAACATATCAATATGATAATTATTCTCCGTGCAGCTGTAGTTATCTTAATTTTTATTGTGTAACTTACAATACTTCCCAAACCGGCATATTTATAGGTTATAGTAGTGGCTTTTAAGCGTACCGGTGTTTAGCTCAGCGGTTAGTGTGCTTGCCTGCTGTGCGGGATATCGTAGGTTCGAAAAAATATTTCTTTTCTTTCACCGTCACCAGCTAATGGCGTCAGCTGTGAAGTAACCAGCCATGAATAAGCTTCTCGAAACTTTGCCGTTCGGATTCGGCGTTAAACTATTGGTCCCTTTCTCTTGCGCGAGTAATTATAAGCACACACGCCAAGAGATTGAGAGAAGCTTGCCTTGGCCCTTTGGGAGGTAAGGGATTTTAGTCCTCGAGGCAATAATGCACAAGTGAATTTACTTTAACCTTCGACGATTAAAATCCATACTAGGCCTTTGTGAAAAACTGTTCTAATTAATTCAGTCGCAAACTTAAATCGGTCCTAGTAGAAAATCGTAGAAAAACCTGTTAGAAATATACTGCCGTGGTGGTTAAAAAGATGCAAATCAGATAGTCACAAGTGACGAATCATGGATGTATAAACGAAACAAATCAACAATCGACATTTCAAAGTAAACTTAATTCAACAAAAATTGTTTCCAGTAAATGGTCGCCAGTTGTTTGCCCGAAGTTTGTAGAGAAAACCCAAAGAACGGATCATATTTCACGCTGATAAAGCGAGCTTTAAACACTTCAGATTTGGCCCTTTTTCAACTCCAGATGCGAGTTTAAAAGCCTTGTTTTATTAGTTCCTCCATCCAAGTAGAACTGCACTAAAAAAATTACTTAATGATAAACTTTATTAGCGGCACGTTTCATCTTATTCTGATAAAGCAAATGTTCAAAAATATTTGATACTTTTAAGACTATATGATATAGTCATCCGATTTTGACAAAAACTTCCCAATCTGTGTAAAAGCGTATAATATTAATAATCGCTGAAGTAAAACGCGTTAACATTAAAAACAAAAATGTTTTTCTCACAAAGACCCACTGTTCGACCGATAGTTCCTATGGCAGCTATAAGATATAGTCATCCGATCCGGTCGGTTCCGACATATTGGCAGTGTGCAATAAAAAAGAAGACTCTGTGCAAAGTTTCAGCTTGATAGCTTCAAAACTGAGAGACTAATTTGCGTAGAAACAGACAGACAGACGGACGGACGGACAAAGCTCGTCGCCCTGATCAAGAATATGTATAGTTTATAGGGTCGAAAATGAATATTTATATGCGTTGCAAACTTCTGGGCAAAATTATAATACCCTTTGCAAGGGTATAATAAAATAGCTCTAAGGGCTGAAGACCCCCAAACATACATATAGAAAGTTTTCTATCTTCACTGTTGCAAAAATTTGACTTTTTGGTAAACCTGTGTAGTTGTGTGTTTAATATCGGAAAGCTGGCTACTCCCTTGCGTGACGATGAGATTTGGCTTGGCAAAACATATCAACTTTTCCGTAAGTTAAAGCTATAATATCTTTGTGAACGTTTCATAGCGCTAACCCGATGAGTCTGTTCTCAAACATATCGCCACGAAGGTAGGTTTTCAATTTTTTAGCAGAAAAAAAGTTCGTTTAGCTGTTGATGGCATAGAAATTTATATATTTTTATATGGATATGGTTATTTTTGGATAAGTCTGATTTCTTTCCAAGTTTAAAAATTTCTGAAAAGTTGTCTGCTTACATAAAAAATCTTTAAAAATATTGAGGAGTCTTTTATCTTTTCTTATTTAAAATTTTTTCAGTTTTTCGATATTATAGCGATTTAAAAAATTATAGTCCCTAAATTATAAAAAATTGTATTTCATATACATACATTTCATGTATCATTGTGAAAAAAGGGTGGATATTAAAAAATGATTTTAGTCGGCATTTTGTTAATTTAAATACATTTTGGAGGTTAATATTGTTGAAAAAATTTTAAAAAAAGTGACTTAAATATTTATTGTTTTTGGGCAATATCAATTGAAAGCGCAATAATACTACCAACTATTTTTTCTGAGACTTTCAATATCAGGTGGCAACTTTTCAGAATTTTTAAAAAAACCGATATTTGTGAAAATAACCACATTTTCCATATTAAAATCCAAAAATGTCTATCTTATGAGCAAAATCAAAACTTCGTGTTTAGTTGTTTTGCGACGTCTTTCAATGCAATACCAGAAGAAGACTTAAATTACACAAGTAACAAACAATTACACAGCACTTCCCAGTCTTTCCAAGATACTAGATCGCTTAACTGTGTAGCTTAGAACCCAGGTAGCGGGGTTGTAGAATTTGCTTTCTATATCTTAAGACTCAATGTCAAGTCGCCCTTTTGGTATTTTCAAACCATCAGCGATCAACTAAAGTTAAATTTAAAACCAGAAGCTTACAAATATAATTAAATATTATTTGCTTCAGTGTGTAGTCGAAGTCAATAGTCAGTTAAGTTTTTTATATAATTTCAAAACAGTTTCCATATGTCCAGTAGTAGAAGGGGAAACAGTTAAAGCCATAGATTTCTGATTTTGAGTTTGAAGCGAGGCAATTGCTCTTTAAGCGATGTCTGCTTCATTTGTATTGGTGTTTACGCGGCCGTAAGCTGTCATTGGGCAGCTCATTTAACGATAAAAAAGGGAAACACTTGGCAATTGAATAAAATAAAGAGAGCACTTACTCAGTGAGCAATTTATTTGTATGCACTCACTCATAAATAACCGAATTGGATCATTTAAAACTTAATGTCTTTGGCATAATTTCGGCCTGGACTTGTTATTACTTCTTTTATGGTCACTGTTTGCCCAATCCTTTAAGCGTTTTTTTGACTTTCGGTCATTCTCCTCCTTATTGTATTCCAAAATCTAATGGCAATAGCCAATTGAAGTTTTATATAGAGTTCGATTTTTAAAAGATAGAGAGAAATTGTACAAATTAACCTCAAACAGTAAAAATTGTTCATGCAAAATGTAATTTAAATAAAACCACAAAAATAAATTGTATTCAAATATTTTTTAAACAATTTCCAACAATCCGATATGAAGCTGAATTTGGTAACAAAAATGATAAATGCATTCCGTAAGTGAAAATTCCTTTAGCTGCACAAAATTGTTGAATTTTTCTTCGCAGGATACTGACCTTTTTTGGGTGGATTTTGTTGCAATTCGTTGAGCCGGCAATTTGTTTACTCTTGTTGTAATTTGTTTATGTTTTTATTGTTGTTGTAGAAAGTGCGGTTAGTGTTTCGTTCAGTTCTCCGTTGAACTTTTTGGGTTGGGTATTTATTTGCTATTATCCTTTTTGGGGCTCTCTCTCTCTCTCTCGCTCTCTTGTAATTCCTTTCTCTCTTTTGGTGGCGCGCGCGCTTTGAGCAAATTGATTTTCACTTTTGGGCGAATTGTCCCACGGACAAAAAAAAAATCAAAAATAAATCAAATACAAAAACAACACGCAGGAATTTTCACTTGTGCCACTTTATTATTACTTTTTGCGGGAACAGGTTTTCGGTTTTGTTTTTTTTTTTTTGGTCAAAAACAAGAAATTCCTACTGCCTTTTTCCCCGACTACCTTTTTCTTTTCTTCACACACACACACACAGCCTCACACGCACCAAACGTTGAAGCCGGCAGAGCGACTTTGGGCCCAAAACAACAAAAATTCTTTTGCTTTGATTTTGTTGTTGTTGTTGCTGCTGCTACTGCTGTTGCAGAGGCGAACCGGTTTTTGTTTTTGCACTACACTTGGCTATTTTGGTTGGTTTTTTCTTAGTTGGGACAGCAACCAAGGCAAACTGATTTAATTAATAAGATTTTATTAAATTTTTAAGCACTTTAATGCGCTCTTTAGTAGGCTTTGATGCACCGTTATTTCACTTTAACTGCTTGGCTACTGCCATCTCGCTCGTACATTTCTACACCCGCGCACGATGACCGTACAGAACAAATTTGAAAACTCAACTAACGAACAACAAAAACAAAGTGGGCAAAAAAACCACACAAATCCCAGTATTTGCGCTAACTCACTTAGGGGGAAATGTAACTGCCTGTATTTGAGTTAACAAGCCGTTTTTTTTTTGCGGGCGGGCAAATTTGAATTTGCTCAAGTATAATAATTATAATTTGGTTTGCATCTGCGTTTGGTAATTGTCTAGTAGGCCGGGTTTACATTGGGGCACACTGTGACCGTGTTGTCTGTGACGCACTGTGACCAAAGTACTCGGTCAAAGTGTTTCGCACACCTGTCCATGCCTGCTAAGTACTTTTGATGTGAACGCTTCTTGTCGTTGTCACAGAGCGCCACCTCGCTCCAAAGTGAACTTGAACTGTTTGTGAGCTGTGAGCCGATCCGCTAATAAAGTAAACAACAACGGCACAATTAAAAAAAGAATAAGTCAAAAACTATTATCGCGATCGCCGTGTGGCCTGCGTGGAAAGCCGATTCGATCCTTTATTGCATCCGTGGAGGGTCGGAATGCCTCTGGAATTTGACCACTGCCAATTATAAACATCGCGTGCCAAGGGTTTGACTGGAGCAGCATTGCTGATCAGCTTGCCGTCACCTAGAAAGACGTTGTCGACAAATGGAACAGTTTGCGAAACACATACAGTTGTGTACGTTCAATACATTAGCTACCCGGCATGAAATTGCATTTTTATTCACATTTTTGAGACAACAGACTTGTGGGTCTTGGATAAAAAGCTGCTCTCTTCTAATGCAATGGATTGCCTAATTGTTGCCTTTGACATTCTAAACTCGTATGAAAGGGATGCCAACTCTGGATCCTGATGCCAAATAGCGGAATACGTTGTCTGCTTTCTGATAAGTGGCGTTTCCCAGCATAGGAGCTTATCAAAAGTGGCTGCATCCATTCGCACATCATTTTTAAATTTGTGCGGAATACTTCGCCACTCTCTGTTGAACTTGGCAAACATGCCTTCTTCCTTCGAGTCAAATTATTTTTGTCGATCCAGCAACAGCGCTTTGGCTTGGTTCATCATCATTGTCATCTTCGTATCTTCGTTCTCACCCCACGCCACACGCTCGAGCCTACTTTCGCCTTTCGCGATTCTTTCTTGCGACATTTTTACATAAATATCCAATAAATGACCCTAACACTTTACCAAATTTTAATTCGCAAAAAAAAAACAAGATGGCCACAGTGTGCCTTAAAAACGAACTTCATCGATATGCTTGTCACAGGAAAAATAGTTCTAATGAGCTAGTTTTGAGCTAACTCATTGCAATCAGCTGTTCAATATATTCTTGGCACAAACGTCACCCTCCGGCACGAAAATGTGACGCCAAATGAGTACTGGTGTTCACATTGAAAAGTACTCATTCCTGTGACACACGATTTCTGTGACAAGCCATTTGCCGTTCATATTGCGCTGTGACACTGTGACATTGAAACGTGCCGCGCTGTGCCCCAATGTAAACCCGGCCGTATACGGACCTTACCTCAGAAAATTCTAAAAAAAATTCCCTTCGATAGACAGCGAGTTATGAAGAATTTTCATGCAAAGAAAATCGCGGGGTCATCTATGGTTTCTTTGTAACGGAATTTTGCAATTTTTATAAAAATTTTTTTTGACAGAAGAAGAAGAAAATCTCCTAGTGATAAACGTCAATTGTACACAAGTGATGCCCATAACACAAGTGCTGCCCAAGCGGGTCATTTTTACTAGAGATGGGGAAAATATACTAACGGAATAAGTACGCGATATTTTAGTAATGTTTAGTAATTCTCAATTCTTTATTGTTAGGGTGAAGTTGCTTATTTTTTGCCGTTAGCAAAGTTCAAAACCCAATAGCTTAAAAGATAAGATTGGTCAAAATCGGACGATTACATCTTGTAGCTGCCATAAGAACCTTCGTCCGGAAAATAGTTTTAGTTAGAAAAATTGAAGATTTCATTGCTGCAGTTGTTAAGCTCTGATATTTTAAAACATTTGCAAGGGTATAAAAACTTCGGCACAGACTAAGTTAGCACGGCCTTCTCGTTTTGCCTGATATGAACCGACTTTGTTTAAAATCATGAACTTCAATTTTTAAAATTCCTGCTTGATCCAAGAATATTCCGTCTAACCATCAAAACTGCTTAATATTAAGCGCGATTGGATTGGATGTTTCTCTAAGTGTATTAAAATTGCGGATAGACTCAGTTGCATGCTGCAAAATTAAAGTATAAGATGAAAAAATCACGTCAGAGTTTTTATTTCTATGGTCAAGTTACTGATGTTAAAAAGTTACTGTATTAACAGTAACAGTGTTAACTCTTACTAAGTTTATGCTATGCAAAATCATTTCACAAAATGAAAGAAACGTCATGAGTGATGAAAATTCACGATTTCTTCAAATTTGTTGATGTATAAAATGACATATAAGAAAACAAAAGATCTGGCAACACCAACGCAATTGGCACCATTTATCAACTTGTGCACAATTGACATTTTTCAACACTAGCAAATGCACTATTTTTTTTGCCGGTGTGTGAAAGCAGCGTGGTTGATAAATATCTTAAATTTTAAAAATATTGTGCAAAGTAATTAGACCTTGAAATTTAATCTAGAAATTTGAAATTAACAAACTAAACATAAACAATTTAACAATTTTTAACAGTCGCACACAGCCACGTTTAGACGCCTCGAGATGAAGATGAACCTTCCAGAAATAAAGTTGCCAACAAATCCACCTGGCAAAGCGGCTTTTCGGGATCAACGTCTACTTGAACTAGGCGATGCCAACGACTTGCTAGAGCGCGCAAAGAACCTATACAAACTTCATAGAGAATTCTTGCTTACGTGTCTCGAATTGCGCAAAATGTGCCTGGCCTCCGCTGAAGACTCTGCGATCCAAGAGCAGATGAGAAACGTCGTTTGCAGTTCTACAGGAATGATAATAGCCAGATGTGCTCTCAAATATAAGTACAATGCGGTGGCTGTTCACCTGAAACAACATGATTTGCAGCGTTCGAAGCAACCGCAGCCACCGGAAGAAACATTGGAGGTCAAACAGACGCGTGTCATCTGGGAAGAAGTATCCTTTTGGCTGAAATTATATGGTGACTTCTAAGGGCAGAATAAACGGGTTGTCACCTGTGCAGCTAACCTAACTTGCAAATAAAGAAAATCTCAGTTTTTATATACTCAATCCCGCTAATCAGAGTCTCTGGTATCGCCGAAATGTGGTGATTGTTGCGAAGCAGGAAAGAAAAGAATCAACCCTGTGCACGCACCTAAAACCTGTTAGAATTGTTTTGGTACGAACTGTTCTCGTTCTTAAGAGAAACCTACTCCATCTCGTCCTTTGGTGGATTGCTGGAAACTCAGTGGATTCGCACCCTTTTAGTATGTGCTAACTACTGTATTTTTGCTCATCAAGACTTATTGAATTCTTATCAGCTTAAACAAGTTGAATCTTAACATAATATCGTTATAAACTTTATTTTGGCACTCATATAGAACTTTCTGTCTAGTCTAAGGAGTTTAATGATCCCTACACGACCAAGCTGTTGTTTATATCCCTAGTCAGGCCCATTTTGGAGTTCGGTTAGTGTATTTGGAGCCCTCAATCACTTATACTGTGCAAAAGCATCGAATCCGTCTAAAAGCAGTTCCTTTTGCTTACTCTTCGCCTGTTGGGACCCACACCTTCTTATGTATCCACACTTAAGCTTTTAGACTCACCTTCACTTGAAGATAAACGTAATACAAGGTTTGTTCTAAAGGTAATAGGACTGATTTTCCTCCGCCGCGACTGTGCGCGCACCGACTAGGTTCTGTAGACGGCGTTCCTAGCTAACAGCTGGTCAGTTGTCTTCGAGCACCTGGAGAGTCAGGACAGGCATTTTCGCGCGACGTGTTTCTGTGAGTGGTGCAAGCCAAAATGTATCAAAATGAGCAAATCCAAAGTGAAAACGATGCTCATTGTATCGTACACCATGAATTTGTTCCTCCTGGACAAACCGTCAACGCCAAGTTTGACGTGGTAGTGCTCAAGAAACTCGTTTTCACTTAAAGATAATAAAAGACCATCTTTGAACTTATGGAGGGAGCTGGCGCATCCTATTTTTATACCCTTGGAGAGGGTATATTAAAATTGTCCGGATGTTTGTAACGCACAGAAGGAAGCATCTCCGACCACATAAAGTATATATATTCTTGATCAGCATGACGAGCTGAGTTGATATAGCCATGTCCGTCTGTCCGTCCGTCCGTCCGTCTGTCCGTCTGTTTCTATGCTATCTCCTCCGTCAGTTTTAAAGCTATCTTAACCAAACTTTGCACGAAGTCTTTTGGTACAAATACGCTGCATATTTGTCGGAACCGGCCGGATCGGACGACTATAGCATATAGCTGCCATAGGAACGATCGGTTGAAAAACTAGTTTTTGTGAGAAAAACTTTTTTGTTTTCAATGTTATCGCTCCCAACTCTCGTATTTATAAGTTTTTATCGATTTCACATAATTTCACAAAAACTTGTCGAAATCGGACCACTATATAGTATAGCTGCCATACAAACTGTCAGGCATATATCAAGCTCCAAGGGTATATAAACTTCGGTCGAGCCGAAGTTAGCTTGCTTCTATTTTCCTTCTTAAGAATCGCACTTTTTCACAGAAAATAAGGTCTTTACCAATATATCTATGGATGAAGACTGAATTGATCTTCGATAATCGCAATAGATCATAGATGGGAAGATCAACGGCGTTTTCAATATTTCAATACTGTACAGCTCAATACAGGTTTTGTTATTTTAAACTGTATCAAAAATTAGTTTCCGAAAGTCAAAAGCTTTTCTGTTTGTTGAGCAAAACTAAAAACAGTTTAAATTTTGATGCTGACATTGCGTCTAAACTTTAGATTAGATTTAGACTCTAAAGAGCCCAACAAATGCAAGGGTAGTACATATTAGCAGGTGAGCATCATGCTTGACTCGGAAGAGAATTGGTCTGCGGTAAGCACAATGCCCACAATAGTTTACCAAAAACTGCGTCGCGCCGATGATGAGCGCAATTCTATACATAGGAAAGAATCCTAGGTGAGCCTAAGGCCATTCCCCCCGGCGAAGTAATACCGAAAGGCAGTCCCGCCGGGAAACGGGTTAGGTGGCGGTAGTTTAGTGCGGTTAGAGTCCCACACTTCGAGCGCAGTCCAGCGATCGAGTTGGTTTTCGATGCTTCTATCGTCCAAAAAAAAAAAAAAAAAAAAAAAAAATAATAATATTAGCAGGTGATCTTTGAAATTTCAAAAACAACAAAAACTCACACTGAACAAAAAATTTGTGAAGATTTTCAGTTTTGCTCCACGAAAAACAGGTGTAGACTTGTTGTTGCAGGTTGTTAATGTAACGCGTATTAACACTAACTACATTTAACTACATACGTGTTAAAAGTAATACATATATGGACGGGTCACAAACGTTGATTTGTTGCTTAATGCATACCTTTAGATAAATATATAACCAAGCTTTTATGTAAAACAACGAGAACTTTATATTTCACAGCTAAATTAACAGAAACTTAATGAATGCTGGAATTTATTGAAAAGCACTTGCCAAAGCATATGTTGTGTTTGATAGTTCACAGCCGGATATATATCAGAATGCTTTGAGATAAACTCTTGTAAGCTAATCAATCGGTAAAAGATAAATAAAAAATTAACGCTTGAAAAAATGAATTTCGACACGCTAGAATCGCCGCTTCGCCCACTGTGCGCCGCGGATAGCGAAAAGAGTTCGGCTGCACGCTTAGGCAACTTTGCTGTTGCGTTCGAGTTTACGAACGCTGTTGCGTTCGGAGAGAGAGAAGAGAGGCTCATATGATGTTGTTGTTGCAGGTCTGAACGCGACAACAACAAAGCGCAGAGCCCGCATATGAATTTGATTTATACGCGTAATCTATTCCTTTGCGATACACAACAACTAATGAGTGTCTTGCGGAATGGGCATGGGAGCCCCTGGTTTAGAGATCATATAGGTTTTTTTTTTGTTTCACCATTAGGTTTTCAAGCACTTTTGATAAAAAAGGCAATATCGAAATTGGTCTACACCAGAGATGGGCATGCACACATACCGTCACACTTTTCTCACGCATACAAGCACAAGCAAATATAAGTAGCTTTCAATGCTTATAGCGTACGTGTGATTTTGTGCAGTCGGCCTCGGCAGAGCTCCAATGCACACGCTGCCTCGTGTATATAGGAACGTCGCGACGCGCCCATCTCTGGTCTACACTCATGGGAAGATCTTGGGATAGCAATAATCTTGGCAGCATTGATCAAAAAACGTGGATGTTGTAAGGGCAATATTGAAAGCTTACGTTATGTATGTGAGTATGTGAGGAAGAATACCCAGCGGCGCAGAGGTGAATGAGGCTGGTCCACAATATGTACCGTAGTAGGTGCCCACGTAATGAGAATTTCTCGCTACGTTTCGAATACTCAGTTGTGTGTAGAGATTTTTGTAAATTTAACTTCGGGTCGAGTTATTGCTCGTGTATATATAACAGTTGTGCCATTACAATCCGATACAACTGGTGTGTGGACGCGCGCACAGCTAGTCCACAAGTCCACATACAAGTTTCAAAATGGTGTATCGTTTTGTGAACTGAACGCATGCTTCCTCGCCAACATTTTCTCAAATGGTATATTGAGTTGTAATCTAAAGCCGAAGTGTTTTCTGTTATACGCCCACTTTTCCGATTACATAGTATTCTGCTTTGAATACAGTATGCCAACGAAAACGGCCAAGCTTACGTAAATGTATACAGAGTAGTAACCGATACTTGAAGGCTGCCAGCCTTCAAAGTGTTTAAGAGAACATGGAACTTGTAATGGGCATTTGCGCCGCTGGGATATTTGTACCATTTGATTTGATTTTCACTTTCGATTCTAGGACATCACTTTGATTAACACGAATAAAACTAAATCTATGATCACAGTTTTTATAATTCTGACTATTCAGGTAGATGTTGTGTTTTACATCAGGTACGTGAGATTTAGCAAGTAAACTATTTAGTTCGTTAGTGTTATCGACAATGTTGGCATTTGGTCTTAATTTTATGAGCTGGTAACGGAAATATATATTAAGTATATGGACCGATTTTAAAATTAGTTTATTAGTAATACCCACCATTCTCGCACCTGACCAGATAGGTTCGAGAATAGCAAAACTTGACCGAGTTTACGAAAAAAATATTAATTTTCGATATTGTGACTTTGCAACTCTACAGACCACTTTTTTTTAAATCTGTCCCAAACGCAGAGGCAGATGCGACAACCCATTTCCATCCATTCTGGGAAGCCTTTCCCGAAAAATTCCGAAATCATATTTGATTAAATAGGTCCGGTCGGACGACTCGACAGGGCTATATCAACTGATCATTAATATATATACTTTGTTAGGTCGGAGATTCTTTCTTGGACTGTTACATACTGTTTCACGAACGTATGTTCCCCGAAAATAAAGGCAAAATGATTTAACAATGTAAAAAGCTATGAACCCGACGCAAAATCTGAGGAACGACAAGCTTAGGAACTGGTCCGGTCCTTTGACTTAACGATATGTTTGAACATGTGGAATGAACTTTATGCAAAATTTAAAAGATTGTAAGCATTGTTTTAAAAGAGCAATTTTTAATCGAAAACAAGTTCGATCTGTGTCATTCAAACCAGCAAGCAGAAGCCATTTAAAATGTGTAACTAAATATAGAACAAGTGAGAAAGTCGGTCAAGCCCGACTATAACATACTCTGTACCTGGAGTAGAAGCTGAATGCAATGCTGGTGCTGCGCTCATCTCTAAGTCTCTCTCTCTCTTTCTCTCACTCTCTCTTTCTGTCTCTCTCTCTCTCTCTTAGATTGTGCGGTGTTAGTTGTAAAAGGGTGGGAGGGGGTGGGGGCAGGGTGATTTATTTTTTTGCTCATAACTTGAGAACCGCTGATCCGATCTTGATCATTTCTTCGGCAAATCGATACATTTAGCTAATTACTAACTATCTCTAAAAGGTACGAATCATCTATCTTCAAAACTGTAAGAGATAAACCGTTTTTGTTAAATTGCGGGGGCGGGAGAAATTGAAAATAAACTTTATCTGCCTGCAAGTATAAGAGGCATTTGTCCCATACATGTCAAACCTCTATCTCTTACCATCTCTGAGATCTGTTTGTTCATACGAACGGACAGACTGACGGACGGACAGACGGACATGGCTATATCGACTCGGCTGTTGATGCTGATCAAGAATATATATACTTTATATGGTCGGAAATTATTCCTTCTCCATGTTACATACTTTTGCATAAATTTAATATACGCTATGTACCTTTGGTACAGAGTATAAACAGTCCATTTTTCAAATTGTTTGATCAAGGTTCATTCACTTTTCATTGGCCATTTATTTGGCTTATGCAAATAATTTTTTTCCTAATTTCCAATATATTTTAAGGAATTGAAAATGTTTGCTTAATAACGCGATGACCCTACTCCCAAAAGGTCAGCTGGCCAGTGCAAGCTGTTTATGGATAATTTAAACCAGGGATGCCCAGAACGAGCTTACCCGCGCGCGAGAACAATACACATACGCCAAATATATTTCAAACAATAACAATTAAATGAGATAGAGAGAGAGAACCGATTCTTGTTTGTGTGTATGTGTGGTCGTCGCTACGCAAATCATACTCGATAGCGCGACAAGCGTTCAGCCGTACGCATAAGCATTTTGTTGTTGTGTTCGAGTTTGCGAGAGACATGGGAGAGAGAAAAGAGAGACACACATGATGTTGTTGTTGCAGGTCAGAGCGCGACAACAACAAAACAGCAGAGCAGGCATAAAAATTGTTTTTGTTTTTTGCTGGCTTACGGGATGCGCAAATCGTATGCGCGCAGGCTTTTCCTTTGCGTAGAACAACAACACATGCGTGTCATGCGCAATAAGCTTGGGCGCCCCTGATTTAAACCATTCAGTGAAGTTCCTTTTGACTTTATGCACATTTCACGCACCATCAGAACAATAACAATCCAGAAACGGACTCTTGCAATTATGGCGCTGCTTTTGATTTTGATTAGAGGAGCCAACGTTCTCTCTGCTGCTGTTGCTATTTCTGATTCTGGTTCAATTGGTAGGATTTTGGACAGTCAATTAGCCATTTGCAATCACACAAATTATTTTCATTAGTGGGTTAGAGTTCCACCTTTCTCGCATTTAATTTTGCATCTTTGGCTGTGGCACAGTTTGAATTTGAAACTTACAGCTCGCTCTGCTGGCCGGTTTGTTTATTTGACTTGGTTTTTATTTTCGATGTTTGTTTGTTAGTTTCCAACGAAATTTGTTGTTGTTGAGGGCTATCGGCTATAATGAAATCAGCCACGTGAAACAAACATTGAGTACAGTGGACCGCAGTAAGACAAAGTTTCTGTTGTGGAACTTTGAAATGAAAAATTCAACAAACTCGAAGTATGTCCAGCAATTTCCACCTATACTACCTATACTAATGTAACGACTGGACTGGTGGGTCCAAGCTCGACAGCTTAAAAATATTACCGTTCATGTCAGAAGTAATATTATTGCGGATGAGTTTAAGAAATACTTCCAAAAAACTATTAAACCCAGAAGTTCGGGGGTGTAAATGCTGCGTTATAAAAGAAATCTTATGCACAACAACATACTAGATATTGATTCCGCAACATTTGAGGTGCTTATAACCCTGAACAAGGCAAAGGAAACTAAAGCCCCTGGCTTACAAGAGGGTAAGCCATTATAGCTTTTTCGTGGATTTTAAAGCAGCCTTTGATAAAGTGTCAAGAAATGGAAGTCTCTTCGAAATTTAACAAACTCCTGCAAAGACTATACGGTCAAATAGAAGCGGCGGTTTGGACGGGATATCTGTTGTCAAACTTCTTTGGGACTGGGGTCGAAGTAAGACAAGGATGAAAACTATCCCCCCTGTTGTTTTCGATGTATTTGAAAGATCTCCTAGATAGTCTAAAAGAGCATATATTGAGAAGAAACGATGAGGCAAAAGCCGGTATCAACTGCGTATGGAGTTCCTTTTTGGCAAAACCCAATGTAAGCATCAGAGCGAAACTATTTAAATAAATAATATATAAATATTAATACAAATAATATTTTACAATAAATATAACGAGGATTGGGAGGGGCTGGTATCCTACATAAAACGAGAGGCCAAAGCCGAAGTTTTTATACCCTTGCAAATGTTTTAATACATCAGAGTTTACGAACATCAGCATTAAAAACGAGAGCGTAAGTTAAAGTCGGCTCTAACCGACTTCGATATACCCGTTACTTATGAAAAAACATGTTTAACAGTGTTCCTGCGTTCCTTAGGGTGGCCATCCGAAAAGTATGCAACTTGTTTTTATACCCGTTACTCGTAGAGTAAAAAGGGTATACTAAAGTCGTGCAAATGTATGTAACAGGCAGAAGGAATCATTTCCGACCATATAAAGTATATATATTCTTGATCAGCATCAACAGCCGAGTAGATATAGACATGTCCATCTGTCCGTCCGTCCGTCTGTCTGTATGAACACCTAGATCTCAGAGATGGTAAGAGATAGAGGTTTGACATGTATGGGACAAATGCTTCTTTTTTCTGCACGCAGATCAAGTTTGTTTGGCTTGGTTCACTTTTTTGCTCATAACTTGAGAACCGTTCATCCGATCTTCATCATTTCTTTGGCAAATCGATTCTTTTTTCTAGTTACTATCTCTAGAAGGTACGAATCGTCTATCTTCAAAACTGTAGGAGATATAACATTTTTTCCAAATTGCGGGGGCGGGAGGGGGCGTGGCCAAAATTTGAAACAAACTTGATCTGCGTGCAGATAAAAGAAGCATTTGTCCCATACATGTCAAACCTCTATCTCTTACCATCTCTGAGATCTAGGTGTTCATACAGACAGACGGACAGACGGACGGACGGACGGACGGACGGACAGACGGACATGGCTATATCGACTCGGCTGTTGATGCTGATCAAGAATATATATACTTTATATGGTCGGAAATGATTCCTTCTGCCTGTTACATACATTTGCACGACTTTAGTATACCCTTTTTACTCTACGAGTAACGGGTATAAAAACAAATTTTATACCCTATATTGAAATTGTCCGGATGTTTGTAATGCAGAGAAGAAAGCATCTCCGACCACATAAAGTATATATATTCTAGATCAGCTTGACGAGCTGATGTGATATAGCCATGAGCGTCTGTCCGTCCGTCCGTCTGTTTCTATGCTATCTCCTCCGTCAGTTTTAAAGCTATCTTAACCAAACTTTGCACAAAGTCTTTTGGTATAAATACGCTGCACATTTGTCGGAACCGGCCGGATCGGATGACTATAGCATATCATAGAAAAAGTTTATAAGACAGCAAAAATCACAGGCCAACAAAATGACCATCTTTGTGAGGTGCAGCCCTGTTGTTTTAAAAATATGATAAGTTTATGTTTATTGACTCCAAAACTGGTTTCGGTTTCGTTCCATCAGCTCTTGTTTCCAAGATATATCGGAAAAACGAAAATCTTGCATTTTTGGCACTCTAGGATTTATGGAGGCCACACTAGACATAAATGTCTGAGTTTATGAGCTATTTACGATAAAGGACATATCATTGCAATATAAAAAAATCATAGGGACCATATAAGTCCAGCGGAAAGTGTCTAATTTGGCCTTTAAAGAGAGACTTTTTCGCTGTATAGCATTTTTATCAAAATAAATCATCCCGTTTAAGGAAGCGCGTTAATTGGATTAATATTTTCGCCATCTGAGCATATAGCCAAACATATGATCAAATTTTGTGATTTTTATGGCATTTAAATAAGTTTATTTGGCAAAGATATGGCGTGTTTAAGACGAAAATACATATTTAAATTTATGGGAGGAAAACTAGATTGTTAGTCTAAATCTGTATAGGAACTGTAAAGGGGCTACTTGGTTCGGCATAAATTGTTATATGTTTACATGTAGATGATAAATTATTTTTGGAAACAAGTAGCCTTTTCACAGTTCCTATAAAAATTTGAGTTACAAATCTAGTTTTCTTCCCATAAATTTAAATATGTAATTTCGTGTTTCAGAGGCTATAACTTTGCCAAATAAATAGATTTAATCGCCATAAAAATCACAAAATTAGATCATATGTTTGTATATAGGCTCAGATGGCGAAAATATTAATTCAATAACTGCGCTAGCTTTAACGGGCTATAAAAATGCTATAAATCGAAAAATGTCTGTCTTTAGAGGCCAATTTAGACACTTTCCGCTGTACTTATATAGCGGCTATGATTTTTAAAATTTGCATTGATATGTACTTAATCGCAATTAGTTCATAAATTCAGATTATTATGCCTAGTGTGGCCTCCATAAATCCTAGAGTGCCAAAAAGTCGACTTTTTGGTTTTTCCGCGATATCTTGGAAACAAGAGCTGATTAAACAAAACCAATGATACAGTTTTGTTCAGTGAAGTCTATATTAACATAATCTGTTAAAAATAGACCTGCACCAAAATCACTGTTGGGCTGTGTTATTTAAAATTTGATAGCAACCGAAAAATATTTGACCCGGTGGTCAGAGATTTGACGTTTTGTTAAGTTTTTTGAGAGAAGAGATAGAGAGAGAGATCATTGTAATTTCGATATTAGAGCATGATCAGTTGTGGATCTAGGCACACAGAGGGAAAAAACCTATTCAGAAAAAAGTTGCTTTCAACTTAAAATAATAACAAGATGGTCTCAAAATTCTTAAAACAAATGTTCCAAATGTTCTTGGAATGAGTAAAGTTGTTCTCAATCGGATTATATTTGCTTTAAGGGGACACATCTAAGTAACTCAAAAAAAGGGGACTTTCAGACTTTTTGGCCAAATGGAAGGGCCAATCGAAAATTTGTGAATGAGGTATTATAGTGTTATACATTTACTCGAAATGGTTGTCGATTTTTTTGTATCACAAACAAAATGGCGGTCGTGTATCATTTATCCGTAGACCCTATTTTTCCGTGGCCGGACACACAACTCAAGCAAATCTTAACCGATCGATCTGAAATTTTGTCAGTAAATTGGAAATACCTATGGCTATCGATCCTCGTAGGATTTTTTTCGATCGGCAACAGAATTCGGATCATATTGGAAAGTTTCAACATCTCTAAGATATTTTATAGATCTAAAAATTTTCAAGTCATCAGGATACAGTAAATTGTGGGTGTCATGGGTCAATCTTTGAATAGCAACAAATTAATTTTAAACAAATTTTGTAATATGAAATTATTAGAAATATATTTTTAAACCCACTAAAATGGCAGTTTCTTTCTGTGGTAGGCTGACTTGAACTATGGTTATTAAATCACTCTTACGTCACTGCAAAGTCATTGCCAAGTCACTGCTAAGTCACTGTTGAATCACTATTAACCCTCTGTTACTTCTTCTTCTTAGATCTTTAGGATAAACGGTCTTGGCTGTGGGTCGATAATCAGTTAGTCGGACCAAGAGATTTATATATATAGACAAAACACATCCAGAAAGTTTTAATTATTTTCAAATGGATTTATTACCATGTTCGATGTGAATTATCATGACGGGTGTACGACCCACTGTGCGGGCGGCATTAACAAACGTTGAAGCACCTCTTTGTAGCAACAACAGCCAGATGCAACTGACAATGGGATTTTTTCGAGGGGGGAGAATGATTTTATCACCGTGTTAAGCAGCAGCTCTTAACGGCTTTTGCTCCCCTGGCTCTTCACCGCATTGCGTGCACGCAGTTTTAAAGGCACTGTCGTAGTGTGTTTCTCTGATGTTACATGTAATTTTGGACCTCTGGCTTATTTTACACAATTTATGTGCTGCATCCACTGGGCATCTGCATCTGGTCGGTGCATGTTATGTGTGTATTGCGACGCCCCCTTAGCACACCTTGGTCAAACTTTCATAACATCCCACAATTTGGGTGGCACAAAAGCCACAACAACAAAATACATGCAAATAAATAACAATCAGTAGCTGGAATGAGAGAGAGGGGGGCGAAGGGTAAGCACAGCTGCAGGCGGCCCACAGATCCAAAAACCTGACATGACAGCAGCAGGCCTAGGATCGAGATGGCTAACACCACCCGCGTAAGTAAATAAACGTGAAGGAGTTTTAATACGATTTCGTTATGCTCTGAAATAAAATGGAAATATCAAAAGGAAATCAAAACACTTTGGCCAGCCTTTTGACCAAGAGAAGAGGCTTTTAATTTCGGCGTTTAGCAAAGCTGAACAAAAATTGCAAAATAGTTGGCCAGTGAAAGTTCAGACTGAAGACTACTCTTCGCTCTCTCTCTTCTTCTTCTCTGCCCTGTCCACGGCTCACTAACCTGGTGATTTATATTAACTAAAAAACCGGCCTGCCAACCCCAACCGACGCTGCCAAAGAGATGCAGAAATTGGCCAAAATGAGTGACGGCTCGGAGGTGGAGGTGGGGCGTTGCATGCGTTGGCCACATAATGAAAATGTTGGAAAATTTACATAAATGTGGTTGCAGTTGCATTTGCATTTTAAGTTTTTGCTTTTTGCTGATCAAGAAAATGCACTGGAAATTGCATAAAATTGAGCGAAAGTGATCGCAAAACAAAAATCTGTACAGGAAATGCTACTGAAGCGTTTAGCAATTAGCAATGCTTGTCAAACTGTGAGGCCTAACGAATGCGAAGACTAATTTTAAAATAATGTTATGTGTGTGCTCATAATACCACAAGTTTCAAAACCAAATCGAAATAAATGCGAGAAAAAGTTAAGAATATAAATTTTTAACTTTGGAAATTATCTTCAGAAAACTTTAGGTTTTTAAAAATAAGCCCCAAAAATAAACAATTGCTTAATAAAGCTCAAAATTAATTAAGGAAAAGTAAAGCAAATAATTTAAAATTTTTTTAATCTCAAGGATACATTTTCGATCCCATTTTGTAAAAAAAATTTAATATATTTTTGTGAAATTTTTCATTTAATGTAAATACTTAACTTTTCCTAAAATCTGTTGCTTCGTTGCAATTTTTTCCAAATAATTTTTCCATTCCAACTAGCCGCGGGCCCACTTCACAGCAATGCTTCTCGAACTGTAATCAGTTAATGATAAATTTATGCAAAACGCTGAAACCAAAAGCGGAATTAAATCATAAATTTATGCTACAGCTTGAAGCTGTAAACTGTCACGTCGCGTCGTCAGGCGAATCCAACCATATTCCCACTGCTCTCCCATTTCCTCCTTCAGCACTTACACGAATTACGCGACCTGAGCAACTTGTAATTCATATTCTGACATAGCTGGTATGGGGTGGTGTGTACGTCAACAAATCCTTAGGGATATCCTCGACTGGTTGAAGTTTTTATTTTTAGCTCCTCAAGGTTGTACTCTGCTTTGTTTGTTGGTTGCTGCTTAAACTTTTTGGCCAACCAGATGACCAGATGCCAAGTGAGAGCCAAGAGAAACTGCAAGGTACAACATCAAACAACACGAATGTTTACAGTTTGACATTCCTGGTATGTACAGTTTGACATACGAGGAATATTAATGTATGTACAGTTTGACATACCAGGAATGTCTAACTGATTGAGGTTTAGTATAAGAACTTCACATATTCTTTTTCAAAAACTTATTTTAATCGGCATGAATTATGTGAGGTGAGTGCATGCAAATAAAGTATTCTACAACTAGTGATGCTTAACGGTTTGAGGGTCACAGCTTCCCAAACTGTTTTGCTACTTTTTGTTTAAATTTAAGGGACTGCTTCTTTACTCAAAGTTAAGGCCCATGATGCTGGAAAGACAGTGTAGAAAATAATTAAACATAGAATATATGTAGTTCAAAGCTTGTCAAACTGTTACTTTAAAAATGTTTTTATTGTGAGCAAAGGAAAAATTTGAGCAGTTTTAAATTTACAGCTTTCATTTAAAGCTTGTCCAACTGTTTTGTTAATTTGAATAAAATTTTAACAGTTTGGCATTAGAAGCTGGTACAACTGTTTTGGCAATACTTGTACAATTTACTTACTTTGGCCGCGCGCACACATGCAGCTAAAAGATGATCTGACTGCTTAGCCGAAAGCTTTGCCGACAACAGAATCTGATTCAGCACACCTACATATATGTTTGAAGGTGTGCACTAGAGATGGGCGCGGGAAGAAAAGTCGGTCCGACCCGATCCTGACCAATGATTGTCAATTCTATCCGGTCCCGCCCGATTCCGCACTTTTTTCGGGTCCCGTGTGTCCGGCCCATCTCTAGTGTCAACAAATTTTGCTGACCTAAGTTTTTAGCTTATTCATTATGTTCTTGCTTGCAAACATGGTGACGCCTAGACTCTAGTGCAGGGGAAATTAAAAAAAAGAAAATAGAAAGAATATGGGTTCATACAAAAAAAAGTTTTTTTCTGGCATGATGTTTTCGAGTTGGATGATAACACTAGTTTACAAAATAATAAAAATTTCGCGATCATTGGTAGCAATTCCTTGTGTAAGTCCTTCTGCTGAGTCCAAAAATCCAATCCGAAAATTGTTTTATGGGGCCGTTTTCGAGAAATCGCGGAAAAGGTAGTTTTTCGATTTGTAAAAAAAGTACCTTTAGAAAAATGCGTATATCTTTGGTACCGGTTCTTGCATTAGGAACAGGTAATGCTACCTTCCATTTTTTACAAAAATGCCAATAACTTTTTTATTCTTGATCGTATTTTTAATAGGTAAATCTTCAGTGACCAGCAATAAAATCAATTTTTTACAATTTTTTTCGTGGTTAAAAACGCTCTTAAAATCTAGCTTTTTTTCAAAAAGTGATCAATTTAATGCAAAGTTGACGATAAAAGCCTTTATAACGCCGAAGTCCAGCACCGGACTAAGAAGTGGTGTATCAACGAATGATAGGGCGTTCAATTACCTTCCAAGTAAGCATTACCTGTTCATAATGAAAGAACCGGTACCAAAGATATGCGCAGTTTTCTAAAGGTACTTTTTTTACAAATCGAAAAACTAGCTTTTCCGCGATTTCTCGAAAACGGTCCCATAAAAAATATTTGGACTGCAGATTTGGACTCAGCAAATGGACTTACATACGAAATGACTGCCAGATGGTCGGGATCGGAAATGCTGTAAACTAGTGTAATTGGTCGAAAGGGAGTTTATTATGAGAGAAGCTTAACTAATTAATCATTTTTATTTTTGTTTCTTATTTTGCCCAAACATCTTTTTTGAGCTATTGAATAAAATTTTAGGACCCAGAATAGAATACTTTGGCATTTAAGCTTACAGAAAAAGGCATTAAACAGATATCCAATGACTTTGCCTTGGTGTTCCCTCCAATTATTTAGTTGTAAACAATTCAAGCAGCGACCTGTACTGGCGCAGGGTATAATACGGTCGTGTGTGATCGACTGTTTTTATATATCTTGTGTTTTTTTTTTTAATAATTCTATTAGCTAAATAATAAAATGAAATTGAAAAAAAACTAAAACTAAAATACTAAAATAATAGTAATAATATAATAATAATAGTACTTAAAATATGCTCTAAAAAAATAAACTACTATTTAACTATTTTTGAAATTACACTTCTTGATGTCTTCTCAACTTTAGGTAAAGAATCATTCACAGTAACCGCATGATGAATCCCAATCTTCCCTTTAACCCTGTTTATACACACAAAAAATATCATGATAAACTCTCTTTAAAGTATGCTAACTTTATTTCTTAAGCGTTTATATATTTGAACTGGACAATAGACTGTCCGATATCGCAGTGTCATAAATATTCCAAACTCTACATTCACTTAGGTTGTTGGAGCAGTCTTATATAAAGTCTAATATAAATAGTTTTAATAAAAGAACATAATTCAATTTTCAATATTAATATTCATAGCATACTTAACTGGGCATTTATGGTGTTATTTATTTTATGTATAATCGGTGTATTTGATGGTTTTAAAATTTTTGAACCTGCTTTTCAAATATTCTGTACACGTTATGAAAAAACTCTGAGCACTCCCGGAAATCAATCTTGTTGGAATCACTTTGGAAAAGTTGAGCTTGTCTCATAATGAGGTCCCTTTGTGCCAATCATACCATTTGGAAATATCATGACAAAAAATATTTTTTTTTGCTTAGAATGCCCTGTATATGGAAAACTTGACACTTTTGACTATATTCTAAGTAAAACTGAAGGTCGCATCCAAAAGCATAACACTTTCTAATCGATATCTGACATTTTGGCGACTTTCTTCAATATTTACATACTATTAATAATAGACAGGACCAAATTTTAGTGTAAATGTAAAATTGGACTGGATTCTGTATAAATAAATGTTAAATTATCAAATATTAGGTCACTCTTAAGTCACTGTTAAGTCACTTTAAGTAACTGTTAAGTCACTGTTAAGTTACTGTTTAGTCACTGTTAGGTTACTGTTAATTCACTGTTAAGTCTCTCTCAAGTCACTGTTAAGGCACTGTAAAACAAAGAACATTATAGTTTTTAGCACAGAATTCACAACTTGACCTTAATGTAGTCACTCTTTGCACCCCCACTTCCCGCATACCCACCATATCCCCACCCGATCAACCCCAGATCCCCACCAGATCCCCTCCAGATCCCAACTAGAGCCCACCAGATCCCCTCCACCAGCTGCCCACCAAACCCCTACCAGATCCCCACTTGATCTCCCCAGTTCTCCCCAGATCCCCACCAGCTCCACACCAGATCCCCACCAGATCTCCACCAGAGCCCCACCAGAGCCCCACCAGATCCCCACCAGATCCCCACCAGATCACCACCAGATCTCCACCAGAGCCCCACCAGATCCCAAACAGATCACCACCAGATCCCCAACAGATCACCACCAGTCCCCCAACAGATCCTCACCTGATCCCCACCAGATCCACACCAGATCTCCACTAGTCCCCCACCAGATCCCCACCAGATCTCCACCAGATCCCCACTAGATCCTCACCAGATCCCTAAATAACCATCACCTCCATGCCTTCCACCTCACACTATCCCACTCCACACACGACCCACCTAGTACTAAGCGGTAATGGTAAAAGCAGCTGATTTTGCAAATACAAAATACAAAATCAAAGACATCACCCAAAAGAATCTGTCGCAAAGACAAAATTTTTCAAGATTTAAAATTTTAAGCTGTCATTTAAAATTAAAGCAATACAGCATAAGCATAAGCCAATCAACTTGTTCTTTATGTATGACTAGCACATAACCCGTCGCGCTTCGCTGCGCCTTTAACAGTATAGAACCAATGTCAGACCGTTGTCGGATTTTCCATCATTGGAAAATCACACTTAAAATTATTGCGAATTTTATCCTTACAAACAGAGTCTCAAGTCAATCGGATAAAAAGTTGTCATTTTCCATGTAGAATTTTCCTGGAATTTCGCGCCTGGGGCGGAATTTCCGTCATTGGAAAATCATCTGCGCATTTTCACTCGCGGGGATCAGATTTTCCGACATTGAAAAATCACATTTTTCTATTTCATCAATTGAAACCGAGCTTCAAGCCAATCGGATGATAAATAGTTTTCTTCTCGCAGAATTTGCCGAAAATTTTACGGCAGTCGGGTAAAATTTTCCGACTTTGGAAAGACGCTTTTTAAATTAATTCGTATTACATCTTTACAAACCGAGTTTTAAGCCAACCTGGGGGCGGTTTTTTGGACATTGAAAAATCACAATTTAAATCATTTCGTATTCTTTCCTTACAAACCGAGTTTCAAGAAAATCGGATGGAAAATACTTTTTTATGCAGAATTTTCCGACCTTTGGGTAAAATTTTCCAACATAAGAAAATCACATTTCAAACTATTTCGTATTCCATCCTTACAAACCGAGGTTGAAGCCAATCGGAAGAAAAATAGTTTTTTGAGTGCAGAATTTTCCGGCCATTTTCCTCGTGGGCTCTGTCTTAGTACGCACCTTCCCCACTAACAGAACTCCTCTCCAAATTACAGCCATATATCTATTACCGTTTAGGCTGTGCAGTGAATCAGTCAGTCAGCCCGTCAGTACACTTTTTTTATAGATATAGAGCGAGGCCAAAAAGTGAAAGAGTATTGGTGTTTAAAAACCTGCTCTTTTGGTCTCAGCTTCGGCAAGCGTTCGGGTCGTGTACGTGTAGATAACGAAATGTTTCGCCCCCCTGGGAGGAACCAAGGACTAAGTATCGCTAGTATAGGGATATTAAAATTCCATTCAAACAATTTAGCATTTATTTCAGCATCTTTATCTTTATAATAGATAACACATTATAAGAAAACAAAAGAACTGCGGACTGAGCGCTTCATAATTATAAGTGGTCTGCCACCGAATTGGAAATGGCCTCCTTGGCGAGAGGGGAGAGAGTCAGCCACCCATGTCAGCGCGAAGATTTTTTTTTGTTTTCAAATTGTATTTTAATTGTATTCTTAAACAAATATAATTTTTTGTTATTTTTCGATATCAAGAAAACACACTTCTAGTAAATATTTTCAGCACTTAAAGGTTTTTTTCGTTTTGGAGAGCAATGGGAGCTGCGTTGAGGAAATGCTTTCTTAGTACAATGTCCGATCACTATAGGAAGTTATTGTGAAATTTTGAAATTTCTAACTATTACGGTTTAGCCTCAACGGTGATGATCAGGTGAAATGTCTTATCACTATATGTATATAGATGACCGATGTATGATTTTTGATGTTTGCTGTATGCTGGTGAATAAGGCCATTAACTTTTTTGAGATTGAGTCCCACACTTGCTCCGTCAAAAATGGTAGTTTCTTTATATGGCATATTTACTTCCAAATAATCGATTTTGTGAAAAGTTTTCAATAGAGTATATAGGAAAACCGATGTGGTATTAATAACAGGCCTCATTATAAATTTAAGCCGCTCAGACACATTTGGATTCTGTACAAATAAATGTTAAATTATCAAAAATTAGGTCACTATAAAGTCACTGTTAAGTTACTGTTAAGTCACTGTTAAGTCACTGTTAACTCACTGTCAAGCCACTGTTAAGTCACTGTTACGTCACTGTTAAGTCTCTGTAATATCTCTGTCAAGTCACTGTCAAGCCACTGTTAAGGCACTGTCAAACAAAGAACATTATAGTTTTTAGCACAGAATTCACAACTTGACCTTAATGCACCCACTCTTTGCACAGCCCGACCATCCGCAGATCCCCACTACATCCCCTGCGGATCCCAACTAGAGCCCACCAGATCCCCTCCACCAGTTTCCCACCAAACCCCTACCACATACCCAGTTGATCTCCTCATATCCCCATCAGATCACCACAGATCCCCACCAGATCCCCACCAGATCCCTACCAGATCTCTACCAGATCCCAAACAGATCCCCACCAGATCTTCACCAGATCCCCACTCGATCCCCACCAGAGCTCGCCAGGTACCTATCAGATAACCGCCAGATCCCCAACAGATCAGCACCCAATCCCCGCCAAATCTTCACCTGACCCCCACCAGGTCTCTGCCAAATACCCATCACCTCCCCCCACTTCCACCTCGCACTATCCCACTCCACACACAACCCACCTGCTACTATGCGGTAATGGTAAAAGCAGCTGATTTTGCAAATACAAAATACAAAACACAAAATCAAAGACATACCCCAAAAGAATCTGTCGCAAAGACAAAATTTTTCAAGATTTACCCCCCAGTCTGACGTCCGTAAAAGAGCTTCGCTCTAAAAAAAACTCTTAAATTTGATGATTTAACAAAAAGCCGAATTGTTTGTGTGCTATATAACATGAAAATTAACCTGTACAATGAAATAGACACATATTCTCATCTCACAACTTTTTAAAACTATGTAGTTTATATATTAATCAATTTCCGCCTATTTTTAAAATTCACACCAACAGATTATTGGTGAGGAATATTTTCACTACTTCCTATTTGTAAAAAAGCAAGTAAAAATAAGAGGAAAATGTTCTTACCATTTATGCTTAGGCGATTGTATAACTGTTTTGGTTTAATTTTTATAACATTTATTCAATTTCGTATCGTAACAACTTAATAAAAATTTAAGGCTGGTAAAAATGGTGAAAAATCGCCCACAGCCTTGCAAAATCAGTATTAGTTTTCGCAATAAAGTAATTTCTTCATTAAGTGCTTTCAGCTTTATAGTAGTTGGTCCCAAACGGCAGCTATATTTTCACTATACTCTTGCAGTTTTACATTCATCGCTGAAAACTGATTTTTAAATTAATTGTTTGCACTTAAAGTGGTCTTAAATGTAAGTTATATTTTCACTATTACTTCACTCACTTTTCCGCTGCACATCGCATGCTTGTCAAACTGTTTTTTTTTTTGTTTAACTTGATATCACTTGAGTTGGTCTTAAACGTCAGGAATGTTCCACTACGTCACATCACATGAATTATTAAAAATACTTAAAGCAAAATGTTTGAGAAATCCTGACTAAAGGATTTTCATTTCATTTGCTCATGGGAAAAATCACGTGTCTGCAAGGTAGTGGCCAATTCCCAAATCGTTTGGTTTAGCGTTAAATTACACATTTATGTCACTTTTGCTTGCTTACGCAACTTTTGCCCAAAAATTCACTAAATCGAAATTGATTTGCGATGTCTTTTTGCTGCCGCTGCGCTGTTGGTTGGCTGGATTTTCGTTTGCTTTACCACCTGCAGTTTCTGGGGGCAATTTGTTGGAGCCAATTAGGTTGAAGCTAGCATGAAAACTGCATCCATATCCACATCCAATAATGCTGCAGCCTCTTATGTTGGGCATTTGGGAACAAAACTTTAACAAACTGCAGCAGTGCTTGTTAAACTGCGTAAGCTTCTTTTTTAAATCCCTTTCACTTGGCTCAATTCTGTCACTTTCTCAGCTGGCTCTGCTCTCATATTCCATGTTTTTTTAGCCAATGATACCGCAAATCCTTCACGTAAATCCTTTGCACAAATACTAATAAGCGAGTAACCATAAAAGCAGGACGGAGCCACTTTTGATTTCAAGGAAGAGAAATGTAAATGCTGATAGTTTGCTTCTCCTTCTATCTGCTCGCTTAATAACATGCAAATGATGTGAAAATGCATAGAAAAATGTGCAATGCTAAAGAAAAAGCAAAACGCCACTTACAGTTTTTCTACAAACGTTGCAATTTCGTATACATATATATCTCCCTCTCTGTCGAACACTCTCAATATTTTTTCTAAGGGCAAATATACGTATTCTTGAAGGCGCTTGGCTGCCTTCTGTCTGATTATGCAGCAAATGATTGAGGAGGGGTGGTGGCATTAAAATGAGCTGCTTTTTGGAAAAATATTTTAAAAATTCGAACAGAAATTGCTGGAGATTTAAAAACTAAAAATTACTTTAACAAAACATTTTACAAAACATTACAAAATGCAAAATTTTATAAAAGTGTAAAGCAAAAACTAATTTTAAATTAATTCGAAACAATAGTTTTAGTTAACATTCACGACGTTTATATACGGGTGATTCCATGAAAAATCGCCCACTGGGATTTTTTTTGGATCGAAATAATTTTTTTCGTATTCCTTGTAGTAAAATAGTATATACGTATTTTCAGCATTTTGGCGAAATACACTTAATTCGCGGGTAAAGTCGATTTGAAAATTGACATATTTGAAAAATTTAATTATTTTCAATTGCTTGCTATCCAAAGCCATTGGTAATAAAAATTTTTAAAAAATCTGAAAATTAACATTTGAATCCAAGCTTTCAAATAACTCACACTAAATAATTTTTAAATTTTTCTTTGGTCTTCAAATCGCGAAAATAAGTAAACAAAAATTAATTGCCGCGAAAGGGATTTTTTTTTGTCTTCATTTTTTTCTCAAAATTTGGTCTTGTATGCAGTAATTTACTGTATTAAGCTGTAAATGGGCAATCCAATAGTTCCGGAGTTATGGCCATTTATCAGATTTAGTATGTTTAATTTTAAGAGGGTAATATTTTTGTGGTCGAATATAGTGAAGTATATCATCATAAAAATTATTTTAACAGATCGGCGGAGTGGCATTTCCATGCAACAGCCCAAAGAGCCTTGCGATGGAGCTGGATATACACTAAAAAGAAGGGCTAGAAGGGCAAGCATTCAAATGATTACCGATAAACAGATTACCCCTGCCCTGGAACTCTATGAATGGGTCAACTAATTTTTACCAAACATCACAGTAAGATACAGAAACACAAATTACTAAAGTAGGGCCACAGAATTATTAAAATTACGATTTAGGAAATGCCAAACTATACAAGGGACACTCTATTTAACCACAAAATAATTATCTTCTTAAAACCAAAACATTTTCACATTCTGAAACATCTGATATTGTTAGTTCCTAAAAAAAGTGAATTTTAATAACTGAAAAATGGCCATAACTCCGGAACTATTGGATTGCCCATTTACAGCTTAATACAGTAAATTACTGCATACAAGACCAAGTTTTGAGAAAAAAATGAAGACAAAAACAAAATCCCTTTCGCGGCAATTAATTTTTGTTTACTTATTTTCGCGATTTGAAGACCAAAGAAAAATTTAAAAATTATTTAGTGTGAGTTATTTGAAAGCTTGGATTCAAATGTTTATTTTCAGATTTTTTAAAAATTTTTATTACCAATGGCTTTGGATAGCAAGCAATTGAAAATAATTAAATTTTTCAAATATGTCAATTTTCAAATCGACTTTACCCGCGAATTAAGTGTATTTCGCCAAAATGCTGAAAATACGTATATACTATTTTACTACAAGGAATACGAATAAAATTATTTCGATCCAAAAAAAATCCCAGTGGGCGATTTTTCATGGAATCACCCATACACAAAATATATTGTGATTAATGCCCTTTAAAGTATGCTATGCTTCTAAAAAGGCTTAATTGAGAATAACACTTATTCTTTTTTGGCTAAGCACTAAATTATGTTCTATACCTTCAATTGGTCCGACAATTTGGGTGAATAATCCGTGTGTATTCTGTATGACAATGTCTACGTTCAAATTTATAATTATAAAAGGATATACAGTTTGCATACTTTTAAGGGCATTACTCACAATAAATTTTGTATGTATAAACATTAGACTGAACGTCCCTTATATAAAAGAAAATTTTTTTCGAAATGTTCTGTTCCTTAATGCGCAAAAAGTTCGTAATATTTTCTAGTTAACGTAATGAAAAACTGTTGTAAAATATGAACTTACATATACGAGCAAAAGTCACATGGATACACATGAACACGCATTGGTTGTTTTATATGTGTGAGTGAAGTGGATGAGGAGATCGCAAAAAGGTAACGGGACCTTTTTGCGCTTCTTCGTCTACTTTTGTCTTTTGCTTGTACTCGCGAACACGGACTTCACTTCTCTCTTGACAACGAGTGCGTGCGGTTGATTAAAACTAAATCAAGCTGTCTACTTATTTTATTGTGTTGCTGGTTTGGGTAATACTTTATTGTATTATATTTGCTTATAATAACCAAAGGTTATGGGCCCAGACACAATTGCAGCAGATAAATAGTAGACTTCTTTGATTGCGAAAATATAAAAAGTGAATAAATGTGAAAAACTATTGTAAATGTGTGTGTGTGCATGTGGACACGTACATACATGTGTATCACGTTTTCTGGACAATATTGAAATAAAGAAAAGTGAAATGTGTTAATTTATTTGTGTATGATCGCACAATATTATATTTTTTAATTTCACAATAAGTGACGCCGCGACGAATTCGCCGCATAAACTTTTTCTGTATTTCCAGAAAGACGCTACAACAAATTCGCTGCGAAATTTCTGGAAGCACGCTTCAAATTAGCCTCAAGATTTTTTCAGAGTCGCCACGACAAATTCGACGCTTCCAAGAAAAGTTGCTGGGTAGTGTTGCAGTGCTGTGTTTCTGGGCAGTGTTGTTGTGTTGTGTTGCTAGAAAGTGTTGCTAAGCTGTGTTGAGGTTAAGAACAAAACAATGGATAAGGGAAAGAGAAATATAAAACCGTTTGACGGTGAAAAATACTCTATCTGGAAGTTTAGAGTGAGAGCGCTCCTAGAAGAGCATGATTTATTAAAAGTAGTAGATGAAAAACAGTTGGAAATTACCGAAGAAAATAAAAAGGCAGAACGGAATGCAAAAAGTTTGATAATCGAATATCTAAGTGATTCATTTCTAGTTTTTGCTAACAGTGAGAATACAGCTAAACAGATTTTTGAAAATTTAGATGGAATTTACGAAAGGAAAAGCTTAGCATCGCAACTATCACTGCGAAAGAAACTTTTGGGTTTGAAGTTAAAAGGTGATACTTCGCTTCTAAATCACTTCAATTTCTTTGATGATCTCATTACGGAACTTATCGCGTCAGGAGCAAAGCTAGACGAGATGGATAAAGCAGGGCTTAATACCGGAACCAGAACCGGAACCGTTAACCGAAATAAACCGTTTCAAATCGCGTACCGAAACCGGAACCTGAACCGATAGAAAAATTTTTTTAAGAACCGAATACCGTTTACCGTTATTATTGAAACCGATAAAACCGGAACGAAACCGAAACTTTGGTACCGGTACGGTTCCGGTTTTTTTTATACGCTATACCTAATTATGTTAGGAGTGTGCAAAATTATGTAACTGAGAGGAATCGTTTCCGACATTATAAAGTTCTTGATCTTATGTATGTAGACAAAAGAAACAAAAGATTGAACAGTCCAACATATTGGAAAGTTTGGAAATGCCAATGACGGGTATTATTATTTGTTGTTGGGGAGTGGTGCACCGCGACCAATTTTGGTCTATTGTGCCCCCCTACTGAATTTACAATTCCCCTAGCAGCCCTAATTCCTGTACAAAAGCCAGGATTTTTGTGGGTTCTAAGTTACTGATATTGCTTGGGTGTAGAATGTGTTTCCCAAATCTGCTCAATGACGGGTATACAGAAGGTGTAGATCAAACAATTAAACACAAAAAAACGAGAAGGCCAAGCTAACTTCGTCTTTGCCGAAGTTTTTATACCCTTGCAAATGTTTTAATACATCAGAGTTTACGAACGTTAAAACAAACAATTTTTCTAAATAAAATCCACTTTTCGACCGATAGTTCCTATGGCAGCTATAAGATATAGACATCCGATGTTGACCAAAACTTCCACAACTATGTAAAAGCGAATAAAACTATTTTTTTGCTGAAGGGGAGGCGTTTACATTAAAAACAAAAAGTTTTTCTCACAAAGACCTACATTTTTACTGATTATTCCTAAGACAGCTATAAGATATAGTCATCCGATTTTGACCAAAACTTCCAAATCTGTGTAAAAGCGTATAAAACTAATAATTGTCCAAGCGGGAGGCGTTTACATTAAAAACAAAAAAGTTTTCTTACAAAAACCCACTTTTCGACCGATAGTTCCTATGGCAGCTATAAGATATAGTCATCCGATTTTGACCAAAACTTCCAAATTTGTGTAAAAGCGTATAAAACTAATAATTGTCCAAGCGGGAGGCGTTAACATTAAAAACAAAAAAGCTTTCTTACAAAAACCCACTTCTCGACCGATAGTTCCTATGGCAGCTATAAGATATAGTCATCCGATCCGGTCGGTTCCGACATATTATCAGTGTGCAGTAAAAAGAAGATTCTGTGCAAAGTTTCAGCTCGATAGCTTTAAAACTGAGAGACTAGTTTGCGTAGAAACAGACAGACAGACGGACAGACAGACAGACGGACAGACAGACAGACAGACAGACGGACGGACAAAGCTCAATCGACTCAGCTCGTCGCCCTGATCAAGAATATATATAGTTTATGGGGTCGGAAATGCATATTTCAACGCGTTGCAAACTTCTGGGCAAAATTATAATACCCTTTGCAAGGGTATAACAATGAAACAACTAAAATAAATGCGAAATTTGCGGAATTTTACAAAATTAGATGAGTTCAGAAAAGTATAAATTTGCAAAAATTCTTATATTCTTATATAAAATTCTTAAAACGGACCAAAAAATCGCAAAAATTTGCAAAATTTTATAACGATTTTGTTTCTTATAAAGACGGGTAAATCGACGGATGGGGAATTTTGCTAGATGAAGATTTGATAGATGGTAATTGTAAGGTATGCTTCACTCCATCGCTTTGTGAGCGGCGTAGCAACGCATGTCGGGTACATATTTATTAAAATTTTTTTTTTGTCAGTATTAAAAATAAGTAGTACTTATATCGGTGAGTACCGGTACGTACCGGTATACCGAAATAAAAATCCGGGTACCGGAACCGAAACCGAAAACCGAAATTAATTGAAAACCGATAAAGAACCTTTAACCGTAACATTCATTTCGGAACGTACCGGTACTGGAACCGGAACCGAAATTCGTTTCGGGATTAAGCCCTGGGATAAAGTTTCCCATTTACTTTTAACTCTTCCACCCAGCTATGATGGAGTTATAACTGCAATAGAGACTCTATCCGAAAGTAACTTAACATTAGCTTTTGTGAAAACACGTCTTCTTGATCAGGAGATCAAGCTTAAAAATTTGGGCAGGGATACGAGTGCTAAAGTTCTGCAAGCAATAGGCAAAAAGGAGTTGAAAGAGAACCAATTTAAGAATAAGAAAATGCAGAAGTTTGGTAAGAAACCGTTCAAGCCCCATTTTAAGCCAAAACCGAAGTGCTTTCATTGTGGAAAGTTAGGTCATCTGAAGAAAGATTGTTTCTTCTTAAAAAGGCAGGGAAACCAGAACTTTAATGAAAATAGTGGTCAGGAAAGGCAGGCGCAGATGGCAGCAACAACAGCTACAGCAGCAACCCGACCAGAGCGTAGTTTCGCTTTCATGATGAGGAAAGCAACAACAAGTCCCAGCACAAGTGATGTTGAGTTTATCCTAGACTCAGGGGCATCGGATCACCTCATAAACGACACCGCATTGTTCTCCGAGTATGAGCGTTTGCAATCAAATGTGGCTATTGAGATTGCAAAACGCGGAGAATGCATATACGCTACAGCCAAAGGAGTGGTCAACCTAAACTGCTCTGGAAACCAAATCACCCTACAAAACGTGCTGTACTGTAAAGACATTCCGCACAACTTACTTTCAGTAAAGAAGATGCAGGATGCAGGGATGACCATCGAGTTTAACCCTGGAGGCATTAAAGTATCTAAAAATGGTAAATTGGCATTTGATGGAATATGTGAGTACAATGTACCGATTATAAAATTTAAATTGAACAGAAGAATATTTACATCAAAGATTTCAAATTGTGCTGAGTATCGATTGTGGCATGAGAGGTTGGGACACATAAGTGTAGGAAAATTTTTAGAAATAAAACGAAATGGCCTTTTGAAGATATTAAGCTTTTAAACAATGTTGAGTTAACCCATGAATTATGCGAGGCTTGTATAAATGGCAAGCAATCTAGATTAAAATTTGAAAAATTCAAAAATAAAGAAAATGTAACACGACCGCTATTTATTGTCCATTCCGACGTCTGTGGTCCAATTACACCCCCTACCGTTGATAATAAAAACTATTATGTAGTTTTTATTGATCAGTATACACATTACTGTGTGACATACTTAATAACATATAAGTCGGATGTATTTTTTCGTTTTCAAAGATTTTGTTGCAAAGAGTGAGGCTCACTTTAACTTGAAAATGGTAAATCTGTATATCGATAATGGAAGGGAATATCTTTCTAATGAAATGCGTGAGTTATGTGTCGAAAAAGGCATCAGCTACCATTTAACGGTTCCTTATACTCCACAATTAAATGGTGTATCAGAGCGGATGATTCGAACAATCACCGAAAAGGCTCGCTCTATGATTAATTGTGCTAAAATCAATAAAAATTTTTGGGGTGAAGCTGTTTTAACAGCAACATACTTAATTAACAGATCCCCAAGTAGAGCATTGCAAAATATAAATGAAACACCATTTGAGATGTGGCATAACAAAAAGCCTGTATTAAAATATCTGAAGATTTTTGGTTCAATAGTATATGCACTAAACAAAGTTCGAAAGCGAAAGTTTGACGAAAAGTCGATTAAAACTATACTTGTCGGATATGAACCAAATGGGTATAAATTGTGGAATGAGGAATCGAGGAAATTTATGATAGCTAGAGATGTTGTGGTGGATGAGATAAACATGTTAAAATCTAGAGTTTTACATAGAGAAGACTCTGTGGTTCAAGGTAATACAGTTGAACCAAATAATGACTCTTTAAATAGAGAGAAAGAAGAGTTGGATTTTCCTGTGGTGGAAAATAATGAATCTGTTGATTCTGAATTAAATGAACAACTCAATGAAAATTCCACAGATCGCGAGAATGCCGATCCAGTTGCTGAAACTGGTGACAAATCAAATGAAAATAAAAATAAAAATGAAGAAGAAATCAGACGCAGTGAAAGAATTAAGGGTAAACCAAAATTATCATATCGATTTTTGGAAAAATGTCTTATGAATACTCAAATATGCTTAAATGATATTACTAATACATTTGATGAAATTAAGTTTCGTGAAGACAGATCTTTCTGGGAGAAAGCCATACAAGATGAACTCAACTCCCATTTTCAAAATAATACTTGGTCCTTAGTGCAAAAGCCAAATAACAAAAACATAGTTGATTGCAAGTGGGCATTTAGTATAAAACAAGATGAGTTTGGTAACTTAGTAAAGTATAAAGCAAGGCTTGTAGCGCGGGGTTTCACTCAAGAGTATATGACTGATTATGACGAGACATTTGCACCAGTTGCTCGAATTTCAAGTTTCAGATTTCTATTGGCACTTTCAAATCAGTATAATTTAATGGTTCATCACATGGATGTGAAAACCGCATTTTTAAATGGAACTCTAAAAGATGAAATATACATGACTGTTCCAAAAGGCTTGACCCAATGTAATGGGAATAAAGTATGTAAACTTAATAAAGCTATATATGGCCTTAAGCAAGCTGCTAGATGCTGGTTCGAAGTGTTTGAAAGCGTATTGAAAGATGTTGGATTTGAAAATCTAGGAGTTGACCGTTGTATTTATATTTTAAATAAGGGAGATATTTCAAGAAATATATATATTTTGTTATATGTGGTTGTTGTAGTAATTGCTACAAGCAATTCTGATACAATGTCCAATTTTAAATCTTACCTTCAAGACAAATTTGAAATGACTGATTTACGTGAAATTCGGCATTTTATTGGTATAAAAATTGATAGAAATGATGGACAGATATGTCTCAGTCAGTCAGCATATATTCAAAATGTATTGAGAAAATTTAATATGGAAGATTGTAATGCAGTTAGTACTCCTCTCCAAAGCAAGTTAGACTATGAGGCTCTGCAATCGGAAGAATCATGTGATGCACCGTGTAGAAATTTGATTGGTTGTTTGATGTACATTATGTTGTGCACACGGCCAGACCTAAGTACTTCAATAAGTATTTTAAGTCGATACACAAACAACAATAATAAGGAACTATGGCAATGCCTTAAAAGAGTTCTTAGATATTTAAAAGGAACTGTCGATCTGAAGCTCAGATTCAAGAAAAATATTAATTTTAATAACATTCTAATAGGATATGTAGACTCGGATTGGGCTGGAAATGAAACTGACAGAAGAAGTACTACTGGATATCTTTTTTAAAATGTTTGAAGGCTGCTTAATTTCATGGAGTACCATGAAGCAAAAATCGGTTGCTGCTTCATCTACCGAAGCAGAATATATGGCCTTGTTTGAAGGTGTTAGAGAAGCCCTTTGGCTCAAGTCATTAATAAAAGAGACTAATCTAGAATTAAATGGTCCTATAGACATTTTTGAAGACAACCAAGGTTGTATAAGCATTGCCAATAATCCTACTTGCCATAAGAGAACAAAGCACATAGACATCAAATATCATTTTACAAGGGAAAAATTGAAAAGAAACTAATTTGTATAAAGTATATTCCCACAGATCTCCAACTAGCCGACATATTGACGAAACCTTTACCATCTGCCAGATTTATTGCTCTGAGAAGCCAACTGGGACTTTCCGAATAAATTGACTTCAGAAAATTTGAAACGTCGCAGAAGAAAATTCTTAACCTTGAGGAACCAAACGAAATGGAGCCCATAAAGTTCTTTTTATTTAAAAACAAACTTTTTCATAATTTATAGACCAATACCCTTAAAGAAAATCTTCAAATCAAAATTAATGTTTAAGAAATTTATGAAATGAAATGCTTTAATATTTTTTTATGTTACTTGAAAATGTTATGTTAATTTTTGCTCGAAAATTTTGTGTTAATTTTGCTTGAAAACTTGATAATTTATCTTTATACATACATATATGTAGATCTAGTTGGGTTTTACTGGGTTTCCCCAACTCTTTGCAGCGAATGCTGGATCTAATTGTAATCCCCAGAATTGAAGAATGAAATTAAAATAAGCACAAACTCGTCTGACAAAATTTTTGTTTTTTGATCAATGTAACTTTTGAGGTGGCGTGTTGTAAAATATGAACTTACATATACGAGCAAAAGTCACATGGATACACATGAACACGCATTGGTTGTTTTATATGTGTGAGTGAAGTGGATGAGGAGATCGCAAAAAGGTAACGGGACCTTTTTGCGCTTCTTCGTCTACTTTTGTCTTTTGCTTGTACTCGCGAACACGGACTTCACTTCTCTCTTGACAACGAGTGCGTGCGGTTGATTAAAACTAAATCAAGCTGTCTACTTATTTTATTGTGTTGCTGGTTTGGGTAATACTTTATTGTATTATATTTGCTTATAAAAACCTGGAAATTTTTAGGTTTAGTGCTGGCGCCGTGGGCTTAAAGTTGCTACATTAAATTTTGATTTCTCCTTTTTCATTTTACGTTTTCATTAAAGCAACCTGGGATGCCAAGCGTTTTGGTTCAACTTAAAAACGGTTGATGTGCCAGAAACAATCAATGCTGTGACTGAATTAAGACTGCAGGATCGACATACCGTAAGATGAAGTGGTCCTTGGGCGTAAGCATTTTTCACCCAAACATTCCATGTTCCGCTAGCTTTGTTCGCGTGGAATTCATTATAATTTGATCATTTTCCAAGAATGAAATAAAGTGTTGAGCAAATTTCAGAGCTGTGCTTTAAAGGTTTTTTTCTAATCATGATATGCATATGAGCCGAACACCAAACCAAAACTAAAATGGCTTCCTCACTGAAGCAAATTTTTAAAAGATCATTTTTGAAAATGCAGATTCCTGTCCTCATTGTGTTGCTTCATCATATGAATCTTAACAATTTACAAAATGGCTGGCAACAAAGATAACAAATGAAACATAGAAATTCAGTTTTTATTTATTTCGCTAAAAGTTTAAAGCGAAAATGCAATTAAAAGTAGTTATTCAAATTTATTCATAAGAATATTTTTTTTTTTGCTATTTGGATAAGCGTCCTTTTTTCCTCTTCTTTAAAATACATTTGATATGGATGGCGACTACTTCCACTAGATCTACTAGATAGGGACTCCTAGTCATCGGTCCTCTGTCTTTTAAAAGCAGCATCAGGACTTAATTCAATCGAACTTTTCAAAGCAGCATCAAAAAGTTCTTCTAGATGGTCGATAAAATTCCTTTCTCTGTTGCGGTACAACTCTTTATCGCGACCAGCATTCTTTCTGAGGAACACATATTAATCATAAAGTTTCCTCAAGCTCTTCCTAGTTTCATTGTAAGCCCAAGTGATTTCAATACACCATCAATTTGAAGGACAGTGCGGCTTAGACTGTCCCTTAATGTGTATTTGAATCCTCTTATATTATGCAGAAGAATCGCTTTTCTAGATGGTAGCTTGCTGAATCCAGCACTACCCGCAACGCGCCAATCAAATAAATGCTCGAATCCTCTATATCCAGCATTTTGCTTTGAATAAAATATTTAAAATTCAAAAACAAAGGTTACTTCTTGAAAAGTAAAATTAGAAAGGGGAAACTGAAATTTAATTTAGGAACTTTAAACCCAAGGTGCCAGTATTAAACCTTAAAATTTCGAAGTTTGGTTTTTTATTACGGTAACTAAAAATTTTTACGAATTTTTTGCGCCCTGAGAAACAGAACATTTCAAAAAAAAAAATAGAGGCAAGCTAACTTCGGCTCGACCGAAGTTTATATACCCTTGGAGCTCGATATGTGCCTGACAGTTTGTATGGCAGCTATACTATATAGTGGTCCGATTTCGAAAAATTTTGGTGAAATGATGTAAAATCATTAAAAACTTATAAATACGGGCGTTGGGAGCGATAACATTGAAAACAAAAAAGTTTTTCTCACTAAGACTTTTTTTCAGACCTAACTTTTGTATGGCAGCTATACTATATAGTTGTCCGATTTCAAAAAATTTTAGTGAAATTATGTGAAATCATTGAAAACTTATAAATACGAGCGTTGGGAGCGATAACATTGAAAACAAAAAAGTTTTTCTCACTAAGACTTTTTTCAGACCTAACTTTTGTATAGCAGCTATACTATATAGTTGTCCGATTTCAAAATGGCTTGGTGAAATTATGTGAAATCACTAAAAACTTATAAATACGAGCGTTGGGAGCGATAACATCGAAAACAAAAAAGTTTTTCTCACTAAAACTAGTTTTTCAACCGATCGTTCCTATGGCAGCTATATGCTATAGTCATCCGATCCGGCCGGCTCCGACAAATGTGCAGCGTATTTATACCAAAAGACTTCGTGCAAAGTTTGGTTACGATTGCTTTAAAACTGACGGAGGAGATAGCATAGAAACAGACGGACGGACAGACGGACAGACGGACATGGCTATATCAACTCAGCTCGTCATGCTGATCAAGAATATATATACTTTATGTGGTCGGAGATGCTTCCTTCTATGCGTTACAAACATCCGGACAATTTTAATATACCCTCTCCAAGGGTATAAAAATCCCATACGATTATGTTCAGTCTAATAAACATAGTATAAGATTCAGATTGCTTTGAAGCGAGTCCGATGAAAGATTTGAGGCAGAAAATGTTCGTTCAACACTTTCCTCCTTTGCTGGAATGGCGTGCAGTGCACAACTTTGGCCACCTGGTAGAAATTGGGATAGTCAAATTTGTTGCGCTCCCAGTACTCTAGAGAGCTACAAAAAAAGTTGAAGATACCAGATCTGTAACCCGCATTTCTCAGCCATCGCGGTAGATCTCTAAAACCATTGAATATTGGATATAATAATTTTTGTCGTTGCTATTAGAATTACCAAAGTATTACAAAATCAGATGTTCCATTCGTGAGTTATTTCAAGTTTTGGGCTATGTCTTAAGATTTTGGGGGTCCCCGAGGAAATCCAAGTATGTGAAAGTGCTCTTTGCGACCTGTTCTCCAGTGTACACTAAAGCCCATCGCACACGACATGTATCGTCATCGTAGCGATTTCAGGTACAAAAGGCCTCAAATTTCATGTCGCTTTGATGTCGCACACTTGTGATTAAAGAGAAAACAACATGCACGACGATTGGCTACTTCCACTGGTTGACTATGGTCGTCGTCCTGCAAGCATGTTTATTCTCCCTTCAAACTTAAGTGTGCGACATAAAATCTTCCGCCATTTGTACATAAAATCGCTACGATACGATACGAACCGTGTGCGGACGGCCTTAGTTAATCCGAAATAGTAAATCCGAAATCATATACCCCGTTTATATGTGGAGAAATACGCGGTAACTTACCGTGTATTTGTGCATATAAACACTTAAACACGAATTAATTTTATCATGATAAATTACCGTGAATTTTTTGTCAACCAGGATAAAGTATTGTTCATCTGTCCGGTAACGCTGTGTTTACTACAAATAATTGACAGTGCTCTGTCAAATTTAAAATTAAGTTAGTATTCCTCTATTCACATGGCTGAGCGGAGTGAAAAAAAATCCTGTTGGGCAGAGGATGAAGTCGTCGAGCTGTTGAGCATTATGAGGGAAGAAAATGTATTGAGCCAGCTAGATGGGAAATCAAAGAGAAACGCCGCAGTATGTTTTGAAGGCCAAAAACATATTCAAAACAAGCGAATCAAGAACAAAATTCGGATGCTTAAAAGAAACTTTTTCGTTGTCAAGAGAAGCAAAAGCAGGAGTGGAGCAGAAAAAAAGACTTGCACCTACTTTCAAGAGATGAAAGATCTGTTTGGGAATAGGCGTGGACACGTCAACCGACGATTCATTTGAAACATTTGAAATTGAAGCTCTTGATGAGGTAATGTCGGAGACTGACGTGTTGCCCGATCCACTAACATCTCATGCAGTTCTGTCTAATGAAAATTTAAGGGCGGAGCCTAGCCGTACTTCAAGTGAGCCAATGTCTTATAAATTTTTTATAGAAAAATCTAGTATATTTAACTTTTAGAGAAAGAAAACGTGTTGAGCATGCTTAAAAAAATTTCATCACAAGTTCAAGAGGGCCTTGATAAGCTGGATTCACAACAATCTGAATTCACAGAAGCTCAGAAAATCGTGGACGGAGAATTTGCTAAGAGCAAGATCTGCTGAAAACCAGTCATTCTTAAGAGGTCTTTTTAAAAATAATTGATTAGCAGTGCGATTAAATTTGTTTGCTGAAGGCCCTAGCTGCCATTATAGCATATATGGGTAATTATTTCTGAATGTGGCTGCTGATATGCGGAATATGCGACAGGACTTGTATACTCTACGTATTTCTCCTTTCTTATCGCGACGAAGTTGCGTAAAGTGGCACAGGCCAAAACAACGAAGGGGACAAACTTGAGCGCTATAACGATTTTTTAGGATAAGCACCTAAATCACCCCTTGGCCATCCGAATGCGTTTTCTACTACTATCCTCGCAGAGCTTAAATGGCAGTTGAATGATTCTTCCTCAGCTGTTAAATATTCCGTATATGGCTTCGGCAGCCAGGGTAGCAATGGGTAAACGGGGTCGCCCAATATCATCAACGGAAGTTCAACGCCTCACACTAATTTTTTGAAATCCGGAATATTATTATTTTTTTTTTTTGTCAGACCCATATGGCAACTCCATTAACTCCATTAGCAACTCAGAGTTGCTTTATAGCTGCACGTATAAACAGCGGTAATTTTTTTTACCGCGGTAATGAAAATACGCGTACTGTAAGTATAAATGGGATAATAGTCGAACTATTTTCCACACTACCCGTTGGAGGTAAAGTTCAAGGCGCGTTTTTTTTTATGTGGTATCCCCAAAACACCTAGTACGTAAGGAAGTGAAAAACTTAGTTTTGTTCTTCTTCCTCCTCTCCTTTATTATCCTGCTATAAGGTGTTTTTTTAAAATCTGTTTTAACTAAATTGCCTGCGGCGCTCTTCCGAAACGCTCACCTCCGAAAAATTCACTACAGTTTTTGATGTTGGATTATACAGCAGTCCAATTGCCTCAAAGATGTAATGAATCCTGTCTTAATGATTCGGGAACCGTTTGTGAAATATAAATTTTGCCAAATATACGAGATAATGATCTTTTTTCCGCCCCAAATGTGGCAATTCGGACTTTACGTCCAAAGTCTTTCTATGTTTTGCGTGTGCGCACGGGTTGAGGGATCTACAAAGTTTTTTGAGTGGTTAACAGTTTTGTGTTGAAACCCCTCATCATTTAGGCAATTATACGATTTCCAGTAATCTGAAATGAATGTGGATCCTTCAGCTATATTCTCTTTGATAATTTTTAAAAGAGTGTCCTTCTTGTCCTTCTTGCGTCTTGCGATAAGGATAAAAAATTGGACACAGTAAATTGACATTTCGTGCACTCCATTTTAATGAGAAACATTAAATAACAAATTAAAAACCCAATGAATTTTAATTCAATGTGACATAATTTCCAAAGCATAAGTATATTTTTTCAATAAAAAATCAAAACTTCAAAATTCGTTTAAAAAGAAACCATTAAAGACCCCCGCATATTTTTGGGATGAAAATTCTTTATAATTCGCGGTCCATCGAAGGGAATTTTTTTTAGAATTTTCTGAGGTGAGGTCCCTATACTAGACAATTACCTAAAAGTAAATTTTAAAAAATTTAGTGAAAAAAACGGTGTAATTTACGTTTTTTTTTTGGTTTTCAAAAAAATTGAAACAAAAATATCGATATCTTTTTAATTAGCATCTACAATACAAACTTGACAACAATAATAATGATGTATGAATGATTGAAAGATAATTTTGTTAGCTTTAATTTGGTGTATAAAACTTATTCTTCATAATTGAAATATTTGAAATTAAGTAAGAGGTCCATTTACAAAAACGCAAAAAAACGGTAATTTGGGAATATGTCGAAATCTGTTAAAAGCTGAAAACCCTTTTTTTGTCCAAATCCGATTGACTGATTTATAATAAAAACTTTATTTAGAAATATCCAAATATTTAGGTAAGTGGGATTTTTCTTTTTTAATTTTTAAATTGAAATTAAATTGAAATTTTAAATTGAAATTGAAATTTTTAAAATTCAAACTAAGAAAAGGTGGAAAAGTTGTAGTATACCAAAATTTGATTCTCATAAACATTTTCTTAGAAAAAAATTTGTTTTGCTTAAAAATAAAAAATTTAAGATCAAGGAAATAAAAAACTTTAAAAATATTTTTAATTTTAGAATTCAATATAAATAGCCAAAAGAAAGTAGCTAAATCAATCTTAAATTTTTTAACCAAATAATCGTTTATTATTTAAAAACTTGATGAGTCCTGGAAAGTTAGTTTTATTTTTAAATTATAAGAAAAATGTGTCACCAATCACTCGTTTTAAAAGTATTTAAGATTTTTAAATTTAAACAAAAAAACCTTAATTTTTTAACCAATAAACGGTTATTATTAAGGCACAAAAATATAGAGGAAAACTTTTGTTTAGTTCAAAAAAGCTAGAGACTAGTTCTGGTACATAAAACAATACACTATTTTTTATTTTGACGGTTTTAAAATTTCTTACACTTCACTGTTATCCAATTTGTTCGGTTTTATTTGGAACTTAAGCCAACCTGTGTGTGTGTGTTTCACTTTTATATATCACTCAGCACAGATATCCTTAAAAAAAGATAATTCAGATTCGTTCCACTCACTTTCGACTTTGTCACGTTACTAAATTGTTGCACTTCTATTGCAGTCTGACCAAAGGCAGGAGGAGGTTTCGCTGACTGTAGTGTCGACGCCACATAAAAGCATACATCTCACACATACATATGTACAGGCAAATATAATCCCAGACTTGATCGTACTGTACATAAAATGTAATTAAATATATGCCAAGTGAAAAAATAAGACAACATTAAAATGCAAGTCCAAGTGGAAGCAAATGTTCTTTGGCTGTGGCTTTTGGATTCGCTCATCAATTCGCTGACTGAGCCATAAAAGTAAAATGCTTAACCCACGAGTTGACTTTTGCTTAAAATTGTACAATGAATTTTGCTAGCCTGAATGCCTCTTCTCTTAAAATGTTATTCTCTTTAAAAATATGGAAATATAAAAAAATTCTTCTTTGTTACCTTGGGAAGCATATCACATCAATAAAGATATACCATGTCTCTTACACCCAACCACCCTCCTTCAAATATTTTGTTATTTCGTTAATTTTGAGAATTCTTCGTACTTGGATCAAGTACTGAAACTCTTAAATTATGTTATAGTTGGGCTCTACCGACGTGCTTTTTTGTTTGTTCTGTAAAATAAGTTTTAAAGTTAAAGAGTATTATAATATTGCTTATCAAGAATATATATACCCTATGTGGTCGGAAATGTATTAAATCTTTATTTAAGTCGATAGAAAAAGCTATGCATATAATTTAATGTTTAAAGATGATTTCATTTAAATGTTGACCTCCAATTTTGGCATATATAACATATCGTTCACATTCCAAATAAATTCTTCAATACCGGCTTACAGTGCGTCAACGGTTCCTTTTTGGGCTTGTCGCTATAGACGTGAGCCTTAACATTGCCCCTCATAACTGCAAATGTTATATTTTTAGGAACTACAACTCGATTCTAATAACACTAGTTTAAAGCCAAAAAGACCCATTTCGACTAAAAATTTTTTTAATGTAGTTTGGATTAGTGATTTCAAAAATCGATTTAAAAAAATTTTTCATTTTTTTGAAACATGATTTTTTTCCATTTTTTTGGCAGGTGCTCTTACATTTTAAGCCATATCTCACATTATTATTGTCAGTTAGAGTCGAGCAAGATATAAATCGAAAGGCGATTGACATGAACATAGCAGAAAGAGTCCGGTGAGTTTAAGCACTCTCGCGGCATTTTTAAAATTTAAAAACAATTAAAAACTGATTTTCAAGATGGCTTTTTAATATATTTTTGAAAATTGCCTTTTTAGGCATTTTAAACAACTTCGAGCACTGATATATGTTTATGTTTATTGAATTGGCAATACATCCTGACGCTACAATACACTTATAAATTATTGCGCCAGTCACAACGGTTGAAAATTACTTAAATATTTTAGATTTCCTACTTAAATGCTAACTTATACTTATATCTAGTGCAACTACTAAACAACTATTCGGTGTACCTGTATAATAAGTACGTGCAGATCAAAACTAAAGTGATCAAACCGATGCAACAACCGTGGTTTAATAACAATATCAAGAAAAAGATTTATCTACGTGACATCGCTTATCGTAGATGGAAGCTTTATAAAACTAATGATATGTGTGATTAGGACTGCAAACTATACCTTAAAATACCTTAAAATTTAAGGAAGGCATTAATTCTAGACAGAAGTGGAGGGAAATCAGTAAGATGGGAATTGGGAAAAGTAATCGTCCTCTGCCTTTCCGTGTCTCTGGAAGAGGGCTAAAATTCTACCTATTCCTAAGTCAAATAATGAGTTCAGGCCCATATATATTTTGCCATTTCTTGCTGAGGCTTTAGAAAACCTTATGGCCACTCAGGTGCAAACATTTTTTAGTAATAATAAGCTGATGAGTTCAGTAGCGGATCCAGGGGGGGGGGCTATAGAGGCTGAAGCCCCCCCCTTAGAGCCCAAATATCTTAATTCACCCAATATATGCAAGGAGCAAAATAAGTAATTAAGAATTTCAGAAAAAGAGACAGTTACTTAGATTGTTTTAAAAAGGCATGAGCAGTAGAGATTTCGAAATATCGGTATCTAATACTTGTAGAATATATTTTTGGTGTGTATTTTTGTTAGTTTCGGCCACAAAAATGGAGTTTTTCTGGTGGCGGTGTGTGGCCTCGCGGTTAGCGTGCTGGACTGCTGGGCGGGAGGTCGTGTGTTCGATCCGGCCGGAACATCTAATAATAAAAGTTTTTTACTTTCTTTAGAAAAAAGTTTTTATACATCCGGTCACCTTCACCACCTATTGGCGCCAGCTGTGATGTAACTAGCCATGAAATAGCAAATTCTCAAACTTTGCCGTTCGGACTCGGGGGCACACGCGCCAAGAAATTGAGAGAAGCTTGGGTTGGCCCCTTTGTAGCTGTATTGCCAATTTTACATTCTCTTTGATATTACTAGTATTTTTAATATTACTCTTGTGCTTACGCACGAGAATACGACGCTTCTTTACCCCCCATGTTAAATATTTTTATGCAAAATACTATTCTAAGAATGAAGCATCTAAAAAAAAATTAGTAAATATTTTGTATACCACCGTTCTAAACAACAATTTTGTACAAAATGTCATTGATGGGCCGCGAACTATAAAGAATTATTATACAACAAAGTCGAGGAGGTCATCCACGGGTTCCTTTTTAATGAAGTTTTTAAATTGCAGGTTTTGTACTAAGAATATGTGAATTCTATTCGTCAATTGTAAAAAAATCTGAAAACGATAAAACTTAACCACGTAGCTTAAATGCAATAGCATTTCCAAATTTATAAAACTAACCAAAATAATGTAAAAACATGGTCTTAGTGACGTGTACGAAGTGTTTTGATTTAAAATATGTTTTACTTGAAGGTAAAATTTTAAAATATGCTCTACACACTCTGCGAAGTTTATCAATGTTTATTGTTAAGCAGTTTGTGAATACTTACTTAAAAATCCTTCTTCACTCGCGACTCCAAAAAAAGTCGCTTGCGGCGCTATTTATTTATCTAGCTTTACCTTTAAACTAGGGACTAAAACCGAAACATTTTTCGGTTTCGCTCAAGTCATATACATATATTGGCCAAAAACTTTTTATACTCTGTGCCAATGGTACACAGAGTGAATGAAAATACAGTTGCACTCTAGAGGTAAGACAAAAATTGTTCAAAAAATGTCAAAAAAAAACAAGTTTTTTATTTTTACCTTGGAAAACTTATTACCTTCAGAGCATATCGACTTTTTGTATGAGATGATGTATCTATTCTGAGAAGCACAATAAGATCCGAACAATGTTGAGTGATTTTGAGTACCCTTAGCCCCCCCCTTAGTCAATTCCTAGATCCGCCACTGGATGAGTTCTAAACAATCTGGATTTAGGAAAAACAGAAGTTGTATAACGGCAATTACGGGCATTGTAGAAGATATTCGCCAGCAGTTGGATGCTGGCGCTGTTACTTTCTTAACGCTGCTAGACCACAGCAAAGCCTTTGACACAGTCAACCACGGCATTCTTTGCACGAAAATTCAAAATCTTTATAAATTCACAAGCACTGCTGTTAATTTTATTAGGTCATACCTCACTGACAGGCTCCAAGCGGTTGTTTCCGGTTCATGTACCTCCAATTTTACTTCATTGACGCGTGGTGTACCGCAAGGATCAGTTTTAGGACCCCTATTGTTTTCTGTCTATGTTAATGACTTACCGAATGTTTTGTACGCAGATGACGTCCAAATATATGTTAGTCGTTCGCTGTCTCAAATTGAAGACTGTGTAGTAGTTTCAAATGATGTACTTGATAAAATTAACCACTGGGCAAAAGAGAATGGCTTGGGTTTGAATCCATTAAAATCAAAATGTATTGTCATCTACAAAAAACCTGTTGATACAAGTCTGTTGCCGAAACTGCATCTTAACAACACTCCCATTCAATACGTGGAACAGGCAGTAAATCTGGGAATAATGTTTAATAGCACTTTGTCGTGGAGCAAGCATATTTCAACAGCAACTGGTCGGACTTATGGGCTTCTACGGCAGCTCTCAGTGTCACAGTTTTTCCTGCCCGTTAGCATCAAGTTGCTGTTTTTGGTACCCACCCTATTTTAGGGTGTGGAAATTTTTGGACACTGCGACTCGAGAGACATGGGTAAATTAATGGTGGCATTCAATTCCATTGCTAGATATGTGTTTAATGTTAGGCGTATGGAACGTATATCTCATCTGTCGTACAAGATATTTGACCTCAGCCTTACGACGAGGATTGATCTCAGGACTCTAACATTCCTCCATAAAATCATAAATTCTCTGGAACCTTCTTATTTATTTCAAAAACTAAGACCTGCTCTCTCACAAAGAACCAATAATTTTATTTGTCCCAGAACTAAAATGCTGTGCTCGGAGAGACAGTTCTTTGTAAATGCTATTCGTCTGTGAAACAAATTTACCTCACAACCTTAAAACTATTAGAAGCACCCCTCAGTTTAATGTAAAACTTAAAAAACATTTACAAATCGACATTAAATATATTCAACAAATTAAATTGAATTATTTGTATTTATATTTATATTCAATATTTATTTTTATTTTTTATGTATTCTGTGTATTAGATTGAGTTAGAAATTATTCATTTAAATTTAAATTGTGGAAATTGTCTGAATAAGTCTTATTTGTACTTGTAGTGCTGGGATAAAAAAAAAATATAAATAAATATCTTAAAAACTTGACGTGCTAGAAAAATTTTGAAAATTGACTTGTGTTCTGCTTGAAATCCTCCGTCAAACGGTATCAACCTTATTTCCCGGCCCACGATGACCCAATATTTGTTGAACTGTGTAATTGATCAAATATAATATATTTATTTAAAAGTTGTTAATTACAGGAATCCCAGTGGCTCAAATACTTTGGCGGATCATGAAAACCATTTATACTTACGTCGGGATTAAAGATCCATCGCATCTATAACATTTGGCAGCAATGGGTTAAACCTATCCAGAAACAAGCCAAGAACATATCAAAAATAATTTTTTTTTGTTTCTGTTGCAGTCGCACTTGCACTTCAATGAAATTTTAGCTCCCCTATATACAACAAAACAACAAAAATGCAATTCTAAGCAAATGCAAAATGAAGAAGAAACCAGACAGATCCAAGTTTGACAAGCACTGCAAACGCCATGGCAGCGTGTGAATTGGGTACAACAGTTGGGCTTTTTATGGCATATAGACAAACGCACTTACTTATGTACAGGTGCAACTTTCCTGGAATTTTCAACTTTTTACTGAGGCAACAGTTTTCTCACGACGCTTTCGCTTCCTGTCAGTCAGCTTAGAGCGTTTGGTTATTGAATAACCAAAAGGCGACACAAAGCATTTGCAAAACTGAAATTGAATACGTTTAGGAATTGGAATTTGCACATTCCACATTTCTTAAACATTTTTCCCAGAATTTTGGCGTGCTTCAAGTTTTGGTTAATGAATTGCACTGGGCAGACCAGCACAGAGTGTAGCCTACTTTTGGGCGAGGCCCGTAGAAAATGAAATCGTACTCATTTTAAGGTCATTTAAATTTAATTTAAAATCAACATTTTGTTAACACATTCATGTTTCCATTAATGCTATTTCTTGGTTTGAGTGACCGTGCTGGTGCTGGCTCCCACTGCGGTTGACGTCTGCAATTTAATCACTTTCCCGTCCTTGGGCATGGAAGCTAAATTAACCACACGACGCACTGCCGCACCACCTGGAGTGGATGTGGGTATGACACCTGTGTTCATTCCCGTCGACACTCGACTGGCCAACATTTGAACGGGCACCTGCTTTAATCCAGTGGCCGATTTGAAATAGATATTCCGTATGGGTGCCTTGGTCTCTTGTCCGGCAACGGTTGTGGTTGGATTATTGATCACCTGGAATTGGGGATAGGTTTTGGTGGCCACATGACGCAGAGTGCCGCCGGGAGATGTCTTCAGGGGCTGCAGACTAACACTTTTTGCATCCAGCAGCAGTGGAGAGCCGCCTGTGGCTGCGCCAGAGGCGGATGTCGATGTGGTGGCCTGTTTAGGACTGCCTACTATGCGTATGGGTAGACGGGCGCTAGTTACCACATTGCTCATGGGTTTCATGGTGCTGCGATTGAGATAGACCACCTTGGAGGTGGTGGAGGGTGAGGCACCACTTTGAGTGGTCGTGAAAAGCTGTTGAAGGCTTTTGTTGATGACAATTGATTTGCCGGGTGGCGGATGGGTGGCTTCTTTGATAATCTTTTGACTGATAATCAAAGGACTTTTGTTGCGTACGGGAGCTGTAAGCAAATACATAAATTTAGTAAATTGAATAGAAAGGATGAGGCCAGGTAATTACCCGCTGACGACTGCTGCTGCTCCGTCTGTTCGGCTATATTCCCCTCATTGTCTGCAAATACGATGGGCATATCTATGATATTCGAGAAATCCGGCACAGCACCTGGGGCTGTGGTGGTGGTCACCGATTTAGTCAACTGCAACATGGTCATACCATTGGAATTCTTGATGACGGTGTACTTCTGTTGTCCGGGCGCAAACGCACTGCTCTGGCCAACTGGAGCCTTAATGGTTATAATCTGTTGAGTTGCAGACGAGGTGGCGGGACCTGGACCAGTTTTTACTATGCTACCAATGTTAGCGTTGGCTCCTATAGCTGGTTTATTTAAACCATAATTGATCAGCTTGTTTTGTCCGCCCGACAGAGGCTTTAGCTGCACAAACTGGCTGGAGGGGATCATCTTGATTTTGGTTCCTGCCGCCAGGTTAACAGGCTGTGGTCCCGGCTTAGGGTTGACCAGCTTGCTAACAGAACTAAGCTGCGTTGTTTCATCATAGTCCAAGGTGTCATCTAGCATGGATTCAATGGATTGATTTAGTTCCTCATTACTTAATATTGGATTAGGCTTGTCCTGTTTAACAGGAGCTACAACAGGTGCACCGTTAGTTTGGGGTAATGGACGGGTGCGAGGTCTTCCAACTAAGGGAAGGTTTAGAGTTGTTAGTGGTTAAAATGGGATGGGATGAGGAGGTTAGAGAGGAAAGTACCCTTTCGCTTGGCAGCAAATGGATCAATATGACGCGGTGGCTTGGGTTTAGGCATTTTGGGAGCACGATCTTCTGGTTGTTGGGATGAGGATGTGGTTAGAGTCTAAACAAAGGCGAAGCCGAAAACTCACTGTGTGACATAAATTTCGTTTTCACCGCCAATCCAGTTTCGTCTGAACCGTCGCCCTTCCGTTTGCGTCCGAATTGCTGACTCTTGTCCATCAAAACATGCGCCTGTTGTAGTTTCTGTTGTCGTTGATAGGCCGTAGGCAGTAGAGAACTGGGCATACGAGGTCCTGGCGGATTGCTTAATGTTTTGTTCACAAAGTCAAAGATCTCGTCCTAAAATGGAAGCAAAAAGGCATACAAATATAACCAACTAAGTTGAAAATTTTTTAGATCTTGTTTTTGTCTCTGACAGCGCGAAGGTTGTTGTCCCTAGGTCTGCCCGAAGAAATTTAGCATCCTACGCTTGAAATCTCTATTTCAGTCTTTGGAACTTCCTCTTCAACTTTTATTGTTTCTTATAAAACTCGTCGTTGTTAGAAAACTTTACGTTACTAATTCAACTTAATATGTCAAACAGACTGGACTCTTTTGTACAATGCAGTTTATTTAGACTTTGCTTTTACCTTTTTCTACAATTCCATTTTTTTTTTTAGATATCTGTATTCCTAATATCGTTCCCTCTCCCGCGTCTATTGATCCGCCTTGGTACTGTCCTACATGCTTCAAAAAGTATAAAAGCTCTGATTCTGCGGTGGTCTTTTCTAAATACTCAATTGCAAATTCGAACCTTACACTTTTCAATGCTGAGTGCTATAGGAAATATCTTGCCCCATGCAAAATTCAATTGGCAGAGGACCATAGAAATTCTACTGCTTTGTCAATTCTAAACGTAGAACTTCTTAACCGACTACTTTTTTATTCTGGGAGTCCAAAGGGCTAACAATGATTCTACTGCCGTAGACCTATTCGCCGACTTCTTCCAATCTACTTATCCTACATTTCTTCTTTCTCATTTGAAATCATCTAAATCTTTATACTTCCCTGGACCTGACAACATTAACCCCAATGGTTAACGATGGATTGCTTTTAAAAAATCAAACGCAACCCTTGCAACTAATATCTACTGAAATACTACCCCAACTGGAGTTTCAGTTCTCATATCTCTATTGTTAATAGAGCAAATGGTGTAGTTGGATTTATTAAACGTTGGTTAAAGGAATTTACTAATCCATACACACTGCTATGCTCCGTCTGGTGTCCGCAGTATCGTATTGAAGTTCAGTGTTTTTGAAATATTCCTTTTTTAATTTTTTTGGTAGGTGCTCTTACATTTTTAGCCATATCTCACTTCCTAACAGCTAGTTTTTAAATCGGTTAAGTAGTTTAAGTTCAACGACCAAGAATATTTAAAAAAAATTGAGGCTAGCTAACTTAGGCTCGACCGAAGTTTATATACCCTTGGAGCTTGGGATATGAAAAGATCTGATGTAATTTTCGTGTGAACTAGGATATTTGGGATCGGTCAATAAACCCAAAAAAATAGTTATCAAAATCAGTGAAATAGTTCTCCAAAAATTTCCAATTTTCTTTTTTTAATTTTTTTGCGTAATTCGGAACATTTTGGTTTTTTTTTTCAAGTTTTTCGACTTTAAAAGAAAAAACTTGGAATTACTAAAAATACGATTTAATTTTTTCATATAAGACAGTCGGGAATAAATTTTTGTTTTGTTTATTTCTAAGACATACTTTCAGATCTGCTTAAAAGTTTTACAGGATGTTTATAAGACCTTAATCAGGGAATCAAACCGGAACCGGAACCGTATACCGAAAAGAACCGATTGAAACTTAAAACCGGTACCGGAACTGGAACCGATATTCTTAATTTGTTGTATACCGGTATCCGAGAACCGATATTTTTAGAACCGAAAAGACCGAAAAGAACCTAAACGTTGTACCGGTACGGTTTCGGTTCTGAGTGCAACCACTAGACTGCGAAACGAGCAGTTAGATTTGGCGGATTTTTACGCAATTTGGCTGAATTGTTATTTTCAAATAAAAAAAGATTCTGGCTTAGCAAAACTTTTGTTCACTGAAATACAAAATCGCGAGACCAATCCCTTTGAAAATAATGCATTCCTATGTGGTATTTTCTTAGACCCTCGTTATAATGTCAGGCTAACCTCTGAACGGATAAGAACATGTGTAACTGCTTTGACTGATATGTATATTTTCAAGAACTTTATCCACTTCTGTTTAATTGAAACTAAATGAGGAAAACAGCTCTGACTCAACTAATTTGTCTAAAAGTGGAGATGAAGTCGATTTGTATATGAATTTCTAAGAAAAGAATAAGGACAATACAAATAGTTTAGTATTTTCACAAGACAGTTTCACGAATGATGTTGATCAAGGTCTTCCTGAGCTTAAAACGTTTACAAAACAAAGATAATGTACTTAAATGGTGGTCAGAAAATTCGACAAAGTTTCCGGAATCGTATGAACTATCAAAAGTTATTCTTGCTGCGTAGAACATTTATTTTCCGGCGTGAAGTTTATTAAAACTCCGTTAGAAATCACATGGACGGAAATACATTGACCGATATCATGCTTCTAAGAAATAATCATTAATTAACCTTCTTTGTAACTAATTTTAAAGTAGTTTAAAGTAAATTGATAACACTAGTTTACAAAATAATAAAAAATTTCGCGATCCCGAACATTTGGTAGCAATTCCTTGTGTAAGTTCTTCCGCTGAGTCTAATAATCCAATCCGCAAATTTTTTTTTTTGGGGCCGTTTTCGAGAAATCGCGGAAAAGCTAGTTTTCTGATTTGTAAAAAAGTACCTTTAGAAAAATGCGTATATCTTTGGTACCGGTTCTTTTATTATGAACAGGAAATGCTTACTTGGAAGGTAATTGAACGCCCTATCATTCGTTGGTACACCACTTTTTAATCCGGTGCTGGACTTCGGTGTTATAAAGGCTTTTATCGGCTACTTTGCATTAAATCAGGGTTCAATACCGGAACCAGAACCGGAACCGTTAACCGAAATAAACCGTTTCAAATCGCGTACCGGAACCGGAACCTAAACCGATACAACATTTTTTTTAAGAACCGAATACCGTTTACCGTTATTATTGGAACCGATAAAACCGGAACGAAACCGAAACTTTGGTACCGGTACGGTTCCGGTTTTTTTTTTATACGCTGTACCTAATTATGTTAGGAGTGTGCAAAATTATGTAACTGAGAGGAATCATTTCCGACCTTATAAAGTTCTTGATCTTATGTATGTAGACAAAAGAAACAAAAGATTGAACAGTCCAAAATATTGGAAAGTTTGGAAATGCCAATGACGGGTATACAGAAGGTGTAGATCAAACAATTAAACACAAAAAAACAATGAAACAACTAAAATAAATGCGAAATTTGCTAAATTTTCTTATTCCCAAAATTTGTATGAAGATTTGATAGACTGCAATAGTAGAGGGTAAAAATATGTGGTGTAGACCGAACTGTCTTAAAAATCGGAAATTTACAAAATTGCATGAGTTCAGAAAAGTATAAATTTGCAAAAATTCTTATATTCTTATATAAAATTCTTAAAACGGACCAAAAAATCGCCAAATTTGCAAATTTTAAAACGATTTTGATTCTTATGAAGACGGGTAAATAAACGGATGGGGAATTTTGGTAGATGAAGATTTGATAGATGGTAATTGTAAGGTATGCTTCACTCCATCGCTTTGTGAGCGGCGTAGCAACGCAAGTCGGGTACATATTTATTAAAAATTTTTTTTTTTCAGTATTAAAAATAAGGAGTACTTATATCGGTGAGTACCGGTATACCGAAATAAAAATCCGGGTACCGGAACCGAAACCGAAAACCGAAATTAATTGAAAACCGATAAAGAACCTTTAACCGAAACATTCATTTCGGGACGTACCGGTACTGGAACCGGAACTGAAATTCGTTTCGGGATTAAGCCCTGCATTAAATATATCACTTTTTTAAAAAAAAGCTAGATTTTAAGTGCGATTTTCACAAAGAAAAAAATTGTGTAAAATTTATTTTATTGCTGTGCACTAAAGATTTATCTATTAAAAATACAACGCCACATAACTCATTAAATTCCGATCAAGAATAAAAAAGTTATTGGCATTTTAGTAAAAAATGGAAGGTTTCAACTTCAACCAAATTGACTTGTTTGGACTGTTTTATGTTCGTCACAGGAGGCATAGTTAAAATTCAAACAATTCTATTTAAGAGCTACTATGACCTAACAAATTTATTTTGAACCTGGTTAAGTTTTTTTGTGATTGACTTAGGTTGGAAAATGAGTGCAAGACGTCAAATTGAATGCAAGAATGATCTTAGTATGCTTGCGGGCATTACTTATTTTCGACTCCGCTAACAATTTCAATGACAAGGCATATAGAAAATCGATTATATATTGGATATTCATCTATAAATTGTTTATAAGTTTTGATAGTGCATATTTTATAAAACCGTTAACACTCAAAATAGCCTGGGAACGGGACCAATAAATTGTGAAACAAGAGGCCTCAGATAGCATTCCCAGTTTGTTTTGATCACATCTAGTTCGTGATTAATGGTGAAGGGATTCAACACATTTGTTATACCAAATTCCCGACTCCAATGGACAAGCGGTTAGTACCCCGAAAAAAAAATCTATGGAAAACCACTCGATAGAATTTTTGATATTACAATAGAATGAAAAATTTGATTATTAAAAAGAATTTTATCATTAAAAACAAAAAAGTTATCTTCGGGCGGTGGTAAAGCTCATATAATTTACACAAATGTCGTTGAAATTGTTAGCGGAATCGAAAATAAGTAATGCCAGCAAGCATACCAAGATCATTCTTGCATTCAATTTGACGTCTTGCACTCATTTTCCAACCTAAGTCAATCACAAAAAAACTTAACCAGGTTCAAAATAAATTTGTTAGGTCATAGTAGCTCTTAAATAGAATTGTTTGAATTTTAACTATGCCTCCTGTGACGAACATAAAACAGTCCAAACAAGTCAATTTGGTTGAAGTTGAAACCTTCCATTTTTTACTAAAATGCCAATAACTTTTTTATTCTTGATCGGAATTTAATGAGTTATGTGGCGTTGTATTTTTAATAGATAAATCTTTAGTGACCAGCCATAAAATAAATTTTACACAATTTTTTTCTTTGTGAAAATTGCACTTAAAATCCAGCTTTTTTTTAAAAAAGTGATAAATTTAATGCAAAGTTGCCGATAAAAACCTTTATAACGCCGAAGACCAGCACCGGATTAAGAAGTGGTGTATAAACGAATGATAGGGCGTTCAATTACCTTCCAAGTAAGCATTACCTGATCATAATGCAAGAACCGGTACCAAAGATGTACGCATTTTTCTAAAGGTACTTTGGAATTCTCGAAAACGGCCCCATTCAAAAACTTGCGGATTGGATTTTTGGACTCAGCAAATGGATTTACATACGAAATGACTGCCAGATGGTCGGGATCGGAAATGCTGTAAACTAGTGTAATTTATGTACTCATACATGTGTACTGTTGCTTACCCACTTTGAACCTTTTACCGAAACGTTAGTTTCGGTACGTACCGGAACCGGAACCGAAATTCGTTTCGGTTTGATTCCCTGACCTTAATAGAACGTTAAAGCAAATATAGTTTTTAAAAATTTTTTACATTGTTCCTATTTAACTATAGGTTTTGTTTTTCTTCCTTTTCTCTGTCTCTATAAAGTTTTTGGTAGTTCTAATAACGTCTCTGACTTTGGCTGAATTGGCTGAGAATCGGGGCACAGCTGGCTGGACTTGCAAATAAAATTTCCCCATCGTGGCAGAGTCGTTATTAGTTTATTTTGAAACTTTGTTTGTTTTTCTTTGAAATGCTTCCTTAGGGGTTAAACCTTTTTAAAAACGTATACATAATTTTGTTGAAAAGCCATTAAATAAATAAATAAATAAAAATATGTCTAAACTCACCACCACCATGGCATCAACCATGGCCTGGGTAACGCCTTCAATGCGTCTTTTGCTTTTGGGCACTCGCAGGGAATCATCGGCACTGCCCACCACTACCAGAGAGGATTCCGATTGCATTCTCTCCCTTAAACCTTCCATTTCTTCCTGGCTGGTACGAGCTGAGTTCTGTCCAATTACAAACAAAATGGGTGCCTTAATGTCCAGCATACGATCATCGGGTGAACCTCGTGGACCGCGTAATGTATTATAGGCAAACCCCAGGCACACTACGCAGGCAACACTCTCCGATAAAGCCACCTGCAGGGCCAAGGCAGCGCCCGCATTGAAACCAATTAGTATAATCCCACGACTTGGATTTTCGGTGCGTAGCTCATGGATGCGCACACGTGTCAGTGATACAATGGTCTCGGCCACTTGATCCAGATTCTGGTGAGCAATGCGGTCATCTGGGAAAAACCAATAAAATATTATAAAGTCATCTACAAAGAGCAAACACTTGACTTACTGGTGTTGGGCAAGGTTATTTGCACAATCTGTGTGATGCTGGCCAATGATTTATACCATTTTTGCATTCTCTCGGGCACTGGTCCACTGGTGGGCATTGTGGGCAAGGCCACCATTATGGCATTGTGTGCAAACTGACGGGATTTGGGTAATATCTGCGGTTCCCATTTTTTCTTCATCACCGGTGCGAGCAGCTCCTGGCAATTGCTGAGCGGACGACTGAATAGCATTTTATCGGTCAGTGTGGGCAACTTGGTTTTCAATGTTTGCATAATATCCAAGTAGGATGCCATATACGACGGGGACAGATGTTCCATGAGTAGCGTGTGCAGCCATTGTGTCGTTCGTGAATCCCAAGCCACACTGGCCAAGGCCCGGCGCATGCGAGAGGCTGATTTGTCGACTGTCACACGACGATATACGGCCTCATGCTGACGCTTATCGTTGGCCAAACGAGCCAATTGATCCTTATCCAATATTTCAGCCACTTGCTGGAATAATTTCAACTGCAAGGGTGACCAACCGAATCTGTGAGGGAGAATGTGGTGAAATTAGCAACGAATTCGCATAATTAAATTGACTGAACTTACTGATTAATCCTCTCCTGCCAATCCTGCTCATCGGGATTTGGATTCTTTACATATTTAGCTATACGTGCGCACTCATTCATGGCCTCTTTGGCGGATATTTCGTCATAAGACGGCACATGGGCCTGTTGCGATTCCGATGACTCCTCCTGATGTGGCGGATATGTATGACAAGTCGGACACTGGGGCGGATGCTGCACTAATATGGTACGAGCAGGCGCCAACCCACTGTTGTGTAACTCTTGACTGGAGCGTGACGGTGGATCACGCATATAGCTATGCTCCATTTTGTCACCCAGGGATGACTCACTGGGCGCCGAGATGGTGCTGGACTGTGAAGAAAGCCATAAAGTTTAGTTATTAGTATGAATCAAGTGTTAAGCCAAACGAATGGGATGGCATGCAGTTAGAGGGATGAGGGTTAATGGGTTAGATATTGCAATAACTCTCATTACACTCTCGGTTGGTGTAGGTGTGACGGTCATGGCCACTGCCTTGGGCGGTGAGGGCGAAGCATTCACTTTGATAGTTCCCGCCATGGAGGCTGCACTTCCCATAGAACCTGCTTTGACCACATAATACGAAGAGGGGGAGGAGGCTGCAGTGGTTGTAGTGGCTGATATTGTTGTTTTGGTAAGTGTGTGTGTTTGTGTGGAGCCCACGCGGTTGAGAAACTTGCTAGGACTATATGTGATAATATTTGTTGTTTTGGGCTTTTGGCCACCGGCTCCCGTTTTGTTGTTCATTTTTTTTTCGTGTTTTTGTTTTTTACTCGCTGTTCTCTTCTTCTTATTTTCCCTTTTTTTAGCAGGATTTTTTGCACTCCAATAGGAGACCGAGAACTGATTTTGTTTCGACCGTTTAAAGCTTTACGGGGTCTACACTTTTGGACAATATTTTAACAAAAAGAATTGAACAATATTGAGAAGTGAAATTGAGTCTGCAAAATCTTTGTTAAAATATGGCGTGCCTCTGGCAGAGTTGCCACTTATGTAAACTTTTACTTTTCATTAGAGATGAGAAATATTGAGTCACAGTGGAAAGAGTGACTGCTACTTTCGTAAATCTGATTATATCTTCAACAATTAAAGACCGATTTCTTATCTTCTACATAGCTAATATGGGTCAGATAATTTGACAATGTACTCCGTTATTTTTGAGCTTATGTGGCAGAATGTGCTATCTGAATATGGGTAATTGTTTTTGAAGTGGGCAACTATTTTTTCGTATTCTCCCAATATATAACTTTTTTTTTTTTGCCACAGAATAACGGCAATGTTCTACGATTTATAATAGGTTTTTTTCCGAATGCAAAGATATTGCAATTCTTGTTGTAATAATCAAAAAATATTTGATTCTATTTTTTGTGAAATAAATATTTATTTACGATGGTTAAACTGTAGAAAAAACCGCCGAAAATTAAGAAAAAAAATAATTCGCGATTTATAAATATATAAAATTAAGAATAATCCTCATGATATTCTAAGTACTCTGATTACAGTTTTATGATGGGACGCCCATAACCTTCTGTAAAATTCAAAAGTCCGCCAAATGAAGTACCATTTTTTTAAATCATACACGAACAACATCATATAGGCCTTAAACCACACCTAAATATAGACCAAACTGAGTTTTCTAACTAACCTACGAAGCCTTGGTTTGCGGATTATGCGAACTTTTGTTCTAACTCTTGTATTTCAAAAATATTGGCTAATCGGGTATCACCAGCTTCTCCAAAATCATTTAATTAAACTTAGCAATAATCCTGGCACGATTTTTCACTTGAATTATTCTGTCTATCTTTCTATCAAGGGTCACTGCAGACTGCGGAGGTATATTAAAATTGTCCGGATGTTTGTACGTCTGGCCGCCTGTTTCTATACTATCTTCTCCGTCAATTTTAAAGATATTTAACCAAACTTTGCACGAAGTCTTTTGGTACAAATATGCTGCACATTTGTCGGAACCGTCCGGATCGGATGACTATAGCATATAGCTGCCATAGAAACGATCAGTTGGAAAACTAGTTTTAGTGGGAAAAACTTCTTTGATTTCAATGCTATCGCTCCCAACGCTCGTATTTATAAGTTTTTAATAATTTCACATAATTTTACTAAGATTTGTCGAACACGAACAACTATATAGCATAGCTGCCATACAAAAGATAGGTCTGAAAAAAAGTCTTAGTGAGAAAAACTTTGTTGTTTTCGATGCTATCGCATCCAAACTTGTTACTGATCAATGTTACATGCTATTACACAATTCTGCCAAGATTGATTCCAATCGGATGACCATAGCATATAGCTGCCGTAAGAACAAAAGACCAAAAGAGTAGTTCTGGTGAGAAAAACATTTTTTTAACACTTTTCAGTTAGAATCAGATTCAGAATTCAGATAGAATTTGGCATCAATAGTATAACAAACTGGCAGGCATATATCATGATCCAAGGGTATATAAACATCGGTCGAGCCGAAGTTAGCTTCCCTCTATTTTTATACCCGTTTCTCGTTGAGTAAAAGGGGTATAATTAAGTCGTGCAAATGTATGTAACAGGCAGAGGGAATCATTTCCGACTATATAATTTATATATATTCTTGATCCGCATCAACAGCAGAGTCGATATAGACATGTCTGTCTGTCCGTCCGTCCGTCTGTATGAACACCTAGATCTCAGAGATGGTAAAAGATAGAGGTTTGACATGTATGGGACAAATGCTTCTTATACTTGCAGGCAGATCAAGTTTATTTCTATTTTTTGCCAAGCCCCCTCCCGCCGCCGCAATTTGGAAAAAACGTTATATCTCCTATAGTTTTCGAGATAAACGATTCCTACCTTCTAGATAAAGTTAGTAATTAGCAAATTGCCGAAGAAATGATAAAGATCAGATAAGTGGTTCTCAAGTTATGAGCAAAAAAGTGAACCAAGCACCCCGCCCCCCCCCCCCCCCTAAAAATATGTTGCATAATTTTCGGATGTTCACCCTAAGGAACGCAGGAACACCGTTAAACATGTTTTTTGTATTTTTCTATCAAAATTGCATATTGGGAGTTCTTTACCTTTCTGTTGGCGTACTCATTTGCTTTTATGATCCACAGAGCAGTTCAGGAACGATAAACTTCTATGAATTTTAAAATAAAAGCCTCATTTGCTTCTGTTTTTGCACAATGTGCCCACTAACCACACAAATTTTGCGCAAATAACACAAAAAATCAAAGCCTTTTTGATTTTTGTCTCGATTTGCACAAATGCGTGCGTGAGACGCATACACCCATATTTCACTAATACACATAACCGATTTGCGCAAAAATTTGTGAGATGTATGGGGTGCTTTACGCTAAAAAGTTGTCTGTTTCAGACTATATAACAGTCGGGCTTGACCGGCTTTCTTACTTGTCATCTTCAGGAAAAGTATTAAAAAAAAGTATCACACTCAGGCAGTGTAGAAGATCAAAATGAAACCCAACTAAATTTAATTTTAAGATCATGATAAAAACTGTGAGTCTAAGAAAACCGTGACTCTGTCACAGTCAATGGACTCCTCTCTATGACTAAGTCTGGCAACACCATAAATTGCATGCCTTAGAACAAAATATTTGGACAAATTTCCCACCAAAAATTATGAGCTTAGAAGGATGCTTAAGTAACTAATGCCTATATTAGCTTTATTCTCCACTTACACTTTCACTGGGCGTCGGGCTGGGCGGAAGCATTTCATTTTCGGCTTCAGTTTGCTGCTGTTGTTGGTCTTGATGCTGATGATGCAGTTGTTGCTGTTGCAGTTGTTGTCGTTGTTGATCCTCGTCCTTGGACACATTCTGGGCTATGTTCCCTCCGCTTTGCACAAAGTTGTTGAAACACTCGAAAAACGAAGACATTTTGTTATTATTTGTTATTATTATTGTTATAACAAATTGTTCAAAGGTAATGCGACCGCTTCTTGGTGAATGTCACATAGTGTGACCGCATCACATTCATTTTGGTAATAGGGTGGCCACATTTGATTATAGATGAAGCCAAAAGAAGCTAAATTCTTTGGAAAAAGCTAACGATAAAGATAATGGCTTTTTGAATTAAATAATTTGGCACATTATTTCCTTTATAGAAGCCAAATTTTTCAATTAGCTTTCGATTTATACATTTCTTGACACTATCGTTTACGTATACGTTTCTTGATCGAGATTTGGGCTTAAAAAAATATATAAATTTTATAAATAAAAATGGCAATAGATTGCATCGATTCCATTATTGACGAACAGCTTATATGCTGCACCTAACAAAGCTCACAAGGTTTTTAAAAAATCCATATTTCACGTTTTGTGTAAACGCTAGACTTGTCGGGAAAAAAGCTAACTTAACATCACTGCAGTGACGGCTACAGACCACCACCAGGTGGTCGAAAACAACAAAATGAACGAGTTGGAGCAGTTGGAATACCTTTCGCTGGTGTCCAAAATCTGCACAGAATTGGACAACCATTTGGGCATTAATGACAAAGATCTGGCAGAGTTCATCATTGACTTGGAGCAGAAGAATCGCAACTATGAGAATTTCCGTCAGGCACTGCAAGACAATGGAGCCGAGTTCCCGGACTCCTTGGTCCAAAATTTGCAAAGAATTATTAATCTTATGCGTCCCAGTCGTGGGAATAAGCAGGAGGACACAAAAGCAGGTGGTGAAGGAAAGCTCGATCGCAAATCGCAACTGATGAAAATGTTTCCTGGCCTGGCTTTGCCCAACGACACCGTCAGCAAAAAGGAGGAACAGAATGAGGAAAAAAAGGCTAAGGTTACCGAAATCAGTGATGTGGATGCAGCCATGTTAGAACTGGAGGCACTGGCGCCGGGTGAGAGCCAAACGGAAGTCAAATCGAACAAATCCCATGATCGACAGAAGGTGAAGGAACGCAGTCGCAGCCGGGAAAGGGACAGGGAGCGTCGCAGACGCAGCAGATCCAGAGGTGAACACCGCAGAAGCAAATCCCGCGAGCGAGAACGACGCAGAAGAAGCAGATCACGTGAGCATCGTTCCCGGGATGAGCGGCGCAGGAGAAGCAGATCCCGTGATAAAGAACGCGAACGACGTCGTAGAAGCAGATCCCGTGAGGATCGCCATAGTGAGCGTCGTCGCAGAAGCCGCTCTCGTGGCGAACAACGTGAAAAGATGCCGCCCCCAGCCGCTGTCTTGGCTGATGACCCCGAGGCGGGTAAAATCTATTCCGGCAAAGTGGCAAACATTGTGGACTTTGGCTGTTTTGTGCAACTTTTTGGCCTGCGCAAACGCTGGGAAGGCTTAGTGCACATCTCTCAGCTGAGAGCCGAGGGCAGAGTCACTGATGTCACCGAGGTGGTTAGCCGCAATCAAACAGTCAAGGTCAAGGTAATGTCCATTACGGGCCAAAAAGTTTCGCTCTCCATGAAGGAAGTAGACCAGGACTCCGGTCGTGACTTGAATCCACTTTCTCATTCTCCGGACGATGAGGAGGCTTCGCTGCGAGACCGTAATCCCGATGGTCCCTTTAGCAGCAGCACTTCCATGCTGAATCTACAGGGCAATAGTCTGGACAATGATGAGCATGAGTCCAGAAAGCGTGTGACCCGCATATCCAGTCCGGAGAGATGGGAGATCAAACAAATGATCAGTTCGGGCGTCTTGGATCGCAGTGAAATGCCCGATTTCGATGAGGAGACTGGACTGTTGCCCAAAGATGAAGACGATGAGGCGGATATTGAAATTGAAATTGTGGAGGAAGAACCACCCTTTCTCTCGGGACACGGCAGAGCTTTGCATGACCTGTCTCCTGTGAGAATAGTCAAAAATCCCGATGGATCTTTAGCACAGGCGGCCATGATGCAGTCTGCCTTGTCCAAGGAGCGTCGAGAACAGAAAATGTTACAAAGAGAACAGGAAATGGAGGCTGTGCCCACTAATCTCAATAAAAACTGGATAGATCCTTTGCCCGAAGAGGATACAGGACGTCATTTGGCGGCCAATATGCGTGGCATGGGTTCTGCCCCCCAAGAGGTTCCCGAATGGAAGAAGCATGTCATCGGTGGTAAAAAATCCTCATTTGGCAAGAAAACGGATCTGTCCCTACTGGAGCAAAGGCAATCCCTGCCCATTTACAAGCTAAGGGAGGATCTGATCAAGGCGGTGACTGAAAATCAAATCTTAATTGTTATAGGAGAGACGGGTTCGGGCAAAACCACACAGATTACCCAATATCTGGGAGAATGTGGTTTCACGGCACGTGGGAAGATAGGCTGCACCCAGCCACGTCGTGTGGCTGCCATGTCGGTGGCCAAGCGTGTGGCGGAGGAATATGGTTGCCGCCTGGGCCAAGAGGTGGGCTATACCATACGTTTTGAGGATTGCACCAGCCCGGAAACGGTCATCAAGTACATGACGGATGGTATGTTGCTGCGTGAGTGTCTCATAGAGGCGGAACTGAAGACCTACTCGGTTATCATGTTGGATGAGGCCCACGAGCGTACCATACACACCGATGTTTTGTTTGGATTGCTCAAAACCGCCGTACAGAATCGTCCGGAGCTGAAATTGATAGTCACTTCAGCCACTTTGGATGCGGTGAAGTTTTCCCAATACTTCTTCGAGGCACCCATCTTTACCATACCGGGACGCACATTTCCCGTGGAGGTTCTATACACCAAGGAGCCGGAGACGGATTATTTGGATGCTTCGCTGATTACCGTGATGCAAATACATCTCCGCGAGCCACCTGGAGACATTCTGCTCTTTCTTACCGGACAGGAGGAGATTGATACAGCCTGTGAAATTCTCTACGAGCGCATGAAAAGCTTGGGTCCCGATGTGCCCGAGCTGATTATATTACCCGTATACTCTGCTCTGCCCTCGGAGATGCAGACGCGCATTTTTGATCCAGCTCCATCGGGCAGTCGCAAGGTGGTCATTGCCACAAACATAGCCGAAACCTCCCTAACCATAGATGGCATCTTTTATGTGGTGGATCCTGGTTTTGTCAAGCAAAAGGTGTACAACTCTAAGACGGGCATGGATTCCCTGGTGGTCACCCCCATTTCGCAGGCGGCGGCCAAGCAGCGTGCGGGACGTGCCGGACGCACGGGTCCCGGTAAAACCTATCGCCTCTACACCGAGCGAGCCTATCGTGATGAAATGTTGCCCACTCCCGTGCCCGAAATTCAACGCACCAATCTGGCCACCACCGTGTTACAACTCAAAACCATGGGCATCAATGATTTGCTACATTTCGATTTCATGGATGCTCCGCCAGTCGAGTCCCTGGTAATGGCTCTGGAACAGCTGCATTCTTTGTCCGCCTTGGATGACGAGGGTTTGTTAACCCGTTTGGGCAGACGCATGGCGGAGTTTCCCTTGGAACCAAATCTCTCTAAAATGCTCATCATGTCGGTGGCTTTGCAATGTTCTGATGAGATTCTAACCATTGTGTCCATGCTGAGTGTGCAGAATGTGTTCTATAGACCCAAGGATAAGCAGGCTTTGGCGGATCAAAAAAAGGCCAAGTTTAATCAGGCAGAGGGTAAGTTGTTTATTTTTGTTGTTTATTACTAGAGTCCGGATATAAATTTTTAAGAGCTATAGGAAAGTTTTAAAAAAAAACAAGTGAGAAAGTCGGTCAAGCCCGACTATAACATACTCTGTACCTGGAGTAGAAGCTGAATGCAATGCTGGTGCTGCGCTCATCTCAAAGTCTCTCTCTTACTCTCTCTCTCGCTCTCTCTCTCTCTCTAAGATTGTGTGGTGTTAGTTGTGAATGGGTGGGAGGGGGTGGGGGAGGGCGATGTACTTTTTTGCTCATAACTTGAGAACCGCTGATCCGATCTTTATCATTCCTTCGGCAAATCGATACATATTGCTAATTACTAACTATCTCTAGAAGGTACGAAACGTCTATCTTTAAAACTGTAGGAGATATAACGTTTTTTCCGAATTGTGGGGGCGGGAGGGGGCGTGGCAAAAATTGAAAATAAACTTGATCTGCCTGCAGCTATAAGAAACATTTGTCCCATACATGTCAAACCTCAATCTCTTACCATCTCCGAGATCTGTTTGTTCATACGGACGGACGGACGGACAGACAGACGGACAGACGGACAGACGGACAGACGGACATGGCTATATCGACTCGGCTGTTGATGCTGATCAAGAATATATATACTTTATATAGTCGGAAATGATTCCTTCTCCCTGTTACATACTTTTGCACAAACTTAATATACTCTATGTACCTTCGGTACAGAGTATAAAAACATAAAATTCAAAAAATGCATAGTCTTTATTTGAATCGATAGTACGGTCCATATTATTTAATTTTTGATGATTATTTCATGCAAATGTTGATCGTGACTGCGCCTTAAATGGTCCATCCGCTTAGTCCAATTTTGCCATACTCTTTCCAACATTTCGGCCGGTATCTCACGAATAAATGCTTCAATGTTGTCTTCCAATGCGTCAATTGAAGCGGGCTTGTCTGTATCAGGGTTCGTAAAATAACACACATTTGTTTTTTTCACGCCGTATATTAACACAAAAAAAAAATTCAGTCTGTAAAAAATTTTAATTTTGACGTTACTAACAATTTTTTTCAGAAGAAAATAAAAATTTTTTTCATGATATTATCACGAGAATTTTTTTCACGCGTGTTACTAACACGAGTGAAAAAAATTTTTGCTAACATCTGTGAAAAAAAATCCAGAAAATTTTTCACACAATATTTTTCTCGCGCGTGTGAAAAATTTTCAGAAATTTTTTTCATTGCAATAGTATTGGTGTGTATGTGAGACGCGTCGGCTAGCCTGAGCTCAGGCCGACTACAAACGGGGGTGGGTAAAAGGCACACACTCTTTGTGCGATCGAGTAGATTTGTTTAATGACCTGCCCACAGCAGAACTATGGAGCTGTGACCGCAAATATCCATATTGAGTCCAAACATTCGACTATTAAATAGAAATTCTCGTGATAATATCATGAAAAAAATTTTTATTTTCTTCTGAAAAAAATTGTTAGTAACACGTGTGAAAATTAAAATTTGTTTTCATTGATGTTAATTATCATGGCAGAAAAATATCTTTTGAGTATTTTACGAACCCTGGTCTGTATAGATATGAGGTTTAACATAGCCCCACAAAAAATAGTCTAAAGGCGTTAAATCGCACGATCTAGGCGGCCAATTGACCAATTGTTGAGTAACAGAGGCCCAATTGCTGCGAACGGCGACGAATCGATAATTGATGGTCATCTTTAACACTGGCCGATACAGCTGCGATATTTTCTTCAGTTCGCACTCTACGTAAGAGTGTTGGTGGTTTAATGTCCAACAATGTAAATTTGGTGCAAAATATAGTCACAATAGCCCGATAGCCGCTTCAGTGGGTCGATTAAAATGAACATAAAATAGAAGAAGCGCGCGATGAACTTTCTTAACAGAGTACGCATTATGATAATAAAATTCAATAATTTGCAAGCGTTTTTCGGTTGTAAGACGATTCATGGTTAAATTATAGACCAAACTGAAGATGTTTGACAGTGAAACAAAACACGAAACGTGCGTGAGCCGTTTAAACCAGTGTTTGTCAAAAAGATAATAGCTAAAAAATCACCCTTTATCTGCTTTAGCATTTATTTATTTATTATTTAGAATAAAAAGAGTATGAGTATATGTAAAAAGCATATGAGTATATTCTTTTATTTTCTTAAAACGGCAAATTTTTCTTTACTAAGAATGTAAGCGCAGTAGCGTAGCTGTTAGTTTTTTGACTACAAGTCTAAAATACGCAGGCTCGATTCCCAGACGGGGTGTAATTTGGGGTGTAATATGAAAATTTAAAAAATGGTAAGAAAACAATTTGATTGGAAACTCAGCTGCAATGAATTTATATGATTATAAGAATAATTTATCGGACAGAATAACTCTGTGCCAAAGTCCGGTGCGTCGCTATCTAATGTGTATACAACAGCGGACTGCGGCAGCTAAGTCGACACACTGACATTATACTAGCTTAGACTCCTTTTGTTGCTAAAACAAAGAAGTGCTAAATGAGTACGCTCTTGCGTGCAACGCAAAAAAGAAAAGTTTGTCTTGCCGGTCCCTGCTCTGTACCAAAGATAGACAAAGCCGCACTGCAATTCAATTGGTGAATTTTTATATGTATAAAAACCATCTTTTTTTTTAAACAGTTTCAAATGAGCTACCCTTTTCAACCGAGATTTTATCATTTTCTTTTGTGGGGAAGTCTTTTAGCATTTTGATAGTTTTGCCTATAATCAAAACGATATTATTTTCTTGCGATTTTGTTTTCTTCTTTTAACCACATTTCTATGCATAAATAAAATGTATTAAAAAAAATTAACAAGAAAATGTTCCATCCCAACTGGGACTCGAATCTGGGTACCTAAGACTCTTATCCATACACCTTACATCTACGCCAAGCCACCCTTTTTTACTGAATAGAAAAGTGGCACATATGTATCAGAAAAATTAAAATAATATACTCATATGCTTTTTAGAATATTTTGTGGAAATATACTATTATTCTTTTTAGCATATACATATATCCGGACTCTATTTTTCACATATTAAATTTTGTAGCACGACAAGAATTATTCTTATATGTTAATGTGCTAGTCACGACGGTAATAGTTTAACGAGAATTTTAAAACTAGATTGAAAAAGTTAACATATCACACACAAAGTTACAAACAAAAGATTACTGAATAAGGGTTTTACTGAAATTGAATTGATATAAATTAAAGATTAACTTAAATGCTGTGATCAAAGTTTGGATTTTCGAACATAGCTTCGTCAAAAACCAATATTTTTTAGTTCTGTATGTTTTGTATTTTAGTTAAAAGATGAACGAAACTTTCCTCATAATTAGTTTTAAAAAATAAATTCTTGGGGTTTTTTTTATTTCATATTGAAAACAAGTGAGAAAGTCAATCAAGCCCGACTATAACATACTCTGTACCTGGAGTAGAAGCTGAATGCCATGCTGGTTCTGAGCTCATCTCTTATTCTCTCTCTCTCTTTCTCTGTCTCTATCTCTCTCTCTTTCTTTCTCTCTCTATAAGGGTGGTAGTGGGTGGGGTTGTTTACTTATTTGCTCATAACTTGAGAACCGCTCATCTGATCTTTATCATTTCTTCGGCAAATCGATACATTTTGCTAATTACTAACTATCTCTAGAAGGAACAAATCATCTATCTTCAAAACTGTAGGAGATATAACGTTTTTTCCAAATTGCGGGGGCGGGAGGGCGCGTGGCAAAAATTGAAAATAAACTTGATCTGCCTGCAAGTATAAGAAGCATTTGTCCCATACATGTCAAACCTCTATCTCTTACCATCTCTGAGATCTGTTTGTTCATACGGACGGACGGACAGACGGACAGACAGACGGACATGGCTATATCGACTCGGCTGTTGATGCTGATCAAGAATATATATACTTTATATGGTCGGAAATGATTCCTTCTCCCTGTTACATATTTTTGCACAAACTTAATATACTCTATGTACCTTCGGTACAGAGTATAAAAAGTGATTATTTGACATTTCGAAAATATGTGGGGGGTTGTGAGCCACCCATTTAAAAGTTAAAAATTCGTGTTTTAACCCATTTTACGCCGCGCTGTACGAAGTTTTTTATTTCTTGGGTAATTAGGACCCAGTAAACACGAATCCGAGGTCAAAAAAAATTCTACCTATGATAGTTTCGCCAGGTGAGATGGTTTAATTATACGAAAAGTCACATTCACAGGTGTATTAAAGTCTCCTGGTACTACTTTTTCTACGGGTTTTATTTTCGACCTTTTCTTAAAATTTTACATGACTTTCGGAATAAAATATTTATGGTTACGTGTTTTAATTTTTTTATTTTTATCTGAAAGCCAATAAAATTTACTATAGTATAATGTAATTACGTAAGCAATTGGTTTTACTAGATCCTACAGAAAATTTTTTTAAAGAAAGCAACTTTGCTGTTCGACTAGTCGAACAGCGGCGTAAAATGGGTTAAAGCAATTATTCTTTATTAAATGAAAAACAATTTTTCTCATATTCTGAATTAAGAAATATCAATGAAAAGTGAAAATTGATTGACGGCATCCAGCTTGTTTTCTTTTAAATACAAAGACTTTCTTTTGGGGGCCGTTCTTTTGCTTGCCTTTTTTTATGTTTTTGTTTTACTTCTTTGGAAAGTTTTTCCTGTTATCAAAACGGACTTTTTGGCAAAGTGGCTCACAGCCCCCATAAAAACATTTAGGGTGTTCACTTTGTTGAGCACTTGAGCACTTGGGGAAAAGTGTAAACATTTCCAACAACAATTTACTCTGAACAAATTGTGCACAGCTTGCTCGACCCAGGCCCTGACTACGAAAAGTCGGGCACTTGTACCGTATAGAGACCTGCACGTGTAAATAAAAAAGTAATCGATAATTACTCGCCGAATATGATTACAAATGAGTACGATTACCTAGCTGTCAATTTGGCACCGTACTCATGTTTACTTTTCAGGGTTCGGAATCGCCCTTTACCTGCAGCTTTCGAGAGTGACGGCTTATTAAATCGCGAAATAATACCAAAGAGGATAAAAAATAGTAATAAAAAAAAAGTCAGTGCAAATAAAGTGATAAATCATGGCGGTATCATTGCATAAGCGCAATTCACAGCTAAGGGTTCTCCGTGGTAATAAAAACGCGAACTACTTAAGAAACTGCTTTCCATGGCCAAAAATGACCACACATAACAGCATTACCATGATTAAGACAATGCCGAACCGCGGTAAATAGTATGGATGACCAATGGTTAAAAATACAGTTAAGATCATAAGGAATGTTTCAGACCACTTTTCGTGAATGACAACTCATCACATCGCGGAAAAGTACCGTTGAGGATCAAAAATAGTAATAATGTCAAACAAACAGGAAAAAAACCATGTAAGGATCATTGCATACGCGCAGTTCGTAGCTAAGGGTTATCCGTGGAATTAAAACCGCTAATTACTTAAGAAACTAGTTTCAAGGCCACAATAGATCTTATATAACTACATCACCATGATTATGACCAACCTCTAGTGACTAACCGCGATACATACCATGGATGACCATTAACAAAAAACTTAGAAGAAGAAATTTTCTTCAAAATTTCCGAAAATTTTTTCATATTAATTGCCGGTGTGGTCATCCATGGATTGGTCATCCATGGTATTTATCGTGGTTCAGTATTATCATAATCATGGTAATGTAGTGCTCATGTGTGCTCATTTTTAGCCTCGAAAATCAATTTCTTAAGCACTTAGCGGTTTTATTACCACGGCGATCCCTTAGATGTGAATTGCTTTAATGCATTAATCCTCCTTGATTTTTTACTTGGTTGGAAGTAAAGTATGTTTGACGTTATTTATATTTTTAAACCGCAACGGTATTTTCTCGCGATTTGATGATTTGTCAGTCCTAAAAAGTGGTTTGAAACATTCCTTATGATCTTCACTATTTTCTTTAACATTGGTCATCCATGGTATTTATCGCGGTTCGGTATATTTAAAATCATGGTAATGTAGTTATGTGTGGTCACTTGTGCCCTTGAAAAGCAGTTTCTTAAGCAGTTAGCGGTTTTGTTACCATGCAGATCCTTCAGCTGCGAATTGCGCTTATGCATTAATCTAGGCATGATTATACCCGTTACTCGTAGAGTAAAAAGGGTATACTAAAGTCGTGCAAATGTATGTAACAGGCAGAAGGAATCATTTCCGACCATATAAAGTATATATATTCTTGATCAGCATCAACAGCCGAGTCGATATAGCCATGTCCGTCCGTCCGTCCGTCTGTATGAACACCTAGATCTCAGAGATGGTAAGAGATAGAGGATTGACATGTATGGAACAAATGCTTCTTATACTTGCAGGCAGATCAAGTTTATTCCAAATTTTGGCCACGCCCCCTCCCGCCCCCGCAATTCAGAAAAAACGTTATATCTCCTACAGTTTTAAAGATAGACGATTCGTATCGTATGAATAAATTTGCCGAAAAAATGATAAGGATCGGATGAGCGGTTCTCAAGTTATGAGCAAAAATGTGAAAAATAGCCGAGTTTAAAAAGTGTTGCATACTTTTCAGATGTTCAGATGTTTTTTCATGAGTAACGGGTATATCGAAGTCGGTTAGAGCCGACTTTAACCTGCGCTCTCGTTTTTTTACTTGGTTGGGCATAAAGTTTTTTTGACATTATTAATATTTTTATCCTCTTTGGTATTATTTCGCGATTTAATAAGTCGTCAGCCGAGTGCTGGATGCTGGCTCCCAAACTGTGCCACCAAAATAAACCTTGCTAATATTTTGATTATTATTATTTTTAATTTAATTTTATTTTTTACGGTTTTTCGATTATAATCGTACGATGCCACGATGCCGACTACTACTCGGCACCATAAAAATAAATCATATCTCAAACGTAGTTGTGCACAAATTTCGTGCACAGAGGGCTGCTCACAATACTAGTCAGGCAAAACTGCTCAAGTGCTCAAGTGCTCAACAAAGTGAATACCCCAATTGATTTTGTTAGAACTAATGGCATTACACTTCCCAAAGATTCAAGTAAGATTTTGGCAATCAAAAGTCTAATATGGTGGGGTAGGCACAGTTTCGTTAAATTTAGGTTCCTTAGCATTCCATATGTTTTTCCAACTGCTTGAGTAAAATGATTACGCCATAAAGGGTGTTCCATTAAAAGTAAAGCCAAGATTGATAGCATTGTCAACATATTCAATTTCACTTGTGTTTATTCTTAGCTTTTGGAAGTGATCAGTATTTAGTTTTTTTTCTTATATATTACTAAGCATTTCGATTTAAGTCCTAGTTCATTTTCGTCCGCCCATTTGTTTATAACTAAAAGCTCACTATTACATACATTTATAATTTCACTAATTCGATTTAACGGACAACTAACATATATTTGAACATAGTCATACAGGCCTGTTCCCGTTTTCGATTTCGATCAGATCATGTGGAATCGGAATTGATTGCTGTTCCCGTTTCCGAAAAACGATCAAATTATTCGGTTTTAAAAGTTTTGCCGTTAAGTGAGTGAAATGAAAAGTAATTCACAATCTTCATGTCAACGGTTATATTTTTTATCGATCAAATATTTTTTTATTAATAAGTCATATATTGAGAAGATTTTAAAGTAACCGTAGAAATATTGGGCATTCAATTTGATTTAAATTAATTTTTTCAAAGTTGTACCCCAGAAATTACATGTAGAAAGCCAAAACGATCGAAATGAAACCGAGCTGTTCGCAATTCCGCATTAGCGCATGTGCAGTGTTGATCGAAACTGTTACCATTCAGCTGAATTATAGTTCGAAGACGATTCGAACTTTCATTCGAAAAGAAAATCGATTTCTATTTCACTCGGAAACGGGAACGTCAAATGAAAACGATTCGGAATTACAATCGTTTTACTTTTTAAATCCACTCGGAAATGGGAACAGACCTGATAGACTTCACTTTTTGACAATACACTGGGAGGATCATTTACATACAAAGTAAACAGCAGTGGCCCAAGGACGGACCCTTGAGGCACACCGCGCTTAGTCAAAAGAAAAGTTGAAAAGTTAGATGATGTTACTACCGCTTCACTTGGATTACAAAAATAAGAGGAGAGAAGTTTGATTGAAGTATAAGAGAAGTTGTATAGTTTTGCCAATTTTGTACAGCGTGTTTCACGGTTCACTGTATCAAACGATTTACTGAAGTCAAGTAGAGTGACAAAAGTGACTTACCCGTTGTCCACCATTTTCTTCTTATGTCTTCAGTTATTTTTAATGTTACTGTGGTACTGCTCCGGCCACTGCGAAACCCGAACTTATTCAGGAAATTATTTGCAGCAAGAAATCTGTTTTATCTGGTTTGCCCTGAGTTGCTGAAATGCCTTTATTAGAGAAAGAACACTAGCAATAGGTCGGTACTCAGTTTAAGATTGTGGGACGGGCACTATTTTCGTGATTTTCCAAATTTCTGGGAAAGTTGAGTGAGGGAAAGCTGTTTTAAAAATGTATTTAATTAGGGGCAGGATTTGAGGTAATAATATTTTGAGAAATTTCCAAATAATATTATCAAGGCCTTTTGCGTATGATTTTGTCTTAAGTGGTCAAACTTGGTCATATGGGCGAACATTTTAAGGAGTATTAACAAAAAATACATCTAGCAAGGTGTTAGAGGTGTTAGTGAAGTGTGTTGCTTAGGTGGAGTTAACTAGCTTTATTCCTAGTAATGACATGTCGTCAGATAGGTGATACTCACTCCACATGTTACTGAAGAGGTCTCGTCCTATAATTATGTCAGTGTATTCCAAGCTCAACTCAGAAATAACGCTAATTAATTCGTTATATTCGGTATTACGATGCGGTCTATATAGGCAGCCAACGAGGGTCTTTGTCAAATCATTAAGATTACTAATTTTGAGAGAAAGATATTCAATTGCCCTGCCGACCGTTTGCTTACAACTTAACTTAGCCCTTAGTTTTAACGCAAAATTGGTCTTCACCCTCTTTTAATCGCTTTTTAATCATTTTTTTCGTTCCAGGCGATCATCTTACTCTGCTGGCCGTCTACAACAGCTGGAAGAACAACAAATTCTCCAATGCCTGGTGCTATGAGAATTTCGTTCAAATCCGTACCCTCAAACGTTCCCAGGATGTGAGGAAACAGCTCTTGGGCATTATGGATCGTCATAAACTGGATGTGGTCTCGGCGGGAAAGAATTCGGTGCGCATACAGAAGGCCATTTGTTCGGGTTTCTTTAGGAATGCAGCCAAAAAGGATCCCCAGGAGGGTTATCGCACTCTGGTGGACTCCCAGGTGGTGTACATACATCCCTCTTCAGCTCTGTTTAATCGTCAGCCTGAATGGGTCATCTATCATGAGCTGGTTCAGACTACCAAGGAGTATATGCGTGAGGTAACCACTATAGATCCCAAATGGCTAGTGGAATTTGCCCCCTCCTTCTTCCGGTTCTCGGATCCAACCAAACTAAGCAAATTCAAGAAGAATCAACGACTGGAGCCACTGTACAACAAATATGAAGAGCCCAATGCCTGGAGAATTTCCAGAGTGCGCAGGAGACGCAATTAAATAACCGTGGAAATTAATTTTAATTTAAGTTTAAATAAAATTTAAGTTCAAACAAAAAAATGTTCAATAGCCTTTGCGTCCACGAAAACGTTGCCGGTTGTCCAGCTGTGGAGTAAGTTTAATCTTTAGAGCCAGGTATTGTTTGGGTTGGGTGCACTTACCAGTGAGCGCTTGCATTCATAGAAAGTGTTGCGCAGAACCTGACACTCTGGCGGCACACTGTTATCCTGCAGGCATTGTCTCGGGGTTTTCTTATCCAGACGACAGCACTCACTCTCCAGCAGGCACATTTTCAAATCTGCCCGAACTCCCGCACAGGCTGTGTCGTCTGCCAGTTTTTCATTACCCTCGTAGCGCATCATTTTGTGTTACCAAATCTCATAGAAGCGGCCAAGCAGCAGCTGACAGCTGTTCAGTCTGACTGATTGGGCAGAGTTGCCAGACTGACGATGAAAACAAAGTAAGCTGGTGTGTCAAGACCGACTGTTCTTTACCCTATCCTAATCATGATTTTTTTTTTAAATAAAACATTGGAGGGAAGCTAACTTCGGCTCGACCGATGCTTATATACCCTTGAAGCATGATATGTGCTTGCTTGTTTGTAAAATAGCAACTATACGAATATTCATCCGATTTGGATCTAACTTGCCAAAATTGTGTTAAAACAGATAATATTCATAACTGGAAAGTATATTTTTCGCACTGGGACTACTTTTTCGACCGATCGTTCCTATGGCAGCTATATGCTATGTTCATCTGATTTTGATAAAACTGAACAATAACACTATTTTTAACAGATTATGTTAATGTAGACTTCACTGAACAAAACTGTATCATTGGGTTTGTTTAATCAGCTCTTGTTTCCAAGATATCGCGGAAAAATCAAAAAGGCGACTTTATGGCACTCTAGGATTTATGGAGGCCACACTAGGCATAATTATGTCCTTTATCATAATTAGCTCATAAACTCAGACATTTATGCCTAGTGTGGCCTCCATAAATCCTAGAGTGCCAAAAATGCAAGATTTTCGTTATTCCGCTATATCTTGGAAACAAGAGCTGATGGAACGAAACCGAAACCAGTTTAGGAATCAGTAAACGTAAACTTATGTTGCATTCGGCTATTATCGATAGTTTTGTCGAAGGGCGCCAAGCTTGAACTGGGGTAGATTGAGGAGAGTTGGCAGCCCTCCTCGATGATCGTAGGAAGGGGAAATGGGATCCACAGGCAAAAGGGGGTCGCGGGGAGACGTTACATGTAACGGGAGCAGACTCTCTCGAACTCCCACTCTCAGAAAAGTAGGCCATGGCCTTCGATTAGGGCATCGCCCTTGAGACAATTGGAAGCGGCACAACGGCGTGAGGCCGAGGCTATAAGAAGGGGTGTAGGGCCAGGCAAAGGCAAAATATTCCACTCTAGCCGGCGGCAGACGGACGACTCCCAGTCATACGAAAATTTAAACCTTCTCGAGTTTGGAGGTTAATTTCGGGAAAACGTTTTTTTTATTAATTTCGGCAGAAAAAGTTATGTGTGTTTGAAATTTACAAAAAGTGAGTAATAGGGAAAGTGCGATTTCACAAACGAGATTTTAAATTTGGTGTTCTGTAGGAACCAAAAGGCGGATCGGTCAGAGCACGGACAAACCGAATTTCAAGCAGTCAATATAGCCTACTGGTAGCCTATCTCGGTGGCTGAAGGAAGATTTGTGGGATGCTTCAGGGTCCATGATAGCTGCCGCCGGAAAATTCTGCCAGAGTGAGTTCGTTCCGCTAAAGGCGGCATAGCCTCTAAGGCCTGGCGTAAATTCCGCCCGCTGGTACCTTCTCTCGCCAAGAGCGCTCTGAGGTCCACTTGGGTGCTGAAACGAAAAAAAAGGGGAGAGAGCTGAGAAGCGCAGATTAATGTTTTGGGCCGCCTATACAGACCCTGTGGGCGTCCTTGTCCATCCTTCCGTCCAGTGTTCGCAGCGAGGTTAACCGGTGCAGGCCCCCTAAGAAGGCCCAGCACATTTCCCTTCAATTTTTTGGGGCTCAACTTTATTCTGCGTTTTCTTTACGTCACAATCTCTATGTATATTTATGTGTGTGGCTCCTTTTGTAGAAACTAAGACTAGAGATTAAGTAGTTTAATTACCCCTTTGTGAAGGCGCCGTTGCGCGAGCCCAGATCAGCGAAGACACAGCAAATCTGAAAAAGAGATAATTTAAAATTTAAATTTTGGGGCAAAATTTGCAAACACAAAACATCTTACCCACGTTATTTTTGGCCATCGTCCCTTCATCCGTCCATGATTGAAGCTTCAATAGGATAGGTAGGGGGAGGGCAAATCCTATAAAGGAAACTTAAAAGACATATAAGTAGAATTGGTAAAAGTTGTAGTGTTTGTGGGTGTCGTCCTTGCATCCTCTAATTCCATAGGATTTGTGCTGCCATCGCATCCTAGCTCGTTGGGTGACCTGAAATAAAAGAGAAGAAAATATTTAATTAATTTATTAAAAATAAATATGTATTGTTAGTCGGTTAAAGAGAATGTTAATGTTAGGCATGTCAATAGTGAAAAAGAATTTTGTTAATTAAAAGTGTAAGTGTTTGTCGAAATGTTTGTGTGAGTTCTTACTAAAAGGGGGGGAGAAGGAAGCGTAGGGATTATGGAATAGGCTGATCCTGGTGAATAGCAGGGTGGCCGGACCGATGTGAACTATCTTTGGCCACAGGAAGGGTGGGTGCGCTGAGGCAGAACAGCAAGGCCTCGGATCCCGCGTTATTGGTGTTTATTTTGGAGTTTTCATCAGTAGGGTAAAATCGAAAAAGCCGTTAGATGTGTGTGTAGGAGTGGCAGAGATGCGTCCCCTGATGGTGGATTGTACGACCTGCGGGCATTGGGAGGTATCCGGCCCTGAGTGGGAAGAGCTAGCCGGCCTCGCCCAAAGAAACCAACCAGGTTCGTAACAATATGGCGCCCAACCGAGACTTGAAGTGGGATCGGGGTCCAGCAAAGCCAACTTTTCGCTAGGATGGCGATGCACCTTGGTCCATACGCATGTCCAAAATTTATAAATACACTGTTCAGAGTGTGTGTCTCGCCAAGCTACCTCCGAACCGGGCCAAGAGACAGACGAAGGCTTATGGGGAACTCCAAGAGTTGGCCCATAATTGCGCGTGTGTATGCTGGACCTGGGGAGGATGATAGCTTCACAAAGTAAAATGTTTTTTTAGGAATGTTTACAAGTCCACTTATCTGACATCGAGAAGAGGAGGGGCCAACGTGCGTCAGGGTCTAGACATCGCTGAGCGGTAAGGCACTAGGAAGATCTTACGAATCCTAGTTGGCGACCGGCTCGTTGCCTGGTGAGCAGAGATGCCTAGATCCTGAAACAAAAAGAAAATTAGTCGTTTTTTTTTTTTCTTCAAAAAGCAATAGGTCCTAATTTACTTACTTCCACTGGAAGACTTGGTCAGCAAACTGGTTGGTATCGTACTGATAGTGGTATCTGGGTGGCCCATGGGAATATAAATTCCTCATGCGATGCATCCAGAACCCCAACTGATTTATTGATAAGGTCCTAGTTCAGAAGTATGAAAGATAATGGCGAGAGGTCTCGACTCTCGGTCTTCCTGGAGAAGGCGGAAGTGGTTGACACCCCTCGCGATAAAAACACGCAAGAGCGGGAAGCGCAGAAACTATTAGCCAGGGTCGACTCCGATCAGAGCTATCCTTTTCTCCCCCTTTATTTTTATGAATATTGTCCATTTATATTTTTGGTGAGCGCGAGGATTGTGCTGGACGGTTCGTGTATTAAATTGCGGAGCAAATTCGTAGTTCGTCTTGTAACTAAAATAAACATACAAACATAAATTAACATATAGGTATTAGAAGTATAAGTAAATAGTTAGCTGTTAGTAGGAGGAAGTACCGTAAGATTAGCCTACGGACTCAGATGCCACTGGTTCAGGATACAGGTAGAAAATTGCGATCTTGGACTACCGGAGCCAGAATAGCGGGAGGGTTAAGTAGGACTCCACCGCCAAGTCCTCTTCAGGGTCACAGTCCGAATAGCGCAGAAATGGGGGGCGACGGCAAGCCCAAGGACGAGAGCTGGGACGAAAACGTGCAGCAAGCGAATATTCCGTCGGAGATTGCCTCGGCAGTGAACGTAGCATTGGCACAAGGTCACGAGACGTATCGGGTTGCTATGGCAGAGACTGTAAGCCGAACCCTACAGGAAGAGATCAGAAAGGGATTCATGGAGATGATGAGGTCCATCAACGAAATGACGCAGCCATTGAGGCAAAGCGCCGACGCAATCCAGACCCTAGTTCGGAATCAAGAGGTACCAGGACAGACGCTAACCACCGGCCAAGACACCAATCAGGCTGCGAGTCAGGGGGCCATTCCTAAACGTGCCCTCTCGCAAACTCGAGAATTTACTCGCAGTACAACGCCACCGCCACCACCACCACGCAAACCGCCCCGAAGAGAAGACGCTTGGGACTCGTCTGCACATGGGGCAAGGAAACAGAGGGATAGGGATAGGAATAGAAGCGTGGATCCACCGGGCAGACAGAACCGGGATGGCAACAGCGAACACTCGGACAGAGTAAACCGGTGGGGCAGAGTTGAGAAATGGGAGATCTACTTCGACGGCGACCCAAACAAGACGACGGTCGAGGATTTCGTGTTCAGAGTCGAGTTCCTGAAGAGACAATGTAGGTGCTCCTGGGACGAAGTGCTCAACAATTTCTACCACTTAGTAAAAGGGCAAGCCTCAGAATGGTATTGGCTACACGTACGCGAAAATTCTCCGGAGACCTGGGACGATCTGAAAGAAGAATTGCTTTCTCGCTTTCGTGGGATAGGAGGAGAATTTGAACGCATGAGGGCGCTTCATGAACGGAGACAGCAGCCGGGGGAAAGGGTTGAAGATTATTTTCGAGCGATGCGAAGGCTGGGAGCCAGGTTGGAGAATCCTATGTCCGAGTCGAAAATGGTCCGCGTGCTTAAGAAGGGTCTATGCGAAGATATTGCGCGCTACGTATACGCGCTACGAGTCTACAATGTTGAAGCGTTACGTGTGGAATGTCTGGAGGTGGAGGCCAATTTCGGTAGGCGAGAGACGCGGTCGACGTACCGAGCCCCAAACAAATTCCCAACCAATGGTCGAGTGAACGAAATAGCGGCAGACCCCGAGGAGAGAGATGAAGTGATGCCAGTGGAGGAGGCGCGTTTATCGGCCAAGTTCAAGCTGATCTGCTGGAATTGCGGTCAGCAAGACCATGGATTCCGCGATTGTCTCGCCAAGGAACGGCGGATATTTTGTTTTCGATGCGGCAAACCCGATGTATTTAGCCCAACTTGCCCAAATTGTGCGGAAAACGCCAGATCGAGCGTAGCCAAAGCGGGAGAGCCGCGCTCGTTGATTGCACCCGCGCGGAAATAGCCGAAGGTCCTGAAAATAGAAACATATGTAGCAAAAATAATAAAGAAAAAATTAAGAATAAGAATAGTATTAGTTTCTTACCGGCCGAGGAGAGGATGAGGGCATATTTGGCTGCTCGAAACAGGATATTCTCTGAACTTCAGGTCGAGGGGATGAGGAAGGTCACGCGAAGAATGAAGAAAGCCAGAGAGAGATTTCGAAGAAGACGTCAGACCAGGAGGCATGTAGCAGAGGCCATTTTTCGAAGCACAAAAGCCGATCCAAGGCCCTTCGCCGAAGTGACGATCCAAGGAAAGAAAATCCGGGGGCTGCTGGATACTGGTGCTTCGGTCAGCGTTTTGGGCCGGAACAGCAGAGAGATGGTGAATGAGCTGCAAATTGAGATGGCAAAATACGAGTCTTTAGTAAGAACAGCGTCGGGAGAAGATAAGTCAATTATAGGCCGAGTAAAATTGCCAGTCGAGTACAAAGGAACATCTAAGCAAATCTTGTTTTATGTATGTCCTGGCCTGGAGCAAGAATTGTACCTTGGCGTAGATTTTTGGCGAGCATTCGACTTGGCTCCAACAGTCCTAGGATCGGAAGAGAAGAGGTCCTCAGCCCAGATAATAGAAGAGATTTTGACTAAGCAGATTGAGCATTACTTCGAGGCTGACGAAGAGTGGCAAAGACCACAAGTGGAGCCATGGGAACTGGAAAGAGAAGAGAAGGAGCAGTTAGAAATTGTAAAACAAGAGTTTTTGGCATTTGAGAAGGTGGGATTAGGAAAGACATCGCTTGAGACTCATACGATTCAACTAGTGGAGGGAGCAGAGCCGGTCAAAGATCGACATTATCCTTTATCACCCGCCATGCAGGATTTGGTGTGGGCAGAGGTGGATTTAATGCTGGCGTTAGGAGTCATCGAGGTCAGCGATAGTCCCTGGAGCAATCGCACCACAGTAGTGCGGCGGCCGGATAAAAACCGCTTTTGCCTTGATGCCCGAAAGCTAAATAAGCGGACGGTCAAGGACGCATATCCGTTACCAAGCATAGACGGAATCATATCCCGAATCGACCAAACGCATTACATTTCGAGTGTGGATCTTAAGTTTGCTTATTGGCAGATTGAGATGGATGAAGCCAGCAAGCAGTGCACCGCCTTTTCCGTGGCCGGGAGGCCTTTATACCAATTCGTCATGATGCCCTTCGGCTTGTGCAACGCCTCGCAGAGATTATGCCGACTGATGGACAGAGTCATTCCGTCCGAGCTGCGCGCAAATGTCTTCGTTTATTTAGACGATTTGCTGGTCATCTCCGCGGATTTCCAAACCCATTTGAAGCTTTTAAGACAGGTAGCGCACCATCTGAAAGAGGCAAATTTAACAATAGGGTTGAAGAAATCTAGTTTCTGTTTTAAACAGCTGAAGTACTTGGGTTTTATTGTAGGCGGCGGAACCCTCCGTATGGATCCTGACCGGGTATCCGCCATTCTTAAAATTGCTACGCCTAAATCCGTTCGAGAATTGAGAAGTTTCCTTGGGACGGCAGGATGGTACCGGCGCTTTATCCGGAATTTCGCGTCATTATCCGTGCCTTTGACCGACGCACTCAAAAAGACAGCGGGAAGGAAGTTCTCCTTATCCGAGGAAGCAGTACAGGCGGTGCAAATGCTCAAAGAGGCTTTGACCCGAGCCCCAGTATTGGTACACCCCGACTTCAAACGGCATTTCTATGTCCAGTGTGACGCGTCGCATGCTGGAGTGGGAGCTGTATTGTTCCAGCGAGACGACTCACTGGACGAACGACCGATAGCCTTCTTTTCCGCCAAACTGAACCGTCACCAACTCAATTATTCGGTCACGGAAAAGGAATGTCTTGCGGCCATTATGGCAGTGCAAAAATTCCGACCGTACATAGAGTTGATGCCCTTCACGGTGATTACCGACCACGCCAGTCTGAAGTGGCTGATGTCCCTCAAAGACTTGAGTGGACGATTGGCGAGATGGTCGCTGCAGCTGCAGGCATTCGATTTTCAAATCGAGCACCGGAAGGGCGCAGAGAACGTAGTTGCTGATACGTTGTCACGTTATGTGGAGGAGCTGGAGATGGATCCGCAAAAGATGATAGGTTTCCAAACGACGGAATTCGAGTCCGAGGAGTATAGCAAGCTGCGAGAAGAAATAAAAGAAAATGCAACGTTGTTGCCAGATTTACGTGTGGAGGGGCGGGCGATTTATAAAAAAATGGGATTCGAACGTCTCGAGGATCAAGTCGAAGGAACAATTTGGAAATTGTGGGTGCCTAGTTCCCTGACGGCAGGCTTAATTGAACAAGCACATGTTGATGCCAAGGCTGCGCATGGTGGAATGGCAAAGACGCTTCACCTGCTCAGAAGACTCTTTTATTGGCCAAACATGGCCACACAAGTTCGAGATTACGTCCGGCGATGTCTGCGATGCAAAGAGGCGAAGGCACCAAACTACCGGATGCAGGTGGAGATAGGCCAAGAAGTAGTAACCGAACGACCCTTTTAAAAGATATACATAGATTTCTTGGGCAAGTATCCGCGATCGAAGAGAGGACAGGCTTGGGTTTTTGTGGTGGTCGACCACTTTTCGAAGTTTACCTTCCTTAAGTCTATGCCAGAAGCCAAGTCCAGCAAGGTGGTAGAGTTCCTAGTGCACGAAGTTTTTTATAAGTTCCGAGTCCCGGAGACGATTCATTCGGACAACGGGAAACAATTTACTTCCCGAACCTTCGTGGAAATGGTGGAGGCGTTTGGGATCGACCACATAAGAACGGCAGTGTATTCGCCCCAGAGCAATGCGGCGGAACGTGTAAATCGCACCGTGCTGGCGGCCATTCGGACTTATTTGGAAGAAGACCATCGGGACTGGGACGCGTATTTGCCAGAGATAGAGGTAGCCATTCGCAACGCCATCCATGAGGCCACAGGCGTGACACCATTTTTCGCGGTATTTGGTCATCATATGTACCTAAATGGGGCCAGTTAAAAATTGGCACGCAAGCTGAGATCCTTGACAGACCATGAGGTGGCCACCATGGAGACTCGAGGGAAGCGTCAAATGATCCGAGAGATGATCAGCGGTAAGCTCCACCAAGCATTCGATCAGAGTCGACAGCGGTACGACAAACGGGCGAGAAAATTTTATGCGAAGCCAGGCCAGGAGATTTTTCGGCGGAACTTTGCCCTGAGCAATTTCGCAAACAGCTTTAATGCCAAGTTCGCCCCAAAATTTTTGCGCTGTCGGGTGGTGCGTCCTGTAGGGAACAACGCTTATGAGTTGGAAGATTTGGCGGGGAAGGGTATAGGGGTGTTCCACGCCAAGGATTTGCGACTGTAAGGAAGGAGATAAAACTTAGTTCAGAGCAGACGAGGTTTAAGTAAATGATAATCAACTGTACATACCTACATATTTACCCATTTGCCCAGTATGTGTGTATGTGTGTACTAGTAAACATCTGCGGACGAGAGACTTGCCAAGACACCTAGGGGCAAACGCGTGGGAGTGACCCTACGTTGGACGCGGCGATATCCAAGAGATTTCTTTGGTAGAAGGCCGGCCGTATGCACGCTTGGGTGATTCTTGGATTGTTTTGAGTGTGGAGGAGTCGGTAGAATGCCTGCGAATATTTTTTTTGTGTCGCGACGCTTCCCAGAAATTTTCGCACGGTGTTGCATTCGGCTATTATCGATAGTTTTGTCGAAGGGCGCCAAGCTTGAACTGGGGTAGATTGAGGAGAGTTGGCAGCCCTCCTCGATGATCGTAGGAAGGGGAAATGGGATCCACAGGCAAAAGGGGGTCGCGGGGAGACGTTACATGTAACGGGAGCAGACTCTCTCGAACTCCCACTCTCAGAAAAGTAGGCCATGGCCTTCGATTAGGGCATCGCCCTTGAGACAATTGGAAGCGGCACAACGGCGTGAGGCCGAGGCTATAAGAAGGGGTGTAGGGCCAGGCAAAGGCAAAATATTCCACTCTAGCCGGCGGCAGACGGACGACTCCCAGTCATACGAAAATTTAAACCTTCTCGAGTTTGGAGGTTAATTTCGGGAAAACGTTTTTTTTATTAATTTCGGCAGAAAAAGTTATGTGTGTTTGAAATTTACAAAAAGTGAGTAATAGGGAAAGTGCGATTTCACAAACGAGATTTTAAATTTGGTGCTCTGTAGGAACCAAAAGGCGGATCGGTCAGAGCACGGACAAACCGAATTTCAAGCAGCCAATATAGCCTACTGGTAGCCTATCTCGGTGGCTGAAGGAAGATTTGTGGGATGCTTCAGGGTCCATGATAGCTGCCGCCGGAAAATTCTGCCAGAGTGAGTTCGTTCCGCTAAAGGCGGCATAGCCTCTAAGGCCTGGCGTAAATTCCGCCCGCTGGTACCTTCTCTCGCCAAGAGCGCTCTGAGGTCCACTTGGGTGCTGAAACGAAAAAAAGGGGAGAGAGCTGAGAGGCGCAGATTAATGTTTTGGGCCGCCTATACAGACCCTGTGGGCGTCCTTGTCCATCCTTCCGTCCAGTGTTCGCAGCGAGGTTAACCGGTGCAGGCCCCCTAAGAAGGCCCAGCACATTTCCCTTCAATTTTTTTGGGGCTCAACTTTATTCTGCGTTTTCTTTACGTCACAATCTCTATGTATATTTATGTGTGTGGCTCCTTTTGTAGAAACTAAGACTAGAGATTAAGTAGTTTAATTACCCCTTTGTGAAGGCGCCGTTGCGCGAGCCCAGATCAGCGAAGACACAGCAAATCTGAAAAAGAGATAATTTAAAATTTAAATTTTGGGGCAAAATTTGCAAACACAAAACATCTTACCCACGTTATTTTTGGCCATCGTCCCTTCATCCGTCCATGATTGAAGCTTCAATAGGATAGGTAGGGGGAGGGCAAATCCTATAAAGGAAACTTAAAAGACATATAAGTAGAATTGGTAAAAGTTGTAGTGTTTGTGGGTGTCGTCCTTGCATCCTCTAATTCCATAGGATTTGTGCTGCCATCGCATCCTAGCTCGTTGGGTGACCTGAAATAAAAGAGAAGAAAATATTTAATTAATTTATTAAAAATAAATATGTATTGTTAGTCGGTTAAAGAGAATGTTAATGTTAGGCATGTCAATAGTGAAAAAGAATTTTGTTAATTAAAAGTGTAAGTGTTTGTCGAAATGTTTGTGTGAGTTCTTACTAAAAGGGGGGGAGAAGGAAGCGTAGGGATTATGGAATAGGCTGATCCTGGTGAATAGCAGGGTGGCCGGACCGATGTGAACTATCTTTGGCCACAGGAAGGGTGGGTGCGCTGAGGCAGAACAGCAAGGCCTCGGATCCCGCGTTATTGGTGTTTATTTTGGAGTTTTCATCAGTAGGGTAAAATCGAAAAAGCCGTTAGATGTGTGTGTAGGAGTGGCAGAGATGCGTCCCCTGATGGTGGATTGTACGACCTGCGGGCATTGGGAGGTATCCGGCCCTGAGTGGGAAGAGCTAGCCGGCCTCGCCCAAAGAAACCAACCAGGTTCGTAACACTTATCATATTTTTAAATCAACAGGGCTGCACCTCACAAAGATGGTCATTTTGTTGGCCTGTGTAATATATATTAGGTGTCATTTTCATTTCATCATCAATGATGGGAAAACACCATGAAACTTTAAACAAATTTAAGCTGGACTCTAATTATAAATTTAATTATTAGTAAAGTGTCATATCTGCTCATTAGGTCTGTAGACAAGGGTGGGTTGTGAAGAAGGCATGTTAATCATTTGTATTTATTGATTGTGAATCTTATAATTTAGCTCTAGGCTATGTGAACTTATTACATGCATACACCATACAATCTGGTCACACTGTCCCAAAAGAAAAGAATTATAACTTTTGGAATTTTTGTTTTGGCAGTTCTTTAATGGAAGTGTATACTAAGCTTAAGCATAAATTTAAAACATGGGCCCATGGTTGCAAAAAAATTTTGAGAACGGATTGTCTAAAGGTAAAACTGAAAACAAGGTGTTTAGAAATGATGTAATTCTGGTGTGAACTAGGATATTTTGGATCGGTCGAAAAATAACGGAGCTGCTCCAGTTGTTGTTGTTGACTTCGTCTGTGGCTCGTGCCACTTGTGATTAAAAAGAACTCACTTGCGACATTCTGATACTTTCATTTCTTTTATGTAATTGTTGTGTGTTGCTGCATTCGTTCGACGGCCCAAATAACCACCTATACGTTATGCTGTCATTGTTTACTGTAACACACACACACACACAACAATATTCCGATTTTTTAGTAATTTTACAAAGTTTTCACAGTAATAAAACACAGAGTGACACAGACGAGCTAACTGCCGCGAACACCCAAATCACCTAGCGTTACGGAATATAATTAAAAACAATAGTACACTATCCAAGTATATACAAAAAAATTTCATTAAATTCGGTAAGGCCGTTTCGGAGGAGTTTGCTAAGGAAACACAACACTTTTAAAAAGTCTGAAAACTTTAGGATTCCATTACAAAAAACCTTAGCCAATCAGACCAAACATAGCCAGGGGATTTTAACTACCACAGATACTCGTTAAAATCTGTGGGTCAAGTTGGTATCAACATTTTTTTTCACATTAAAATCTTTATTTTTAAACAATCTCTGCATATCCGCCATGATTTTTAAATTTTTAATTTATTGACCGAAACGTAAGTTAAAATTACTTAAATCTATCATTTAAGTATTATATAAAATTTTGAAACATTATAGATATACCCTTTATTATCCACATTTCATAAATAAGATATATATCAATCCCCTAAGTCCCCCTGTAGGTTGTATAACCATAAGGGCTTAGCAAGACAGGTATATGATAATGTGGCTGTTCACTACAGTCTGCCATTATTTCAATCGCTGGATACAAAGTCTTCATGTTGTGTGCTGCATAATAGGCACCCACTTGAAAGGATAACTTGTAGATTCCCAGAGGGAATTGGTTATTTTCCAACAAGACACATCGACCATCTGCATTGGTTTGTAGTGCTCGTAACGGTCGCCACTCTTGTAATTCGGTTAGGCTAGAAACGGTAACTCGTACATTCGCAGCCGCTTTGCCAGTGGAGGTATCCAGTACATGGGTGGACAATTTACGTACATCCATTGCGAAGAAGTAAACGGAACAAACTGAGACAAGACATGGATGAAGATGCGTTGTATTTATTTGAAAGCGTTTTCAGATAAGAGCTTATCGGTGAGTAACAAGTGTTATCTACATCTTTAACTTCATTTAAAAATTGAAGGTAGATAAGAAGTGGACCGTTTGCATAGCAACCACCAGAGGCGAGCGCAAATGAGATTTCAACTTGGAATTAGTAGATGAGAAGGGTTGGGGATTGTGGCCAAGCGTTCGAATCTATTTGAAAGGTATACACGTTGGTAATATTAATTACGAGGTGCATTTAGATATTTTATATTTTTCTCTAAAACCAGTAGACTTTTTCTATGTATGTACTACATTTTCTACAAATCTAAAGCTAAGGTCCCACAGGCAAATAATTTGGCCAAATTTGAATGAAAATCTGGATAAATCGACGAAATTAGGCAACTTTTCGGTCATATTTTATCTTAGTATTTGCATATGAAGCCATAGTTTTAGTTTGAAGTCCTGCAAAATCTGCAAACATTGCTATTTAGCCAAATTTTCATAAAAATTTGGGCAAATTATTTGCCTGTGGGACCTTAGCTTAACTGTGTATACTTTTATAGTATTAATGTAGTATTAGTAATAATAAAAAGGAATCAAAGAAGGATTTAATAAGAAGGTTACTTTAACCAAAGAATTGATACTTCATTTCTTGAAATGAGAAAAAATCAAGAAAATTATATCATTTCTTCCATACGATTTCCCACTTCACTTTGCCTTTTATTTCTGACATTTCTTAAAATTGATGATAATCGCCAGGAAAAAATAGTGAAATGTTAAAAAAGTAAAAAAAATTTGCTGCGTATAGCTTTCTGCTGATAGTTCATGGCGTTCGCCCCTAGGAAATGCTTTCCTGACAGGTATGTCCTTTTTTTGCTAAATATTCCAAAAAATCCACGTGAGTTTGAAAGTGCAGCCTGTTATATAATCCAAATAAAGTACCTGTTTTTGTCAACGTGTCCAAAAAGCTTGATTTTGTAATTCTTATTTTGCTTTATTGGGTGCTCTTGGGATGTTAGTTTAGCTCTATTTTATTATCATTTGTATCTTAAATTGGAAGTTATAATATTTTGTATTTTTGTAATTTATCTGGCGACCTTTCTAACATTTAATTAGTGAGTTTAGCTGGCTCTAAGGTTCAAAAGCTACAAAGCAACTTACAGTTATTACTTATGCAATATACACCAAAAGAGCCTACACGGTACAGCTTTATCATCCTCCCGGATGAATCTTCAGTAGGCTTTGCAAAAGCAATGAAAGTAAAAACAAAAAAGCCATAAATGCTTTCAACTTCTTGGTGATAACGCTTAAGCTTTAAGGCCCAACTTTCGAAGTGCAAAAGCTTGAAGCTTTTGAGCGAGCTTAGAACTGGCCGTTAATTTTGAATGTATACATCAGCTGTGAACAGCTGTTTTGCGGAATCAAATCGAAAGCAAATGAAAAGCAAATCTCTTTCAGGAATACCGCTATTATTAATTTTAGGGAGTCAATTTATCGTGTTAATTTTGAAATTATTGACAAGTTAATTAAAATTATAAAGTATTTGCAAGTCTAATCTTTCGCCATTCGGCGAGCCCCTAGGTGATGACCTATCGAATATAAACAATCTAACAATCGAATGTCTAGCGAGTAATGCAACTTCATTTGCTCAAAATGCACATTTGTGGGTGTGGTACCCATATAAAATTGAATGGGGAAAATGTTCACTTCATATGGTTTCTATTTTTGTTAGCTACATATATTTACCCCAATTAAAAATGTTTTTAATAAAATGAAATGGATTCAAAGAGTGAATGAGGGCGTCGTAAATTGAAATTATAGATTTGGCTACAACTCTGTTTTCTGTAGATGTAACCAAATCATTTGAAATTCGAAACAAAAGTGGTATTCCTGAAAGTTGATTTGCTTCCGTGAAAGCAAAAGCAAAGCAGTTGGTGGAACGAACCAGATTTCAGTTTGATTTGCTTTCGATTGGCGCCGAATTTAAACAAGGGCGCGAAAGCAAAAAATGCCGTATGAAATTGTGAAATGAATTTTTTCTAATCTTCTTTAATAATAGTATGTGGGCAGAATCTGTAGTTTTAAGAAGTTTGCAACTTAACTAAGGTTAATTCAATTAACTATGTATTTGTTTCTGGACACAGAAAGTGACGTATGCAGTTTGATAGATCCAAAGAGGATGAGGCTGGGGAGCTGTGAAGACATGTAACCCTAAACATCTTTGACCACGTCAAGCACAAGCTCCCAGAACTCGAGCAGTTTGGACTTTGTCCACTTTAAGCCGCGGGTCTTTTTTTCAGTAGTATGCAGTCTTAGATGCAACAAATAATTATCGTTTAATAACTAAAATATGGAACGCAAAATAAATTTCAACGTTTTATACATTTATTTAAAATCACAACAAAATTTAAACAAATACCATGCGCGTGGAGTCACACTAAAACGCAAATCAAACACTGAAATCACTCACGCCAGTGTATTTGTGGCTTAGCAAAGTCTGGCCACACTGATGACGGAGACTTTATCCGAAATAGAAATCATTATTGGGCATTGCCCTTCTTCATCCGTCGTTAAAAATTTAACTTCTTTCAACTGCATAAATACTTGAGGTTCGTACATGTTAATATTTGTTTATTTTCAGATACACGTGTTTGATTATATGTTTGTTCGGGTGTTTATGTGTGTAATGTGTATTTTGCCTTGTAAAAAAGTGTTCGGTCGGTGAGTATTCATACTGTATTTCTTTATTTTAGCATCAAGCATGAAATGAATAAAAAACAAGTGAGAAAGTCGGACAAGCCCGACTATAACATACTCTGTACCCGGAGTAGAAGCTGAATGCAATGCTGGTGCTGCGCTCATCTCTAAATCTTTCCTTTTTTTTTCTCTCTCTCTCACTCTTTCTCTCTCTAAGATTGTGTGGTGTTAGTTGTGCATGGGTGGGAGGGGGTGGGGCGAGGGAGATGTACTTTTTTGCTCATAACATGAGAACCGCTGATCGGATCTTTATCATTTTTTCGATATCGAAATCGATACATTTTGCTAATTACTAACTATCTCTTGAAGGAACCAAACGTCTATCTTCAAAACTGTAGGAGATAAACCGTTTTTTCCAAATTGCGAGGGCGGGAGGGGGCGTGGCAAAAATTGAAAATAAACTTGATATACCTGCAGCTATAAGAAACATTTGTCCCATACATGTCTAACCTCTATCTCTTACCATCTCCGAGATCTGTTTGTTCATACGGACGGACAGACGGACGGACAGACGGACAGACGGACATGGCTATATCGACTCGGCTGTTGATGCTGATCAAGAATATATATACTTTATATAGTCGGAAATGATTCCTTCTCCCTGTTACATATTTTTGCACAAACTTAATATACCTTAGGTACAGAGTATAAAAACGGCGCTTATTTTCGAAATAAGAAAAAAAGCTAAGGAAGAGAATGACACAAAAGTAGAAGGAGCTATTCTTAAATATGTAAAGACTGGAGCATCTGCATCTCCTTGTTTTTCGGTGATCTTAAATTTACCTAGTGCCAGAAAACGATAAATCTGTACAGAAGCCTGAAACTGTCGATCTGGAACAAGCACTTCATGTCGCTTACGAAGACGAAACTCTGCAAACGCCTGTGGGGGAGACTGAGATTGATGCTCACCAAAATATAGACCTGGATGATATTGGTAAATGGCCCGAGCACATAAATGAAAATCTGCGATTAATACTTATTCGACAAGGCCAGAAAATTGTTTAGAGTATTAGTTTAAACTTCAAGTCTTTCTTGAAGCGCCCTGAGTCGTCTTTTGATGCTTTAAAAGGTGAAGCGGGAAGATTTACTAGATTCTCTAGTTTTATTGACAGCACAACGGATATTACTCATAAGAACCAGACAAGCCGAGTATTGAGATATGTTGTTATTGAGAATCAAAAAGTCCAAGTTGTCGAATCATTTACAGATTTCATTTAAAGCTACGATAAAACTGCTCAAGGAATTTCAAAAATGATTTTGGACAAGTTTGAAGCTGATGTCTTGGATATATTGAACTGTAGAGGCGAGGCTTATGATAATACTGCAGTTATGTCTGGAAAACATTCAGGAGTTCAGCAAAGAATCAAGTAAATAAATGCTAAAGCCGATTTCGTACCATGCTTAAATCATTTCTTAAACCTGGCCTGCTTCCACGCCGCGTCAGTTGAGTCAAGTGCAGTAACTTTTTTCGGTACCTTAGAACGCTGCATTGCATTTTTGCCATGTCCACGCATCGCTGGAGTATTTTAATATTAAGTACTGGAAAAAGCTTAAAAAGGGTTCAAGATACGCGTTGGAACGCGAGAGCTGATGTCGTGATTATGACACGAAATCATTACAAAGATATTTTGGTAACTCTGGAAAAGTTGACGGAGATGGACGAAAGCTTAAGCACCAGAACAGACGCAGGAACTTTGGTGGTTGCGATGCAGTCATTTTCTTTTCTGTGTTTCTTAGGCCTTTGGCAACCTGTGCTGGTTGAAGTAGAAGATGCCCAAAAATATATACAAACAAAGGGCCCTAATATAACTTTGAGCGCTCAGAAAATAAGAGCTTTGCAGACGACGTTACTGGAAAAGCGAGAGGAATGGGTAGACGGCGCTCTTAGCTATGCTTTAGATATGGAGTAAAGATGTTAATTTGTCGTTCGAAGGCGAAATAAGGCGGTTTGCAGTCCAGCTAGAAGAAGCCCGGACTTTTGACTATAAGTTCAAGACTTCAGAAATTCGTTTCGATAAGACTTTGATAAGAAAATTTTATACAGGCGCAAATGAAAGTGGCTGATCATATAAGTAAACCTGCGAGAGAACAAAGAATAATATTAAAATAAACATAAATTCGCCAGCACTAGACCTAAGTTTATGGTGTCGTCCGTTTGTTTTCCTTTGGTTATCAGTATTGTCAGTGAGATTCGTGGCTTATCGCACCCTAAAGCCATCAAAGCTCTTGATGCCGGGGCTTTAATCTGTATGCGCTCAGTTTCAGTCAGAGTGTTGGTGAGAAAATAGCAGCGGATTATACAACATGGCTTTAGTGTGCGTGGAGGATTTTCAAAAGAAAGCCGAGGCTCTTCTAGAGAAGAAGGCCCTGGACTATTATCGAAGTGGAGCTGGAGAGCAGTTTACCTTGGGCTTAAATCGTGAGGCTTTTAGGAGATTGCGCTTACGACCCAGATGCCTACGAGATGTGTCGCACCTGGATATAAGCTGTGAGATCTTGGGCGAGCGGATGAAGTGGCCTTTGGGCATAGCTCCAACTGCCATGCAAAAGATGGCACATCCTGAGGGAGAAGTGGGCAATGCACGGGCAGCGGGCAAGGCTGGTTCCATATTCATTTTGAGTACGCTTTCAACGACCTCACTGGAAGATTTGTCCAAAGGGGCACCAGACACCATCAAGTGGTTCCAGCTGTATATATACAAGGATCGGTTGGTTGTTAAAGTGGATTCAAAACTTGTCATCTAATTTTTCAATACTTCCTAGCTCCATAACGGAAAAGCTGGTGCGCCGTGCCGAGCAAGCCAACTTTAAGGCTTTGGTCTTGACTATAGACGCCCCCATCTTTGGCCACCGCCGCGCGGATGTACGCAATAATTTCAGTCTCCCCTCGCACTTGAGTCTGGCTAATTTCCAGGGCGAAAAGGCTAATGGTGTCATTACGACCATGGGTGCGTCTGGTATCAATGAATATGTGTCCAATCAATTTGATCCTAGCATCACCTGGCAGGATATCAAATGGTTAAAGAGCATAACCCATTTACCCGTTGTGGTGAAGGGTGTCTTGACCGCCGAAGATGCGGTGCTGGCTCGAGAATTCGGTTGCTCGGGCGTGATTGTGTCCAATCATGGAGCACGTCAAATAGATACGGTTCCCGCCTCCATTGAGGCTCTGCCAGAGGTGGTGCGGGCAGTGGGTAACGATCTGGTGGTGATGTTAGACGGCGGCATTATGCAAGGGAATGACATGTTCAAGGCTTTGGCTTTGGGTGCTCGCTATGTGTTTGTTGGACGTCCCGCTGTTTGGGCACTGGCTTATGACGGACAACAGGGCGTAGAGCAAATGTTGGGTGTGCTCCGCAAAGATTTTGAAATCACCATGGCATTGGTGGGTTGTCAGCAATTGAAGGATATACAGTCCTCCATGGTGGTGCATGAGTCTTACTATGCCAAGATCTAAAAAGCGAATATTAATTCTACAATCTGTACCCAAACTGACCAAACTGAACCCTTGTTTGGCAGTGCAGACAGGTCTTCCTATTTTAAAATAACATTTTTACGAAATAAAATATACGTTTAAAAAATAATTGTATTTTTGTTTGGTTCAAATAGTGCAACGCAAAATATTACATCACACTGCAAAGTCACTCTAGAAGCGTGGACTAGCGTTTTTAATAGTCCGTCAAAGTTGGAAAATATTGTACCAAAGTCTTACATTAGAAAAACGAAAAGAACTGAACTAATTAAAAACAAGTAAAATAGTCGGTTAAGCCCGACTATAACAATGCCCGACTATAATGAATGCAATGATGGTGCTGCGCTCATCTCTAAGTCTCTCTCTCTCTCTAAGATTGTGAGGTGTTAGTTGTGAAAGGGTGGGAGGGGGTGGGGGAGGGTGATTTACTTTTTTGCTCATAACTCGAGAACCGCATCCGATCTTTATCATTTCTTGGGCAAATCGATACATTTTCTATAATTGTCTGATTTTCATACAACTTGGTGAAATTATGTGAAGGCATAGAAAACTTATAAGTACGAGGAATAGGGACGATTGCGTTGAAGACAAAAAAGTTTTTCTCACTAGAACTACTTTTTCGACCGATCGTTTCTATGGCAGCTATGGTCATCCGATCCGGCCGATTCCGTCAAATGTGCTCCGTATTTGTACCAAAAGACTTCGTGCAAAGTTTGGTTAAGATAGCTTTAAAGCTGACGGAGGAGATAGCATAGAAACAGACGGTCAGACGGACAGACGGGCATGGCTATATCAACTCAGCTCGTCATGCTGATCAAGAATATATATACTTTATGTGGTCGGAGATGCTTCCTTCTGTGCGTTACAAACATCTGAACAATTTCAATATACCCTTTCCAATGGTATAAAAACAAAAATATTGCAAATTATGAACAAGTAATCAAACCAATGAAATTAAAATGTGAAGAACACGATAAATGATATGTCATACACAAAAACATTCAAAATTATGGTAAACGAATTACTTCCTACTAAACATAACATAACAACGAATCCTTTCAACATAATTCCGTCTCCTCATGTAGATGCAAGGCCGAATAGTCCAACTCTCCAAGCTCTATGGAATGATGTTTTCGATTTACCGCCGCCAATTCAGGCTTACAATAAGCATATTGTTTTCCTTAAAGATTTACCGCCGCCAACTCGGATGGATGAACCTACTATTCTTGAAAAGTTTGTTAAAACGGACGAATTTGGTGCCAGGAAACTACGGTGGCTGTGGGAGGTGCAGTACTTTGAGAGCAACCAATACACCTACCAAAGGAGAAGGCCAGGCTAACTTCGTCTTTGCCGAAGTTTTTATACCCTTGCAAATGTTTTAATACATCAGAGTTTAAGAACGCCAGCATTAAAACAATCAATCGGGTCTCTTAGTAACATAAAAAAAAAAAAAACAATCAATTTTTCTAAATAAAACCCTCTTTTCGACCGATAGTTCCTATGGTAGCTATAAGATATAGTCGTCCGATTTTGACCATAACTTCCAAATCTGTGTAAAAGCGTATAAAACTAATAATCGCTGTGGGGGGGAGGCGTTAACATTAAAAACAAAAAAGTTTTTCTCATTAAAACCCACTTTTCAACCGATAGTTCCTATGGCAGCTATAAGATATAGTCATCCGATCCGGTCGGTTCCAACACAGCAGTGTGCAGTAAAAAGAAGACTCTGTGCAAAGTTTCAGCTCGATAGCTTTAAAACTGAGAGACTAGTTTGCGTAGAAACAGACAGACAGTCGGACAGACAGACGGACGGACAAAGCTCAATCAACTCAGCTCGTCGACCTGATCAAAAATATATATGGTTTATAGGGTCGGAAATGAATATTTCTATGCGTTGCAAACTTCTGGGCAAAATTATAATACCCTTTGCAAGGGTAAAAAAGTTGTAAAAAATGTAAGTGCACGATACTTACTTCTGCACAAAATTACGTTAACGGTAGGCAAAGCGACATATTAATCCCAAGCCTTATGGCTCTTCCAGGCGCATGAGGAGCAAGTGTCCTAGGCGTCCATAAAAAAAACGATCGGCCAAGCTTTTATAAATCATTCCACTGCTTCAAAACTACAATTTAACTAAGTAAGTAATTCTTTTTTTTTCTTTTTATATTAAACAAGTTTACAAAAAAAGGACAACTTTTGCAACAGAGATCTTTGCAACCGTTCCTTATGTATTTGTGGCCGCTGAACTCAGATAAATTGTCCGTTTTCTCCCAGCACGTCACGTTCTTATTTCAATTATTTTCAGTTCCAATATCATTGCGCTCTTAGAAGTTATAGCCCAAAAACTATACAAATTTTCGATTTTTTTTGGACAACATTTACCGCCAAAATTTCTTGTAGCTTGAAAATAACATGGTAGTTATTTTTAAACCAAAGAATGGATATTAAAAAGTTATTTAAGATCAATTTTTGTATATTTTTAGACATTTTAAGGCTTAATATTGTTAAAAAAATGCAAAAATATTACACAATTTTTTAAGGTTTTTGGACAATAACTTTTAAAATCGGAATGAAATCGAAAAACTGAAAATAATTGAAATAAGAAAAAACAAAAGGCTTTTTTTTCTAAGATTTTTAATATTAGCGGAAAAATTTACAGAATTTTTTAAACTTGCAAAAAAAATCTATTTTTTAAAAAAATAACCACGTTTTTAATGTTCAAATCCAAAAATTGGTACCTTATCAGCTAAATCAAAACTTCGTGTTTGGTTTTTCTGTAACGTCATTCAATGCAGCTTACATTAAAACAAAGTTGGTTCGAATAGGACACTTAATGTGGCCACACGACCAACAAATGTAAGGATACCTCTCTAAATACACGTGTATGCAAATATCTCGTGAACCTGACGTGCTGGGAGAAAACGGACAATTTATCTGAGTTCAGCGGCCAAAAATACATAAGAAACGGTTGCAAAGTTCTGTGTTGCAAAAGTTGGCCTTTTTTTTTAAACTTGTGTTATCCGACCGACTACATGTTTTGTGTAATTTCTATACTTAATAACGAAGTTATATATATATATATATATCGGAAAAGAGGAATGGCAAAAAAAAAGGAAATTGATAAAAAGTAATCATTTTAAAAATCGCATTTAACATTAAAATTGAATTTTTTGTAAAATTAAATAGGTTTTGGGCTATGTCGCAGCTTTTTAGAAGCAAAAGACACAATTCTTTTTTTGACAACTTAACAAAATCGATTGTTGACATGAATAACTCAAAGTGGTACAAAATTATGGTGGACGAGTTAGTTTTAATTGATAATTTCATTTATGTAAGCCTGTAAACAAATTTTCAATCAATGAAATCTTATAATAAAATGCACATTTTGCCAACTTCTTCATTTACTTCTCCATATTCTGATCATTTCGATCACTCCAGTAGACTCAAAAAAAACCAACCATATCCCTTGCCGCCACCTTTCCCATAAATGCTGAACTCTTCGCTAAATATCTTGAACATGTAGTAAAAAAAATAATTGAAGCTGAAAAAATTTATCTAATAGCTTGCATTGTGTCTGACCAATTTTCGTTAAATTTGAAAGCGGTGCAAGTATCGCAATCTCCAATACCAGTAAGTACACTTTCTTTTGAATCGCTTGAAAATTCACTGGAGCTTTTTGTTTTGGCAGTTCCTTTGTTACAGTTCAACTAAGCTGAAATATAAAACATTTTTTAATATGAATATTTTAATTAAATTCGAGTTCTAGTCGAACTAGTTCGATAATAATGTTCATTTTCGATTAGTATGACCGTAGGGGCAACCGGCCCGTTAGTGATGGGCAAAACTCAATAGCTTTTGGAATATCTCGGCACGTGTTTTGATTTTGATTTGGTTGGACAATCTTTATTAAGAACAATATTCCACATCATGACCGAAGAAGGACCTCCTGAGGCCAGCATAGACTTTGTGCCCGCCCTCTGCTTTGTGCCGCGGGGTGTAACCAAAGAGCGGCCCGATAAAATTGTGCTGACCCAAGGCGAACTGGCTAGAATCATAGGAGCCACCCAACAGGAGCTGGACCAGGAGGATGATGATGACAACAGCGAAGATGAGGAAAATGGTGCTGCTGCTGGAGAAGCAGCCACCAACCAATCGATGGATGTGGATGATGATAACGAGAACCGCCAACCCCAGGACGAGTTTAATTTCCAAGCCTATGACAACGAGGAAAACTCCACGGTAACCGCTTTGGCCAACATTGTGGATGCCGATGAACAGGTACCCGATGAAGATCAGGATTCCGAGGCGGAGGATGAGGTGATCAAGCCCAATGATAATCTGGTCTTGGTTGGTCATGTCCAAGATGATGCCGCCTCCATGGAGGTCTGGGTTTTCAATCAGGAGGAGGAGGCTTTGTATGTGCACCATGATTTTCTTTTGCCCAGTTTTCCCTTGTGCATTGAGTGGATGAATCATGATGCGGGCAGCGATAAGCCCGGCAACATGTGTGCCATAGGCTGCATGGATCCCATCATTACCATTTGGGACTTGGATATACAGGACTCCATTGAGCCCACTTTTAAACTCGGCTCCAAGGGCAGTCGCAAACAGAAAAAGCCACAGTATGGCCACACGGATGCGGTTTTGGATTTGTCGTGGAATCGAAACTTTGAGCATATACTGGCCAGTGGATCAGTAGATCAGACACTGATTTTGTGGGATATGGATGAAGGACAACCGCACACAACAATAACAGCATTCGATGAGAAGGTACAATCCCTGGAATTTCATCCGCAAGAGGCACAGAGCATACTGACAGGCTGTGCCGATGGCTATGTGCGCCTGTTCGATTGTCGTGATGCGGAGGCAGTAAATTCGGCATGCATCCAATGGCAGATAAGCGGAGAAGTTGAAAAAGTCCTTTGGCATCCCGTTCAAACGGACTACTTTGTGGTGGGCACCAACGATGGCAGTCTCCACTATGCAGATAAGCGCATGGCCAACCAACTATTGTGGTCGGTTAAAGGACATCAAGAGGAAATCTCTGGAGTGTGCTTCAACAGTCAAATGCCCAATCTATTGACCTCCATTTCTACGGAAGGCTCTCTGAAAGTGTGGAATTTCAACATCACCGAGGCCAAGCAGGTTTATGAGCACGAGTTCAATATGGGTCGCCTGCAATGCATGCGTCAGTGTCCCGAGGATCCCTATACCTTGGCCTTTGGAGGCGAGAAGCCGCCACGTTGTGCGGTCTTTAATATTAAAAATTTTGAAGCAGTGCGTCGTACATTCGGCATTGAGGATGCGGTTTATGTGTAAGAAATTAAAAAAATACATATTAAAGATGTTTTGTATATATGTTTTTTTTATGTAAGAATCGAATTATGTAAAATTGCAAAAGAAATCCTTTGGAACATTTTGTAAAATTAATAAAAAAATTTAAGATGGTTTAATTTAGCCACAGGAAAAGAGTTTTTCCAGTTTACAGTAGCTTCCTCGAATTCGTACAAATTTTCAGATTCAAGTTAATTGCTTTGCTTTATCTTCTTTATTTTGAATATATCTCCAACAAATCCTTGACAATGTTGATCTGCCTGTTTATCCTATCAACTTCGGCTCGTTGAAGAAAAACAGCGATACTCAATTTCACTTAACGACAGGCCACTGACCAGAATTATCATCTTACTTTTTTGCCGAGATTTTTCCATACATTTTCTTTACTTCTAACTGAGAAGATAAGAAAAAGAGGTTTCGGAGGGCTTCGTGAGGAGCCTACTTTGGAGCCAATTTTGTGGATAAATGAAGTTGTAGTCGGGACTGATTCGTAATTCGTATTCGGTAAGGGTTCCTCTGTCGGTCAAAGGTACCGAATTAATACCCGGATTCTTTTGAAAATTAAAATGGCAGCTGTTGAAAGTTGACTTTTGTTAAAATCAAGGACCGAAAATAATGGTTTTTGTAAATTGATCATTCAAAAAACTCATTAACTTTGGAGTGCCCGTATGAAAAAATGGTATATAATAAAATATGATTATTTTTCGATAATTTCTGCAATTAGTTTTATCTTTTTATACCCTTGGAGAGGGTATATTAAAATTGTCCGGATGTTTGTTACGCACAGAAGGAAGCATCTCCGACCACATAAAGTATATATATTCTTGATCAGCATGACGAGCTGAGTTGATATAGCCATGTCCGTCCGTCTGTCCGTCTGTTTCTATGCTATCTCCTCCGTCAGTTTTAAAGCTATATTAACCAAACTTTTCACGAAGTCTTTTGGTACAAATACGCTGCACATTTGTCGGAACCGGCCGGATCGGATGACTATAGCATATAGCTGCCATAGGAACGATCGGTTGAAAAACTAGTTTTAGTGAGAAAAACTTTTTTGTTTTCAATTTTAGCGCTCCCAAAGCTCGTATTTATAAGTTTTTAATGACTTCACATAATTTCACCAAGCCTTGTCAAAATCGGAGATAGTATAGCTGCCATACAAAAGTTAGGTCTGAAAAAAAGTCTTAGTGAGAAAAACTTTTTTGTTTTTAATTTACATAATTTCATTAAGCCTTGTCGAAATCGGACCACTTTATAGTATAGCTGCCATACAAACATTCAGGCATATTTCAAGCTCCAAGGGTATATAAACTTCGGTCGAGCCGAAGTTAGCTTGCCTCTATTTTTGATTTTTATTTTATTGCTTCTAATATAAAACTCAGGAAATAATCATTATGACTTGAGTAAAATAAATAAAAATTAAAAAATAATGATTATTCTGCGAGTTTTATATTCTTTTCTCAAAATTATTACTCAAAACACCGATTACGACAATTACATAAGGAATTATTGCAAGATTGATGCATGTCCTTAATAAGTGACCCAAATTTAATAAGATCTACATTCAAGTTTTCAATAAAAGAATTTGATGCTTGCTGGCTCGAGGGCAAGAAGAAACAAGTGAGAAAGTCGGTCAAGCCCGACTATAACATACTCTGTACCTGGAGTAGAAGCTGAATGCAATGCTGGTGCTGCGCTCATCTCAAAGTCTCTCTCTCTTTTTCTCTCTCTCTCACCCTTTCTCTCTCGCTCTCTCTCTCTAAGATTGTGTGGTGTTAGTTGTGAATGGGTGGGAGGGGGTGGGGCAAGGGCGAAGTACTTTTTTGCTCATAACTTGAGAACCGCTCATCCGATCTTTATCATTTCTTCGGCAAATCGATACATTTTGCTAATTACTAACTATCTCTAGAAGGTACGAAACGTCTATCTTCAAAACTGTAGGAGATATAACGTTTTTTCCGAATTGCGGGGGCGGGAGGGGGCGTGGCAAAAATTGAAAATAAACTTGATCTGCCTGCAGCTATAAGAAACATTTGTCCCATACATGTCAAACCTCTATCTCTTACCATCTCCGAGATCTGTTTGTTCATACGGACGGACGGACAGACGGACGGACAGACGGACAGACGGACAGACGGACATGGCTATATCGACTCGGCTGTTGATGCTGATCAAGAATATATATACTTTATATAGTCGGAAATGATTCCTTCTCCCTGTTACATACTTTTGCACAAACTTAATATACTCTATGTACCTTCGGTACAGAGTATAAAAACTCAGTTTGTGATTGTTTCCAAGCATCAAATTCTACAATTAGAAAGGTCGCTACCCAACAACGTTTTTAGTAAAAGTTCTATTTCATTGCGGTTTTAAAAATATAAATTTTTTTTAATATTATTCTCTTTAGGATCTTCATTGTGCTCTTCGTCCTCCGATTCTGCCTCAATGGAATTGAGGAACTCGTCCAGGGCTGAGTGATGTTGAACCTCAGTAGTCTCTCCCATAGTCGATGTAGATGCTTCCGCTTGCATTGGAAGACTCTTTGGAAACGCTTTATATATTAAGGTTAATTACAATATTTATTAATATTCATTAACATAAGTTTCTTAAGTTGTGCTCTGGCAAAAATTAGGCTTAGTGGATTTTCCAACAATACTCGTATAATTCTCGTATAAGTAGATGCTGCAAACGACAACGGGGTTATCCATCAAGGCCTCTTCCCTTTTTTTTAATGCTATTATACAAGAGTAGGCTATGACCATCTTTTGTTGGACTGACTGTTAGTTTCAGCTCCAGGCACGCCCTTGCCTAGGTTCCCTCTAGTACGGCTGGGGTCAGTCGGTCTGTATCAGTGTCCGGCACCGTTCAATGTTCTGTGTATACAAGTAGCGACGTCCATCCTCTGTAGCAGCGGCGTCGATACACAGACACTATACGAGCGTACACTGCTCTCTTTTGCACTAACACACATGTGCTAACTGAGAGCGCTCTCGCGTGTCTGAACGCACACATGCAAAGGCAAAATAAGCATGTGTGTTTTGCCGGACACTGGTCTATATACGTCAACCCAGCGTTGCTCTTTGTACGGTGATGAGTCGTGACGCCTGTCAAAATTGTTAGAGAGAGAGAGAGAGGCGTACGCTCTAATTTTCTTCCTGAGAGAGCGTGTGCAAAGAATAGGAAAGGATTTGAAAAAAGGTATTTGAATCCTCAAACACCCTATCAACAATATATTTCACAACATGCAAGTGAAATCCATTGCAATGCGCACTAATTATTAAAATTTATGATGAAGAGTACGTAATGTGAAATATTTATATTACACAATGCCGTCAAGAGAGAAGCATCTCTCTTGGGTTGAAGGAGCCTCGCTTATGTCGAAAGAACGTGCCTTATGTCGCTCCATACATGGCATTGGGTCGAACGAGCGTCGATTACGTAGCTTCTCTGCATGGCATTGCGTCGACCTAGCGTGCCTGGAGAGTCGTTAACGTATTGAGCGGACATCCCCTTGCAAAATACGTCAGTCGAGCTCATTGTGAGGGAAATAAGCGTGCGTCGACGACAGTCACAATATCGTCGACGGAAAGTTGATATAGCGTCGGTCGGCCGTACTAGAGGGTTATTACAATTTTGTTAAATTTGTAGCAATGTATATTGAAAAATTTTTAATCTTTTGAAAACCGCAATGTAATATACCTTTTATTGGAAACTTGAATATAGATTAGATGTAGTACTGTGACGAACGGAATTTTCTGTCGTTCTCCGTACGGGGCTTAAGGCGGTTTTTGTCGTGCAAATAGTGGTTACCCCCCAATGAGTAGCTAGCAAGCTGCTCCTAGCTTGCTGAATAAAATCAGAGTGAGATTTTTGAACGGTTCCTTGCAATATTATTCGATGAGATCTCTCCCATGTATTTGGATTAGTCAACTCCAAATTAGCATTAAATTCTTCTGCAAGTGTTCTCCATGTTTCGAAGCACTGGCTTCGACTCAGCAGCAGGGATTTGGCGACAATGGAAGCTAAGCGGGTTTCAGGCATTTGAAGAATGTTCCTCATATAAGAAAAATGTATTTCTAGCGTTTGGGTATAGAGGGTCGAAAGCCCATAGTTCGGAGTATTGCATGGTAACCTAAATATTTTCTTTATTCAAGAAAACCCCAAACCTATGCAGCATATAGCATGATTGACCGAATAGTGGCTTTAAAGATTCTATATTTCACACTTGGTAGTACGTTTGGTTTTCCCAGCAGCGTATTCCATGTACAGTTGAGGGCCTACAGATTTAATACCTTCGGTTCTCGATAGGATCTAAAAAATAAACAATTTTTTAAAGCAATGCACATACATACCCAGTCTAGGAGGCAGCAACTAACCCTAAACTGATTTAATAACAATATTTACATGAGGAGCGAGACTCAGATTTTGATGGTTATTCCTCATCCTTAATGGTGTTCTCTATCAGATAGCGTAATTTTGGATTCTCCTTGGCGTCTGCAGTGCGTTCCTTGTCATTGGTTTGCTTGTTAACTGTGTTGAGGATTAAGGAGATCAATGCTTGTGGTCAAGTCAATCGATTGTCTGTTCCATTCCTGCCTTTAACTTGATCCCTTTGACTGTTTAATTTTACACAAATGAAAAATTTATTGCAATTTTACAAACTATCAGCTATATTTTTTTCTCAAACTTAAACTCTACCATGTTAAAAATGGGGAAGGAGGATTAACCCAGAGAAAATAAATTCCAAAATTGTCGGAAAAAAATCGAATGATCCCCTGGGATGCACAAAAAAACTTAAGTCTAACTTAATGTATGGATAATCTAGACCTAACTTAGTCCTTAACTCTTGAAGAGTCCCACGCACATGAGCAGATTGCGACGCGTAAAGTGCAGGCTTACAAAGGGAGAATTCTTGCTGGGGAATGTGCGCAGCAGATAGACATCCTCGTCGTTCTCATCCTGATGATGGGAGACGGTGATATGATTGCTGATATAGTCATCGGTGACCTTGTGAAAGTCCCACAGAGTCAAATTGTTGTCCAGGCCGGCAGCAGCCAACAGAGTGCCATCCCTGCTGAAGGTAATGGTGGATACGGTGCTGGTGTGTCGCAGTAGAGTGGTCACCAGCGAGCCATTCGACAAATCCCAGATTATAATCTGATGATCCACTGAACCGGATGCCAAATAACGGCCACAGGCGGAGAAGGCCAACGAACTGACGGCGCCCTTGTGTCCGGTCATGAGTCGCACCGATTGTCCAGTCATGTTATCCCATAGACGTACGGTGCGATCACTGGAGCCAGTGGCCACGTAATTGGAGTTCGGATGAAATTGCACGCAGTCCACGTCGGAGAGATGACCCACAAATACTCGCAAAGCCTGATTGGAGTCTGTGGCCCAAAGACGGGCGGTCTTGTCGTAGGAACAGGACACAAAGTAATAACCATGCGGGGCAAAGCGAACATCCCACACCGGATAGACATGACCACGATAGGTGACCACACAGGACCAGGTAAGCAGGGACCACAATCGAATGGTGCTGTCCTCTGAGCAGGAGAGCAGCAAATTCATTTCGGGGGCAAAAGCGCAACGGTAAACGGGTCCCGTGTGTCCCAGGAACGAGCGTGTCATCTCTCCGCTACGATCGTCCAGCATGCGCACATTGATGTCGGCCGATTCCTTGTCCAAATCTCTTAACGCCTCCGCCTCTTTCAAAGCTCTCAGCTTGGCGGGAGTCAGGGACCAAATGCGTACACTGGAGTCAGCAAACCCACAGGCCAGCATGGTTGAATCGTCTGAGATCTCGGCACAGGTCACGCCCTGTTGGGAGTTGAGAATGGTGTAGAACACAGCCGAGGGTAGCTGATCCTTGCCCAAGGCCAGACGTTTGCTGGCCTCACGAAGAGCCTTCAGTTTTAACAGCTTATCCGAATCCTTGAGTTCTGGCAATGGTATTCGATCTATGGCCGGTGCATTGGGATCCGATTTGGATTTCTTCGAGAGTAAAGGATCTTTCTTAGGTTTTTTCTTCTTGGGACGATCTGGGGCATCGGGATCATCGTCTTCCTCTTCGGGGGCCGGGGCCGGTGTGGTGAGAGTCTGAAAGTCCACTTCCTTCAGCAAACCATAATAAACTCGCATCTTGTTGTCCTGACGCTTGGCCTCTCCTATGTGGGAACCGGCGGTGGCCACACACTGCAACTTGCTCCGGGCCATTCCCTCGTAGGTATCGAAATGCAAATACTTGACCACTATGTCCGCCACCACCTCCTGTCGGCGATCCTGTATGTGACGCTTGAACAGGGAATGCGAGTCTCTGGACATGCGTATCACAAATTTATCCGTCTCCATGGCCGCCACCAAATCATTATCCAGCAATTCCTCGGGCTTGGACAACATGAGCAGATTGAACAATCCCTCTATGTAGTAACCATCCAGATCCGATTTGTACTTTTCAATAAAGTCCCGCGCCTTATCCTTCTGCCCACTGGCCAGCATCTTGAAATAGATTTGCACAAGAATGGGATACAAGACCATGGACAACTCATGCTTGTATATGTCCAATGACTCTTCCACAAACGAACGCAGCTCCTCATAGGCCTGTTCGTAGTGTTGAGCATCGAAGCTGTCGTCGCCAATGAATTTGGCCAAGGCCTCCGCGGCATTGGCCTCGGTCACTTGAGTCGTGGGCTTGGGTGAAGGTGTGGGTGCTGCTGCAGGGGCATGGGCACGTGGTTCGGATTCGGTTATACCCAATGCAGCTCCCAGTACTTGCTGAACATCATTTTCGCTAATGCCTACTAAATCCGAAGTGCTGACATTTGCCTCCTGGCAGAGTAGCTCCTCGGTGCTCTTTAACTGATATTTCTTGAGCAATTTCAGCAGGCACAAGATCTCACGCTTATCATGCTGGGAGGATTGACTGCCATTGCCACCGTTTATGTTGCCAAGTTCCAGGCTCATTTTTTTGTTTGTAATGACCAAATCGGATGCCTATCATCAGTGAGACCACCCTCGATTACTTTCGTGATTGAGGCGACCATATTCGATTGTTTTTGAAATGAGCGGAATCCGCCAGATTTAGCGGGAAAACGATAGTCGAGTGTGGTCTCATTGAACTTTAACCCTTGTGTTCAATCAAATTTCAAGAAGAAATGAAGAGGAGAGTAATTGTTAAAAAGGTATCTCAAATAAATTAAATACTGCTTCAATTTATAAATAATAAGCACCACACCTTAGTTTTGTTAATTGGCTTACCGGTTGCATGCCGATTTCAGTGTAAACCTGTGCTGTTGTTGCTGTCTTGCCACCAGCTTATTGAACTTTAACCCTTGTACATTGTCTTGACCCCCGCTGTGTATAATCCAAGTCCAAATGAGTGAGGTAGGTTATTTACCAGCTGAAGCTTCACCTGTAACCCGAAACTTAACACATATTTTTTTCATCCATAGAAAAAAGCGGCTGGGAAGCGCTCTTCCCTTACTAGCTTGGATTTGGATCAGCCCCATTCTGACCAGCCTCGATTTGCTTACACGGGACGGATTCTGGAGCTCATAGAGGGTTACAATTCCGCTATGCAGTTGTTGAGGCCACGTTGGCCCTGGTACTTCTTTCCGGGCTACCTGACCTATGCTCTCTGGTGGCGTTATGTTAAGCATTACAAGGGCAAGTATCTGCTGTCGCCTCTACCAAATCGTCTGCACGAACTGCTTATACGCAACGAACTGATCAAGTCGGAGCATGTGATCTTTGCCAGCCAGGAGGTGTATGACACATATGCCGAGTCCCAGGATGTGAACTTTGTCAATTTAATTATCGGTGGCGGCCAGCCGAAAGAGCAGTCACTGGTCAAGCAAATGTTGCAGCCAGCTCCGCACACCCTAGTGGCCCAGCTTTTGCCTCTGTCCCAATGCCAAGGCAATTGCCTCTTCGTACAAGAGAATTTCTATGGCAATATCCTGGAACGTTGTCCGACCCGTTCCCAGTGCTGGGTTCAATTGGAACACTTGAACGATGAACAGGCCATACCCAGCATTGCCACCAAAGCTCATGTCTATCTGCTACAGAATCCCCATGAGCTGCCTGCCGAGGTCAGCGAGTTAATCTTCAGTAACTACTTTAATACCCCTCGCCTGCTGCATCGTGGTCACACCTACCGCATCGAAGTGAACGCCGAACTGGTGGGCACGGCCGCCTATGCCCACTATTATCTCATATTCTCGTACCTGCCGTATGTGCATTTTCGTTGCGTTCACCTGGAGACGAAGGGCAATGATTTTGAAATGCAAGCAGTGGTGGCCAAGAACTTTAGCAATCTAATTCAGGTGCCACACACACATAGTTTTCTGCCCCGGCAGGTGCTGGACAATTGCGCCATCGTGGACAGCTATCCGAGTGGCCTGAGAAGACCCTATCAACTGCTACGCTCTTCGGTGGATGCCTTTCTCCCCAAAAAGTCTGCTTGTCTATCGTCCAAGCACATCTTTCCGGTGTTTCTGCTTCAGGGCGAAAGGGGTGCAGGCAAAACGAAACTGATAACGGCTGTGGCCCAGGAGCTGGGCATGCATCTGTATGGAGCGGATTGTGCTGAGATTGTGTCACAAGTGCCATCGCATACAGAGATGAAACTCAAAGCGGTATTTGCCAAGAGTCAAGTCAGCGAGCCGTTACTGATCGTCTTCCATAATTTTGAGGTGAGTAAAGAGCGGTTACCAGAAGGCACGAAAATAAATATTTATGTCGAACTTCACATGAACAGAAATACTTTTAACTGTTTTGAAATTTGAATGCTATAGGACAACAGTAAACTATTGTCAAGAAATAATTTTTGTCATCAGGAATGCAGCCTTAAAGGGAAAAATTTATTGTTTATAGAAATAATTATAAACTAACAAGCTGGTACCCGGCGTGCGCTGCCACGACCCCTTAAGAATTTTAAACACATCGAAGAAGTGAAGCTTAATTGGAAATTGCACATTCAATCTTCATGATAATCTAAACACATAAAAACATTATTTAAAACTTCTCGAAGTTTTGATCCATTCGATCTACACCTTCATTTTACCCGTCTTTATGTCAATCAAACTTCATATAAGAATATTGCTATTGCTTAAAATTCCTCAAACCGATTGAAAGACATGCGCGGATCTAGGAATTGGCTAAGGGGGGGCTAAGGGCATTCAATAATATTATTTTACAACGAAAAATGTTAGTTTTTCAGTGAATTTAAGTCCTGTTTGAATATCTCATATATACTTATAGATCTGTAGGCCCGACTGACAGACAGGCTAACATATTGACAGACTAATATTTAAGATTTAACTTACATAGAACATTTGAAAAATGTTCCGAGAAGTGGGGGAAAACGACAAAGAAATGTTTTGTATAGCGCAAATTAATGAGCTATTTCGTTCAGACAACAACAAGGTGTTTATCAAAATAAGTACATTTCACTAAAATAGTCACGACATCATTATACCCTTGGAGAGGGTATAGAAGGAAGCATCTCCGACCACATAAAGTATATATATTCTTGATCAGCATAACGAGCTGAGTTGATATAGCCATGTCCGTCTGTCCCTCCGTCCGTCCGTCCGTCTGTTTCTATGCTATCTCCTCCGTCAGTTTTAAAGCTATCTTAACCAAACTTTGCACAAAGTCTTTTGGTACACATACGCTGCACATTTGTCGGAACCGGCCGGATCGGATGACTATAGCATATAGCTGTCATAGGAACGATCGGTTGAAAAACTAGTTTTAGTGAGAAAAACTTTTTTGTTTTTAGTGCTATCGCTCCCAACGCTCGTATTTATAAGTTCAAAATTTCACAAAGGCTTGTCGAAATCGGACAACTTAGCTGCCATACAAAAGTTAGGTCTGAAAAAAGTCTTAGTGAGAAATTTTTTTTTGTTTTCAATGGTTTTGCTCCCAACGCTCGTATTTATAAGTTTTCAATGATTTCACATAATTTCAACAAGATTTGTCGAAATCGGACCACTATATAGTATAGCTGCCATACAAACTGTCAGGCACATATCAAGCTCCAAGGGTATATAAACTTCGGCCGAGCCGAAGTTAGCTTGCCTCTATTTTTTAAATTTATTTAATTTGTCTTCTGCTGATCTGATTTTCGGATTTTCATTAAATTCATTGTATTAAGACATTTAAATTATTTCAGGTTGCCTGAAAATCACAGCATTCTTCAAAAAAATTACATATTTTCAGTTCACTACATTTTACAACCAAATAAAAAGTTATTTCCCATTTTGGAAGAATTTTCCGATATTAAGAAAATATAGGGTTAATAATATTATTTATATTTAGGGAAATGGGAGAATAACGAAGAAACTATTAAGTTTTTGAGTGAAGTAATCGCTTTCAATGAATGAAGGTAATCAAAGATTTTTTGAGTTAGCCTCGTTTGCGCTTCAGAGTTTGTCCTTGCCATGGTTCAACGCTAAAGTTGAGCGTGCCTAGAGATACGAGGACGAAGAACTTCAGCACTCTGATGATATATTAAAAATATTTTGTATATATAATTACATTAAGAACAAAAAAAAACGATGCGCTTTTTTTACGCATTTTTGTCGAAAAATACAGCTTTTTTTCCTCTCCGACCCGCTGAAAACAGATATTTTTCTCGGAAAAAGTTGTCAACACTGGTTAAAGCTGTTAAAGAGGTGCCAGAGATCTTCGGGAACAATTGCAACAATATTGCAACGTTCGGTTAAAAATGATTGAGTTTCTTCAATTTTATGAGCTGTAGTGCCTCGAGTGCAATCAATTTTTGTCAATTTTTGGTCTACACCTCTTATAGATGCGTCTTCAATTGGCAAATATCCAATCTTTATAATAATCCTAGGTCCATTGGATCAACACCTTCTATTTACGAACTCCTGCATTGTCATCAATTCATCAAGTGCTTTTACAAATACTCTTATAATAATTTGGCGAATTTCGCGGTGTTTTGAACCAATTCAATAAAAGTTATATAACCTATGTTCAAGTCCAGATAATACACTATCTGAGTGCAAAATTTCATCCGAATCCGTTAAGCCATTTCTATGTGATTGAGTAATAATCGGGCAAACATACAAAATACAAACTTTCACATTAGTAAAATGAATTTGGTTAGAATATTTTTAATGGTCGATTTTTATCGTTATGATATCTTTGGGAAAATACTCTACTCACCGTGGCAGTCTGCATTAGCTATAAGTACTAGGATGCCAATTGTCTTATATAAAGTACCATTTGGGCACCCAGTGACGAATAGACCATTATTTACTGGGCTAAAACTGCATCGAAATGGAGTATACCGACTTTCAAAACTGAATTACATTGGCGAATTAATAACTTTGCAGTAAAGTTAAATTGAACACAAATTCGCTTCGTAGCGCACCTGTTAAAAGTTTTGATTTTATACATTTGGCGTAATTTTAACTATTTTGAAAATTATTGTAAGTGCCAAACTTGACGACGAACTTAAAAAATTTTGTAGGGAAAATATCGTATGTGCCAAATAAATTATTTCTAGGAAAATTATCAGTTTTTTTTACAAAAATTGTTACAATTTTAGTTAAATAAGTTTGGTAGCGATGTTGCAAACCACCGCTTCGAAAAGTAAAAAAAAAACGGTCTTTTTGGCACATACGATGTTTTCGCGCACAGGGTTCGATTTTAACCTAAAACGCCCACAAAGCCCCAATATCAGAAGTTGGAGTTTTCCCAAAACTTTTAGACTGGAAAATTTCAAGAATCTTTGGTTAAGAAAGTTTATTTAAGCTAAATACTGCCAAAGAATACTGAAGAGTTACGTTTAAAGCGTAAACAATCTCAGAATTTTTTGGACTCACTTTGAATAAGCTGCTTGCAAATGAAGAAAAGACCTGGTTTATATTTGGTTGTGAACCTGTTTTACCTGTTTAAAATGATATTTTGGTAAAGAACTGGTTTACAGTTACACTTATACTTTAAGGACTAGTTAGATTTTCCAAGTTACTCTCTCTAATTATACACGAAATTCATGAAGCTTAAGGTGAATACTTAAAAAAATTCTTAGTAAATGTGTATATGTTGGTGTGTTTACTAAGGAACTGGTTCTTAAAAATGTTCAAATGTTCACAGTTTGACGTGCACCAGTTTAACATTGTTTGTTAATTCTTTTTATACCCTGGAGAGGGTATATTAAAATTGTCCGGATGTTTGTAACGCACAGAAGGAAGCATCTCCGACCACATAAAGTATATATATTCTTGATCAGCATGACGAGCTGAGTTGATATAGCCATGTCCGTCTGTCCGTCTGTCCGTCTGTCCGTCCGTCTGTCCGTCCGTCTGTTTCTATGCTATCTCCTCCGTCAGTTTTAAAGCTATCGTAACCAAACTTTGCACGAAGTCTTTTGGTATAAATACGCTGCACATTTGTCGGAACCGGCCGGATCGGATGACTATAGCATATAGCTGCCATAGGAACGATCGGTTGAAAAACTAGTTTTAGTGAGAAAAACTTTTTGTTTTCGATGTTATCGCTCCCAACGCTCGTATTTATAAGTTTTTAGTGATTTCACATAATTTCACCAAGCCATTTTGAAATCGGACAACTATATAGTATAGCTGCTATACAAAAGTTAGGTCTGAAAAAAAGTCTTAGTGAGAAAAACTTTTTTGTTTTCAATGTTATCGCTCCCAACGCTCGTATTTATAAGTTTTCAATGATTTCACATAATTTCACTAAAATTTTTTGAAATCGGACAACTATATAGTATAGCTGCCATACAAAAGTTAGGTCTGAAAAAAAGTCTTAGTGAGAAAAACTTTTTTGTTTTCAATGTTATCGCTCCCAACGCCCGTATTTATAAGTTTTTAATGATTTTACATCATTTCACCAAAATTTTTCGAAATCGGACCACTATATAGTATAGCTGCCATACAAACTGTCAGGCACATATCAAGCTCCAAGGGTATATAAACTTCGGTCGAACCGAAGTTAGCTTGCCTCTATTTTTTTTTTTACTTTTAATTCGAGGCAAGTTTCTTTGCCTACAATTCCAAATCAGTTCTCAAAACTAGTTCCAAGTCCATTAAATCTCTTCTCTTTTCAGATTTTCGGCATCGACAACGAGGGCAACGAGGACTTACGTCTTCTATCCGCCTTTCATGTTCAAGTTCAGGAACTTTTCAACCGTGATCGCAAGCATCCCGTTGTGGTTGTCGCCCTCACCAGCGATCGTCATTTGAAACCGATGATTCAAAGTCTTTTCTTGGAAATAATCAGCATCGAGATGCCCGACCAAGAACAGCGCTATCAGCTGCTTCGTTGGATGCATGTCCGGGAGACCTTTAACCAAATGATTTATAATCAAAAGGCCGTCGACCAATTGCCAGTCTTTCGCCTGGAGCAGCAGGCACAATTCATGGCTCGACTGTCTCCCAATTGGCCGGAGACTAGGCGAGTCTTACATCAAGTGGCTGCCAAATCGCAGGGATTTCTTTTGGGAGACCTTCAGCTGCTCTATGACAATGCAGTGCGCTTGAAAAGACGTCACCGAACTAGCCTTGAGTGGGATCACTTTGCCAAGAATCTAAGTGATATGCAGAGTTCCTTTGCCGATAGCTTGGGCGCACCTAAAGTGCCCAAGGTCTATTGGTCGGATATTGGAGGCCTGGCCAAATTGAAAGATGAAATCCAAAGTAGCATTGGTCTGCCCCTCAAGCATGTGCATTTGATGGGCAAAAATCTTAGACGTTCGGGTATTTTACTGTACGGTCCGCCCGGCACTGGCAAGACTCTGGTAGCCAAGGCGGTGGCAACCGAGTGTAATCTGAGCTTCCTGTCCGTTCAGGGTCCCGAGCTGCTCAACATGTATGTGGGTCAGAGTGAACAAAATGTACGGGAAGTATTCTCGCGTGCCCGCTCTGCAGCACCCTGCGTGCTCTTCTTGGATGAGCTGGATTCGTTGGCACCGAATCGCGGTGTGGCTGGTGACTCTGGTGGCGTAATGGATCGAGTGGTTTCTCAACTACTGGCCGAAATGGATGGCATGGGTGAGGCGGCGGCAAGCAAACCCATTTTTATACTTGCTGCCACCAATCGTCCGGATTTGATAGATCCCGCTCTGTTGCGACCGGGTCGTTTTGATAAGCTGTTCTATGTGGGACCCTGCTCAAATGCGGAGGATAAGGCCGCTGTCTTGAGGGCTCAAACGCAACGGTTTGTCTTGGCTAGCAATGTGGATATGTCAGAGATAGCCGAAGGTTTGAAAAAGGAAATGAGTGGCGCTGATTTGTACTCCATTTGCTCGAATGCTTGGCTATCGGCTGTACGACGAATTATTGACAATCATTTGAGTGGTAAACTAAAGGATGAGGAACTATTGCCCCAGAACGTCATAGTGGAGACGGAGGATTTCACCAAATCTTTTACCAAATTTGTGCCTTCCATAAGTCAAAAGGACTTGGAGTACTTTAACAATTTGAAGGCTTCCTATAGCGTTTGAAGGAATTATTGTTATTTAGTTGGTAGAAAATTAGATTCGTTGTTAATGTTTTCAACTATTTTACAAAAATAAAAATGGTTGATCGAGTTCTTTTAAATATTTATATAATTTTTTGAGTACTTAAATCCATTTATTAAATAGGGAAGAAGTTCTACACACGCCACAGCAAAACTTGCGGGGACTGGCGCCACTCCTTGAAAATAATGGAGGTACATTCTTATCGACGGTGCTTAAATTGCTTGTCGAAGTAGCAAAAGCAGGAAAGAGATGCTGCTGCTCTTGTATTTCGGAAAAGCAGAATCAAAAACAGACGAAATGAAACTTATTGCAGTTTTTTAAACACTGCTTATCGATATATGGGTAATTATTTCTGAAGTGGGCAATTTTTTTTTTCATAGTCTCCAGAAAATATTAATTTTTTTTGTCAGGATAATACCGCAGTTTTCAACGATTTTTAATAGATTTTTCAGAATTTCACCATTGTGGGATGCAAAGATATAGCTACTGTTTATGTTCTGCTAAAGTTGGTTTATAACCAAATATTTGAAGGGCTTAAAAATAAATAAAAATTTTCAAAATATATTGTTTTTCCCTTTCTTTGTGGTAAAAATATTTGCGATGGTTGAACTTATATTTATAAAAATATTAATATATTGGAAAAATATATTTAATACAAAAATTTTTTACATTCCGCAATAAGGACAATTTAAAATGTTATAGTTTTAGTTAATAATTTCATGATTTAAAAACAAATATTTTTAAAGTTTAAAAAGATATCACAGAGACTTGAAAAATATCAATCTCCGGTTAAAATTATAAATATATTCGAAGACAATTGACAAAAATGCGTAAAAATTATTTTAAAATTTGTTAGAATTAGCATCCATGCTCGGTCATAGCTAGCTTTCATAGAATTTTAAATTCAACCGCTAACATTTTCATCGTTTCTATCGTTCAGTGAAGTATCGCCAAGTTTATCGATAAGCCTACACATAGCTATCGTCGGGGCTTACCTTCCCTAATAAATCAGTTGAGTTCGGTTGTTGGTCTGTGTCGACAGTTCGGTATTTTACGCGGATGTTGCGTTTGATTTAATCGCTTTGTATTTACTTGCCGGTAAATAAAACTATAACAAAAATAATTCTAATATCATGCTGTAAAACGGCTCAAAGTGTTAACACAAAAAGTGAAATACATACATATTAAATGTCTTGCTCTATTCCGCGCCGCCGCAACCCCCCCACCAAGAGCGCAACAGTTGTTCTGAAGAGAAATAAGAATAAAGCAATATAAATGTATGTAAATGATATCCGTGTGTTATTGAAATTAATAACAAATATAGTTTAACAAGAAGTTTGAATTTGTTATTGGAAAGTACAAGCACACACACTCGCACACACATACACTGAAGCACTCACCCGACCCAGCTAACAAATCCCCACAAATCTTAAACCAGTTTTAAGATACATATTCTTTTGGTGTCTGTGTGGATTTTGTATTGTTTTTTCGTTTTGTTTGTGTGTTTGAAGCTCTCTGCATCTTTTTTGTTTTCTGTGTGTACCCTTTTTGCGCCTCTAATCGCGTTTGTTGTCCAGAAGCAACAAGTTGTTCAAAAAGTCAAGTAAGCCCAATTGGTCCAATTTGAATGTGTTGGAGCCTTCACGCGTAACTTCTAACCGGCCTAACTGGCCTGTGGAGCACAGTCGAAAGGTAAGAAAAACATTTGAAAATCGAAAATTGAGCAAGAATCTTTTATGAAAAGAACAAAAAATGATTTTAGTTCTAGTTCAATAATTTTATTACTAATAAGATTTTCTGATCAGTTTTAGCTTATTTGGTTTAAGTATGAAAGCACTTTGATTAGTCATGGGCTTTTTTAATGGAAAATGACCATATGCATCAGAAAACATTTTATGCTTCAACAAAGTCTTCTATTACAATTAGTGATACAATTAGTATAGAGTTTTTCAAATTTTAATTATTTCTTTCTAAGGCTGCCTTCACACTGATCGACACATGAGACATGATATTCTAGTAGTTCTGCTTTTTGTTATGTTTTAAATTTGAATAGCTTGTCAAATTCATAGAATTTGATGGGGAAATGCAGGCCTACTAGATATCATGTCTCATGTGTCGAACATTGTGAAGGCAGCCTTAGAAAGAAATAATTAAAATTTGAAATGTTCGTACATACTTAGAAAGTTCAATCACAATAATTACTTTTTTTTTATCCATGAAACTTTGTTTTTAGACCTTAAATCAAAAACAGCTTGCAAAGAGACAAATTGCTGAATTGTATGATCCTTAAAAGGAACTTATTAATAAAAGCATCGATGATCCTTCACCAAGTTCATATTCTTATGTACTTGAAATGGAATCTTTACATAATGATCGACTTTTGCTTCATTTGGAGGAGTTTAAAGATTCCATAAAGATTCCAATATCTTAAAGTTTTCGGTAAACTAACATTCCTGCAACACAAGTATCAGCCAAATTTTTCTTCAGCCAGTTAAATTTGTTTTATCCATAAAAACTTATATGTTAAATATTAATAGTTGACTAATGTTGTTACAATTCAGATTCATGTTTTCTGAATAAGCTAAATCAAAAATATTTCTGAGCCCCGGTTCGAGTCCGAACCTAGGTTCACCGACCTTCTGAACCCGCTTCGTGAACCCGAGCCCAAAAAAAATTCGCGGGTTCGAACCATAGAGTGAACCTTCCCCGATGTTGAAGGGGTTTGCAGCGATGATTACTACATACTACACTCTGTCGCAATGTAAGAGCTATATTTTCCAAGGCTTCAAACCTCTTAATCAAAGTATTCGGTTTTATCCGGACTCTGGAGGTTCGGACCTTAAGTTACGGTTCGCGAACCAGTAGTAACCAAGTTTCGTTATAATAGGTTTGATTCGATCCTTGGTTCATAGGCTTAAGATACTTAATTAAAATTTGAAATACAATTCCTTAAAATATCTCTGATTAACATACAAAATGGAGGAATGCAATTTTTTTGCTTATTTATAAATTTTCATACTTGTTAGGATTTGTCAACTTTTTCTTTTACTCATATAAGTTGATTTTTTGAGTATCCATGTTTGATTTCAAACAAATTTTTTTCAATATTAAAATTCGATATACCGACATAAAGCATAATTAAAGGTTTTGCTAAGGACTTATTTCTCCTGGAACTATTTTTAAATGTAGATTGGATTGATGATCTCAAAAATCGATTTATAAAAATTTTTAATGGCAAGCTTTTTTTAAAAATGAATATGCATTTTCTTCATTATTTCGGAAGGCGCACTTACATGTTAAGCCATATTTCACTTCATAGTCGTCAGATGGAGTCAAGCAACATATCAGTCGAAAGGAAATTAAATTGTCTATAATAACGTCCTTTATGATAATGAAACTATCAATATTAAGCTGGCTTGAGGTCTCGTTATGCTTGTCCAAAAAGCAGGAACACAACACACCACGAAATCATCAGCGATCTTCGATCACTTGTACCGAAGCCAACAAATCCCACTCCATGCCAGAGATACCATAATCGTTTGGGAATTCCTAAACAACTTGACAGCAAAAACCAGCACACATGAGAACAGCGTTGGCTGCCAGTACCTAGTGTGTGTGAGAGAGATTTCCTCCCCGCTTTTAACACAGTAGCCAATAGTTTGAGTACAGAACAGCATTCAAACCGGGCCTTTTTGTTGCTATAATTTCCATTTCGAAATATGTAATCATAATGGAAATAGGCTATTACTATTTTGTTAAATCCTATCAAATCATTTCCGTTGCAAATCAAAGTATTTCCCTACATGATTACATAAAGCAATTTTCGAGGCATGTCAAATACTTGCCGTCCGGTTTTGCCCTTAGGGATCGCTGTGACTCACATCGAATTTCTTTAATCAACACGAAAATTAGTCCCCGGAATGGTCTTTTGAGTTTGGGTTATTGTATGAAGTCACACTATAAAAAATCAGGCGGATATGGAAGTTAATGAGTTAAGTTTCTGGCGAAAAAAGTGCGCAATATTTATTATTCATCTTCGTACTCATACCGAAGAAGGTCCCTCCAAATGCTCGCACTGTCAAAAAACCTAAAAATAACATTTAGGACTGTTCTGAACAAGGCTGCAGACCTCTTAAATTTTGTAGAAGGTTCGGTCCGGGGGTTCGAACCCATTTTAAAGTCAAAGGTTCGGTTCGCGGACCGGTTTTCGGAACCCCTGAACCCAAGGTTTTGGTTCGAACCTCGGTTCGTTTGAACATAAAATAAAAGTTTCGATTTATAAATACTTATTTTTTAAATAATATTTTATATTTCAATAATGTAATTTTGATTATAGTTCATTCATTATAACTTTCGAGAACTGTTTAGTTTAACTTAATAAACATTATATCTTTTAGGATCTGTTCATCTATTCTAGCTCTTAGATCAGAAAGATCAAACTTAAGTGTTGAAAAGGCCCGTTCAACTGATACCTGAGTTGCTGAAACAGCAAGTATAGTCAAGCCAATATTTTTAAGTCCTCGTTTTTTGACCTTTCCATAAATTTAAAACACGACGTATGGTCCCTTGGACAATTTTCAAAGGAATATGTAACATCTTTTATGGATTTGATATTTTATATTTGCTTATTGCTTTCTAAACTTATCTTCTTTGCACTCAAAGGTTGAGTCATTAAAAGTTGAATTTTTTAAACTCTCATTAAGAATTTGTAAACAGAAAAAAAAGATCAAATATCAGCCCTATCTTTAATAATATCGAAATAATATCAATTTTTCATACCGATGGGCGCTATAATATCATCTTGATATTTTTTCAGATGAAGGCCGATTTGATACTCAATGTAAACTGTAATTATATAATCCTCCAGGTATTAAGGCAATTTGGAGCAACCTTTTCTGCTCTGCAGTTGCCATTTAAGAGCCCTCCTGCTCGCTCCTTTATCAAAGGTGATAGTATAAATCTGACTTAGAGAACTGTCGTAGGATTTGAGAACTTCTTGAATGATACAAGTTAGATTACAAGGCATTTCTATATTTTCCTGTACGTGTCCATAGAAAAAGTGCTTAATTTGTTGAACCGAACCTAATTTTTCGAAAAAGTGGTCCGGTTCGGGTTCAGGTTCGAGGAGTCAAAAATATTAGGGGTTCGGTTCATGGTCCGGTTCGTCACAAACAAAAAACCCGAAGCGAACCGGTTCGAAGGGGTTCGGTTCAGGACCGGTTTGCAGCCTTGGTTCTGAAATCCACTTCCTCAGAGACTTATAAAAAATGGTGTTGCTTCCTGTTCTCGCAACCCCAAACCGAGAAAGTTTTCGGTTTAAATAGTTTTGTTTGTATGCGGGTGGAATGAACGAACAGTTTTTTCCTTAATTCTGTGATCAATTTAGAAGTTAGTTAAATTTGATGTGAATTTAAACCTCGACAAAAAATATCTTAGCAATACTAGCGCTTCCTAAAGTAATATTATATGAGTCTTCGAACCTTTTAAATGATCGTCGATTGAATTCTAAGTTGAATAGGATTTACCAAAATGAAATATAAATTGGGAAGCATGTAAGGCGAACCGAGGTTCAAACCAAAACCATGAACCGAACATTTGCAAACTTAAACTATTGGTACACTTTGGTTCGAATTGCGATCTGATAGTAATATGAGTAATATGATAGTACAATATCTATTAAAAGTATGAAGTATGAACATCTCTACTATAACACTGTATGCAGTGCAAACACCAATAAATCATTTGTCAAACAACAACAACCACAAAAAAGGAGACAAATCGGTTGTTGTCGGGTGCTGGGTTTATGTAAGGCTGGACCTAGCTCTTGAGTTAGTGCTTGGGCAACTCCGTTCGGAACTTTCATACTCCTTTTGAAAGTGTAAATAAACTTATGGTCCTTTATTTCTAAAGATATATGCTTGGACTATAATGGTTTATTGTTTCCAGGTTTTACCTCTTAATTTGTTTATTTGTTTGCCCGTTGATTAACTGCTCTATCTGCTTCTAAATGTGTGTTTGCCTTCCTTTATCTATCTAGTACTCAAGTTCTTTGATCTTCCTACCAGCATAATGAGATTTAAGAAAAAACAACCCAACTTTCCTGCTCTCTTATCGGAAATTACCCATTGAACACATTAAAAACCCAATCCGGCCCCCCACACGCACTCACACACAAACTCCAAGGGAAATGCAACAAAAAAGGAAACCCAAAAACAAAGAAAAAAGGGACAAATTTATTTTTTCATTGAAATACGAGACACGAAACTAATCAAAGACAAGCCTACGCTTGAGTGCAGCAGCAGGTTCGAAAAGGAAGCAGTACCACCGCACATGTGGTCCTTGACATGGGAATTTGTTATGCCGCAGACAAATATCACACTAAAACCGAACTAAAACAAAAACAAATATAAATTGTATCTGGTGGATGCGAATACCCGCAGCTGAGTCATGTCACAGTGCCTTGCCTGCCCCAACGAACAGGTTGGTTTGTCATACAAGCAAATAATGCATAAAGTGGCAAGAGAACCAAGAGCAACCGCATAGAGACCCCCAGGTTCGACTAATTGATACCCAAGAATTCCACTTATGCTTATATGAGAATATATACACAAGTAACCCAAGATGGCAAAAATAAAAACAACAACCGCTCATTGCCATTGGCCAGCAAAAATTCGAACGAAAGGTACTTAAAAAAGTGCATGCGGGTTCATTTCCTGTTTGCCCTGAGTTTGCTACAGAGGGAAAGAAATTGAGTCTTTGTTTTTCTTATGCCTTTGTGTCAGTAAAAATCGACGACAAACATGCTCAAGCTTCAAGCTCGCCATGTGCCCTTCTCCCTCTCACCCCGCACATAATACTTTTGCCTTCTTTTTTTTGCACTGGAAGAGGTTGCCGCTCTCTAATTTGCCTCTAGCTTTTAATGATCATCGAATATTATCCATCTCATCTAGCATTTTGACACTCTTTTACCCAACGGTTTTTGATCTTTTTTTTTGGCTTATTAAAATTGCTGGCTACAGTTATGGTTAAGCTGCGGGGCAGGAAAGTGGTGTTTTGTGTCTTCTTTTTTGCTGAATCCACTATCAATTACACATTAGTTTTGTCTTTTTTTGCTGATTGGCCGTTTTGTCACTTTGATAGCGTTTTAATGCGGTTTTTTTGTATAATTACATTTCAACTTTCAATTATTAGATAAACAACAGAAATTGTGTAAAATTTTTTAAGTGGTGTGAGGTAATAGGGCTGCTTGAAGTTCTGTTTGAAAGAATTCTCCTTAGACACATAAAAGAATGCTTTGGGGCATCTAATTTTAATATTTCTGATCTGTCAACTTTGACAGCCACGATTGATTATGTGCAAGAACTGAGATGCTAACGTGAGGAGAGGTATTTTAGGTTAGAAGCAGAGTCACATGCGGGTGGTCTGCTTAGAAGTGAATTGTTTTTTTTTTTAATGAAAGTTTGAAAACTCCTAATTCTTGGCATAAGCATGTACCTTAAATTGGCAATTCCACTTTGCTCAAGTTCCCTATACAATTCCCAACAATTAAGGGTAACTAAATTGTTTCGTTTCAATTGATGAGATAGGCAGTTTTCATACCGAGAAAAAAGCACTTCGGTACGGATCTTTTCATCAAGGGCTATAGATCAGTGTGTAACAGTACCAGCTCAAACGCCCGTGTTAATAACAATCTAAAACCTTTTTTGTTTTTTTTTTGCAAATTTCGGGATTTTTTAAACCGATTGACCGACACCTTCTCCTTGCCCGTCTTCAATTGCCAATTATTAAATCTTCATAATAATCTAAACGATTTAAAATTTTTTGCAAATTTCACCCCTAAATTGTAAATAACCATATACAAATACAAATGCGATCTATCAAATCTTCATGATACCCGAAACTTATAGAAACAAGCAAATAATAAAACAAAAAATATCACATTTTTATGATCATCCAAACTCATTATGCCATTATGTAAATTTCATGATTTTTTTGACAGTTCTCTCTATCTAGTTCATCTACACCTCCCATTTACCAACCGGCTTACCCGACTTCTTTATTTATTTCGAAATTTCTCGATGTTTTTGCCTGCTATTTGGAAATTTCGCAATATATTTTGGACTGTTCAATCTAAACCTCTTATTTACCAAGTACTCATATGAAAATCTGGCTAATTTGCCGATTTTTGGTTAATACTTTTTAAATACGCGTCTTAAATTGACATTTTCAAATTTTTTCGACACTCACTCTTGATTGTTTTCGAAAATTCGCTGAGACCAATGTTAAAAATTTGGTAGATTCTAAACTACTTACCTTGAAGCGCTTTCGCCAAAAAATTTACTTAGCTTTGACCATTCCCGGGCAAGCAAGTTTCATCGCAATCGGAAATTTCGGATTTTAGCGTTTTCTGTAACCATTTTTCACCCATTTATTCAGATTGGAAACCTTCCAGGGCAATCGTCCAACCAATTCCCATAGTTTCATTATAATCGGATGAGCGGTATAATTTTGCAAATTTCTTATATTTCGGAACATTTTTCGTTCATTTTTTTTAAGCGATAAACCATGGCGGGCAAGTGTCCAACCATTCTCCAAATATTCATCACAATCGAATGAACGGTTTAAGCAGGCAGGGAGGGAGGTTTACATGGATAAGGTTTAACACAAAATCTTTGTACATCATTGGTAAATTGAATTCTCTAACTGCAGAACCGCAAAATATTTTAAGATTTGGTACTCTGATTTCATTGACGTGACAGTTAAATGTTACTTTGGTAATTGGTATTAGAAAATCAACCAAAGCAAATATATATTTAGAATCAATTTAGAAGCCTCGCCATCGCATAACTGTATGGCTTTAGGGACATTCTTAATTCTCAAAATTCGATTTACTTTTTAAGGACATAAAAAGAGTGTCAATCGGCTTTACGAGCAAAAGAGAATTTATGGCAAAAAATTTGGTTTAGTAGAGAAGGTCCAATGTAAATTTTAAAAGAGAATATTGTTCGAGGCTACGAAAAGGTAAATTTAAAAATCCGATATGTCAGAACTTACAGTATAACTTCTACTGTAGAAGTGATCAAATAGTTCTTTAACTCATTCTAAGATATATCAAGGACAAGTCGGGAAACAAAATCACGTTTCAGCAGGACGGAAAAAGAGTTGAGCATTGGCACACGTAGAAGCAATATCATGTGTGTCAGGAGCGGGAACAGCAACGTTAGCAATGATTTATTCAAATATCTAATCGTTTGATGAGAACTTATACCACACTTTTAAAGCGTGTTATTTTAACTTTTTATACAACTACCACCTAGTCAAAATATTACCGAACTTAAAAACAGGAACAGCGGTGATGCTATAATATATCCAAACCACTGAACTTTTCTTTTCTATTCACATTCAGGGGAGGAGAGTTACTTAAAAAAGGGCAATCGCGCAAACAAAAACCATTTGCGGGAGTTCTTAGGTTTTCATACAATCAAATTTACTGTGTAATAACAAATATAAGAAAAGGTAAGGAACGTAAAGACTGTAGTTAGCTGCGTCATCTCTCATTAGCAATAGTGTGACGCAATTTCAGTGAATAAATTCATATGTATGTAAAATGTTCATTGCACCAACATCTAAAATAGAAATTGTTACTAGTAGTAGACAAACCAAAATGAACCCATACATTTGTTTCCTTTTCGGTACTGATAACCGGTTATGTTAATAACGGTTATAAGGTTACGGTTATAAGAAAATTTTTTTTCGGTTTCGGTTAGAAATTTTAAAGTGTATTTTTAGCGGTAAATTTGAGTTGCAACATTAAGCCTATTTATGTACGAGTAGATAATATCTACTCGATATTGAAAGCACCGTCAGCCGATCAGAACTCAATTTTTGATTTGCTGAGCCTCATCGAAAATAAGCTCTACAAGAAAGAAAGTCTCGAAAGCTCGACCATCTTTTTTAAAACCTTAATAATTCTTTGGCGAATAAATAAATAATGCTCCCACAATAAACGACTATACATAACTCTTGCAACACACACTTAGAGCGGAAACTCACCGAATTTTAAAGAAACAAGAATCTTGAAACACCAGAACAACTGCACTGCACAAATAGACACAATGTCAGACAACAGACTAAGTAAAGTGCAAAAACTGAAGCATTTAAAACTGCTCCCTCTTATACAGGCATCTATTGACCAAACAATAAATCAGTTTAGAACTTAAAGCCAGACAGTGCAGTCGTGATTTCTTTTATACAAATTGTTTTATTCGGTCAATTGTATTCCCTGTGTCCCCAAAGACGAATGCCGATGCGCATTTGAAACATAATTAAAATAAAGCTTAAGCAAATGTGTTTTTCACCTCGAGCCGGTTTAACATCAACATTCTTATAAATTTATGTCCAACCTTGTTTTGCATTGTTACAAATTTGTGTATTTAACGGCGTAGAATAGCAAACTTCCCACAAACCACAATTCTTTTAATTTGCCACACAAAATTTTGCAATTATCTGGAAATGCTCTATTCATTCAACGAGTCAGACATTGTTACCCCACCCAATTCTCAATTTCTCTGGCCAATTAACACAAATTCAGGCAGAACGTCATGCCAAATTAATTCAAACTAAATACTTAGCCAAGGTATGCGAAAATAATGAAAAACAAAACACATACACACCCAATTTTTGTCAGGCAAAATGAAATCATTTGATAATTGCAAAATTATATAGGCAAATGAAATGATGAAAGTGACTCATCCATCGCTTGGTTATGGTACTATGTAGTATGAGTAGATCAGCAGGAATAACGTTTCATCTTAGCATATATATTTTCGCTATTTTTGCTCTCTGTTGTGATTAATGGTTGCTGCGTTACAATTGGGATTTAGTGCGCGACTGACTATGACTTCGACTTGGACTTGAATACCACACTCTAACCACCTGCCTGCCTCCAAGCCCCTCCCTCCAGAGGCAAGCATCATCTCTTTCATGCTTTTTCAATTATTTTTGTTGTTGTTTGAATTTTGCGCCACAAAAATGTTTAATGTTGAAACCATAAAAGTGTGCAAAAGACTTGCTTGGCTCGTTGAAGCAAATGCAAACACTTGTGAAAGAAAACTAAAATTTGTTACAATTTTTAAAAATATTTTTTTTATTTTTTTGAAAACTCACTTTGGCATGGCGAATGCCTTAGTCACGCCATCGCTGCTGCTCCCGCCACTGCAATTCAGATTAACACTTTGTTTGCATTTGGGGTAGGTAAGTGGTACAAGCTGAGCTTTATTCAAAAAATAGGTGAGCATAAGCAAACCTTGAAGGTTATGTTAGATTTGTGATATTTAATATAAGATCTTATGAGATGGTTTGCCTTACATCCATTTAAAATGTGAACATAATCCCACAACATGTCTACAGATTTTAACTATGTGATTGTCTAGCGTGTGAAGGCTCTTGTGGACCAGCTTGGTGGGTTCCAGGTTGTGAACTTAGCTTTATTGCTTAGGTTTATTATATTGCTAATTAGTTTAGTCAGTAATATATCGAATGGAACCAATTGTAGTACAATTTAGCAAAGACATTTTAAAAAGAATGTTTTTCAAATATATTATTAAAGTTTGTAACACTATTTTTTTCGTACCGCAAGCAACAGACTGAACAACCGAGAATATACCTACATAAGTACCTAAGTGTGAATGGATACAAATGTTTTTTGGGGGGAATTGTTTTGCCTCATTCGCAATTGACTTCAACTTGCTTAAGCATTTGCCATTCTCTTCGCGTACACGTAACAGTAAGCAGGCAGAAAAGTACTATGTATACATATATAAATATATTGTATAAATGTACAAGTATGTCATATTCACACCATTAACAATTTTATCAAGTTGCAATGCACGCGATTTGAATCAATTGCCACATTGACATACAAACATACGTACGTGTACGTACCTACACATGGAAAAATTTGTGTGCTTAAGTTAAGAAAATTCTTTAGGAAAAGGTGGAGAAGACTTTAAAGTAAATTTTCTGATTTTTTAAACAAGTCTGTTTAAGAAAACATTAATAAAATTCCTGTCCTATCGGAATTGGTTCGGTTTTTATGTCTCCAACCAGACTATGAACCGAAGCTTCAAACTTTGTGACCTCCCGAAAGTGAGTCCAAACCGGAAAAAGGATTCGGAAAAAAACGATTTTTCTCTTAAAAATCCTTCTACTAACTCTTTCTGGACAACTGTACGTTAAAATTAACAAACTCGCATTTTATTCGTTAAAGTCCCTCAATGTTATAAGATATACAAGTCTCATCCGGATTATCTCGAGAATTAGGGGAAAATAATTTTAAGTTTTTTTCCTTATATAAAGTGGTTCAAAATCATAGAAATTAAACATTTTTTGAGACAAAAAATATTCTTAGTGCACACTTGTTTTTTGCCTTTTTTATACCCTGTTCCCATTAAAAATGGGAAAAAGGGGATCATGAAGTTGTGCAAATGTATGTAACAGGGAGAAGGAAGCAACTCCGACCCAATAAAGTATATATATTCTTGATCAGCATCAACAGCCGAGTCGACTAAGCCATGTCCGTCTGTCCGTCTGTCTGTCTGTATGAACGCGTCGATCTCAGAGACTGTAATAGATAGAGCCACAAATTTTGGCATGTATATAGGTGTATACTGTACGCACATCGAGTTTGTTTCAGATTTCGAAAAATCCTCCTCCTCCATCTTTAAACAGCGAAAATCTGTCTTTTTATCTGTATAAACGCGTAAATCTCACAGTCTATAAGAGGTAGAGCCACAAATTTTTGCATTTATGTAGTTGTACACCGTACCCAGATAAAGTTTGCTCCTGGTTTGGGAAATTCCTCCTCCATCTTCTTCTAACCGCGAAAAACTGTCCCAGCTACAATTTTTAAGTCTGAACCTAGTGACTTAATATATATATAGTGAGGCCCAACATCTATCTATTCTGTGTACCACAATGGGATCCGAGCAAAAACACCGAAGATATGTACATAAGTGCGCCTGCTCATTTATTGAAATAAATTTAAAAATAAATGGAATTCGAAGCTATAGGAACCACATTACTTGGAACAGGGTATTTTGCTGTCGGGGCACTCGACCGCAACACTCTTACTTGTTTTGGAATAAACTTTAGTTTTTAAGATCATGACGCCTAATTTGGTTTGTCCGAATATCTTGGACCCCAAAGACAAATTGCAAAGATTCAGTCAATTTAGACCAATATTTTAAATAGCTGCCATATAACCGATCTGCCAGATTTGCTCCTATATAAAAATTGATTTGTACTGGAATTAGAAAATTAGAAAATCGGGCTCGATCTGTACCATTACTTCATATAGCTCCCATATTGCCGTTCTGTTCGATTTAAACTATATTTGTTGTTTTTTACTCTATTGACTTAAATTTAAGCTCCTTAAGCGACTTATCGAATTTAATTCTACATATATATAGTTGCCATATAATCGATCTGGCCGATTTGCACCAACTTCGTTGGTTTTAAAGATTATGAACTGAAATTTGGTTTGAACACTTATAGAATATAGTTCGATTCGGTATACTATTTCAAATAACTACCGAATAACTGATCAGTCAGATTTACTCCAACTTTGTTGTATTTTACGCTATTGAACTAAAATTCGGTTCGCACTTTTATTTATAGCTCTAAGAACGACTTAAGCATTTTGGTGGTGTGTGGACGCTGTCAAGTGAAAAAATGTTTATTTATCACTCTCTCAAGTAATATCTTCAATTTAAGCACAAACACCGCTGCAATAGAGCCTATTTACTCGAAAAGTTGCACGTTGCAGCAAGAAGGTTTAGTTACTCATTAATCTGCACACTTTCGTTAATACCTTTGCATTAAATGCTTTTCGCAACGTATTGAGTGTCTGAGATTATATATTGTATATTTTTATGCAAGTGAAATGAAAATCGGATGGTGCTAATACTTTCACTAAGAAAAAAACGACCATCCAAAACCCAGCACAAGCGGGATTTAATTCGAACGATTTCGTTCGTAAGTTATCGTTCACAAAACTAACCCGACGTTCACGGAAACATACCACTGAAAAGCTTTCTTACTTAAACTGGCACAAATAACAACAGAATATCTACTGTAATTATTAATATTTATAAAGGTATAGAAAAAACGAAATAAGATAATAAAAAAACAACAAAAACGTCTTCGGGTACACGTTGACTTGAGCTCTGGATAAGTCCGCCCAAGAAAAACATTCAAGGCAAAGCCTTTAGCAAATTGCTTTTTGTCACCAAAGCTTTGCCTTAATAATACAATTCGCCGAAAAGTCTATTGCCTACTCTTGCCTTAAGCAGCGAGAGGTTTCTGAGTTCGATTCCTAGTGAAGGAAGACAAAGTTAATAAGAAAGTAGGAAATCAGAAAGAAAACAAATTTAATTTAAAATGTTAAACTAATTTACTTTTAAAACAAATGAAAAACACTAACACCCACTTACAACAGAAGGGCCGATACGGGGCAAGCACACACTCAAAGCCTTAGTGATTTTGGCGTTTGCTGCTGATGTCGGACTTTGCTACAAACCTGCCTTTGGGATTCCCAAGCGGTCATAGCAGTTCTGTCATGAGGTACCTTCTGCCAACACCTTGAGGACAGGCGTAGACTGCTTAAGATTGAATTGGTATTCATGAAATAGCGCTATACAGTCAACCAGCCTATTTTGTAGTGTTGTGCATGTCTTGTTTTAGAACAGTTATGTACAAAATCATAACTTAATGACCTAGAGCCTACTTAAAAAGTTCTACGATTTTTAATCAAAAAGGTCACTAAATCAATCACTTTGCAAATGAAATACATTAAAACCATTTTTTTTAGCGTTTATTTTGCAAGCACAAAATATTTTGATACATGCCCTTGTCGTTCATAATATGCTGCTCACGGTTCAAGAAAAAACGGTATTACTCTACTTTTGTCAACAAATGGGCTTGATTTTGGTAGATTTAGACGGAAGTTTTATTAGAGCGAAGCTCTTTTACGGACGTCAGACTGGGGGGTAAATCTTGAAAAATTTTGTCTTTGCGACAGATTCTTTTGGGGTATGTCTTTGCGACAGATTCTTTTGGGGTATGTCTTTGATTTTGTGTTTTGTATTTTGTATTTGCAAAATCAGCTGCTTTTACTATTACCGCGTAGTAACAGGTGGGTTGTGTGTGGAGTGGGATAGTGTGAGGTGGAAGTGGGGGAAGGTGATGGGTATTTGGTAGAGACCTGGTGGGGATCTGGTGAAGATTTGGTGAGGATCTGGCGGGGATTGGGTGCTGATCTGGTGGGGTTCTGGTGGTGATGTGATGATGATCTGGCGGTTATCTGGTAGGGATCTGGCGAGCTCTGGTTTGGTACTGGTGGAGATTGAGTGGGGATCTGGTGAGAATCTGGTAGGGATCTGGTGAAGATCTGGTGTGGATTTTGTAGGGATCTGGTGGGGATTGGGTAGGAATCTGGTGGGGATCTAATGGGGATCTTTTTCAGATCTGGTGGGGATCTAGTGGGGATCTGGTGGGGTTCTACTGGGGATCTGGTGAAGATCTGGTGTGGATTTGGTAGGGATCTGGTGGGGATCTGGTGGAGATCTGGTGGGGATCTGGTGAGGATCTAGTGGGGATTTAACGGGGATCTGGTGGAGATCTGGTGGGGATCTGGTGGGGATCTGGTGGAGATCTGGTGGGGATCTGGTGTGGATTTGGTAGGGATCTGAGGGGGTTGGGTAGGGATCTGGTGGTGATCTAGTGGGGATCAGGTGGGGATCTGGTGGAGATCTGGTGGGGATATGGGGGAGATCAACTTGTAGGGGTTTGAGGACAGGTGGTGGAGGGGATCTGGTGGGCTCTAATTGGGATCCGGAGCGGATCTAGAGGGGATCGTGTGGGAACATTAACATAACAGTAACTTAACAGTGTCTTGACAGTGACAAAGACTTAACAGTGACTTAACAGTGACTTAACAAAGACATTACAGAGACTTAAATGTGACTTAACAGTGGCTTGACAGTGACTTAGCAGTGACTTAACAATAATTTAACAGAGACTTAACAGTGGCATAACAGTGACTTAACAGTGACTTAACAGTGACTTAACAGTGACCTAACAGTGACTTAACAGTGACTTAACAGTGACTTAACAGTGACTTAACAGTGACTTAACAGTGACTTAACAGTGACTTAACAGTGACTTAACAGCGACTTAATAGTGAACTAACAGTTACTTAACAGTGACTTTACAGTTCCCTAAAGCGACTTAACAGTGACTAAACAGTGACTTTACAGTGTTTTGAGAGTGACCTAATATATGATAATTTAACATTTATTAATACAGAATCCAAATGTGTCTTTTTCCATTACTTAAATCGGATTCATCGTAAAGAGCTTCGCTCGAACCGTGCGTCTCATGACACACACTCTTTTTTATCTGAGTGTTAAGCCTCATAGACGACTGACAAAATCTGCACCTGGATTTGGAAGTAAATCATGGGGATCTTATATGTGAAGTAACAAATATAAAGTTAGCTGTTAGATCAGATCGGATTGAGCAGTCAGTTTCAAATCGCTCAACATATGTCATCTAATCTAGTAACCAGTACGATATGTTTAAGTTTCTGCACTATAAAAAATCCCGACACCCATATTAGCCTACCTATTGGCTAGCTTACCTATAATAGTATAAATAATTTTTAAGAACACTCTAATGTCGATTGCTCTAATGTAATGCGTAATCGAAACCACTAGATACATGTTATGCTATTAGAATTCTAAGAACCAGGGTTATAAAACGGTCTAAAATTTGTCCTCCTTGTTGTTTGTTGAATTATTTGGGATCACCCAAGCCGAAAGACCATAAGTCAAACCCGTCTATATAAATTAATTACCGAACTAGACTCTTAAAGAAAAAACTTTTGGATTTTCAAAAGCAGAGTTGATTGTGCTAAAAAAATTTCGATCTCAATGCTTCAACAGAAAACAAAGTTTTAATAATTAAAACTCCGATTTGGGTTTGATTTGAATTACATTATTTTAATACTTTTAAATTTTAACTTTTAAATTTTAATCGGTCGGTGAACCTAGCTTCAGGTGATCGGGTTCACGCAAATTTTTTCTTTCCGCATTCAGAAAATGCTGGTATTCGAATTACAACATCTTTCACATACAGCGAATTTCGTTTGTAAACTTTCCGATAGCTGAAACTAGCATTTAAACTTCCAAAACGATTGTCGAGATACTTTTACATTGGGGATATTGACAATTTGAATAAATTAGTTTTTTGTCCCCTGGTTTACGTTGAGCAGTCAAAATAAATGTCAGATTTCCCCAAAAATTCTAGCGACTTCAGAGCGGCTCAACTCCGAATCGGGTTTCAGCCTCGGTACAGACATACTGCTCACTCTTTCGCTAGTAAATAAAGTTACCTAATTTCAAAACCTGCTAGAACTCGACAATTTAACACTCAATATCACAAATTACCGGTTTATAAATCACCTTTTGTCATATATTTGGGCTTTGGGACTGTTGATAAAAATATGTTGCCGAGTTTTAGGCTTTTCCTTAGGGGACACAAATTATGGCTTTTATTTGGGGGCAGCATGCGCTGCCTACAAACATTTTTTTGGATATAATAAATTTTAATAAGTTTTGGTGCTCTGTTAATTAACATGGAGGAAGGGTATTAATCATTTCTTCCGCTTTTGTTATCTAAGTTTCGTACCCTATTATATTTTTATATTTAGAATAAAGAAATGTGAAAGTGAATTTCAAAATAGTCTCTTTCTATTTTTCTCAGTGTGTGTGTGTACCTAATTCAGTCACTCAACAGAACATAACGATGACGCGTCAGTAAAAGACCTTCACGGTTAGCAAGACAGAAACCTAGCCAAGCAGACTCTAAGTTGATGACGACGTCATTCTCTGGACGCAAAGGAGGTGGTGAGGGGGTCTACAACAATTGCACGTGCTTAGCATGTACAATTATCAGAGGAATAGACGTAATTTGCTTTGGCCAAGGAAAGCAACAGGTTCTGGTACAAATTTCTTCGGACGGCGGGGGCGTTGCTCTAACAGTTCCTCTATGTTTGTGCATAATTACTAGGTTTTCGGTTTCTTAAAAAAAAAACAAATAATAAAATATTCAATCGACACAATAGCCTGTCAATTTGACCTCCATTCGGGGTTTCTTTTCTTTTCGCTTTGTTTTGCTTTGGTTACTTTTTTTTGGCTGCTTTACTTCTATGTAGGTTAGAGATGTCCGCTAATCTTCGCCAGCCAAGCTTACTAATATCCAGCTCCGGTTTGGTGTCCGCCTTTTCAGGGTAAGCACTTGAAATATTGTTCATTGCGCATAATTTCACTTTTTTGTGGCCGTTTGTGTGCAGAGTTTGAGTTTGCAAAAGGTTAAAACGATTAGGCCTTAATGCTGTTGTTTTATGCTTTTCTTTCGATAATTTTGTGCACTATTAGCGTCAATTTTTTTGTGGGTCAAAGACGCAGCAATTATAGATCGAGGGTCAAAGATCTGTGAACGATTCTTAAGTACTTTCACTTTAAAGCGGACTGGGGTGATAAGACTTGTATGTATGTGTACTTAGCTCTGTTCTACCGATTATACCATGCCATATGCTTAATCTCACTTTGACAGCATCCGGACCACACCCCAGTAGCAAATGTGATATCAATCTCACTCTGTTTTCAGCTGGAAGAATGTGTTCCGCAGCCATTTGGCGAATTTCACGCTCCGCTTGCAATTCATTAGTCGTCGTCGTTCCCGTCGCCTTTTGTCCGTGCCGATTGATCATTACAACAATTAAATTCAATGAAATTACAGCTTTTTTTTGTTTTTTATTTTTACTTGCAATTGAATTTCATTTTCAGCATTTTCAATATAATTACACGAGCATATTGCATGCTTGCAAATTATTGAAGCGTTTAGGTTACTGCGGCTTTTGTAATTGTTTTACTTTTTCCTGGTTTTGTTGCTGTGTGAAAGAAAATTTTGCATACCTCATCAATCAATCGATTGTATTAATAAAAACTGGTCAAAGTCGAGGGATTTGCGGCAAGACCTGTAGTCTACATATGGAGACTAATGTTCTTGGCTTTTTTCTCAGTTTGGCATTTCGTCTTGTTGAATATAGTACAAAGTAAAATTTGATCTGCCAATTACTTATGCCTGTCTGTCTTTGCTTGGTTTCATTATTTAATTTAAGTTTTCTCATTATAACATTGAGGTTGCGACTTCCTGTTGTTACCATCCTATCACCACACATTCGATATAACAAAGGCATATGGGCTACGTATATTAATCAAGTCTTTGCGTTGACTTTTTCAGCTTTTTCTAATCGGCAGCAGTTCCCCATCCAAGCGTCGCTCCTCTTAGACTTTCAAGTTCGAAAGAAATAAAAATCGAAGTCATCATCATTGGACATCAACTCTGCCCGATGGCACAAAAATTAACATTTTCTTCTGTGGTACTCCATTTTTTTCTCCGGCTCTCTCCCTCTTTATTCATCCATCTGTGTTTCTTGTGCTTGGTTGGGTTTGGGTTGCCTCACTTTCCCCTATCCACCAGAGAAGAACTCGCTTCTTTATCTGCTTTATTTTTCAGCGGGGGACCATAGTTAAATTTTTATTACAATAACAATGCAAAAGATCATTCAGGCGGATTCATTTATTTTTTTTACACACGTAAACTGGTTTGTGTTAATTGTGGCACTTAAAAATATTCCCGTGTATTGCCACACTTAATATGCTCTAATTGTGATGGTAGAGAAGAACCCCAAAAAACAAACTAAATTCCTCGATTTCTTGCTTGTTTCTTCACCTGCATCGCAGTTCGAATTTGCAGCCAGCCAATAAAAACTTTTATAAATGCTCGCTGGGGGCCAATCAATAAACCATCAAATGGATTTCATATTTCAAACTTCAGAGTATGTGCCTCTCTCCCCCTCTCTCTGTCGTCCATGTTCTGTGGACAATGGAACAAGTCCCGGTCCAAACAAGTTGTTGAAAAATATGTTGGATCGGTTAAGTCGTCAATGCGATAAGACCTGATTTCCGTTGAGTTTGTGAGCAAGTCAATGGGGCATGAAATAAACGTCGAAGAAGAACAGAAGCTGAATCCAAAGCTTAACCTATTGAGAGTTGTGTCAAACTAGAATATTTGAACAATAATTAATATAAGTTGGGTTTATTTTGTAAAACTTGACTTACACTAGACACTCCTTCATTAAGACTAAAATTGAAGTCGTTCTAAGTTAGCAAGAAAAGTTGTCAATGTTCAGATCACATTCAACCAATGAACTTTAATGTTCTGTGTTCAAGGTATTCGGCAGCGGCCGATCAAAAATATCAAAACATATACAAATATATTTTCAGTTGCAACTGGTAACTGTTGCTCACCTTGCCTATTCCTGATTGAGATCAAAAATACATTTTTCTATTAAGTCAGATTACTAAGATCTAGCCCGTTGTGCAATTACAGAGTACTTACATCTTGGAAAATAAAAATTTTTTTGAAAATACATCTGATCGTTTCACTGTTCGGCTTACAAGAGTCAACTTGCGTTTAAATGCGGTTTGGTATTCGTTTATAAGTATGGATAGTCGCTCTCTGACTTTTATTCCTGTTGTGGACAAGTATAAGACGAAAGCTTCTGACGCATATATATATATATATAACAGCACAACGTGTAGCGTTGTTTCTACAGGATTTCCTATTATCTAGGTACGTTTAGGCTTATATTCGAGGCAGGGTTTTGGAGTTTTTTGTTTTGTACAATTATTTGTGTTTCTTTTAACATTTTAGGCCTGCTGACATGCACCTCTTTTGGCTCTACTCTTTTTGAATATAAATACTATAGATGACCATCGCCTATGCATTTCCTAAGTGTAAAGCTCCTAAGTGGCGCTAATTCGAAGTGCATTCTTTGCCCGGTCGACACACGTTGGTAGCATTTAGTTAAGGGATTTGAAAGATTTTATAGATAATATGATTTCAAAACTGTTGCCGATGTCTTGTCATTTGTCTTACTTTAAGAATACCACTACAAAATAATCTTTAAAACGAGAAGGCCAAGCTAACTTCGTCTTTGCCGAAGTTTATATACCCTTGCAATTGTTTTAATACATCAGAGAATAAGAAAATTTTTTCTAAATAAAACCCACTTTTCGACCGATAGTTCCTATGGCAGCTATAAGATATAGTTATCCGATTTTGACCAAAACTTCCAAATTTGTGTAAAAGCGTATAAAACTAATAATTGCTGAAGCGGGAGGCGTTTACATTAAAAATAAAAAGTTTTTCTCACAAAGACCCACTTTTCGACCGATAGTTCCTATGGCAGCTATAAGATATAGTCATCCGATCCGGTCGGTTCCGACATATTAGCAGTGTGCAGTAAAAAGAAGACTCTGTGCAAAGTTTCAGCTCGATAGCTTTAAAACTGAGAGACTAGTTTGCGTAGAAACAGACAGACAGACGGACAGACAGATGGACGGACAAAGCTCAATCGACTCAGCTCGTCGCCCTGATCAAGAATATATATAGTTTATAGGGTCGGAAATGAATATTTCTGTGCGTTGCAAACTTCTGGGCAAAATTATAATACCCTTTGCAAGGGTATAAAAAGCTTGTATTAAATTGAAGTTCTGTTCTCAGATCCAAACAATTTTTGTTTTAAGCTCAGTTTCGCTGGGTCAAGCATATTACAGAACAGATTACAACCAAGTTTTCTAGACTTTAGAAGGTTTATCGCCCTCCAACTTCAAGACTGGCATTACTCAAAAACTAGATTTTTTACTTAAAGATGCACTATACCATATTGCAGGTGTCATCAAAACACACAAGCTTATTTTGGCGTTGCGTGTGTATGTTAAGCCTCGCTAGAGCGCGCTCATTTAGCATTTATTTGTTGTTGCAAGAGAGAGCAGTATAAGCTAGTATAAAGTCGGTGTGTCCACGTCGCACAGCGGGGCCTTTTGTCATTTTACACTTCAAAAATCATATCTTTTGATCCAATAAAATTTAAAAAGCGTTTGGTTAAAAAGCTTGTGGGTTTTAAAATGAATGATCGTACAGGGTGCTATGTTGACAGGGTTCTCCAAAATTTTCGGTCAAAGTAAAAATTATTTTTTTTTATACATATGGGCATTTCCACCAAAAGGTCAACCTGGGCCAAAAAGTTAAAAGTGGTTAAAAAAACTATATTAAGGGGTGTTCTAGAAATCTCTAGAGATTTTCGTATAAACGATTGCACTTCGAACTAAACTAGCACTACTTTACTTGCGAAGTGTCAAGAATCAGACCGCCTACTAGATTATGTGGAAGGAAAACCGTACGGAAAACCGTACGCTTCAATTGGCTTTGAGCAGGCGGTTTCAAATCGCTCAACTTTTGTCATCTTATCTAGTAGCCGGGCATATTTGAGCCCTTAACATATACATTTAAACAGCTTTAATATTAAATGCTAACGTTAATACGAAAACCTCTAGAGATTTCTGGGACACACCCGATTATATCGAATTTATAAATTAAGCTAATGTAAGATAATCTTACATTTACTAATAACCCAATTGCCGTGCTAGCGCAATTTTCCTCATTTTGACATTAAAATTGCTTAATTTTTTTGGAAAAAAGTGACTTTAGATTACATGTACTTTCGCTATCTAAAATATTTCTGATGGTACAAAGGGTACATGAATGCAAAAGAGACCATGAGAAACTATGTCAATGCAATTACCTGTAAGTTTTTGCTTCGCATTATAGCAGAAACCACATTATTATAATGATGGAAAAAACTGTCCCGTGCGACATGTCCCGTGCGAAAATGCTTAAGCTTACATTTTGAAAAAACTGTAAGTTATTTTTGGGTGAAATAAAAACCATTTTAAAGAGACACTAATGCACAACATTCTCAAATTTATCGCATTAATATATTGGCTCAGGATTCGCTGAATTCGGCGTTTGAATGGTTGAATGTCCCGTGCGAATGTCATGTTTTTTTTGCGATTATCTTGAAACCAAAAAATTTTCCTCAATCGATCTTTGCATCAATTGTAGGGCTATTAAAGAGCTATAAGTTAAGCCTATTATGAAAATAAAAATCCGTTTTATTTTGACTTTTTTGAATGTTCAAATGCGTACGAATGTCCCGTTCGACGTCATGGAAATGCCCATATACATATTATTGGGTAATTTTGCTTAATAATTTTATAATATAGTATATAATAGGAAGTTAGGCAACGTTTATTTCTTGTCATTGCAAGTCAAGTTTTTAACGATTTTGTTATCAGTTAAACTTCTTACATTAGGTAGAGAATCGAATACTCTAGCTGACTACAAAAGAAATCCCATCACTTTTTGACACTTTTTTAGTATGACTCTGCCTAAGTTGAAAAATGGGTCAACTATGGAGTTTTTCTTTTCAAACGGAGCTAATTAGATAAGTAAATTACCGTTAATTATATTTTTTTTAATCTTATATTAAGAACATATATACCTTTCAAAAGCTATATCACCCAAATTTGTCATACGATCTCAAAATAAGTTTGGATCCGTTAGTTTGGAATATAAATCTGTCGGTAAAGTTAACTTATTTTGTCAATCTCTTCAGTCGAACAATTCAATTTTCACGCAATTTGAGGCCCGAGGCCCGAGGCGTCGCTGCCGCAGAGGGCTCTTGTATACACAGAAAATAGAAACGTGGTGGACTCTGTTATATGGTGACTATCAGCTGCACTCCGTCATTCATTTTTTTTTGCGATTTCAATAAATCCGTACGAATTTTCGAAAATTCGCAACTTTTTGGGGGGAGCATAAAGTTATGCAAATGTATGTAAATGGAAACATTTAAGACCGATCAGAATTTACCGAATTTATAACCTCGTGGCTTGATATATATACATTAGGCTTTATATCTATCTTTTCTAAAAAGCGCAGTAAGATCCGAGCAAAAACACCAAAGTTATGCTTAAAACAATTTTGCTTGTGAGAGGGAGGGGGGAGCCATTTTCAATGGATACAGGGTATAAAAACAAAGCAATCTTTCTACAAACGCTAAATAGGTAACTACAACATAAATTACGTAGGTTTGGTATTTCACAATAATTCTCTATTTAAGACAGCTTATTTTAAATAGAATTGTCAGAACACAACCAGGTTATTGACAAGTCCCGACAAAGTAACAGGATCAATAAGCTTGTCTGTCAAAATAACAGTATATAGGATAAAAAAGATTATAAGGATAAGATGTAGCGTAGCTTTAAACACTCAATGTGTAGATTGAAAGAAATCTGCAAAAATTGACCAACTAAATTCTGTATAAACGTTTTTATACATTTAGTTACGAAATAGTTTGGCTTCTTGTTACAGAACCACAAAATATTTATTCTTAAAATAAATTACCTACTTTTTTTGTAGCATTTGAAGACAAACCTAGTTGTGTTAGATGTGTAATATTAGGATTTAAAACGTTGCCATTGAGTTGAAGTGGCTTATTACTTGGGTATATAATTTTCAAGTATTATTAAGGTTGTTATGGTTGTGGCTAAGTTCGTAGAGGCGTTGCATTTGTTGTCTCAATTTGATGTGCTTGTTTGCCTCGTTTGTGGTCTTGTGGTTTTTTACAACTTCTGTTTTTGGCATTGGAGTTTTGCCTCTCCCACCCACCCAGCACACTAATGTACTTTGTACATACTGTACATTTACATAAAATTATGTGACAAATCGACAAAAATACTTTTGTCTGGTGACCCAAAGTTCAGTAACCTAATGTTTTTTGTGGCAAAAACAAAAAAAGACGAAAACGAAAGCCAAAATAGCATTTGGACTGACCTATAAATGAGTTTTGCCAAGTGAGAAACGCCAAGCATCACAAAAAAATGGAATGGAAGAAGTCCAAAAGAAGTAGTTGACGAGTAAACACTCTCTGAAATAAGTTAACTCTTTACGGCGCATAAATTTATTTTTGGTTTAATTTATAAATAAAAGAAAGATTTATGTCTACCTTCCAGGAAATGGAATACAACCCAGACTATACAAAACTCTTTAAAAATCGCACAACCAATTATTCAAATATTTATGACTCTGCAAAGTTGTTTAATTATAAATTTTAATGTTTTCCATTCGCTTGTGCATTTTTCAGTCGTTGGAGTGCAATTATTTCTATGTTTGTACTTTTACGCAGATTTCTACTCTCGTTTTCAATTCTAGATATTCTTTTGGTGAAATCCAAATTCAATTAACTTTTTTGTAGAAACTAATAAATTTTATTAGCGCATAAATTTTAATACAAATAGCGACGAACAAAAACTGGTTAAGAATTCAAATTCTTACCAAATGAAACAACAACGTGATTGTTAATTTATGCACGGCTTTTAATTTAATGCATTGTTCGATGAAGCTAAACTAAACTTTTACTTTTCATCATCATTGTGGATGCTCGTTGGCTTGCTTGGAGAAATGGGGTTTTGTGCAATTAATCTTCCGCTGCGTCGACAAGGGGCAAAACCTAAATTAGATAACCATAAGTCTCTTACCTTGTCCCTTGACCAGGCAAGTGTGTGGGCAGTGAAAGTTTACGGTGTTCGTTCTAAGCCACTGGGCCAGTTAGTGGTTGTTGTTGGTCGATGATATCAAAAATTTGCATATTTTATGAACTGCAGTGGACTGCAGCTTTGCTAGAAAAATGTTCATGCGTAGAAATCAGATCAAAATTAATTTATATGCCAAGTTTTTATTGTGTATTTGAGTAACAACAACGATTTTAAGCAGATGGAGTTGTATGATATGTAATTTCTTAGGAAATCCTAGAAAATACAAGTTGACTTTTAGTTTCGGTCAATCGGACGTTTTTTTATATTTAAACCCTGGGCTGGGTGGCCAATTTTTTGTCATAAAATCGACTGTTGTAGCCACAGAATTTAAAATTAGAGAGTCTTATAACTATAGCAAAATCAACAAGTGGGAAAATTTTTTGAACATATCACGATCCGAATGGCTAATTTTGTTGAGTAGTTGAAAGCTTTTTTATTGGAAAATACTGGAAACTATTAACTTAGCAATTATAGAAGACTTTTTTCAAAAGAATATCAACATATATATAAATAAGCTCGGAATCAGAATAATACGGATCTGATCGAGTCGATTTTTGTGTAAACGTTGGTATTTTGCAGCGTATTTAATAACTTTGTTTAGAATGTGACAGAAAAGGACGACGGAGTGTAGTAACAACAGATTTTCTAAATTATACAACTTGAACTCGGAATTCGGAATTGTGCCCATTATTGTCGATTTTAAGGGCATGGTCATTATAAATAGTAATCAAATACTTAGTTTTACTGTACGCCGCTAATATGTCGGAACCGATCTTTTTTAGGAAAACTTATGTTGTTTGATGCCATTTAACTGTTTGGGTAAAATACTTATCTATTTGAATTGTCCTGTTTGTTTTTATACAAATACATGTGTGAATCCACTCAAGCTTCCATATTCATCTGGTCCTGAACCGAACGCGTAGAACCAGTTCGGCTTGGGTTTTGGGCTCAATCGCACCGAACCTTATAAATTTTTAGTCTCCCGAACCAGAACCCGAACCGGACCTCTTCTGTTTGAAAAAACTGCATATTACGACTTCGAGAAGGAAATTACAAAAATACCCATTCTACTGAAAATTTTTTTTGGTATAGTTTGGAATGGTGATCTCAAAAATCGATTTCAAAATTTTTTTCATGGATCCGTTCTTATACTCTGTACCAAAGGTACATAGAGTATATTAAGTTTGTGCAAAAGTATGTAACAGGGAGAAGGAATCATTTCCGACTATATAAAGTATATATATTCTTGATCAGCATCAACAGCCGAGTCGATATAGCCATGTCCGTCAACAAACAGATCTCAGAGATGGTAAGAGATAGAGGTTTGACATGTATGGGACAAATGCTTCTTATACTTGCAGGCAGATCAAGTTTATTTTCAATTTTGCCACGCCCCCTCCCGCCCCCGCAATTTGGAAAAAACGTTATATCTCCTACAGTTTTAAAGAAAGACGATTTGTAGAGAGATAGTTAGTAATTAGCAAAATGAATCGATTTGCCGAAGAAATGATAAAGATCGGATGAACGGTTCTCAAGTTATGAGCAAAAAAGTGAACCAAGCCCCCCCGCTACCTACCCAAAAAATTGTTCCATACTTTTCGGATGGTCACCCTAAGGAACGCAGAAACACTGTTAAATTTGTTTTTTCATGAGTAACGGGTATATCGAAGTCGGTTAGAGCCGACTTTAACTTACGCTCTCGTTTTTTTTTAATTTTTGGTAGGTCTCACGTTTTAAGCCATATCTCACATCATAATTGTCAGATAGAGTCAAGCAAGATATGATTTAAAAGCTAATTGAGCTGCCTGTAAAAAATATATAAAACTCCAAAAAAATATTTTTATACTTTCTACTAAAGAATCGCATTTCTACGAAGAAAACCAGATAAGATGGATTTTCGTTTGTTCCGACTTTTGTTCCGTTTCTCATTATTATTTTTGTTCTGGCTATTCGCTCACTTCATATATTGACCAAAAAACGAAGAAAAATTCAAATCTATTTTTTGTGAACACACAAAGAATTCAAATTTGACTCTTAGTTCCTCTACTCAATTCGATACATCTACAGTACGTGTTAGATTTTTTTATATTTTTCCTAGGCATTTAAAAATGAAATTGCTTGCATTTTCGAGCAAAATATCGATTTTTTTGTTCAAACTACTAAGCCGATTGAAAAACAATGTTGTACACTATTATTGACAACTTAATTACCTTTCGATTTATATCTTGTTTGACTATATCTGACCATTATGAAGTGAGATATGGCTTAAAATGTAAGAGCACCTACAGAAATAATGAAAAAATTCATATATCAAATACGGAGCCATGAAAAAATTTTTGAAATCGATTTTTGAGATTACCATTCCAAACTATATGTTTTTTTTTTTATTTTTGTAACCTAGTGTAGTTATATAACATAAATCCAACAGATTTGCAAAATTTGGTCAAAATCGGATGGCCGGCATAGAAACCATAGGTCGGAAAAAAGGGTCCTAGAGAGAAAACCTTTTTTGGTTTGAATGTTATCGTCTTCAAACATATGCAAGGTTTTAATACTTGGGCAAAGACGAAGTTAGCTTGGCCTTCTCTTTTATATTCTATTTTATGGTATGGGTTTAGAAAAAAATCAATTTTTTTTATCTCACTTAATTCTCACCGAATTCTGCAAGCCTTCAGGTGTCATTTTTTAAAGGTTCACAAAGAATTTAATTACACAAAAACTATTAGTGATATTAACAAGCGGGGTTTCTCATTCGATAGGTAACACTGTGCAACACTAAAAAGTTGATACGGTCGAGACCAAAAAATTCTGAAAGGGTATGATAGTAGTACAAAAACCTTCCATGGGTTTGGTCTGGTTAGCTGCCGATTTCTTTTTATAGCACTTTAAAGTTTTAAGCATATGATTGGGACTTGTAACTCCCCATCTCGTAAACTATTTGGAATTTCGCTATGACGTCTGAAAAGAAGTTATTGCTCTTGACTTGGTTTACAAAACATTTCTAGGTAACAAGTAAAAATAGTCATATCTTTAAACTCAAAATTGCAAAAATGTCGTAAATGCATCATGTTTTCCCCTTATTTTGTACTGTTTCTCAACTTATTCTTGAAAACTATAACGAATTTGACCAAGCAATGAAGGACAAAAAAGTAGCATAGACTAACGTAAACAATCGGTTGGAACATACCAACTTCATTCGAATGGTCCTTCATATAGTTAAAGACCCTAAAAGATGAATAATTTCAACCAAAACTCGAAAAAATACTGTTTTTGGTAGAAATTGGCTGACACTATCAAAAATTTCGATTGTTTTGTATTAAATCAATAAAATTGTCTAAAAATATAACTTAAAAAATGTAGCTAAAGAAATTTAACTTATTTACTTTTTTACCGATAAAATTCGTTTTTTTTCGAATTTTTTTGACAGTTTTTCATGCTTTTGGTCTTTTTACTATATCAAAGAGTACTTAAATGAAGTGTGTTCGTACAAACGGTTTGTTTATTTTGGTCTAAGCAACAACTTTTACCTACATTACTTGTCCAAATTTGTAACGGATTTCGGGAAAAAGTTCAAAAACTGAAAACAGTTGTGAAAAATTGATTTTTTTGGACATCTTTTGTAATTTTAAGTACCAAGACGTAATTTTTTTGATTTGCTACTAAGAAATGTTTTGTAGGCCAAGTCAAGAGCAACAACTTTGCTAAAGACATAAAAGCAAAATTCAATATAGCTTACGAGATATGAAATCATTAATCCTACACTGAAGCTGAAAAATTCAAAGGTCAATAAAAAGAACACGGCAGCTAATCAGACCAAACCCATGCAGAGTTTTTATACTACCATCACACCCTTTTGGAATTTTTTGGTCTTGACCGTATCAACTTTTTTGAGTTTAAAAATGTGTCACAGTGTAATCGGTTAAATTAAATTTGGAAATTTTTGATGTTATTGGTGTTTTTGCGGTTGTGGTTATTCCTGTTCAAAGTTTAGCAAAAATTTAAAACATAGGCCCATGGTTGCAAAAATTTTAGAGATAGGATTGTCTGATGGTAAAACTGAAAACGAGGTTTTGTTAAAAAATTATGTAATTCTAGTGTGATCTAGGATATTTTGGATCAGTTAATAAATAGCGGAGTTATGGGATTGCAAAGTCAAAATTTTGAAAATCTTTTCTTTTTCTCTTTTTATTGGTTTTAGCCGTTATTTTTCGACCGATCCAAAATATCCTAGTTCACACCAAAATGGTGGGTATTACGATTAATTTAAAAAAAAAATTTTTATCGGTCATCAGATTGTCTTTAAATTTTTAAAACCATTTTGGAAATAGTGGTTCTGAGATAATCGCATTTAAAGTTTCAACAACTGTTTTCGATGAAATAAAAATTATTTTTGATAGATTTCAAACATAGATTTGATGCATATGGGTTTAGTATTTCTCCAGAAATTTGGGTCAAAGTGCGTCGACACATGCTACAAAAATGTCCCAGTACAATTTTTTTTCAACATTTTTATTTTGGGTAATTCCGAACATTTTAAACCTTTTTTGAAGTAAAAATACGGGAGTCATCCAAAAATGTTTAATTTAAGAGATTCTGGAATAAAATTTGTTTTTGCTTACTTTTTTAAAACAAATTTTCGGATCAGCTTGAAAGTTTAATAGGATTTTTATAAGACCCCAATATAACGTTAAATTAAATAAAAAAAATATTTTTTTTTTTAATTTTCTGAAGGTATACAGTACTCTAAGTAAAAAGCGGAGTTTGAACAGGACCGACTTTGACTTACGCTCCAGTTTTAGGCTAAGAAATAGTCCTTTATGAAGACCGGCACTGAATCGAACTCGCCAAGTCAATAACGGATATATCTAGTTCATTGGAGAGATATTTACAATTACATGCAAATTCCTGCACAGACAGAAAAAAACTTAAAGTTAATTTTCACATGTTTAAAAAAACTATCTATTTTTTCATATCAATATTAAATTTTATAATATTAAAATGATAAGAATTCGAAAAAAACTGAAAGCGTCGTCATGCTCATTTCAGCTGTGGTCTGGTGTGGTTCAGAGGTTAGTGTGTGAGCCTGCGGAGGGTCTGTTCAAGCCTGGCTCGGAAGAGTTCGTTTTTTTTTATGTTCGAAAAACAATACGATGTCAATACGTGAAAAAAATAGATATGAAAGGGCACTCAATTTGGCATTTTGTCATTGCAATTTAAATCTAATATGGCTAAGACTATTACTAGATAGGATATTTTCGAACATAAAAAAAGAGAAAACTGTTTCGAGGCGGTATTGAATTCATATAGCAGTCTCACACACTTACCTCTGCACCACAGTAGGACACTTTATTACTCTGCTTACAGCTAAGCCGTCGCTCTCTGTATTTTGAATTTCGAATTCTAATTGATATGAAACTCACATAATTTTAATATTATAAAATTTAATATGAATTTAAAAAAATTGTTATTTTTAACCTGTGAATATCAATAACAATATGAACTCTCCTTGTAGCTATTTTAGTCTCTTAGGCTCTGCCTGCATAAAGATTTCTTAAACAAAATTAAATTCTAGTTCACAACCCTTCAATCAATGGCCCCCTTATACGGACATTGCCCCTAAGAAGCTCGACTCGAAACTCACTACAACCTCTCAACTCAATCTTTCCACTTTGCTGCCATCAATCGCAGCGCCACCCATTTAACAAGTGACAAAGACCAAAATTGACTGTAAATCTTGATTATCGCTGGGCTCAACAATAGCAGGCAGCCTGCCTGCCACCCAAAAGCATGCATAGTATTACGTAAGACTGCAGAACAGCCAAAACAGAACATCATTTTGTCACGTATCTTTGGCTGTGTAGCCAAGCCCCGTGGCTAAAGAATTTAAGCATTGGGTTAGGCTCCCCTTGTTTTGAAATTTGCATATCCATATCGCGGTGTATTGAAAATGTTTGCCCCATTAGAAGAAAGGTTCATGTGCGTGTTCTCAGTGGATTTGCATAAATATGGGGCACAAAAGAATGTCGATGGCTAAGCAAAAGTAGTGGGGTCACCCTTTCGCTTGGCTTGGAAAAGGAAGGAAGTGCGGCATTTCGTATACAATTTGGAAGTATTTTTGTTGTGCTTTTTGTGTTTCTTAAAACACACATGTTTGCCACATGTTCCCAAAACAGCTGATTCAACCTTGAGACTGACTTTTGTTTCAATAAAAATTAATTTAATTGCATTCTTTTATATTTCAGACCTCGAACAATGTAACTTCCATACGAATTTATAGATATAAACACATCACATCAAGAGCTACAAAAATTTATTTTGAAATCCGAAATCATTAAACAACCAAAATCAGGTAAGTTGTGCAAGCACTTTTGTTTAAGATAAAAAAAAAACAATTTATTTTGCTTTGCTTTGATCTGCAGGAAGTTGAAATAATGAAACTTGAATTGTTTTTTAAGTGTTTTCTAAAATTACAAATAAAAGTTCAGGAAAAATTGCTTGTAAAATTTTATTAGTCTGCAGTGTACGATTTAGTTTACTTGTTTGCTTTTAAAATAAATTCCACATAAATATACACAAACTCAAGTGGGAATCATTTTTGTTTATGTGTCAGCTTATGCCTGGAAATTAAAAATTTGCATCACAAAGATTTACACGTGCCCAGAGAGACTCTTCGATTGTTGTGTTATTATTATGGTAATGGGAGCTTTGCTGAGAAGAATATGTTGGGTACAATAAGATTTTGGATTCTATTGTTTGGAGAAGGGAGACCAGACCCTTTCTGATAAACTGACCTTGAACTAAATATTACTTTCAATATACAAATTTATAGTTGACATTTTTTAAGCTCACGACCCCTCCGATGAATCATCGCTTAAAAGGTGGACAAAGGGTTAAGCTCTTGCCAAAGTTTTTGAAACTAAACGGCTGTCCTCTTCTCCATTGCCTTATTTGGTTATTTGATTGTATGTTGGCAAGGGAACGACAGACCTTTGAACAAAATTCGTTGACTAGGTCAGGCTGTATGCGGCATGTTATTCACTTTTGGTTTCTTGGCAAGGCTGTTGAGTGAGTGAGGGAGTACGCCTGCGCGTTAGAAAGTTGGAGTAATAAAGAGAAAACTAAATTTTGTCTGGCAACAAACCACAGGCAACATTTGTGACTAAAGTTCAAACTAATTGACGTTGTATTTCAAGTGATTAAGAATTGATTTACTAATTAAATCTTCAAAATCTAATTTAATATTTCAAAATATTCAAAAAGCTTATAAGCTTTCTGTCTGTCCTGGCTCTAATGTAATTAATACATGCTTAAGTCTTTGTTTGAATCAAACTAGTGCAAGGATCTCTGACATTCTCGAAGTGTTAGGACCTTGTGCAATGGCATTTGAATCTATAACATGTTAAGGCTACTAGAGAAGGGCAATTGCCATCATCTCTTATAGTCAGTATGCAATCCCATAAAAAATAACGTTACAAGTAGTTCGTGACGTTTGTTTCGTGAATAACTTCAGTGTTTTGGCTCAGATCACATTGTGCATTTCAGAGTAGATAGATTAAAGGCCCAAGATAATATATATAAAGCGACGTGGTTGTAACATTAAAATTGTGGCTCTGACAGTTTTTCGCGGTTTAAGGGGGGAGGGGGTGAAATTTTGCAAATCTGAAACAAACTTGATCTGCGTACGATATACACCTATGTACATGCAAAAACTTGTATCTCTTTCTCTTATAGTCTCTGAGATCGACGCAGACAGACGGACGGACGGACAGACGGACAGACGGACGGACGGACGGACGGACAGACGGACATGGCTAAATCGACTCGGCTGTTGATGCTGATCAAGAATATATACATATACTTTATAGGGTCGGAAATGCTTCCTTCTCCCTGTTACATACATTTGCACAACTTCACGATCCCCTTTTACCCATTTTCAATGGGTACAGGGTATAATTATTAGGAAGGATCGACTTTTCGGTAAATTTTAGAAAATCTATGCATATGGGGACTTGGTCTCCCATGGGCCACAGTTACATATTTTTTTCATCAGTCAGAAGTCCCCTTCCATGGATGCCAAGATTCTAAAGTTTGTAATGGGGAGGTAACCTCTACTGACTCAAAGTTAACTTTGCTCGTTGGCATTGATGACGAAGCAGCGCAGCGACGAGGTTATTCTGTCGGTGAGTCGACGTCGCTGCCGATGAGCACTTTTGAAGTTTGTTTTATGTACAAAAATATGCCAGGACTGCACTGCCGTACGTTGGGGCGACTAGAGCAAATTCCGCGCCAAAATTGATTTTTTTTTTTTGAGATATTGAAGAAAGCTTAAATGCAACTTGAAAGATGATTAAATTTTGCGTAATAATCAAAAAAGAAAAATAGTCTAGGATATTTGGTTCTCCCACAACACGCACTTAAAGTTCACTTTTCGAACTCGATTTCAAGGAATTCATAAAATAGGGCATTTTATTGAATGTTCGCCATCGTTTTTCATGAATATGAAACTTTTATGCGGATTTGTGGCGATTGGAAGTATTACTTTTGACTATTCTTAGTTCATTAGTATAAATAAAATTTTCATAAAAAAAAATTTAATATATTTTTAATTTTTGGAAAAAGGTTTAAAAAAACTACATTTTTTTGCTCGCGCGCATGTTGAATGACATTAATCAGCTGTTCTAACATCTGTTTTGTTTGTTTACTTTCTTGATATTTGGGAGTAGATTAAATTTAAAAATTCTTTTCTATAAACTACCATGGAAAATGAAGCAGGCAGTGTTTAATTTAGTAATGTTATTGCCTGACGTTAAATGCCTATAAGAAGGTGGCAAGCCAGATCGGCAGAGGACAAAGAAATTGTTGGCCAGACAAAAAATCGGATTTAGAACGAATTCAAGGAAAAACTAGGCTTACTTATTGATCTGACGAAACTTGGATTTGAAAGTAGTAACTATGGTAACACTGCTTGGCGATTTTTTCAAAGCGCAGAATTGCTGCAGAGATTTTTTCAAAGCGCAGAATTGCTGCAGAGATAACTAAGATAGACATCGATTTGCTTAAAATATTGCACACTATATTAATAGTTATTTCATGCAACTATGATATTAATATAGACAAATTCAAAAATTATGCCTTGGAAACTGCAAGGCATTCCATAAATTTGTACCCTTGGTACAATATGACGCCGACTTTGCATAAATTTTTTATTCATGGCCCGGAAATAATTAAATTTGCATTGTTCCCAATTGGTCAATTAACCGAGGAGGCCCAGGAAGGACGAAACAAAGATTTCAAGCTTTACAGAGAACATTTTTCGAGAAAATGCAGTCGGGAAAAGTGCAACCTCGATGTTCTGAATAGAATGTTCATTACCTCGGATCCTCTAGTATCGATTTCAAGAGACAGAAAAAAACAAGTAAATCAAATGCCAAATTCAGCTTTAGATCTGTTAGAAAATGTACCTTAAGTTCAAGAGGAGTACTCTAATTCAAGTGAAAGTAGCGATGAGGAATAAAAATTGTTAAATATAATACGAAATTGGTTAGGTTGTTTTTATTATAATTATCTCTAAAATCTAAACAGTTTTCCAACGAACTACTATAGGATAGACTCTTTCGACTGCGAAAAAATAATTTCAAGTTAATAATATTAGAAAAGAATCGTATTGGCCAGTTTTTAGCTTCCTATGTTTCGAAAAAAAAATTTATTTCGCAGAAACAATTAAAAATTTTTTTATTTTTAGTTCTTAATAAAAAATTTTCCACTAAATATTTCGAACTTTTTACTTTTTTTCAATACTTTAATCCTCTTAAAAAGATGGCATCAACAGTTTTTTGCTACAGGGCTCCGCTGAATTATGGCGCGATTTTGGTCTTTTCGCCCCACTGTGTGCTGTTTTACAATTTGACTTTTGCTTTATTTTACTTCTATATAATAAACCGAATATGGGTCATTCTTTTATAAACCGAACAGCGAACAAATTTTTTATTTTTAATTTTAATAAAAAAAAATCCGAAATTAGATCTCGACATGCCCACCAAAACGTAATTTGCGGTTTTGCACAAAACTTTTTTGTTAATTTTATAAACAATTTCAAAAATCGTCAAAATCGAAAAAATGGAAAAAAGGGTTTTTTAAAAACGTGATATCTCAGGTTTGGTTCATCGGATAGGTCTCAAGTTTATATCGATGGAAAGAATTTCACTGTATCTACTTAAATTATAATTTTGGAGATTTTTAAATAATTTAATAATATTAAGTAATTGTTGCTAAAAATTACATATAATTTTTTCTCAGTGTTAACCACCATGTTATAGCTTCTGTGGATGTACAATCAAATGTTCTAAACATAACTTAAATTTTGGTGTTTTTTGAAGTTTTAAACAAATTAAAAGATGCCCTTGAAAAAAGCTTCGCCATGCAGTCAGTTTCAAAGCTCGTTACGGCAGCTATATGATATACTCATCCGATCCGCCTGATGTTAACATTTTTGAAAAGCTTGATAAAAATAAAGCACGATTGCCAAGTTTCAATCACCGGACTTTAAAACTGACTGCGTGAGAAATTTTTATTTAAGGGCATCTTTTTAATTGTTTGTAACTTCAAAAATTCATAACTTTTCAACTATAAAAGTCTCCATCTTTTTGAAAACACCAAAATTTAAGTTATATTTAGGACAATAAACTGTTTATTCCTTCGAAGCTATATCATGGTGGTTAACACTTTGAAAAAATTATTAATAATATTTAGTAACATTTACTTAATATTATTAAATAATTTAAAAATCTATAAAATTATAATTTGAGTAGATACAGTAAAAATATTTCCATCGATATCAAGTTAAGACCTATCCGATAAACAAATACTGAGATATCACGATTTTTAACATTTTTTCGATTTTGACGATTTTTGAAATTGTTTATAAAATTAACAAAAATTTTTTGTGCAAAACCGCAAATTACGTTTTGGTGGGCATGTCGAGATCTAATTTCGGATTTTTTTTTTATTGAAATGAAAAATAAAAATTTTTTAGCTGTTTGGTTTATAAAAGATCGACCCATATGCACAATTATATATATAAGGAAAATAGCATGATTTTAAATAATGGTCTAGGTCATGCAACTAAAAGCATCCGCATCTGAATTTGGCTTATATCGTTTTGTCTGGAAATCAAAAATTGTCTCATAGCCAGGAAATCAAGCCTAATCGTTTTTCGGATGCGGTGACGTTTGTGGTCAGTACCGAAACTTATGATTTGATAAAAGTTACATTTTTGGGTTTAATTTATTTCGGAATTTGGATCTGTATTGGTATCTGGATGATTATTTCGGTATACCGGTATTTACCATACATACTGGTGTGGTTCAGCAGTTAGTGTGCGGGAGGCGTAAGTACGCAAAATAAAAATCGAGTACGACTGTACTGACTGTCAGAGCTGATTTTTTCATTTAGTTGGACTTGAACCGAAATAGAAAAAAAACATACATAATTTGTTTGGAACGTTCCCTGAGAAAATTAATCTTAGTTTCATCGTTTCAGAGAATGTTGTTCCGTTTTTTTGCACCCAATAATCCGTGCCAGCCTTGATGACCAAATAAAAAGTTTTTTCACATATATTTCTCTTCTCAGCACTACAGCGATGTTTCCGACCTAACTAAAATCAATTTTAAGCTCAGTTATGTCTTTATTACTGTAAACCTATTCAATATCTTATGTAATGTGTAATGTATAATGTGAGTCTAAGAAAATGTTGAGAACATTTTTTAGTGGTTGCCCTCAGAAAATGGCAGTTCACGGATACCAGTATACAACAAATTAAGAATGTGTAAAGTTATGTCAGGTTTCGGTTCTGGCTCTAAGTTTTGATTCCCTGATCATAACAAATTTGTATTTATTTTTGTGTCTTAAATTGCTAATCGATTCATAATTCTGAAATAACAGCTTCTGGATAAAAGCTTTGAAGAATAGAATTGAGGATGATGATGTACTTACTTAAGGAAAAGAAAATTCCTATAAATTCAGTGAATTTAATGACCTATTTGAAATATCCAAAGCAGTATTACCAGCCCTTGGTACACAACAAGTTGTCGAACGACTATTATCCTGTGTACAAGTTTTAATAATTTCATTAAGAAATATATTGAATGTAGAAGCAAATAATACAATGATCAAATTAAAAAGCGAACTTTTAACAGGCTCAGGTTTGAAACTGGTAGCCCAAATGACTATTTAATCACCGACTTACAATTTTACCGAAATAAAGACAAAGAATCGTGTCCTAAAACTTAAACGAAATTTCTTTTGGTTTTAGTCCCGACATACGTTAATTTTTCAAACACTGAGTTGCGGTTCGGTTCTTTTTTAAACAGTTCGTTTAGGTATGCGCTCATGGTGCGGCTTAAGAAACCCAAAAGACCTGTATGAGTTCTATGCTTTTCGTAAGAAAGATTGACAGATTCGACTATAACTTTACTTCCAACGTTATTTTTGCCAGTAACTTTTGTCCGTGTCACCCGATTTTTCGGAGTGATCCAAGCAGGTTGCATCGAACTCAATCTACATACGACGCCATATTGAAACTCCTCTTAATAGCTCCATTTAATATCTAAAGGGGCGTGTGACACAAGTTTATCTCAATGTTTATAGAATCTTATATCCCGTGACGAACTTTGTTCTTATATTTTGAAATATCAATTATAGTCGAATTTTGAATTCATATTTTTCTAGAATTTAAATCTACGCTGCTCACTGTACCGTGTTGCCAGCAACATGTATTTGCTCTTAAGCTGTTGATGATATGCCACCCACGCAAGAGAGCGAGAGCATAACGCTCGCAGTTGCGCTCCTTGACCTTGGGCACGCACACACAGCCATTCAAAAATGTTGCTCCAGCCTGGTGTCATTCGCATCCCGCAACATCAGCATAACAGATGCTGCTGGACTCCATGTTTTCAGTCTCAGTTCGCTGCCAGCCACAAGTTGTGGCCTCGTCTCGCGGAATTTTTTGGTTTTGTTTTCTTCCTTTTCACTGTCAAACCAAAATGTAAAACATATTTTCAACTAAAATATTCATGAACAAACAAAACGATCCCCCGCAATGTCTACATCTGCGGTGGACCGGCAACAGAATGAATCGGCAGGGTACGTACACAAAAATACTTACTTGTAGTTCGTTCAATAAAAATAAACAACAACAACAGCATCAGCAAAAGCTGCGTCATCATCCGCATCTTCATTATCAGCAACATTAAACAGCATCAGCTAGAAGGCGCCGCCGACTCTTATCAGCAGCTTTCGGTTGTTTGTTTATTGATTTTCGGCCATTAAAATGTGCCTACAGTTTGATGGATTAGTTGGGTCTGGGTTGGGTTGCGTCAGTGGTTCAGGGGTTTCGGGACTTAGGGTTCAATGTCCAATTTATAAGCAAAGATTTTTTGCTCTAGTCTTACTCTTTTTCATTTTCCCCGTAATAAATTGGAAATTCTCCGCGTACATTTCCATATTCGCTAATTTGTTTTCTTATCGGTCTTTCAGTCCCATTTGCCATACATCAAATAATTACACCATGTGGGTTGAGTGCATTTCCCATTGTTATCTTATACTATCTCCAAACGCCACTCCTTTTTTCTTTTGAGTACTTAACTTCCCAGAGCTAATATAAATGTGGGGCCATTTGTGATATAATATTTGCTCAGACATATGAAACCAGAATAGCAGGGATTGGGAAATGTGCGTTCATCAGCCCTAGGCCTGGGGAATAATTCTGCATGCCAAGCCATAAATAAGAGACATAAGTACGAGAGTCTCATCATTTATTTAGTCATCATTTCACTAACAAATGAAGTCATTTTTTGATAAAAATGTTTGCTAAGTATAAGAAGAACTGAAAAGTTTTATTTCAGAAATCTTGTCTCACAATTGTTATTGTGTCACGGCAATTACAATTTTAAGTATTTTAAGTAAATTATATGTTCAGTTTTTAGATCAGAAGCCGAATGCTTATCGAATTGAAATCGAGTGTTTATTGCCGATACAGGCAACACACGGTTTTACCGCTACACTCCCATTGCTGACCCTTAACTAAAAGCATTTCCCATCTAATGGAACCCAACATATTAGAGAAAATTAAGAAAGTCGGTCAAGCCCGACTGTAATATACTCTGTACCTGCAGTAGCAGCACTGTTGCTGCGCTGCGCAGCAAACTTTCTTTTGATCATATCTTGACTAAAAGATGGGGCCACTACTTAATGCTTAAGACTGATCAATAAATGGCGACACTACTGTGACCGTGGGGTGTTTAAAGACTGTTTCGGGATTTTTTAAGCAAGTTTCGAACTATTATAATATATTTTTGTCTTACTATTAATTGGGTATGTTCTTAAGTACAGCCCAATTTACTCTTAAAAGAAGTGCAAAAAGATTTAACATCGAAGTCTAATAAATTCTAAAGCAAGTTTGAAGCAAAATAATACTTAAAAAATAAGTACATGTTCTTCGTTTAAGCCTATAAAATTCTAAGCTTTCCCAAATTGTCTTTAAAACTAGGTCTTTAGCGGTCGGTGAATCTGGTCGAAGCTAGTTCAAGGCGCTTTATTTTCGCACACCAATACACTCTTACTTTTTGGACTCGCTCTTCTTGACCAACGCTGTTCTTGTTGATTCTTGAACTAAACCCATTCGTTTAATCTGACTCTCTTTGAAATGATCAAAAAGTAATTTTTCTAAACTTCATTATAATCTTTTTGGGACAGTTTTAAGATTTTTTAAAGCGAAGTTACAACATTTTGAAGACATGTTCTAGAATTAACAGTATTTTGTTCTGATTAGATTTTTTTGATATAGCTTGGTAAACACATTTATTGACTGCTAGATGTAGCCTGATCCGATCTTAATTGTACCTGTTTCGAATTTCTAGCCAATTTCCACGTTAACGTTCGCATTCCGTATTTGAATTCGAATTGCACAACTTTATACGCAAGTTGTTCATATTTTTGTCAACAGCCTTTTACTTGAAAATGTTTTGATTATAAATAAATAGAAAATGACAAACATATCTTCAGTTTTTAAATCAGGTCAAGAATTTATGACGAATTGACACCGTTTGCTCAACGCCAAGTGGATGGAATTTGTCATAGAATTACAAATTTCCTTCGAAATGCAAACTTTTGTACGAAACTCGACTCGATATTCGAGTGTTTCTTTTGAGAAACATTAATTCACAACAGTAATTTACTAAAATGTAGCTTAACTAACATTGAGTGTGGTAGTTGCTTGTTGACTAAGGGCCGATTTCACATCTTCTGGGAGAACAGAAATCGGACCTAAGTGTTGTTACTTTTAGTTCAAAATGCATAAAAACTCTCTGGGTAAACAAACTGCAAGGCTATGAAAACTTTGCTTTGCCAAAGTTAGTTTTCCACTAATTATTTTGCCCAACAATTTCCATAATTTTGATTGACCTTCACATTTGTTTGCTATTGTTTTTTTCTTTTTCTTTATAATTTTTATGAATTTTGTATTGCAAATGCCGCCCCCAATAGACATTAGGTCTTAGTTCGACCATTTAAAGTGTTGGTCATTAAAGTTAATGGTCATCTCCAGTCAGAAGCCGACGCAGACAACAGAGTTCCCATTCAACAGTTGAGGTTGGTTGAGTCTGCTGTAAGTCTTGAGGTCTTGCGATGAGCATGCACTTTTGTTATGTTTTCATTTATACGGTCAGGGGCACTTTCCTTTTCAATTTGGTTTTCATTTTTTCTGCCCATTATGCCATTATTTTGCCATGACGTTAGTTTGTCATTGAGTTGTGTTGGCAACAACAAGTGTTTGCACTGAGAACGCCTTCCTGGTAGGCATTTGCCACATTACATATGTAATTATAGTCTGTCCAAAGCTGCAAAATAAAGGGGGAAAAATGCAAATGAAAGTCAAAGTTTATTTGTTAGATTTTCGCTTTGCGATATGATGAAGCTGAGTTGCCAGTCAGCCAGCGCAGCCGAAGGTAATGAGTTACTTTTGTGGTTTAACGTCTCTCCCTCTCTCTCTCTCTTTGGTTTGGGGGACAAGTGTTGGCTGTTTGAAGTCTGGTGGTTGGTGGTCTGCTCAGTCTTGGTTGTCTAATCTCGAGTGTCGGTTACAGGCGTATAAAGCGTGTGATAGTTGGCCTGAGGCTGTTGTCTGCGTGTTTGTTTAATTTTGCTTGCATACTTTCAGGCGGGAATAAAATTCAATTAATGGTTGGCACTAAGGAGAGATAAGAGTTTGAAGTTTACTTTAATAATGTAGAAATTTAAGAATAAATGTCAAAATTGTGTACACCGTCAAGTCTACTAATCGTTTGGTTTTAAGGCAATAAGATGAGTATATCTTCAAAAAAGTCGGTCGGTGCTCTTGGCAATTGCCCATATTGTTTGCTTTCAAAAAGAGAGAGTTAGGTTTGAAAATAGATCTTAAATAAAGCTAATCCATTAGTTTCTATGTGATTCTGAAGCTAGGCACAATTGAACTCCTTTATTCTATATGTTTCTTATTGGAAAGATTAAATTTTAGATGAAAGCATATGAAAGTGTATTGTAACTACGGCACACAGTTTTTTGTTATTATTAATTTCAACATAACATTAATACTATTTTCCCCTTTTTGCGACTTCTTAAAATAATTTCACTTTTCAAAGTCCCTGAAAAAGCATTCTGTCTATAAACGATCAGGTTCAGAATAGTCCAATGATTTGACTATTTCTTTGTCTCTGTCGTATTCTCACCAACTGCATAGTTTTTCTTTATCTTCCATGATCACTGGCCCAGATTGCTCTGTTCAATATCGGCCTGTGCCATTCCCATATAAATTAATTTTGCCTTGACATTCCCACAAGTTCAATGCCAAACAACAATGTTTTCATAAATTGTCATGCCCCCTGGCAGTCTGCCTCTCCTTTTTTAAGACCCCCCTGGGTACAACCATTTCACTTAATTAATCAATGTTGAAGCTCATAAAAAGTTGCAAATGAAATGGAATTTTTTTTACACACGTTGTCCGCTTGATCATCATCATATTTATCCTCATCCTCGTCGCACTGCACCCACAAAGTGTCAATTTGCCCCATGAGTTTGTGGCTGCAGTTTCATTACTGCTTTGAGTTTTGAGCAAAAATGTTTAACTGCAATTTGCGCTTATTGTGCGGTGACGTGACGGAAGGGTTGGAGTGTGTGTACTTTGGACTAATTAGCACATCAAAATTTTAAAGAGGTCAAATGTCAACTTGAGCAAAGATTTTTCTGTTGGTGTGTGCGAGTGTGTGTGTGCATGGCGTTGACTGAAATAAACTCATTTCACAAGCTCTTTGGTGCGTTAATTTCGTACACAAGAGTGGGATTTTTAGAGGGAGGCCTAAAAGTAGGCAGTGGAATTTTAAAATTAATTAAACGTTGAGTTTTCAGCGTTGGCAAACTTTTCTACTATATTTAAGCAAATTAATTGCGGATAGAAACATGGTTTTAGTTTTAAGTCCTGCAATATATGCAATCATGATTTTTTTTCATCAAAATCTGTGCAAATTTTTTGACAGGGTTAACAGCAGTTAACAAATCGATTGGGAAGTCCAATCTAAAATTTTACAGTTCAGAAAAACTGAAGATCAGTATTTGCTATTCTCTTTTCATATTCTTTTTTTTTCGCTGAATGGCATTATCCGACTGCTATGAAGTCAAAAGAAGAAAGAATATCTAAAAAATTGAAAAACTTTTCAGCCTACATTTTACTTTAAAAAATAGAGGCAATCTAACTTCAGCTCGACCGAAGTATATACCCTTGGAGCTTGATATATGCCTGACAGTTTGTATGGCAACTATACTATATAGTGGTCCGATTTCCACAAATCTTGTTGAAATATGTAAAATCATTGAAAACTTATAAATACGAGCGTTGGGAGCGATAACATTGAAAGCAAAAAAGTTTTTCTCACTTAGTTTTTTTTCAGACCTAACTTTTGTATGGCAGCTATACTATATAGTTGTCCGATTTCGACAAGTCTTGGTGAAATGATGTGAAATCACTAGAAACTTATAAGTAGGAGCGTTGGTGATCAAGAATATATATACTATATGTGGTCGGAGATGCTTCCTTCTATGCGTTACAAACATCCGGACAATTTCAATATACCCTCTCCAAGGGTATTAAAATATTTAATCTCTATAAATATAAAAGAGAGTGTCCTGACTGATTCACTGATTCACTGACTGATTCACTGACTGATTGGCAATCATCGCACAGCCCAAACGGTAAGAGATAGAGGGCTGTAATTTTCACAGAAGTTTCTGTTGGTGGTGAAAGTGCGTACTAAGACGGGGTTTTGGAAAATTCCACCCGGAAAAGTCGGAAAAGCGTGAGAAAAGTTTGTATGGGAAAAATGCTATTTTTCATCCGATTGACTTGAAACTTGATTTGTAAGCTTAGTACGCGAAATAATTCGACACGTGTTTTCCCGATTTTGGAAAATCCGCCCACGAGGAAAATTCCCGGAAAATTCTGCATGAAAACAACTATTTTTCATCCGATTGGCTTGAAATTCGGTTTGAAAGGAAAGTAGGTGAAATGAATTGAAATGTGATTTTCCGAAGTTGGAAAATTTGACCCAACGGTCGGAAAATTCCCGGAAAATTCTGCATGAAAAAAACTATTTTTCATCCGATTGGCTTGAAACTCGGTTTTTATGGACAAAGTACGAAATAAATTGAAATGTGATTTTTCAATGTCGGAAAATCCGCCCACGAGGAAAATGGTCGGAAAATTCTGCATGCCAAAAACTATTTTTCGACCGATTGGCTTGAAATTCGGTTTGAAAGGACAGAATACGAAATAGTTTGAAATGTGATTTTCCGAAGTTGGAAAATTTGACCCAACGGTCGGAAAATTTCCGGAAAATTATGCATGAAAAAAACTATTTTTCATCTGATTGGCTTGAAATTCGGTTTGAAAGGACAGAATACGAAATAATTTTAAATGTGATTTTTCAATGTCGGAAAATTCGCCCACGAGGAAAATGGCTGGAAAATTCTGCATGCAAAAAACTATTTTTCGTCCGATTGGCTTGAAATTCGGTTTGAAAGGACAGAATACGAAATAGTTTGAAATGTGATATTCCGAAGTTGGAAAATTTGACCCAACGGTCGGAAAATTCCCGGAAAATTCTGCATGAAAAAAACTATTTTTCATCCGATTGGCTTGAAACTCGGTTTGTAAGGACAAAATACGAAATAATTTTAATGTGATTTTCAATATCGGAAAATCCACCCGTGAGGAAAATGGCTGGAAAACTCTGCATGAAAAAATCTATTTTTCATCCGATTGGCTTGAAATTTGGTTTGTAAAGTCAAAATCGGAATTAATTTTTGTTTTTATTTTCCGATGTTGGAAATACCGCCGGGATGCCCACTGGGAAGTGGTTGGGGAGTGAATTGGTTGTGGGTGGTAAGTTGTTTTGGAAGTGGGTGGAAAGTGTGTGGTAAGTGAATGTAAAGTGTGTGGAATGTGGCGGGATGTGGGCGGGAAGTGGGTGGTATGTGGGTGGGATGTTGGACGGATGTGGGTGGAAAATTGGTGGGATTACGCTGTGCATTGGTTCTATACTGTTGAAGGCGCAGCGAAGCGCGACGGGATATTTGCTAGTCTATATATATAAAACTGTTTAACCTGACTAATTGACTGACTGACTGACTGACTGGTGACCGTCGCACAGCCTAAACCATACAAGATAGGAAGATGAGATTTTCACAGTAGTTTTATCTTATGCTGAAAGTGAGTACTAAGAACGGATTTTGGAAAATTCTGTCGGGAAATGTGGAAAATTCGCGGAAAGCTGTTGTATTCAACTTTTTTCTTTTTTCATCCGATCAAGTTCAAACTTATTTTCAAAGATCTATACGAAAATTTAACAACAACTGCATACCAATCTTCCGGAAAATTCACCCCCCTGGGTGGAAAGTGGGTGGTCAAGGTTGTACGGGCAAAACTTTAGTTGCCAGCGATTAGCTCCAAACTCATTTTCAAAATTACTCAGAACAAAACCACAAAAAAAGGGATTTTCAAATTTTGGAAAATCTATCCCCAAAGTCGGAAAAATCGCGGATAACTGTTGTATGAAACTTTTTTGTTTGTTATCCGATCAGACTCAAATTCATTTTCAAAGATCTATATAAAAATTCAACAATAACTGTGTTCCAATTTTCCGGAAAATACCACCGGGAAAAGTCGGAATTGCGTCGGAAAAGTTTGTATGGTAAACCATTTTTTTTCATCCTTTTTACTTGAAACTTGGTTTGCAAGCACAGTACGCACAGTAAGCAAAATATTCGACACGTGTTTTCCCAATTTTGGAAAACCCGCCCACGAGGAAAAATGGCCGGAAAATTCTGCATGCAAAAAACTATTTTTCATCCGATTGGCATGAAACTTGGTTTGTGAGAATAGTAAGTGAAATAAATTGAGCAAAATATTCGACACGTGTTTTCCCAATTTTGGAAAACCCGCCCACGAGGAAAAATGGCCGGAAAATTCTGCATGCAAAAAACTATTTTCATCCGATTGGCATGAAACTTGGTTTGTGAGAATAGTAAGTGAAATAAATTGAGCAAAATATTCGACACGTGTTTTCCCAATTTTGGAAAACCCGCCCACGAGGAAAAATGGCCGGAAAATTCTGCATGCAAAAAACTATTTTTCATCCGATTGGCATGAAACTTGGTTTGTGAGAATAGTAAGTGAAATAAATTGAGATGTGATTTCCGATGTTGGAAAGTTTGACTCAACGGCCGGAAAATTTCTGAAAAACTCTGCATGTAAAAAGCTATTTTTCTTCCGATTGAATTGAAACTCGGTTTGTAGGGATGAAATACTAAATAATTAGTGATTGCATTTTCCGATGTTGGAAATACCGACGGTATGCCCACTGGGAGAATAGTGGGCGGGATGAGGTTGGTAAGGTGGTGGGATGTGGGAGGTAAGTGGGTGGGAATTGGGCGGGAAGTGGGTGGGAAGTGGGCGGAAAGTGGGAGGGATGTGGGTGGGATGAGAGTGGGAGGTGTGTGGGATTTGGGTGGGATTTGGGTGGGATTTGGGTGGGAGGTGGGTGGGAGGTGGGTGGGATGTGGGTGGAATGTGGGCGGAAGGAAAGTGAAAGGGATGATGGTGGGAGGTGGGTGGTATGTGGACGGAAAGTGTGTGGGGAGTAGGCAGGATTTGGGAGAGATGTGGGTGGGAGGGAAGCGGACGGGAAGTGGGAGGGATGAGGGTGGGAGGTGGGTGGTATGTAGGCGGAAAGTGGGTGGGAAGTGGGCGAGAAGTGGGTGGGATGTAGGTGAGAAGTGGGTTGGATCTGGGCGGGAATTGGGTGATGAGTAGATGGGATGTGGGTGAGAAGTGAGTTGGATCTGGTCGGTAATTGGGTGATGAGTGGGAGGGATGTAGGCGAGAAGTGGGTGGGAAAGTAGGTGGGATACGGGGGGACGTTGTGTGAGAAGTAGATGGACAGTGCGTGGGGTGTGGGTGGGATGGGCCTGGTAAGAACGCAGCAGAAAAGTCATAACGGTGAAAAAGCAAGTTAGTAAAACGTTAATTTCAAGCCTATATATGTATGATTCGTTTTCTGGGCTCTACAGAGGAAACAAATTTATAGAATGTTTTTTAAATTTGGTAAATATTTGACTCTCACGATTGACTTCAAACTGATTTTGATATTGGTTCTATACTGTTCAATGCGCAGCGAAGCGCGACGGGCCTTTTGCTAGTATTATATAAGGCTGGAATGATACTTTCAATTTTTAGAGACAATTAATTAAGTATATTAAGTTTGTGCAAAAGTATGTAACAGGGAGAAGGAATCATTGCTGACCCCATAAAGTATATATATTCTTGATCAGCATCAACAGTCGACTCGATATAGCCACGTCCGTCTGTCCGTCCGTCCGTACGAACAAACAGATCTCAGAGAAGGTAAGAGATAGAGGTTTGACATGTATGGGACATAAACTTCTTATACTTGCAGGCAGATCAAGTTTATTTTCAATTTTTGTCAAGCCCCCTTCCTCTCTACCTCTCTCTCTCTCTCTCTAAGATTGTGCGGTGTTAGTTGTAAGACGGTGGGAGGGGGTGGGGGGAAGGTGATTTACATTTTTGCTCATAACTTGAGAACCGCTCATCAGATCTTTATCAATCGATTCATATTACGAATGACTAACTATCTCTAGAAGGAGCAAATCATCTATCTACAAAACTGCGGGAGATATGACGTTTTTTCAAAATTGTGGGGGCGGGAGGGGGCGTGGCAAAAATTGAAAATAAACTTGATCTGCCTGCAAGTATAAGAAGCATTTGTCCCATACATGTCAAACCTCTATCTCTGCCATGATGCTGATCAAGAATATATATTCTTAATAGGGTCGGAAATGATTCCTTCACCCTGTTACATACTTTTGCACAAACTTAATATACTCTATGTACCTTCGGTACAGAGTATAAAAATTTAAATCGCAAACAGATCAACATTTGGGGAATCCGTCGGCTAGAAAAGACACAAATGTTCGAAATTTCACAGTGCGGCTTTTTTTTTGTCGCTGGGTCTTGGATTGGAATCGAAAATCGAATTAAATTTAGAACCTCTTTAATGGTATACCATTATACATTAATTCATTTAATTTCATAAGAGTACAGAAGAACAAAATGTAGAGTACTGACACGTCAAATATCTGACGTTTTGTGTGTTCAACTGAAAGGGCATCAAATATAAAAAATCAATTTCGACTTAAAGACATCTAGGCAAAACAATCTAGTTATAGTATTCATTTTGGAGTAACAGCATACTCTCGGCCATGCCAACATAAATCACAAACGTCTGGGGCTCTTCCTATGTGCCCGAACTTGGCATGAATCATTCGATGCATAACCATCAGTCACCTCTCATTCCAACTAAAATGTCTGGCGCTAAAATGCAACAGTTCAGCCAGCAGCATCATCAGTTCAGACCAAGGAACACAAAAGTTCACTCTAAAGACAAATTTTCTTATTTGAAAATAGTTTTTTATATTTTCCTTGAAATGTCTTTGGGCCAAAGAGCAATGCATCATGTCAGCCCCAAACCCAATGGCATGAACAAAGCAGTGCATAATGCATTTTGGGGGGTTTTCATATAAAAAGCGATTTATTTCAGAGTAATTTATGAATGATTTGGATACTACTGTAATCGGTTTCTTTACGCTGTTAGCTATTAATGCATATGAAACTTGGATTAATAAAAAAGAACAATTTATTATTGAGCAGTGATAAAACCGTTCTGCTGAATGCATTTCATAAATTTTGTATTGTCACCATACATTACACTCTACTTTCTGCTCATTGCCATTTCCTTCCTCGCCTTTTCCTTTACTTTCCCAATTTATGTACGATTCCACTTAGGTAGATAAAGTTTTTGTCTTGTATATAGAAAGCAAATGGTGTGTAAGCCTCAAAACTAGATTGGGCCTCTCTACCAGAACGAACTGAAACAATAAGATATTCCAAAATTTAATTAATAATATATTGTTAAACTGTATTTTACTTACATGTGGCCGAGGGTGCATCTACTCCGCCTTCATTCACTTTTATATAGTTTGTTTGTTTCACATAATTTATTATAAATTCAGAGTCATCTTTTATCATATTGGGATAACCGCGTGGTTCAAACACAGACTTTATGCCTTTTTCCTTTAGTTGATCTTTCAGATAGTTGGTTCTTAAAATATTGAAACGTGGCAAACTTATATTCAATACTTGAGGCTTTAAATCTTTGTCCCAGTTGCGAGGACTCAAATTGTACACGTCCTCTTCTAGGCGATATATACCCTTAGGTTTATTTGGTTGAACGATAAACATCGAGAGCGAAGCAGCCGCTAAATCTAGTTTTATGACTCTAGCATCCAGTTCTTTGATTTCTCCATAAGGTACCTTCAAACCAATGTGCCTCATCATGTGTACCTCCTTGTGGTTATTACGGCCCCTCTGCAGTGTTCGCAAGGTGGTCAACGACTTTTTAAAAGGTATAGCAAAGGCAGTCTCCATAAATACCACATTGGGCATAACAAAGCCATGTGTTTTATCTAAGCCTTCTATTAGGATTTTTATTCTATCTTGGGTTACCTGCCTTATCCACTTGTTGACCTTCTTTTGGACTGCACGGGGTTTTCGGAAGTCTACGTTTACGGCTTCCATGTGTAGGTACTTTCCGATCAAATCATTATAAGCCGGCAATATGGGGTACTCTTTGGATAGATAGATTTTTGAGATAACTCTAAATGTGGGTGTGTTGAATTTCTCCAGAGTTGTTTTTAAGTTTTGAATAATTTGTTGATCCGTGCCGGTTAGTTTGTATGCATCTTTGATTTCAGAGTCAATTTGACCATTTCTACCAAAGGAGAGCGCCAACAGGTTCAGGAGCAGTGAAAAGGGCGAAATTATGGCATTCTTCTGGGTTGATTTTGAATGACCTCTCGGACTTATATCTTTGTTTTGCAAGGCCTGCACAATTGCCAGCCATGTTATTAAAGTAGTAACTTGTACTGCAATTTAAATTTTATAAATGTTATAATAAAAATACACTTAAATCCGTATACTTACTTCTCATTTTGATTCACTTGAGTCAACTGATTTCCCTGTAAACAGTTTTGGTTATATTAAACCTTAACCAAATTGATTTTGCTATAACAAATTGTTCTTGTTTTTAAATTCCTTTATAATTCAATCAACGCCCCCTCTCTTCTTCCGTTTTATGCTTTACCAAATGCACTATTTGAGGCCTGATTTCCGGTAAAATGATTTATTTTTTCGATGACAGGATAAAATTTAATTTTTCATGAGTTTGAAGCAGCGTGAAAAGTGACTTTAAGCATTCCTCGCACACCAACTGAATTTCCGTATGTGTCAGGAAAATGCAATATGACATTTAATTTCCACCACACACATTAAACGCAAAAAATAAGTGTAAAAAAAAAATTGAGATCCATTAGAGCTGTTCATGTTCATGTCAGAGCGTCAATGTGAGTGAGTGAGTGATGAAGCGTGGAAATGGTTGAATGATATGTTTAAAGTGGGGTTAAAGTAAATCTTAACAAATTATTCTGATTTGAAAGTTAGGAATGTTCCTTTCTGGAGGCGTTTTACATAGGCTGATGCGTTAATAAGTTTGCCTTCTATCAAAGGAAATCGCTCTAAGGACGTCGAAAATATGAATTTATACCTAACTAATCATATAGACTAAATATATCTTATGACAGTTCGGTCGGAAAATTGGTCTTAGTGAAAAATGCTTTTTGATTTGGATGGTAGCTTGTTCCAAATAAAAAGAAACAAGAAGTAGTCATCCGATCCGGGCTGTTCCGACATATTAGCAGCGTGCAGACAAAAGAAGACTCTGTGCAAAATTTCAGCTCGATAGACGGACAGACAGACGGACGGACTTACAGACGGACGGACAAAGCTTAATCGAAAATTTCAGCTCGATAGACGGACAGACAGACGGACGGACTTACAGACGGACGGACAAAGCTTAATCGACTCAGCTCGTCATGCTGATAAAGAAGAATATATATACTTTATGTGGTCAGAGATGATTCCTTCCATGCGTTGCAAACTTCTGGGCAAAATTAAAATACACTTTTCAAGTGTATAATAAGCGAATTATTCTTATAAAAGGCCCTTAAACTTAATATCTGTTATACTTGGGTTCATTTGTGATTTATGGAATACTAACCAAACTTGGTCTGCTCACGTTTTATCCAACTTAAAGGGAAAAATAATCAATTTGTTAAAAATAACAAGTGAGAAAGTCGGTCAAGCCCGACTATAACATACTCTGTACCTGGAGTAGAAGCTGAATGCAATGCTGGTGCTGCGCTCATCTCTAAGTCTCTCTCTCTCTCCCTCTCTCTCTCTCTTTCTCTCTTTTTTCTCTCTCTCCCTCTCTCTCTCTCTCTCTAAGATTGTGCGGTGTTAGTAGTAAGAGGGTGGGAGGGGGAGGGGGAAGGGTGATTTACATTTTTGCTCATAACTTGAGAACCGCTCATCCGATCTTTATCAATCGATACATTTTGCTAATTTCTAACTATCTCTGGAAGGAACAAGTCATCTATCTACAAAACTGCGGGAGATGTGACGTTTTTTTCCAGATTGCGGGGGCGGGAGGGGGCGTGGCAGAAATTGAAAATAAACTTGATCTGCCAGCAAGTATAAGAAGCATTTGTCCTATACATGTCAAACCTCTATCTCTTACCATCTCTGAGATCTGTTTTTTCATACGGACGGACGGACAGACGGACGGACAGACGGACAGACGGACATGGCTATATCGACTCGGCTGTTGATGCTGATCAAGAATATATATACTTTATAGGGTCGGAAATGATTCCTTCTTCCTGTTACATACTTTTCCACAAACTTAATATACTCTATGTACCTTCGGTATAGAGTATAAAAATATATGTCGCATTTCTTCATATTTTGAAAAGCCTATTTAACTTACGACCGATTTTAAATCTTCACATAAATCCTGCAATTGCATCGATAATGATAAAGGAAATCCAAAGACTAATATAATATTATTAATCGATTTATTTTTTTAAAGACATTGGCGACCGTAAGGTAGGTAGGTATTACCGGCTGGCCCCATGTAGGGGGGGCCACACATAGTCGATAATATAATATTATTAATCGATTTATTTTTTTAAAGACATTGGCGACCGTAAGGTAGGTAGGTATTACCGGCTGGCCCCATGTAGGGGGGGCCACACATAGACCTTACGGTCCTTAGTGAGGCCGGGTGCTTTATGGTACCATTTCCTTTAGAAATCCTGTAGGATTCTTGACGTTTTGGCAAATGCCAATAGTTGTTTGGGGGAGCTCTTGGCTGCCTCTTCCAGAGTGGTGAAGCTTGGGGAGTGCAGATGTTTTAATCTTGTCGTGGCGATTGCTGGGCAGCTGCAGATGAGGTGTTCTAGAGTTTCTGCTACTCCAGGTTCCTTGCATTTCCTGCAGGTGTCTGCTGTCGTGATGCCTAGCTTTATCGCGTGAGCGGCTGCTAGGCAGTGACCAGTTAATATGCCTATAAGCAGTCTGCAGTCTCTTCTTTGGAGCTGCAGCGTATAGTGCGTGAGTTTTTTGTCTCTCTTATTGCACATAATTTTAGAGATTCTGCAGCCGGTCGTGTTCTTCCACTTTTCCCTCTGCTTCTTTCTCCGCTATCTCCTCCATCTTGCTGTATAGCGTCTGTAGGGAGATAGGTATATTTAGTGTTGCTTCTCGGCTTAGTGCGACCCCGGCTTTTGCAAGAGTGTCCGCCATTTCGTTTCCATCGATGCCCTGGTGGCTGGGAATCCAGTAGATTTGCACCTTGCTGGAGGTGCTGAGGGAATCTAATGCTTCTCTGCTTGCCAGAACATTTTTGGAGTTGATGGATGTCCAGGGGGTTGACACCTAGGATGTGTTCCAGTGCTTTTGTTGGAGTAGACCGTAGCGCCCCCGTTATGCAGACCTGTGCCTGCCGCTGGGCCTTTTCCATCAGCTTTAGATATGTGGACTTCTCTGTGGCTTGCCACCATACCAATATACCGTGTAGTAGTATCGGTCGTATAACTGATATGAAGAGCCAGTGTGTTAGTCTTGGTGATAGGCCCCAAGTGCTGCTTAGCATCTTCTGGGATGCATATAGCGCATTGGTTGCCTTTTTCACCCTTTCCTCCACATTGAGTCTCCAGGATAGTTTACTATCGATTACTACTCCAAGGTATTTTACGTTGTTTTTTGGCGTTAGCGGTGTTCCATTTATCGTGGGTGCAGTCCATTGCGGTACCTTGTATCTCTTGGTGAAGAGAATGAGGTCCGTCTTCTCCGCATTGATGCTAAGTCCGGCTTCTGTGGCCCACTTTAGTATCTCTCTGAGAGTAGAGTCCATGATTGAGCTGACAGTCGATGGACATTTTCCCATAATAATTATGCTTATGTCGTCGGCATATGCGGTTATCTTGGGTGCTTTCCTGCGAAATTTTTTAAGTAATTCGTTGACCACAAGGTTCCATAGAAGAGGTGACAGGACTCCGCCCTGGGGCGTTCCGCCGTGTGCCTCTCTTGTAATGGTTGTGGTACCCCACTCGGCTTGTACTCTTCTGCAGCTCAGCAGGTTATATATCCAGGAGTCCAATGCCGTGTGTATTGCTAGGGCTCTTAGGCTTCGCATTATTGCTTCTGTAGTGACGTTGTTAAATGCACCCGAAATGTCAAGGAATGCTCCCAGGGCAAATTCTTGATGGTACAGTGCCTTCTCGATGGTGGCTACTAGGGAGTGTAGCGCTGTTTCCACCGATTTCCCTTTCGTGTAGGCGTGCTGGTTTCCCTCCAAGGTCAGGTTCATGCCTTCTCTTATGTGAAGGTCCAGTAGCTTCTCCATTGTTTTGAGCAGGAATGATGTGAGGCTGATGGGCCTGTAGTCTTTTGGTTGCACGTGACTGCATTTCCCTGCTTTGGGCAGGAATACAACGCGTGCTGTCCTCCAGGCCACAGGTACATAGCTCCACCTCAAGCATGCTATAAAAATGGATCGTAGCTATGGGACGATTGCGCATTTGATCGTTTTTAGCATGGCTGGGAATATTCCATCTAGCCCTGGGGATTTATAACTCGCGAACGAGTCGATCGCCCATCGGATCTTTTCTGGAGTGATGATATTGTCTGGGATGTTGACTTGTTGCGTGTGTAGGTCTTGAGGCGTATCTGCCTCAGTGACTGGAGTGCAGCCTGGAAAGTGCGCATCAAGTAGAGCACATGTCGCTTCCCTGCTGCTTTCTGTCCAGTGTCCGTCGTTCGTTTTTAGCTGACTCTGCATGGGTGGCTGCTTTGAAAGCAGTTTCCTGAGTCTAGCTGTTTCGGAGACCTTCTCTATGCTGGAGCAGAAGTTTCTCCATGAGTTTTTTTTGCCTTCCGTACTTCTTTTTCGAAGTCGCGAAGTTTAATCTTGTATTCCTCCCAGATTATTTGCTCATCCGCTTGTTTGGCGAGTTTGAAGCATTCTTGCACGTCCTTCCTCTGCTCTTTCAGCGCTGGGGTCCACCAGGGGGGTCTGGTTCTCCTTTTGCTAACTGTGAGTTTGCATGAGGTTTTGTATGCTTCGGTTAGGTTGGCTGTGAGCGTCTCCACGGACCTCTCAATGTCGCCTACCGAGCTGATACTCGTTGGCTTTGGTAGTTTTGATTCTACCGTTCTAAGGTACTTCACCCAGTCTGTGTTCCGGGGGTTCCTATAGGCGTTTCTGGTTTGGTTGTGGTTGAACTCGATCTTAAATTGGATGTACTTGTGGTCTGAGAAGGAGTTTCTATCAAGGACTCTCCATTCTGATGCCTGTGTACTATTCCCTAAGGTCAGAGTTAGGTCTAGGACATTGGCCGATGTTGGTCCCACATATGTGGGCACATCTCCAACGTTTTCTATTTTAAGGTTAGTTTGTAGGATAAAGCTTAAGAGTGACTCACCTCTGTCATTGATGTCTGGACTACCCCACACGGTGTGATGTGCGTTGGCGTCCGTTCCGACGACGAGTGGTTGTTTTCTCCTGCTCGCCTCAGCCGTTAAGTGTTCGAGCTCGGCCGGTGGCGACTCTCGCTCGTGTGCCATATAACAGGATGCCAATAGTATTGGCTCATCATCGCGACCTTCCAGGGCCACAACTGTGAGGTCATCGGTGCTGTAATTAGACATAAGGTAAGCATAGATGCCTTTTCTTACCAGAATGGCCGTCCTTGCCTTACTTACTGCGGTGGGATAAAAAACGTTGTAGTTTTGTGACCTTAGCCCTGAGACCTTGTTCCCTGCCGCAATCCAAGGTTCCTGAACTAAGGCCACTTCGGCGGGCCCTGTCTCAAGGGTTAATAGGAGCTCCGCCGACGCAAGCTTGCTTTTATGCAAGTTGACCTGGAGGACCTTCAACTGCATGGTCGTTGTCGGCGTCCCCAGGCCTGGATGGGTCAACTACCATGGTTGCGTCCACATCCTCATCGTCCTCCATACTGGGTGGGTCAGCTACTGTGGCTGATTCCTCATCCCTTTCGGTCTCTACCTCCGTTATATCGAGACTGCTGGCTTTATCGACCATCTCGTCGATGCCCAGGTCTTTCTCGACCTCTCCAGCCTCTAGCGTGTGCTCGTTCTTGTCTTCGGGATGGCGCTTTTTGAGTCGTAGGTGCACGCTTCCTACTCCCCACGCCATCTTCCCGAATCTAGGGTAGAGCAAATCATCGGCCTCCTTGTTGATCTGGAGGACCATGTGCTGCCCGTTCTTGTCGGGCTTAGCAACATGCAGTACCTTCCAGTCAGCTGTTGGCACGTCTGGGTTTTGCCACCTTAATAGTTTCAGCGCCTGCTCCTTTGGTACAACCCTTGGGAAGAGTACTTTCGCTTTCGGCACTGACGGAATACATGTTCTGTCAACTACTTCCAGCTGGGCACCCTCCCATGGGCTTCCCATGTCTGCAACGACGCTGGTGACCCACTTGAGGGTGAGGTCGTCCTTACATTTAAGAATTTTGACTCCAAACAGCCAGCCTGCTCCGTCGAACGTGACAGGTTGCGCTGCTGGGTCGTCCATCCTTTTAAAAATCTCCTCGAACAGCTTCCCCTCCACTAGCTTCCACTGTTCCAGGGTCATTTTGCCGAAAGGGTCGCTTTTGTCGACGAGGGCTACGGTCAGATGCCGTTTCGCCACGTCACTGGCTGACTCCTTTTCCGGCGTTTTTCCCTTTGGAGTAGAGCTTGGTGGAGCCTTGCTCTGCGGTCTTGGGCGTGGCCGTTTGCTCGCTGGGGCCTCCGCCTTCGCTGGCTCAGCTGCCGCTTGACAGCCAAGCTCTTCTCCACTTTGTTAGCGTATAATGCGGAGGTGGCTTGCATCGCCTGTCTCTCCGCAAAGTGTTTGCGACCTTCCTTGATCTTTTGCTCGGCCCACGCCAGCTTGTTGCTCTCCTCTAGGGTGAGCTTACCGCTGCCATCGAGCCTCGCTTTAATCTTGAGGGCCGCCTTATATTGGGCCTTCGCTCGCATGCCTTCCTTAGTCCTTTTGGGCCTTACCTTACGAGAGGTGCTAGAACCCGACAGGACTGGGGAAAGCAGCAGCTTTTCCTCGGCCTCCGTATTTATAGAGCCGCCTCGCGACTCGCAGTCCGAGTCTGTATCGACTGCGGTACCACGCCACACTTTGGCTTTTGACGTTGTGGCAGTAGCTGTACAACTGTCTTGGCCTGCTCCAACCGCGACAGAGGTGTGACCGCTGGCGACACGAAGAAGGGATTTCTCCCCACCGTGCCCGCCGGTGGTAGCAGTCACGCCTTCCACCGACGTTTGGGCTGATATCCCAGCCCGAGTTTGGTCCTTTATGTTGTGCATTGGAAATGACCATGGTGGTTGCATTTTGTTCTTGGGTACCACCCCATAGCATTTTATGCCTACTGCCAGGCACCTCGTAACCATGGCTCTTGCTCAACTCTGCCCAGCTAAAGCTGGACAGAACTGGCCGTCACCTTAGCTAGACACTGCATTTCCTGGGTGTAAGACGCGCAAGTGACACTAGGTATATAGCTCGCTTTAAGCCGAGGTACATACAGTGTCCATTGCCCAGCCGACACCCTCGGGGAGGGTTCAGTTAGAGGATTTCCGTCAGCCGGCGACCGTAAACATTTCAGAGATAACTTTCTTAGTCGCCATCTTCTATAAGTGAAACTGAAGTCATATTTAAGCATTGTATTCTATTAAAATTATTACCAGTCGTTGGCCGACTTTTACACTAGTTCAATAACTCAATCTATAATTTTTAAAAAGAAGGCATGGCTATTTAAATAAAAATCGCTGAATGATCTAAAAACTTGGGTTCGTAACAGGTTCAATAGTTTATGTTCTGTACATCTTCTGCTTTGAAGCCCTGGAGCTTAGTCCCAAACGACGGCCAATTATTGCCTTTATATTTTTAAATCAACAATGAAAGGTCTATAATTTTTTTTTTATCGAATTTTGGCTGATTTAAAAAAACATTAGAGTCTTAGCTTAGCAGAATGAATCTATCAGTTTATGACCTAAACAATTTTTTATTTTTGCAAGTGCTTAAGACTGTTCTTTAACTTTATTTATTAATATCTTTAATAACGATAGCCAATTATGTTAATGTTAAAAAAAATAATAATTATTAGATGTTTCGAGGCGGGACACAACTTACGACCTCTGGCACAGCAGTCCCACACATTACCCACTGCACCACAACCGGACACTAAAAACTAACTGTTTGGTCTTTTTAAATCGATTGTCATATACTCAATTTATAAAGCTTTCCTCTTCCGCATTCCTGAAAATAGAGAAGTTCAGAATAACACATTTTAAGAATATAATTTTTCTCTGGAAAACCCGGAAAATGTTTTCAAAAAGCAGCGCCCGAAAATCGTGATTATTTCGATCGATTCAAAACCGTTGATCGGTCCAAAGTTGGTTTTAAAATCGTTAAACTCTTGCGAAAGTGAAAGTGGACGCACCATTGAATATGAAGTTATCAAATCTTTAATTTTGCCTCTTTAGAAGTGGCTAAAACTAATGTCAGTTGCTGTTATTAAAGGGCATATCAGAATAAGCATACCAAAATTTGAAAGGAGAAACGCTACAAAACCGGAAAGTACATTAAGAACGATTTTTTTTGTTGGTTTTCCAAGATCCTGTTTCCAATCAAATTATCTTTAAGTTAAACTATTTCGACACCTACTGCGCTTTGCAGAATTTTTTGGAGATCACATCGAAAATGTATCTCAACAGCCGCGCGCGAGGTGCCTTCAGTGAGTTATGAGACAAAAATATCCGTCCTGACCCTATGCGGTATGGGTATGTATATTGCCGTGTACAAATTAAATAGCAGCTCTTGTACTAAGTTTTTTTTAAGGTTTAAAAAAGTCACCGAAAAGTTGAATAAATTGAAAAATGTATCACCACCGAAACATCGCTGAAAAAAAATAACACGGATACTTATTTCTGCATTTGAACATTTTAATGGTATAGGTGTTCTCAAATTTTATTTGAGTTTCTAACTAGTGGAAATGAAAAGCGACCAAGCGAAGAAATATTTACTTTGCATGTTTGGTGGAATTTTGGCAGTTGACAAAGAATATTAGATTACTAAACCTTATTAAATACCCATACATTTACCTATGCCTCTACACATAATTTTTATGACAATAATTTCATAAATTTCTTATTTCACATCTATTTTTCCAGCATGTCTTCCGGCCTAATGTCATGTGTGCGTGAAAATTCGCCTCCTTTGGAATTGGAGTTGAATATGAGTGCTGGGGCTGAGGGTCCATTGTCATTGCCAGAGGGCAACAATAAGAGCAACAGCAGCGGCAGGTCACATGGTTTGTCAGGTGCCACAACATCGACGCCCATTTCCAGTCCCCAGAGTGGCAGAGGAAATGAAGGCAATGAATCCACAAATGCCGGTGAGTTTCTAATTAATCTAATGAGCACTGGCATTACAGAGAGAGCAAGAAAGAAAGAGAATTTGTTTGTGGATGGTTCGAATATCATCTCGATTTATTCAATTTAGCACTAAAAACAAGTATATGTATCACATAACGATGTGAAATCAATTAATAGAATTTGGTTTGGTCCGATACTTCAAAGTGCTAGTACAACCCAACAAATTATTCAAATTTATTTCAAAAATAGAGATTTAGTTCAATCAGCAATATTATTTCCATTTTAAAAGCGGAAATGTTGTCTTTAGATTTTTGCTTTAGGTAATCGGACAAACAATCTTTCGTTAACCTATGTAGGTCTAAAATTAGTTGTGGGCAGTTTTTGGTTAGACGTTAGTTAACCAAAAAAAAACCTTTCCCGTAAGAATTAAGAAAAAGCAAGCACCAGTTAACAATTAATTTAAAATAAGTGCAAGGCTTACGTTTATTTTTTGCTTTATTGACAGGGAAGGTTTATTAAAGGCATGATTATCCCACAAATAAAGGAAACTTTTGGCGACCGCTGTTTTTTCTCGAAATGGATTAGACAATTGTCCGCCGCTTTCGGACTTCATTTTCTGGGGTTACGCGAAGTCATTGGCTTATGCAAGCAAGCCAGCAACTCGATTGAACTCTTTTAAACATTTGTTCAACAACATGGTTGCAAATGCTTACACCAACGAAAAAACTGTCTTTCTAGTAAATTACAGCTTTAGAGGCTGGATCACAAAACAATTGAAAATCGACATAAATATTTATTATCGTGCGTTCCGAAACCAGCCTTAAAAATTTGTTGTTTCATTTTAATTTAATGTAGAACCTCTCCTTTTCCTCTATAATGAACTTCAATTATGCAAATTGTTTAAAAACATTGCTTACTTATATGAGAGCAACTCGCTGTTGTGTGTGAGGATTACCTTTGTTTATTTAATTTCTTACTGTGCGAAACTATTGCAGATTAGGCTTTCGTATGTTGAAAAAAAAACTACTCTTAACAATACCACACAATTGTTAATACCCTACAGAGCACCGATACACAATAGGCAGTTGGCACTGCACACTACCTAGATGGACCGTTAGGTGGCATTATATGTATGTTTAGTATATGTGCATAATTAGTTGGGTCGGTTTGTTGCCGCCACCGCATCCCATTCGCATAAACGCGCAGACAAAAGATATATGGAGGGAGAGAGAGAGATAAAAGTTATTCAGATTTAGATGTGCCTATGTGTTGGCCTTTGTTATGCCTCGGCAAAGCGAAACCCCAAACTGAGTATCCAACTTAGTGTTTATGTAATTGTGGGTACTACAGCAGCTACACGTGCTAATTAACGTCGGCGACTTTCTACGCTTTGTACGAAAATCGACCAGCAATACGAAATGTTCTACCATGAATAGAAGGGACCAATTGGGCCTGAAACGACTAGATGGTACTTTTTGTTGTTATGACAACAGAAGCACAAAAGTGAATAAACAGAAAACAAGTCATAACGGAACATTAAACAACAGAGCAGAGCTAAAGTAAGGCACTGTGGAACAATTGTTTCAAAAAATAGCATAGCTTTGTTAATGTTGTGGAATAAAGGTTTGCAGCTTTATGGTAGACTAGCTGAACCCGCCGATTAAGCCAGGTGTGAAAAATGAACTACAAATGATTTCCTTACTGGACTGGAAGATTTGTGAAATTTCAACTTCTCTATTTTGAAAACTGGCGAACATGAGTGTTAAAGATCTCGTTTGGCTTGGTATGTGTACAATTCAAGTCAATTAAACAATGCTCGAAACAATTATTTTTTGCCAAATTTTTAAAATTTTATATCACATGTTCTCGGTCAAACCCGACTGTATAACCATATAACCTGCAAAAATTGTTATTACTTAAGCCATAATAAATAAAGTTAGTTACACCTAATATTCACAGAAACTAAATGGTCACAGAAGTGGTGACATCTATTGCTCACATTAGAAAATTTATTTAAAATTTCATTGTTCAAATCGAAAATTAAAATGTTGTTTGAAAATAATTTAAAACCTACAAGTATAAGTATACAGTCCCTTTCCGAAATCCGAACGTTCTGACAGAAATTATATAAAATATGACCGTCTTGCTGTAACCACTGTGCTTTCCGTTCAGTGTATTCAGTGCACATTTGTACATTGTACAAACAGTATATCAAAGCCGTATTAAATATGTTGCAAAATAAAGAGAAACGGTATTCTGCGAATACTTCAATTTAGATGAAGCAACTCTAGTAGATATCGATATCGGTTTAAGTAGACTAATAAAATTGAAGTTAAATTCAGAAATATGTTGGTCACAATATTTTTTATATTGCAAAATCTATGTGGATTTCGATTTGAGCAATAGCAGAAACATGAGAAATCGGCTCTTAGTTTTGTGTTTGGTATGCGCTTTTGGGGATTGATGACAGTTGCAGTTCTTTTCTTTGTACGAAACTTGAAACAGCAATTAACTCCATTTTCGCCCACTAAACCCTTATTTAAGTCTTTAGTTTTAGTGATTTCATAATTTCGAAACCAAAAACAAGTTTATTCAAATCAATGAAAATTCTTATAATTGACCCACTGTGCCCGCATGACTGTTAATAGCTTAACAGCGCTCTGTTAACCGCTAAGCAGATGGAAATGCAATGAGCCAAAGCAGCTAATCAGCTTTTAGATTTGCCCAACTGACTTACGACGAGGCCGAAACCAAACAATTTGTCGATTGCCATTCGATGTCGATGACTGTCCGTTCGGCTACGGGCGCTTCGTTTCGTTTTTATTTTGTTTTTGTAGTTAATTTCAATTTCGGTTTCAGTTGCGCGCGTTTTGTGTGTGATTGCCTTCTATTCATTCTGTTTGCACGGCTCCACCTGTACAGGTGAAATAATTCCGCAGCTACGGGGCGCGCGCGTGTGCCTGTGGCAGTAATTCAATTATTATTACTTATTGCAATTATTGCAACAACAACAAATCGTAATCGCCAAGTTGTCTTATTTTGTATATAAACATATATATCTACAAAAACAAAAAAAAATTGTTGGATTGGACTTGGCAGCAGAGCAAAGTTTACCATTGTGTTTAATCAATATTAAATCAATAAGTGAAGTGCAAATTGTTGTAGTGAAATTCAATTAAATATTGTTTTTGTTTACAAAACTTGAGGAATTTCAAAACAATTGTTGCTATTTTGGGCTTCGGTTTTTTTAAACAGGTAATACAAATTTTGACAAAAATATTGTGCTGTGAAATAGAAAGAAAAAAACTGGAAAATTACCCAAATGTCATAAAAATAACCATTAAAAAATGTTCTTCATGTTCTGGTGACCAGTAACAAAAGCTTTATGAAAGCGCTTAATGATCGTAAAACAACAAATTCATAAATGCGGGTTATTTTTATGTAAGTTTCAAAGTCAACTCATTGATTTCTGTAAGTCAGCGTGGAAATGTATGTCACTTGTCGTTTGATTTTTTTTTTTTTGGCTCGTTATGGGCACTTGTCAAAGAGGTGGAGACCAAATTGAGGCAACGACCAGACGCCTCTAATTGAAGTGCCGCGAATTGTGTAATCAATTTCATGCGCTTTATTTTTTTTTCTTTTATATATTGAGTGTGAAAATCTACGTCTACGCAGAGCTGATAAGTTGAAGGTGTACGTTTCGGAGAGATTAGGGAGCTGCCATCCGTCTCTTGAACGCTTATCTTACACCTGAAAGTTCTCTCGTATAAAAGAAGTGTCGATTTAACCACAGATAGGAACGTTCCAAAGAATAGTTGCAGTCCGATTGGCCTTGTAACTCTCAAGTGGTTCGAGCGTTAGGCGAATGGTCTCATTCTCAATTAAGTGTGTGTTCCGTTTGTCAGTCTTTGCGTTGTATTTAGGCTTAAGTATGGGTAAATATAGCTACCACGTAGATTTGCCATCATTAAGCCCTTAAGTTTCGGTAAAAAGTTTTGTTATGGTTCCAACGTTATTTCGGTATTTGGTTTCGTACTGGTGTCTGAATTTTTGTTTCGGTACACCGGTACGTAATGGTATGATATAAAGAAGGATCGGTCATTGCTTTTGCGTCCATCCGATTTCTTAGCGAAGACATAATAATTACACCTCGTAAAATCAACGTTCTACGCTTTTTTGCCCTTCTCAAAGTGAAAACTTTCGAGTTTTTTTTACCACCATTTAAGTACTACACTCAAAAAAAAAATCAATCCATATGGGATCAAATCAATCCCAAGCGGTAATGAAAACAACGTAATCTCGGATATGATTGCCCCGATCTGAAAAAAGATTGAGTTGATCCGACTTTTTCAATCCTAAGAAGGATTACATATATCCAGGGGTAATCCTATGAAAGATTGAATTGTGCAAAAAATTCGAGCACAATTGAATCCCAAAACTGGATCATTTTATGCCTATTCTAGATTAACTTATAACTTATGATAGATTACTATTTTTCTTTTCCTCCGCCATGCCATTTGCCATAGGACATCCTTATACACTTCAAAGACCTCTCACATCAGATTTGGTTAATTTAGATTTCTGAAAAAACAAAGAAATAAATATACAAATTTTTGGCTCCACTGGGACTCGAACACACGACCATTCGCACTGAACAGGAATGGAACGGCATCTCATCGCACACCACCATACCCAATTTTTGTGTCAGCGTGTCTGAGAGGCTATTTATATTTCTTCGCTCTCGCTCTCTAATTTATGGTCATGTGATCTCGAAAGGGATTGTAGTAAGCACATTTGGAATGATACAAGCTCGAAAGGAATGGACCAATCCTTAAAAGATTGAATTGTGTAGAATATCCCGGAAATCGAGATTGAATTTTCAAGCTCGTGCCGGGCTTACTCCAAGATTTAAAAGATTGAAAATATCTCGGCGTTTTTTTTTCTGTGTATATATCTTTTTATTTCTTACTTTATTTCTCTATTAGTTATAGTATTATTAAACTGCTAATCAATTATGTCTATTATTTATATAAATAAATAAAATATTTTGTTAGCGATTTGGGCTCAGGAAATTGATAATGATTGATGCCATTAAACTGTTTTGTAAAAGTACTAAATTGTTTGTATTGTCCTGTTTGTTTTCACACAAATGAGTGAATGGACCAATCCTTAAGTTGTAAGCTTTTTCTTTAAATTTTGTTTAGGTTTTTTCGGACCCTTCGGTGCCAAAAATATCGGTACTTGGAAATATCGGTTCTGGTTCCGTTTCTGGTTCTGAATTGTAATTGGTTTATTTCAGTATACTGTTCTGGTTCCGGTTTATTCCCTGCTTACCGTTAATATTATAATCAGCACTTAAATATATTTTCCTTCAGCCCGATTAAGCATTTCACTTTGCGTCCAGATGCCTCGACCATCTCGGGTGGGTAGAAGTAGAAGGTAGAGTTTATGTGGTAAAAACGTATTCATTCACTTACTCCTTTGAGTACTGATTGGCCCATTTAGATTATAATTATTCCTTATATCAAACAATCAAGTGTTTGCTATGAAAATATGTTAATAAACATTATCAATTAGACTGAAGTTACAAAAGGGCTAAGGATGCGCACTGTTTTGTGTAAGTACTATGAAATTTGCTGAAATCAGACTACATCTTGCTCAAAACCTGCTTCTATTGAAACAATATGACCCTAAGATCGTCTAAAGCGATGGAGTAAAGCTGCCTTGACCTTCTCAACAATCAATTATATGAGGAATATGAGTCTTGCAAATTTCACATTGGAGTTGATAACACAAGGCAACAAAATTAGAGTTTTTCCAGTATATTGATTCGTAGTTGCCTTTTTGACTCTTTTTATACACTTGAAAAGTGTATTATAATTTTGCCCAGAAGTTTGCAACGCATAGAAGGAATCATCTCCGACCACATAAAGTATATATATTCTTGATCAGCGTGACGAGCTGAGTCGATTAAGCTTTGTCCGTCCGTCTGTCCGTCTGTCTGTTTCTACGCGAACTAGTCCTTCAGTTTTGAAGCTAGCGAGCTGAAATTTTGCACAGAGTCTTCTTTTCTCTGCACGCTGCTAATATGTCGGAACCGACCGGATCGGATAACTACTTCTTGTAGCTGCCATACAAATGATCGGTCGAAAAATGGATTTTAATGAGAAAAACTGTTTTTTCCTTAATATTACCGCTTTCAATCACGGTCATGGGTAATATTAAATGTTTTTAAGCTGATCTGCGAAGTTTGGTCGAAGTCGCTAACCGTTGAGACAAGCGATTTCAAGTGCATAAAAACTTCGGCACGGACAAAGTTAGCCTTGCCTTTCTCGTTTTTAGATGCGTTTTGAGACAAACTTATACCTTTGATTTTACTCTTTTTCTATATTAACGTAAAGTACTTCTTCTTAACATTAAAATAAACTATCCTGAAGAATTCTATGATTTTTTCAATGAAGATATACCATTTTAAGTAATTGAATACGAGTTCTCAAAAAAACCGAAATATTTTTGTGTTTGCGTTTAAAAAGAAGTAAAAAAGTAATTTTTTGCAACTTTCAGCTCAAATTTAAAAAAATTCGATGGACTATTTCTGAAAATAGTTTTGTGTTCAGCACACGCAAATCATCTAGAATAACCACTACCCCTTCATTATACTGCACCTAGTATTGCCTAGTATAATCGATCAAACTAATTTTTGCCCTCAAACCAAATAAAGATTTGATACATTCAAAATTTTAAATAACACTCAGGCTTTAAAAATTTCAAAAAAGTCCTGAAAAATATTGGATGGGTATTTTATCCACTGGCTTCTACTGCTGTAATAAGCTTTCTAATCAAGTGAGCCCGACCGTAATATACTCTGTACCTACGAAAGTTTGTGCGCGTATGTATGTATTATGCTGCCGCAGTAGCAGTATAATTGTATAATGCTCCCACTTTAACTCAGTCCTGAAAGGGTTAAGAGTAAGTTTGAACTGGTCATCTTAGACCAGCGATACGACCCAAAGTCTGGCGAAAGTTCGTTAAGACAACAATAACGACAGACCTGGTTATATCATTAGAGTATAATTAAATTTTTTTACAATCTTTTTCAAACAATTTTCAAGTCTTCACTGTCATTCAGTCAAGTGGGTTGCTTCCAGTATTCAGTTAAGTTTTATTTTGTAGGTGTTGACGCTGACAGTTTTTACTGACTGACACCAATTTCAATTCTCAATTTGCAATTCCAAAATGGTAAGCCATAGATTTTATATTATTAATAAATCATTGTCAACTATGTTTGCCAGACAATATGCAAATTAGTCAATTGGCAAATGGAATATGTCAAAATCGAAAACGACTGTTAACATTTGGAGGCAAGTTTGTTGCAGTAATTGGAGACTGTTGAGCGGATGCATGTGTAAGGTCAAGTAGCTGGCCACGCCTCCGCTTATCCGCTTAACAAGTGCTTAATTCACTTAGGTGGTGTATAAAAATAGAGAACACCCAGCACCAAAGAGGTAAACAAAAAGAACGCAAAATTGCACAATTCCGTCTGCGTTGGCTGGTTGGTTGCCTCAAGTGTTAACAACTTTTACGACTGAGCAAGTTTCGTGTTTGCCTTTGGTTGGCCTTCAAGTGAACTAACAACATTGAATATATACACACTTTGTATACAGTTACATGTTTCAAGAATATCTATTTAATTAGCTAAGGCCACAGCTTTTAATCAAAAGTAATGACTTATTACTCTTGTATTTTCTTTGGATTTCCAAACTGACCATACGATGATTAATCATCTAATCAGGATTAAAGACCACATCAAATTTTATTAGCCATAACATTTAACTTTGCTTCTTTGAGATCTAAAACCAAATTTAATGTTTATCAGCTTTGAAAATATTTTTGATGGTGGGTTATTATAATAGTAGTTTTGGATGGTATTTGATTTTATGGTTTTCAATTAACGTTTTTAATTAACAAGGCTATTCGAAATCAGCATTCCTTTAGCTTTTTATACCATACCACTTAGTCAAAATGGACATCCTGAAGTTGTGCAAATGCATGCAACAAGCTGAAGATATCTTATTTAAAGCATATGAAGCAAAACTCGTTCAGAGTGACCATATATATAGCTATCTATTTATTCTATTTTTTTTGAAGAAGAGCGAGTCCCAAAAGTGTTTTATTTGTTCGGCTTGCTAAAATACTAAAATATCATTTTCAGCCGTCAGTTCGTCTTTCAGTCGCATGTGTGCGTGCGCCCTTATTAGCGAAATGTTTCTGCACCTATTTTGAATGCTCTTTTCAGCCAAGAGATGCATGTAAATGTGTGAATGACTACAGTGTATCCATATAAACACAAAATCTAGGGCATAGCATTTTATACAAGGTCGAGTCACACTACTGCAGCGCTCTTACATACTTATTTCCCTCGTTTTAGACCTCGGGTAGACCTTTGAGTTTTGTTTCAAAAAAATCTTTCGAATGTGTCGCCATGTCCCAGGGAACCATTACAATTTCTCCAATCTTTCTTGTGAGTCACACTTAACAAAACAGATGATATGTGTCATTCGCCCAGAGTGAAATTTAAGTACCGTCACAGCTTCAAATGCTTGGAGAAAGTTCTCATTCCTTGGGCCGGAAGTTAATCAAATCGCACTGCGCTCTATTGGCTTCTAATCAATGTTTACCTTCTTGGCCAATTCAACATCGAACTACCGTTAGTCCAAAGGCCGGCATGCCGGTCACGTTTGCAAGTTTCAGTAGCGGCACGCGAGCCTCGACTACCTAAAATGTTTATGTATTTTAATGATAAATTTCATATGCGTTGGGGCTGGTCATCAACGGTGATTCGCTTAGTCATATACATATGTATACAAGTATATATGTAGAAGCCAGCTGACAACAACTTGGCTTAATCAAGCAGACCAAAAATAAATTGTGTGGTTATACTTGCCCATTGGGTAAGCACGTCAGACTATTTATTACCTTTGGGGGGGTACTGTGGCTGCAGTCCTGCTTCCTAATTGCTTGGGGACCCTTCCATTCCTTGCTAATGGAATTTTAACAGCTTTGCGAGTGTGAGGTGCGAGCACAAGTGACAATTGTTTATTTTTGGGCGGGTTTAATCGGGGCAAATTAGAAGCTGTGAGTTAGAAGTTCACTCTTGCTCATGCTTTGAACCAAAACTCATTAAAAAGATTAACAAAGCTTTATTCTATTTCTCTGTTAGATGAGTCACTCAAAAAAGTAAATAAAAATACATTACATCAGCTATCTGGGGTGGAAGAGAAAAATATGATATGTAATTTATCTTAAGTCGATTTGCCAAGTCTTTTGTTGAGTTCACTTTAAATCATTTGTTTTGATTTTTATACCCTTGGAGAGGGTATATTAAAATTGTCCGGATGTTTGTAACGCATAGAAGGAAGCATCTCCGACCACATAAAGTATATATATTCTTGATCAGCATGACGAGCTGAGTTGATATAGCCATGTCCGTCTGTCCGTCTGTCCGTCTGTCCGTCTGTCCGTCCGTCTGTTTCTATGCTATCTCCTCCGTCAGTTTTAAAGCTATCGTAACCAAACTTTGCACGAAGTCTTTTGGTACAAATACGCTGCACATTTGTCGGAACCGGCCGGATCGGATGACTATAGCATATAGCTGCCATAGGAACGATCGGTTGAAAAACTAGTTTTTGTGAGAAAAACTTTTTTGTTTTCAATGGTATCGCTCCCAACGCACGTACTTATAAGTTTTTAATGATTTCACATAATTTCAATAAGCCTTGTTGAAATCGGACTACTATATAGTATAGCTGCCATACAAAAGTTAGGTCTGAAAAATAGTTCGAGTGAGAAAAACTTTTTTGTTTTCAATGTTATCGCTCCCAACGCTCGTATTTATAAGTTTTCAATGATTTTACATAATTTCAACAAGATTTGTCGAAATTGGACCACTATAGCTGCCATGCAAACTGTCAGGCATATATCAAGCTCCAAGGGTATATAAACTTCGGTCGAGCCGAAGTTAGCTTGCCTCTATTTTTTTAATGTGAAGTCATCACTTTAGGATTTTTGTGGGCGACGAATTGTGTGGTCATTCAATTGTTTGCGATTTTGTGGTAATAACAAACAGCAAATTGTAAGTCTGGTCAATTTGGCAATACTATTTTAGGAGGCGATTTGACTTGATTGGCAAGTAGAAGGCAAGGAGAATTTCCAAAAAACCGTCCAATAATTTTTTTTATATATATTCATGGACTACAACAAGTAAAACACGTAGTGGTTTGCTTTAAAAGCTTAAAAAAATTAATTAGCTGCTATTTTGGTAAAAAAAACTTGAGAACATAATGAAGAATGATAACAAAATAGTGATTTTTACTGGATATACACACTTTTGGGGCCGATTTAGAGGATGTGGAAGTGTTCAGATTGTAAAACTTTGTTCAGAAGGGATGTTTGGTATCTCAAAAGCTTCATTTTTTCCAAAGAATGTGTGCCAAAAATTTTGATTTTTTAAAAGTTATACTCGAAAAAGTAAAAAATACGATTTTTCAAAAAAGTTTTTAAAAAAAACTCCCGGAAATCAAAATTTTTTTGAAAATCTTTGTAAGAAAAATTTATTCAGCGGACTGTCAGCTACAACTTTGCCGAAGACAGTTTGCAGCTATCACTAAAACTGAATGAGCTGTATTCCCAAACCTGATGACACCTTTTTTTTGTTATCACACCCAATTTCAAAAACTTTGAGGGTCCATAAAAAAAAAAGTGCTACCAATCTAGCCAAACGCTGAAATGGTTTTACTCAGTTCGGGTAGCACTATCGATTCCGCATAGTGGTGCATGGTAGTTTTTTTGACTGTTGCACAGTGTTATTAAAAATTTTCATTAAAAACAAATTTTGGCAATCCAAGGTTTCTTTTAAATCGAATTTCGAAATATCAGGTTTCAAGTAGTACAACAATTTGGGGTAACTTTTGATCACCTTAATAGCCCCCCCTATCTACGCCACTGGTGGGCCACATACACTAGAGCGAATTCCAAAATAGGACTTCTTAAGGATATCTATAATGTTTTAATTTTATATAAGGGTCATCAAATTCTTTGGACCAACGGTTAATAAATGCCAGAATGCCTTTGTCTTAACTCACTGTAGCTGCGATGTGGATGTTAAAACACAATTTTTGGTCATATAGTATACCAAAAGGAATCATCTTGAAATACTTTCTAGGACATGATCTTCTATAGAATAAGAGACAATGAGTGGTGAGCTACGAGATAAAGTTGTCCATTGGCATGTAGCTAGGTTTAAGAATAAAAGATTACACAAGACAACAAAGTTAGATTTTTTCCTATATATTGAAGTGTTGTTGTTGATTCTAAATGATTTTTGTGTGCTGAGCACGAATCACGTCGAGATTTTTAGTAATTTGACTTAAAGTTGCAAAAAATTCCTTCTTTGTTTCTTTTTAGAAGCGGTTTGTAGAGATCCTATTCTGTTGTTTTGACTCTCTTTGATATTATCGGAAAGTTATACTCCTTAAGGCCTATATCCAGCACTCCGGAAAATTTATTTCGTTACAGTAATTCAGACAAATAGAAACACTTTCTAAAAGCACATGAGTTTCAAAGCAAAGCCAAAGCGTTCCTAATGATATGAAATACTGTAACGAAATAAATTTTCCGGAGTGCTGGATATAGGCCTTTAACATTGAAATTAATTTTTCGAATAATTCTACTATTTTTATACCCTTGGAGAGGGTATATTGAAATTGTCCGGATGTTTGTAACGCAGAGAAGGAAGCATCTCCGACCACATTAAGTATATATGGGTGATTCCATGAAAAATCGCCCACTGGGATTTTTTTTGGATCGGAATAATTTTTTTCGTATTCCTTGTAGTAAAATAGTATATACGTATTTTCAGCATTTTGCCGAAATATACTTAATTCGCGGGTAAAGTCGATTTGAAAATTTACATATTTAAAAAATTTAATTATTTTCAATTGCTCGCTATCCAAAGCCATTGGTAATAAAAATATTTAAAAAATCTGAAAATTAACATCTGAACCCAAACTTTCAAATCACTCACACTTAAAAATTTGAAAAATTTTCTTTGGTCTCCAAATCGCGAAAATAAGTAAACAAAAATTAATTGCCGCGAAAGGGATTTTTTTTTTCTTCATTTTTTTCTCAAAATTTGGTCTTGTATCCAGAAATTTACTGTATTAAGCTGTAAATGGGCAATCCAATAGTTCAAGAGTTATGGCATTTTTTCATTTATTTAAATTAATTTTCAGTAGGTAACAATATCAGAATCAGCATGTTTTATTTTTAATTTTTCCTCCGTCAGTCTTAAAGCTATCGTATCCAAACTTTGCACGAAGTCTTTTAGTACAAATACGCTGCACATTTGTCGGAACCGGCCGGATCGGATGACTATAGCATATAGCTGCCATAGGAACGATCGGTCGAAAAACTAGTTTTAGTAAGAAAAACTTTTTTGTTTTCAAAACTATCGCTCTCAACGCTCGTATTTATAAGATTTCAATGATTTTACATAATTTCATCAAGACTTGTCGAAATCGGACTACGATATAGTATAGCTGCCATACAAAAGTTCGGTCTGAAAAAAAGTCTTAGTGAGAAAAACTTTTTTGTTTTCAATGTTATCGCTCCCAACGCTCGTATTTATAAGTTTTTAATGGTTTTACATAATTTCAATAAGATTTGTCGAAATCGGACCACTATATAGTATAGCTGCCATACAAACTGTCAGGCATATATCAAGCACCAATGGTCGAGCCGAAGTAAGCTTGCCTCTATTTTTTTTTCAATAAGGACTTGCCAGTATATCCGAAATATCACCAAAAGCAAAGCAAATAAACTTACAGCCCGCCGTCTACAAAATCGACGGATCAACCAGGCCAATGGCCCCACGAATTGCTTATGAGATGTGGCACATCGTAGTGATCCAACCGCTTCCTGCATGGCGGCAAACTGATCTCCATTACTCTGCCTTGGCCTTCTGCATTCAGATCATTTTCACCGCATCACTCTTTTTGTTCTCCAAATGATCCTCAGCCGCAGAAAAGTTGTTCGCTCTTGGTCTTTTCGATGTTTCACTTTGATTGATCATATCAAGCCATATGAGTTAACTGTTTTGCTAAATAACTAAATACTGGGCTACATCACTAACAAAGATAAGATGAATCAGCCTTTAAGACTATTTTGAACTGCTATCAGGAATTAAGAGGTTCGAATAATTGGAAGCTAGCCATGATAAATGGGGAAGCACTATGATTTGATCGAATTGTCCTATTGCAAAAATGACGAGATAAATTGCAGAAAGGTGGTACAAATATAAATTTAACAGTCACATGTAGAAGGAATATATAAGCACGTCTAAAAGGTATTGGCCTTATTTTACTCTGTACTTGCAAATGTTTGCAGTTATAAAAAGTATATGTCCCACACATGTAGAGTCGGAAATGACATCTTCAGGCTGTTACATACATTTGCACAAACTTAATATACTCTGTGTACTCTGGGAAAGAAGTATGAAAACTAACTAATTAATTGTGGAAAAAAATCCATAAGGACAAGACTTCTACACTTGGTAAAAGAGATGATTCAAACTATTTATTCTTTTAACTATGGAAAAAAACAATGAATAATTACTTTCCCACTAATGAGTGGCTTTTTAAGCCACAAATGGAATTTTTAGCTCTCGAATCAATAATTAATATTAGCATGTTTACATTGTACTTATCCCCAAATACCATACAATTCAATCAATGGCAGACTAGTAAAGATAGCCCCTATATCTACAAATGTATGTACGCGTATGCACTCACATGTTTCCATAATTTACCACCGGGCCTGCTGCAAAACAAATACACAAAGGTGTTAAACGCATTAAACATTCCTTATCAATAGTGAGGGTCTACACGTTGTTGAAATGAAAGAACCATAAACAGACGTACCATAAAGGCGCAAAGTCAACACCATCCATTAAATTGATTATAATTTACAATTTGGAACACAACAAATAATAATATCAGGGGTGAAGAGTGTTTTCAGTTGACCCTATCTAAACGTGAAGAGGATGGTGTAAGTCGTGTGCGATTTGCTAAAACAGATATTATATGTATATATACAGATAAGAAATGACCTTGCTGAACCAGTTGATAGGTAGCCCGCTCTCTTAGGCTAAGGAGCTCTTTCGTTTTTTGTGGGAGTTCCCAGAGCGCAGTTGAAATTGTTGCCTATTTATGGTCATGTTTTTGGTTCATTCAATTTTATGAGTTATTTCTTATCAGTTCAATTCAATGACGAAGATTTCTATTAACAATTGGTTGGCTCAACTGATAATGGAGAGAGGAAGTTTACCTAATATAGAATTGTGGTTCATTTGTTGGGACGAAATGGAATACATTATCCAAATGAAACAATAAAAGCTGGTAAAAACCGCCCCTCTACGTCAGAGGTCGACATCATTATTTTATGCAAAGCAATCTTTGTGCATTTTGTATACATTTATTTTCTAATTTGTTCTATAAACTCAAAAAGACAATAAAAATGTTTTCTTTTTCGGGGCCCCAAATTTATTTCCGTGTTTCCTTTCTGCTGGGTTACTTTTAGAGCCGCAACAGCAAAAGCGAAGACGTTTCCATCCTCTACAAAAACTGCGTCGCATCTTTCGCCGTCGGACCATCAATAGTGCTGCGGACAGTCCCATCACCACTGGACCAACGGGACCTGGCTCTTGCAACACTTTACCCCCACCCACCTCTACAAGTTCCAGCGAAAAGAATCTGCGCAACGTTACCATCTCAGCGAATTCATCCACAGCGCCTTATCCCGCCTCTTCGCCCACCTCCCCCCTCAACGAGAGCTATCAAACGCAATCGCTACCCAAATCCAAATCCTATGGTTCGCATCGCGATGAACTGTTGAGCGTTTTGTTGGGCAAGAAAAAGGCGTCAAGCAAACAACGTGGTGCTGAGCACATTACAGAGCAACAGAATACCAGAGAGACGGAAGCCATGTATCAGACACAACGTCAACAACTGGGTGTGGCGGTATTTCCGGATGTTTTAAGTTTGAGTCGGAATAGTTATTATTCGGAACAGAGGCAGAGACACTTGAGAAGTGTGGGTGACTCTTCGCAGGAGTTTGAGGGCAATACAGGAGCTGCTGTAAATGGTGGTGCGGCTGATATGTCCGACAGTCAGCGTAGTCTGAGCGAAGCTCGGCTACTGGATGTGGAGGAGTAAGTATCTGGGGCTAGTTTTGGTAATTGTTTAGTAGAGCCACCCCTCACCAAAAAATTCGAAAAAAAATCCCTCCATAGACCTTGAATTTACAAGAATTATGGTGTCTTCAGATCGCCTGGGACTTTCGCGGTTCAATGGTAAAAATTACTTAAAGTTGAGTTATTTTGATTAAAAAACGTATTTGTCTTTGTCTTAACTGTCATTAATGAAATGGTACATTATGATACATTATTAATTAGGTGGCACTGAGTGCTTCTTAAACATTATCATAGTCCTCAACATCATCTTCGTCATCGTCATCAGGATCCTGTGAATAAAAAAAAATTAAAAAAGAAGCACAGACAATAATTAAAGGAGGCTTATTTTACGTGAGCCCAAGAGAGTCCTTTTATGTAGAGGGGCCTACTCCTCTGTAGTCCTCCTCGTGACTATCCTCCTCCTATAAATTAATCATTTGTGAAGTGAAAATTTTTTTTAAAAAATCGCGCGATTTTTTAAAAAAAATTTTCGCCTGCGGCGCTTTTTAAAAAAAAAACCCTTTAAGCTAACATTGACTTACCTCGGCAAATTCCACATTGTTAATTATGTTATTATTATTAGGATTATATAAATATCCAATTTCCAAAAATAGTTGATGGATTCTTTTTGTGTGGTCCGGGAATTTCTTAAACAACTAAAACTTTGACAGGTATCCAATAAAGTGTTTTTTTTCTTCCAAGTCTTGGTAACTGTGACCTCATGTCCCTCCATAGTTTTTCAATGTTCTGCGTGTGCGCTTTTGTGTCAGGATCAACAAAGTTTTTAGAGTGATTTACTGATTGATGTCTAAGTCCCTCTTCCTCGGTCCCTCCAGGCTGAGCGCAGATTCCGCAAAGAATGTGTTTTTGCGCACACTTTCCGTGTACTCGAACTTGACTTTTTGTTTTTTCTGGTGGCCTTTCTGCACTGTCATCGTTTTCCTGCATCGAAACAAGCCATTGTCCAACTTGCAGTCTCCCCCGCACTTTGGACATTCTTTTGCCCTCAAAATGCAGCCATGATTTTGGACAAATTGGAAAACCTCCTCATCATTTAAGGCGAAAAATTTTATTAAAGAGTTTTCACAATTTTGACAATTCATTTTTCAAACAAAAATCCAGAAACCATCAATATTAATTATATATATTAGTTTATTATGACGTATTAAACGTTTTTGCACTAACAAAAATGACAGTTAATGCAGAGAAAAATATATTTTTTTATCAAAAAAACTCAACTTTAAATAATTTTTACCATTGAACCGCGAAAGTCCCAGGCGATCTGAAAACACCATAATTCTTGTAAATTCGCGGTCCATGGAGGGATTTTTTTTCGAATTTTTTGGTGAGGGGTGGCTCTACTAAACAATTACCCTAGTTTTTTATCTTTTCAATGAATTTGATTTAACATTTTGTTTCTGCAGGGATTATACTCGAGACACTCTGTCCCAGTCACACGATAGTGTTTTTTCGGAATCCGCTACTGCTAGTAGCCTATCCATTGTACTAAAGGTGAGTTGGCAGTCACATCTTTTTTTCTTCTGGGTATTCCCAATTTGCAAACCGATGCTAGACTCATTGGGTTTTCCCCTCGGTTCTGGATTCGGTTTAAGTTCGGAGTTTTGGGATCCGTCTTGACACCCTAATGGAAGGATTGATCTTAGTTCAATGGACAATATGTTACACAAAGTCCCGTTGATAGTCAGTTTACTAACTAGAACACAGTTTAATCTCACCTGATCTTGCATTGCCCACAACCAGTTCCTTCAGTCACCTTAGTTCAATCAACTGCTCAATCAAAAGTCAACAAATACCATGTAGCTTATCAATGCACCCATGCACAGTGGTTGCTGCCATAGGCCAAAAATCAAAAAATTAATGTTAAAATTTTCAAACCGTAACTGCCTTAATTAACAGCTAATTGGTCAAGCTTCACAGTGGCATACTTATTTTGCTTTGATTATAACGGTGCTTTCTTAAAATACCATCGAAAGTGTGACCTTTTCTTCATGTGTCTTGTACAGTGCACTCCGCTCGCTGCAAGATGCTAATTTTGTTAAATAAAATGTTTGCATAAAAGCTATATTAAGTCAAGTTGTGTAAAATGGATATTGTTCATAAAGATATTGACTTAACTTATACAATTCAACTTAAAGAAAGTTCGTATTTAATTTTGTGTAAATCGTTGTTTTAGATTAGTCTATTTTTGTGATTGTTTTTGGTCCGAGTGTCAAATGTTTAGTTAAAGTTTTAAGTGTGTCGCCCTCCTCAGCCCTCACAATCCTTTATGACATATTTTTTCTTAATACTTTAAGATTTTAAAAATATAAAGTGTTCTTGCTACCATCCGCTCATGCGCGTGTACTAATTTGTAACGTAATGCATGTTTTTTTCTCAATTTTGTATTTGCGTGACGGACAACGGCGTTGCCAGGGGGGGCGGCGGCTCACGGAGGTAGTGATGGGGGGTCAGTGGGTAGTTGCCCCCCTACATCATAGATGAAGGGCCCTGAACGCCGCCCGGGTTAACCTTACATAACCAGCTTTATGTTTTTTGTTTTATTTTTTGTGTTTTCTTTTTTTGTTTTTTTTTTTTAGTTTTTAATTTATTCATTTTCTAGGCACAACTTATTAATGCGAATTATCTCGATTACATGTTTATGAGATTTGGTGTTTAGAAAGCGGCTTACGTCCCCACAAAGTGCAGAAAATCCTCGATGCCATAGTGAAAGACCCTAAACATGAGGGTTACAACCCAAATCTGGAGGAGTTGCAAATACATTTGGAATACATTTGTAAAAAATTGGAGCTGTTTTGGAAAAACTGCAGTTGTTTTTACATTAAACACACATAAAATAGGAAAAATTCTAAGACTTTATTTCGGGTGGTAGTGCGCGGTTAGGAGTGTAACCACCTTACACTCTAAACATGTTTTAAAAAAATTGATGCCCGCATCCTTTTTTTTTTGTTGCTCCCTTCTGAGAGTGGGCGTGGACATGTCCAACCACGCCCATTTTTATCCAAAATCATTATTATATTTTAGGTCATTTATATACAAAGTTTTAGACCCCCAACTCTATTAGAAGTATTTTTGGCCGCACTCTCCATATAAGCGCAACCACTGTGCCATGTAAACACTTGGACAAAAGAAACATTCGAAAGTGAGTCAACGGGAGGGCTACAGTCTTTGTTGTATCAAAATAATAAAAAAAAAAACGACGATGCAACAAAGGCCTAAATTGAATTTGATTAAAATCAATTAAAACTGAATGCAACACAAGTTTGTTTTTTTAATAACATTGAGCTATTCCCCATGGGTTGGTGGGGATTGCGAAAATTTAGGGTGTTCTTTATTTCGGTTTTAGTCACATACGGATCATCGAACTCTGAAAACAATATAAGCTCATTAACCCCATTTATAGACATTAATATATAAAGGTTGATATTTGTGAAACAATACATCGCTTTAACGCTTACAGCTGAACTTAAAAAATATAAAATGGTTGCTCTAATCTACCGCCAAATTAGTTCTATTTAATCGGCCAGTAAAATTTTGAAAATGTTTTTTACGAAAAGCTAATGTATACGCTACCATCAATAAAATCAGAGTTTTAGTTTTGAAGATACTTATAACCCTACAAAGTTTTTCAGTTTTCTAAAAAAACAATTTTTTGCCAATTTCGTTCACTTTCGGGTAGAATATTAAACAAATAGGTAACGAATCGTTGTTTTGATTGGCAGAGTTCTCAGATCGATCGGGATAGAATTTATACCGTTTTGTAATTAAATATAGTACGAAACATTCTAGAAAGGAAAAACGACTATTAATTTTATTAAAATGAGAACAAACATAATTAAATCAAGAACATTTAGACTTCAAATTGAAGAAAAGATCGTTCATTGTTTAAGTACAAAATTACTTGGATAAAGGACAAAATAGACTTAAAATGCAAGCTCCAAAAGTGTGCTACAGAAAATGCGAATTTTGGTAAGTTGAATTTGTTCTTAAAATTCCCCCCTTCTGGTTCTAACCCTTTGGTTATGGAGTCTAGTTTCATGAACATATTGGTATAGCGAAGAATTTTTTAGGCTTAAGCCAAGAGCATTTTGTTCTTATTTTTTGAAAAACTATCTTGTTTCAAAGATATTTTGGGGTTGACTTTAGAATCTATTAGACTTCGGTGAAGAACGTCTTTGCGCTTATTTTGAGGGCAAACCGGACTGCACTTAAGACAAATGTATAGTTTGACCAAAAATATTATATTATATATATTATTATAATAGTTCGAAATGTACCTAAAAATCCCGAAACTGTCTTTAAACCATTTTTTCGGGATTAAAATAATCGTACTTGAAAAATTAACTTTTTACTTAAATTCAGTATTTTCGTACTAACCGTACTATTGACACCGTTCGTACTTGATTCAAATACAAAATTCTTGGTTTTTTTCTGAGTTTAGGAACAATTGGTCGAAAAACTAGTTTTAGTGAGCAAAGCTCCAAACCTTATTTTTATTAAATTAAATGCTTTCACATTATTCTGTTAAGTATAATCCAAATCGGATGACTTTAGCATATAACTGTTATAGGAACGGTCGGTCTGATGGTGACCTCTCTGAACTTTCCGAATAAGTTCGGACGCTTGTTTTAATGACGAATGGAAATTTTCTCGTCATTAAAAAAGTTGTTCTACGATTTGTAGCCATTAAGAAAAAGTTTTGAAAAACATTTATTCGTTTTCAATTTATTACCAAAAAAACCTTGTACCAAAATAATTGCAAGTACAAGGTAACTCTTTGGTTTGTCTTTCTCCAGGTAATCTGCTATTTATCAACTGTTTATTTTTGTACTATTTATACCCGTTACTCGTAGAGAAAAAAAGGGTATACTAAAGTCGTGCAAGTGTATGTAACAGGCAGAAGGAATCATTTCCGACCATATAAAGTATATATATTCTTGATCAGCATCAACAGCCGAGTCGATATAGATTTGTCCGTCTGTCTGTATGAACACCTAGATCTCAGAGACTATAAGAGCTAAAACTACCAAACTTGACATGTAGACTTCTTCTATCAGCACGCAGTTCACGTTAGGTTAGGTTAGGTTGTGATGGCTGAGAGCGACGAGCCGCTCTCCCACTTAGGCCACTTTGGGCGCATTGCGATGCCATATTTATTCCCTATTAACCCTTTTTAATACTGAGGTGGGTCCTCGTTACTGAACCATTGTGTGGACAGAATAAATTTGAGTAGAGCTGGGATCTCTAGCCCGGATGTCTCCGAGAGGTTGAGTAGCCGAGGTTGACCAAGTGTCCCGAGTCTCCTTCCACTCAAGGCGGGGCAATGGCACAAAAGGTGTTGTACCGATTCCTCCTCTTCTTCGTGTCCGCAACTTCTGCAAAAGTCATGGTAAGTGACGCCCAGGCGTGCTGCGTGTCTGCCACTAAGACAGTGACCCGTGAGGGTCCCCACCAGAAGTGACATGTGGTTCCTTCTGTGACGTAAAAGTGTGTTAGTACGTTTTTGGTCGAATGTTGGCCACGTTCAAGTTTGTTTCAAATTTTGGCCACGCCCATCCCCGCCCCCACAATAGAAAATTTTGAATAACTCCCACATTTTTTAAGATAACGGGTTCAAACTTATAACTTAAATTTATATTAGCAATAACTATAACCCCTGAATTTACAGCCAGATCGGATAATATATAGCCGAGTTAAAAAATTTTTGCATACTTTTCGGATGTTCACCCTTAGGAACGCAGGAACACTGTTAAACATGTTTTTTCAAGAGTAACGGGTATATCGAAGTCGGTTAGAGCCGACTTTAACTTACGCTCTCGTTTTGAACTATGATGGAAAAAATTGTATAAATTTGCAGTATCTGAAATATGTTATCAAAATATGTTAAATGAATATTCCTTTACCTAATTCGGATTCGGCGTTAAACTGTAGGTTCCTTTCTCTTGTGTGAAAAATTTAAAGCACACACGTTAAGAGATTGAGAGAAGCTTGGCTTGACCCCGTTGGAGGCGCTGTATAGCCAATTTTACAATCAACAAAGTCCAGCTGCTCTCAGCTGCTAAAGGTAAAAAGTTAATAAACATTGTTACAAAATTGTAAGCATTTTTAAAAGTACAAGGGTTCGGTATTCGTTTCGGTCTATTAGGTAGAATTAGGGTTTTGGTTCGGTAAAGAATCGGTTCGCATCTCAGCTAAAGAGTCGACTGTAACAATTCTCTGAATAATATTCTCCTCAAATAGAACCAATCCTATTTCATAATACTCTCTCAGAGAATCACAGGATCCGAAATTCGTTTTGGTTTGATTCCCTGGGTTTTATCGATCCTTGAAACTCCAACCTCACAAGCCTGTGCTACCATTAACCCCTTTTACAAGTGCTCATAAATGGACCATGATATTTTTCTTTTAACTCTTTTTAAATTATAACCCAGCTTTACAAATACAAATACTCACAGCACATAAAAATAGCACAGCTACGCCAAAAATTGTGTTCAGCTGCCCCCGTAATACTCATTTCATACTTGTGTAGTGGTGTGTACTTAACGTCTATTTTATTCTAAATTATGATGCAAAATTCTTGCCAAAGGAGCGATTGGTCTTACTAACAGATTGTCCCCCAGTTGCTGCAAAAGTGAATTAACCTTTTCGATTTGAATGCTTAATTTTCTCAACTCAATGCATGACCCATCCCAACAAAAGTACAACTTAAACCAAATTACAAGTCGAATAACTCAATTACAACATTTACCGCCCAAAAAAAGTTAATCAATTGTTGGGAAAGTTATCTAATAAACTGCTGATCATTATCGTCTTCGTCATTGTTGTTCGATTTTTGGTGGGGCGCTATACAAAGTAAAAGAAGAAAAGCAGAAGAAGCCAGCGCACGCGTCATGGCGCAACTGGAAACCCAAAACTAGTAATATGCTGCACATGCAGCCCCTCCACCCCCAGGCCGCTGCGCGTGGCAATTTGCGGCTTCTTCCTCGTAGCCCGCTGCTGCTGCTACTTCTATTGCTTCTTCGGTTTCTGGCCAAACGAGTTGCTAACCGTCGGTCGGTTGGTTTGGTTTGGTTTGCCGCTTCTTGTTATTCCACTTTTTTTTCCACTTGCCTGGTGCTGCAGCTCCTCCACCTTCTCCTCGGCTTATTTGCCAACCTGGTTAGCAAATAAATCGCATTTCTTTCTGTTTCTATGCTATTGAACTCCTGCCGAGTTTTCCGCTAAATCAGTTTGCATCGAGTCACTTGGTGGTGCGGATGAGCGCGCGATATGTGCCAGATATCAGTGATATAGACAAGTGAAACAGATGGATTCATATTAAAAAATTCAGATAAATAAAAAGTGTTTCTAAACCAAGTTGAAATGTGGGTGCAGAAATAGCGTTTGGTTGTGTGTGTGTGTGTACTCCGAGAAGTTAAGCGTAGAATGACATGCAAATGTCGTTGGTGTGAGAATGAAAATATCCTTGCAGTCATCGCGATATTTATATGCAATCAATCATGAAACACCTGCCATGGTGGCATTACTTCAACAAAAACAGTCTGTTGTTTCTTGTGCCCAAAGGTTGCCCAAACTAATTTCTCTCTCATACTTAACCCTGACAATTTTCTTCTTAAACATTTCTCATGTATCAACGATCAACCTGTTTGATGAATTAATTGTAGAGAAGACAGAAAAAAAAAATCTAGTTGATGACCATAATGGAAAAATAAATGACAATGCAGACAAGCAATTTTCACTGGCAAAGTATTGTAGAAAAAAAACAGTGGGGGGATGGAATACAATGCACCATTAGCTCCAACGAAATGGAATGACAGCAATATGTACGTACATTTAGTAACACGGTAACACGCATTGACAATGACAGAAACTGCTCAGGAGCAGGCAAACCCATCAGCAGCCGGTTTAGATGGGGACAACCAGCCGAGGCATTTCACACGCTGTTGCTGCTGCTGCTGCAGCTTTAATTGCCCAGACTGACATACGGTCAGTCAGACAGATACTAAGCTAACAGCCGCATTTATCGCATTTAAAAATTGTCAGGGACCTGTTGACTTCCTGGCCGCCTGCCCGAATGCCCAAATTCCAGTTTGCCAAATTTTGTTGACAAATTCGTTCCACATTTACATGGGACTTCCCGTCTGCTGTCTATCCTATCTCTTACGTTTCCGTGTTCATTAGACTGTTGATTAGTTGCCTGGCATTGCATCCGCCTGAAGATTTTTTATATTAATTGAAGCAAAGGCGAATGTTTTTAGTCAGAATTAAAAAAAAATTCAATTAATGTCCATTTCTGGTTTTGGCCCAGTTCACAGCACTAAGATTCCAACATGGGTGACACTAGATTGAAAAGAGAAATTGTAGCAAATGAAAAGAGTTTATGTCTAAACTATTTTGAACTATTATTATTTTGTTCTCGAAGCCCAATTTTATAAATTTATCATACGACCTTTGTAATGTTACTTATGGAGTCATCAATTATTGTTTGCTCCTAAAGATCTTATGCATTCCCGTTTCAAGGAACTCCCGGTTGTGTCGTCAGTAGGCTTTTTACTGTAGCCTACAGATTTGCCTTCAGCATATATTTTCGAACAAGCTGCAAACTATTGCCAGCTGGTGTTTTGGGAAGCGGAAGGATCTCTTTTGTCCCTTCAGGCCCATACGGACACCCGAAGTAACGAGAAGTTTCATACAAAAAATGAGGAAAGAAGTAGCAAGAGTTACGACTTGTGAAGTTCAATGTTAGGCTTAACAGTCAATGTTATGCTTAACAGCACATTTGTAAAGACTATGTAAATTGGCTGTGGGCCTTATTTTGCTTTGAGTAACAGACGCTGCATTGAGATTGCAACATGTCAAGTCACTCTGCTTCTTCCTCCAACGATCAGCTGGAGTGCTTTCAAAGAAAATTTAACATAGAAGCACACTTTGAAACGCCTCTCTATTTTGAGTGATGTTAACTCAATCCTTACAAAAAGAGCATTCATTCTGACAACTCAAAATTTTACTCAAAATGTTTGTCGACATAGGAAACCATGTTTGTTAGAGGGACTAGTCACAAAAATAACTCAGTGTCAAAAATGACTCAAAGAGCCAAAATGACAGCAAACAGCTGATTATTTTCTGAGTGAAATGTTGACGACGCAGCAGAGTGTGCTTCTACGTTAAATTTTCTTTGGTGCTTTTAGCTAAAGTGATTTAAAACAATTAAAATAAAATAACATGGCAGAAAATCAAAACAGAAACATTCCTTTGAAAATGTTTTTCCACGAAGGAAGGTATTTAATTTTGCCGGTCAAAGAGCGGGATGTCATTTTGGATCTTTTCTACCCCAAGCATTGGGACTTAAATTTCGTGCATCAAAAAGTCCATCTTAGCATCAAAACAAAATAGTGATGATCGAGCAGTGTGACCAAACTTAAAATTAAAAATGGTTACAAGACTTTGTTCATGGAATCATAAAAGATTTCTCACCTTATTTTATACTATACCAACCAATAGGTTTTGGGTTTATTTATGGCCATTGGAGTCTTTCAGCATTGTTTGATTCAATTCTGAAACCTCGTTTCAAATTTTTTTATACCAGGAACATTTTATACGTACATTTTAATACCCTTGGAGAGGGTATATTGAAATTGTGCGGATGTTTGTAACGCAGGGAAGGAAGCATCTCCGACCACATAAAGTATATATATTCATGATCAGCATTACGAGCTGAGTTGATATAGCCATGTCCGTCCGTCTGTCCGGCTATTTTTATGCTATCTCCTCCGTCAGTTTTAAAGCTATTTTAACCAAACTTTGCACGAAGTTTTTTGGTACAAATACGCTGCACATTTGTCGGAAACGGCCGGATCGGATGACTATAGCATATAGCTCCCATACAAAAGATAGGTCTGAAAAGAAGTTCTAGTAGGAAAAACTTTTTTGTTTTTAATGCTATCGGGTCCAACGCTCGTATTTATAAGTTTAAAATGATTTTACATAATTTCACCAAGACTTGCCGAAATCGGACAACTATATAGTATAGCTCCCATACAAAAGATAGGTCTGAAAAGAAGTCTTAGTAAGAAAAACTTTTTTGTTGTTAATGCTATCGGGTCCATCGCTCGTATTAATAAGTTTTAAATGATTTCACATAATTTCACCAAGACTTGTCAAAATCGGACAACTATATAGTATAGCTCCTATACAAAGGATAGGTCTAAAAAAAATCTTTTATATCTCAAGCTCCAAGGGTATATAAACTTCGGTCGAGCCGAAGTTAGCTTGCCAGAACTGTACAGCAATCGGGCAAGCATCCCATTCCCGTTTTCTATAAAATATAACTGTAATCGAATTTGGAGTAATTAGACACCGCAACCGATTCGTTGACAAAATTTGTTGAAAAATTTTATTTAATTTTTTGAAATTGAGTATTTGTGCTGTAATTATGAATTCATTTCAAATCAAATAATCGTTTTACAAGACACTTTGACGTGAAAATGATAGTGCAGTTGAATTCCAGAGGTAACTCCAAATTAATAGTAGTAGTAAAAAATTATTAATTTTATCGCTAAATATTATCGCTTAGAGATTTAAGACCACACACTTTGTGTTAGGTTTTTTATATGTATCAAATATTTAATTCTTTTCAGAGCTCTTGATCTATTTCCTATATGCAAATCTCCATCTCTTTTGCATGCTTCTGCCATATGCTTGAGTTTTCAATTGCCCGTTGGACAGCAAAATGATGCAATTGCATTTAATTCGCCGACAATGGTTTGCCTCCCACTTGGCCAACAGTTGGAGGAGAAGCCTGACCGCTTACTCCGCAACACAGATTTGCGGTAATCAACATGGATGCCGTGTGTGGGCCATGTTTTCTAGCTCACTCTCTCTCTCTCTCTTCCTCCCTGCCCATAGCCGAGTTGGCCCACTCAGCAAGTGTGCCAATAAATCAGTGAATGTGACGGGGGTTTGCTTTTGCTCATTTGCTCAAACAATTTACACCAGACTGGGCAGAGATATGTGTATGCATATTTCTACCTACAAATAATGGTGTTTTTGAATTTGCCACTTAGCAGGTAGTTGATATTTCTAAAGGGGTTAAGGGTGATGGGATTTTCTGTGTTCTACCTGAAATTTTAGGTAAGATTATGTAAAGATAGTTTCAAATGGCACAAAACGAAAAATCTTTCGTTAAACCGAGAAAATCTGACAAGTCGTTTCCGATGAATGTAACAGGAATGCTAAAGAATGCAAAACTTCAATATTTAGTTTTGGTGAAGGGATTCCTGTATCCCCTAAAATTATTTGTTTCAAAAGCTAATTCGAGCTACTTTAACGAGCCGTTTTTGATCCGAACCGTCTCGCACAAGGAATTTCAACTTTTTTTCAAAGCGAACCGAGACATGTGCGTTTTCACAGTAAGATTGACACGCATTAATGTGTTTCAATCATCGACTCAACTCTGAGCAAATCAGGTTTTTCCGAATATGAGGAAATTCGAAATATTATGATGTATATTTAAAAAATTGTTTGATTTTTTTTAATTGGGTTGGGTATCCTCGATTTGGAATTAATTGGGTTTGCAGTCGGTGGCCTGTTTTCTACGTGGTCGCCAATGCGGCACACCAATACACTCGCATTTTTGGGAACGCTTTTCTTGATCAACGCTGGTTTATTTCACTAGTTTCAATATTTCACTGGAACTCTGTTCTTACTTTAGTCTCGATGAAGGATTATTTGAGTTTAAAGCAGTATCCGTACTTGAAATCAGCATATTCGGATTGATAAAAGCATTTCAGGATATCTTTCGTCCTTTTTTAAATAAAATCAAGTACGACTCGTACTTAAAATTTCAATCCGAAGTTCGAAATTTAGTCAAGTTTTTGAGCTGATTCACATTACATTGTTATAACATGAAATACATGAACTCACCACTACAGTGGGTCTACTGTGGGCTTCCTAAAAAAAACAGGTTTTGGAAAAGGCTGACTTAGAGAACGGCACAAAAAGATCAAAATAATAAGGTCTTTCATTATGGCAGTGAATGGGTGCAACCCATCATTTATATAACTTTTGCAATGCATGTGGCTCTGCTGTAAAACATCACGTAGAACGCGGAGATAGTCTCCAACCGAGAAGAACTTTTATAATTCTTTATGATATTGTATAACAAATATATATATAATTATACTAGCAAATAGCCCGTCACGCTTCGCTGCGCCTTCAACAGTATATAACCAACGCACAACCCACTTACCACCCACTTCAGCCCCACATCCCACCCACTTTCCGCACATTTCCCGCCCACATCCCACCCACTTTCCGCCCACTTCGCACCTACAGCCCACCCACACTCCACCCACTTGCCACCAACAAACCGCACACTTCCCGCCCAAATCCCACCCACTTCCCATTTACATCCCACCCACTTCCTGCCCACATCCCATCCACTTCCCATTTCCATCCCACCCATTTCCCACCCACATCCCATCCACTTCCCGCCCACCCATTTCCCACCAACATCCCATCCACTTCCCGCCCACATACCACCCACTTCCCGCCCACTTCCCACCTACAGCCCACCCACACTCCACCCACTTGCCACCAACAAACCGCACACTTCCCGCCCACATCCCAACCACTTCCCATCTACATCTCACCCACATTACACCCACTTGCCACCCACATCCCACCCACATCCTACCCACATCCGTCCCACTTACCGCCACGTTCCACCCACATTCCAACCACTTCCCATTTCCATGCCACCCATTTCCCGCCCACATACCACCCACTTCCCACCTACATCCCACCCACGTTACACCCACTTGCCACCCACATACCACACACTTCCCGCCATCTTCCCGTCCACTTCCAGCCCACTTCCCATTAACATCCCACCCACATCCCTCCCACTTCCCGCCACATTTCACCCACTTTACATCCACTTACCACCCACTTTCCATCCACTTCCAAAACAACTTTCCACCCACATCCCATTCACTTCCCAGTGAGCATCCCGGCGGTATTTCCTACATCGGAAAATTAAAAACAAAATAAATTCTCATTTTGACCTTACAATCCGAGTTTCAAGCCAATCGAATGAAAAATAGTTTTTTTCACGCTGAATTTTCCGGGAATTTGTCGACCGTCAGGTCAAATTTTCCAACTTCGGAATATAACATTTTAAACTATTTCGTATTCTATTCTTACATACCGAGTTTCAAGCCAATCGTATGATAAATGCTTTTTTGGATTCAGAATTTTCCGGCCATTTTCCTCGTGTGCGGATTTTTTTTTCAAATTATTTCGCGTACTATGCTTACAACTCATGTTTTGTTATGTGTAATTTTGAAAATGAGTTTGGCGCCAATCGCTGGCAACTAAAGATTCGCCCATACAACCTTGACCACCCACTTTCCACCCAATGGGGGTGAATTTTCCGGAAGATTGGTATGCAGTTGTTGTCGAATTTTCATATAGATCTTTGTAAAAGAGTTTGAACTTGATCGGATGAAAAACAAAAAAAGTTTCATACAAAATTTTTCCGCGAATTGTCCACACTTCCCGGCAGAATTTCCAAAATCCTTTCTTAGTACTCACTTTCAGCATAAGATAAAACTACTGTGAAATTCTGATCTTCCTATCTTTTATGGTTTAGGCTGTACGACGGTCACCAGTCAGTCAGTCAGTCTGTCAATTAGTCAGGTTGAACAGTTTTATATATATAGATATTAGCAATATTCAAGGAAGTCTGGAAATCTTCAAAGTTTCGAAAGTCTATCTTTCAAAGTCGAAGCTGCGAGATTTTGTTTTCTTAGACAATACGTAGGCTGGATGGTTACTCAAAAGTCGCAAAATTCAAGCGTAAATCGTAAGGCTATCGTTTCAGAGTGCTTTTGGTGATACTTTCCAACCATTCTAGGTATCTGTTTATGAAGCAGCGTGTTTGGTATGAACGCATGCTGCCGGTTTTCGCAGCTTCGTCAATGCTCCGCCCAGTGTGAACAGGCTATTAGCATCAATATAATGAAAATACTGAATTAGCTAAGCAATTTTGGAAATAAGAACCGAATCAAATCGACAAACAATTTTTATTTTCATGAACATAAGCGAAAGCGATGGGGCTTGTGTTTTGGTTCAAAAAGACGTTCCCAAAATCTTGAGAGACCTGCACGAGTGATTACAAATAAAATGAAACATTTTGAGAGCAATGATTGTTTTGTGTATCAGTGTAAGCGTACACATACTATCTTAAATGTTTGGTTCCATAAAAGATTTCTTGATCCAAGTATGAATTTTTCGTAATCAAACTTGCTTTCTACGTGTAGTTTAAATTTTTTAATGAATTTATTTGCCATTACTTTGGAATGGTTCAGTTCTTGGCTCGGTCCTTGGGACTTCAAACCATTTCCACACTGAAAATAGCTAACTGCTAAATAATATTCATATTTTTATTTCAATGTGATACTTCTATCTTATAAATATATGGATTCAAATGTAACCGGTAATGATAGACGTGGTCGATTTTGATTATACTAATTCCGATTGATACTAGATAACGTGATCTATTTCTATTTTTCGAATTTTGAGCTCAAGTTCATTGAACTACAAGTTCATCCAAGTTAATATAATTAAGACAATCTGGTGTATACAATTCTTAAGTAATTAATGGACGAGGTCTTTAACCTGCCTCAGCCCAAACACTTAATCCACAAGAAACTCCCAAAATAGACTTCAGACAGATGGTAAAGTCACGCGTCAGAAACAAACTGATAAATTGACATAAACACAACAAACTAGAAACATTTCTATCCAAACGAAGAAATTTTAAGAGTGAGAGTGATATCCAGTTGGAAGACCGACTTACCCTTGAAATGCTATCGCTGGCTGACAATAAACAGATTTACAATGTCGTTGCCTGCCTGCCTGCCCATCTTCGCAGCCAATTATGTGGGTCTAGGTAAAAACTATGTAGACGCCATTTACATTTCACTCGGTAGCATCTGCCTGGCCCTGCGGCATGTCGACATGTCGGCATAATTTTTCAGTTGCACATTGCATTTGGATGCGTTCACAACTCGCTCGTTAGCGGCGCTGCAGAAGAAAGTGAAATCTGGAAGATCGCGTGCAGAAATCCACAAAAAACGCCGAACAAGAAAAAACAGTAGCCCTTATTAGTTAATTAAGCAGAGAGTTGGATCGAAAATGGTAGCCGGAAGTGCGGGTACTCCGTTTAAGCTTTCGTTTGCGGTAAGAATCATCTCTGGACTAAACATACACACACAACTGCGCATTCCCACCCATGGCTCCTAAGTTCATAAGTAATTTGCAATCCTCTAGTCATTTGTAGCCTCGACTTTAAGACGAGGCCCACAAAATGATTGACTTTAAGCAAAATCCATTTAAAATGAAACTGAGTGGTTCCAGCAATGGCAGCAGCGAAAGTCGCCTGGGACGCAGTTGTCTGCGTGCGCGTCTTGTATTCCGCTGGAAGAGCTGGGTACCATTTTACCAATTAAATTGTTGGAGAATTTATTTTAATCAAGAATTTGTTGTTTTCTTTTACCACCAGGCGGAGCTCACCGATGTCTTACGCAAGCGACGCAATCGACCTGATGCCTCCGATGAGGATCTGGGACTACCGCGTAGTCCTGCCTCACCACAGAGACGGGCAGCTGGTGCACAGAATCGTAGCACCGCTGGCGGACTGCCACGCGGTGGAGGAACACATCACAGCGAAGTCTCGTCGTTGAGTCTAAACAGCACTGAGGGCATTGACTCGCGTGTTTCAACCAGCTCTTCCATTTCCATGAGTTCGGACATACTGCGACACAATCATGAAGATGAGACAGATGCAGTGGGTGGAGAACATCATAGATTGTCACATGCAGCGGCCAAGCATAAGATGGCCATCAGACCGGTCAAGAAGAAGGGACCCAGTCGACAGCATAGAAGAACTTTGGAGGTAAGTACCAAGCGGATTTGGAAAATTGGTTATCTAATACAAATTTTCTGGATCATCTAAAAAGTTCCGCAGGCTTCCCCTTCTCGATGCTTTTTGATTAGATGCCTCCTTGCAATGTATAGACGGAGTTATCTCCGACCACATAAAGGAAATATATTTCTGATCAGCCTGATAGCTCGATTGAGCTTTGTACATCTGTCTGTCTATTTCCACGCAAATTGGTTTCTCAGTTTTAGTCTGCATTGATAGTTCAAAGTGAAATAAATTGTGTGTGTAATTGAAACATGGTGTTTCTGATTTTTCAAAATATTCAGAATTTTTTCGGAATAAAACTTCACTTGTAGAAAATCGCCCTAATGTACTTGTACTTTTCTATTTATTATTTTATTAGTCTAAGGGCCGATTTCTCTTCACTTAGATAGCTGCTATGTGTCAGATAACAATTCACTCTTTTATTTGTAAGAACATCTGACACATATCTCTAAATGAAAAATGAGATTGCAATTGAATAATAAGCAAGTAAGACCGCTGCAGTCGAGTAGCCTGACTCCGTTATACCCATTCATATCCATTTTTATACCCGTTACTCGTAGAGTAAAAAGGAGTATACTAAAGTCGTGCAAATGTATGTAACAGGCAGAAGGAATCATTTCCGATAAAGTATTATATACATGCCTGCTCTCAATTTCACTTCGGTTTTCGTGTAAACGTTTGTCCTTTGAACTCTATGTTAATAAGGTTGTATGGAAGGTGACACTTATATCTACGGCTACTAGATCCGCTTTCAGTAAAAGTAGAATTGCTCAAGCAGTTGAAACCGGCAGCTCATTGCCAAGTGGTTTCAATTCGTAGAATATTGAAGCCTTGATCTAGTAGCCACAGATTTTCTTTACACCTTCCATTCAAATTTGTAAGAGTAAAATGACCTGTTCAAACGTTTATACGAAAACCGAAGTGGAATTGAGGTCAGACCTGATATTCTTGATCAGCATCAACAGCCGAGTCGATATAGACTTGTCCGTATGTCTGTATGAGCACCTAGATTTCAGAGACTATAAGAGCTAGAGCTACCAAACTTGACATGTCTTCTTTTGTCTGCACGCAGGTCAAACCACAATAGAAAATGTTGAATAACTTCCACATTTTTTAAGATATCGGGTTCCAATTTATAACTTAAATTTATATTAGCAATACCTATAATCCCTGAATAAGAAATAGTCGATTTAAAAAAATGTTGCATACTTTTCAGATTCTCACCCTAAGTAACTCAGGAACTCTGTTAAACATTTATTCATGAGTAACGATATATCGAACGGATATCGAAGTCGGTTAGAGCCGACTTTAACTTACGCTCTCGTTTTTTAAATCCCTTGGATAATTTTCAGATATATTGGACTAAAGTCCAAGATCAATCCAATACTAAATGGATATTATTTAAATCCTTTTTATGATATTTTAACTATCAAACATAAATGTTATTTTTCTTAATATATATCGCTTATAAAAATATCTATAATCGCCAGTATCGGCACTAAAAATAACCGTTAACATATGTTGTGTGAAGGCTTCGAGTGCATCATAAAGAGGTGAAGGTTAGGTTCGCTGATATGTTTGGTTTTTTATTAATTTTTGCTCATAACTTGAGAACCGCTCAACCGATCATTACCATTTCTTCAGTAAATAAACATATTGATAATGACTAACTACCTCTTGAAGGTACGAATCATCTATCTTCAAAAATCTGAGAGTTATGACGTTTTTTCAAAATTGCGGTGGCAAAAATTGAAAATAAACTTGATCTGCCTGCAAGTATAAGAAGCACTTTTCCCATACATGTCAAACCTCTATCTCTTACCATCTCTGAGATCTAGGTGTTCATACAGACGGACGGACAGACGGGCATGGCTGTATCGACTCGGCTGTTGATGCAAATCAAGAATATATATACTTTATAGGGTCGGAAATGATTCCTTCTATCTGTTACATACTTTTGCACAAACTTAATATACTCTATGTACCTTTGGTACAGAGTATAAAAATATTAACCTCTACTAAAATACTTTATATCAGCCTCTAAGACGTTATTAACTTGAATATTCCAAAAATTAAACAAAACTAAACCATGTATAATTTTTCTTCCTTCAGAACTCCATACCTGAGGCCAATGAAGAACTGCTTAAGATGAGTCCCAGTCTACGAGCAATGCAGGGTAAGTGGAGGATTTCTTAAGAGAGAGAAAAAAGTTGACTCACACATTCCTTTCTACAGAAGCGGACCTCAAGGCTAAGACCCGGTCATTGCCACCCAAAACTCTTGCTGCACTGGCTCCCACTTCCAGTTCCACAGTTATCACAACGACCAAGCGTACCAAAACCATTGAAAAAACTACTTCCCCGCAAATTTTTGGTCTACATAACGTAAACACCAAAGCCCATGCTTTGATGGAGAGTCGCGGTGAATCTTCCACCGACGGTGATGACGTGCTGTCTGCCGAATCCAGTGAAAGTGGCTTCCTGCGTCGTCTAATCAATCGCAATTCCAAGCGTAGCATAGCCCGTGCCAATGATGGTCTGGAGGATGTGGACTCTAGCCAGAGTGTGGCCAAGAAACTGCAGATATCCACCTCCTGCCTGGAGGCTGCCTCACGAGAGCCTCTGCAGTTGCCCGATAAGTCACGTAGTGCCACATCGCATGAGCAGCATATACAGGAGACGCGTCAGATAATCAAGAGAGAGATACACAACGAGGGTAAACATGGCCTAAATGCCATGGTAAGCAACTATGGTGTACATCCGCAGCCACCTACGGCTCTCAAGCCCAAATCTGGACCGGCGGCACGTCAACGCTACATACCCCAAGAGTTGGGGTCGACGCTGGAGAAGCCGGCAACCTCAAGCCAAATCAATGATGTCACCAATCTGTTGTCCAAAAGCTCGCGTGGCAATGACACCTTCCAGTCGACCACTCTGGTGAGGGAACAGCAAATCAAATCCGAGACCCAGAACACCACTCACTTTGAGCGCAAACCACGTATAGTGGGCCTCAGTGCCTTCCAGCAAAAGCTGTCGCGTTCCAATGACTCGGTGGGACAACATTCGAGTTCATCCAATTCGCTGGAGACCAGCACCGACGAACCTTCGCCGCTCTACTATGAGGAAAAGCAACGTAAAATGGTGGAAAAATCACGCAGTTTTCGCACCTACCAGGAGGAGCGCGAGACCAACAGCTCCTTGAACAATGGAGAAATGTCAGCCATGCCAAGTCTGCCAGATTTGTCCATCAGTTTTCGCGTGCCGTCCTACTATGCCAAACAGGCATCCCCACAATCTCCCCAGTCGCCCAAGTGTATGTCCCTGGGCTTTGAGATCAATGACAATAAGTTGCTACAGCCCAAGATCGAGCCAACTAGCAGCAGCAGCAAGTCTTCTCCCCAACGTAGTACCAAGCTATTGGTCACCAGTCCAGCCAATGGAATGGCCAATATCTCACAAATCGAACAGAATATTGATTTGATTGTCAAATCCCCGCTGGTCAATGTGTTGAGAAAATCCGCCGCCGTCAGTGAGCAAACATCAGGTGTGGAGCGTCCCAAGCACTTGGAGCTCAAGCAGATGAATGCACCCGCCCTCAGCAGTCCCAGTACTGTCAGTCCGGCGGCCAAGAGTGCCAAGCTGGCTGAGAGTAGCACCCCTACCACTCCGGTGAAGACTTCGAATAGTCGACGTAATTCGGAAAATGTGGAGAAGTCTAGCGGACCTCCCGAGTTCATGAAGATTCAACTTAATCGTGTGGATCAACAGCGTCTGCATAATAAGACTCAACACTTGGTCCTGGCCAAGAATGTGAAGCCTCTTACGGGTCACACAGAGCGCAGCCAGAGCAATGATGACTTGAGCCTGACCAGCATAGAGATTGTGGAGAAACCTCTAAGCAATCCTGAATTCAATTTGGTGCGACAACAAAAAGCGGTCAGTGCGAATAGCGTGAGCTCTCCCACGACCACACCAAAAACCAAGCCTGAGGAGCTGGCAAAAAATCATCGTTTATCTTTGGAAGAGCGTAAGCGTTTGTTTCTGCAAGAGAAGAAAACTGAAGAAGTGGAACCGCGAAAGAAGTCCATCACTAGCACCGCTTCAACCACACCCACCAGTACCGAGCTGAGCGAGACCAATGGCAATGTGTTGATGGCCACCTCACCCACATCTCAACCGGTGGTGCTGCGTAAAAAGTCCTTTGCCAGCTCTAATGGGAATGCTCCAGCAAGCAAGGAGGATGCCACACCAGAACTGATGAAGGTCTTTGCACGACGTTCCCTGAAAGTGAAAGATGAGGAGGTGGTGGTGCTATTGCCCCAGCCCATGGTACCAAAAAAGATTAACCCCACGGCAGTCAGTCAGTCGGTGGATAGTGATAAGGAGAATCAATCGAATAGTGAGGAGAAACTGGATAAATTGACGACACAGGCCAGCAGCGAGACATCTAACCCCAAGACAAACAACAATAATCGGAACTCGGTGGCAGATTTTCGTAATCTCAACAATAATAACCAGCCGCAACAGCAGAAACCCACCAAGGTAGCCTATCTGCCGCCCATTAAGGTCAGCCAAACCGTGCGCAGCAATAATATCAACAACAACAACAACAACACTACCAAAATCTCCCATGAGCGTTACTCCTTGCAGTTAAAGCCCGCCACCACACCCATTTCCCCCATTGCCTCTAATCCCCCCTCAACCCCAGTCAGCGTTACCAGCCAGCCCAGTAAGGCCATTGAAAGATCGGCCACCGTCAGCGAATTTAAGGGTATTCATCAGCGTCGCGCCGAATGGGAACAGCGAGCCAAGGAGGCTCTCAAATAGTAACCACTTAAAGGATCAGCATTAGCTTACAAATTTTGCACTATTCAAACTTTATTTATAAAACAAAAACAAAATGTATAAATTGTATACCCAACTTTGAGTTTGCTTGCCCTTCCAAAGAATACCTAGTTGGCAAGCTTAGTTAATTACTCTACATATACAAAAAGTACATTTAATCTTCTATAACTTTAATCCCATTTGTGTATTTTTTCCGACTTGTTTATGTTTAGTCTATGTTTTGTGCATGTCTACAAAAAATCAAAAACAAACTCAATGTTATAAAATAAACTAAAATGGAAAAAACGTTGCCGGACTGTGAGTAAAATTTAATTAACGAAAGATATTCGATACATCTGATTTACTATATTTTAAGTTGACATTTTTTGCAAAAATACAAATTAAGCGACGATTTCATTAGGTTAACCTACACATTATGTAATTATACTTAAATCCGTTATTTCCGAGATCACTTCAATCTTAAACATTGTTGTTTATATGAAAAAAAAAAAATATAGTCGATGTACAATTGTTATTGCATAATGACAAAATGAGATATATATATGTATATGTATATAAAGTATAAAATAATACAAAAAAAAAAAAACAGACGAACTAATAAATATCTAACTATGCAAAAAAATTAAAATAAATTATTTGTATTAGGGGAGAGTCCAATTTATTGGACTGCCAAGAACTCAAAAGTGAGGATCGATCCGCTCATAAATTATAGAATAAATCAGAGTTGTAAATTTGAACTTCCGTTCAATTACGATTACGACTTTTTGGGTAATTCAAAATATTATTTAATTAAAAGTTTCATTACAATGTAATCAACGATTATATTTAAGAGTTTAAAAGCAAATGGTAATTTCAGTTGCAGTTTTTCATTACGAAAATAAAAATTAGAGGGAAGCTAACTTCGGCTTGAGCGAAGCTTATATTTCCTTGAAGGAAGATGTTATTTGCAGTTTGTTTTATGGCAGCTATACGATAGTAGTTGTAGTAATTTTATTGAATGAATTTTTGGTTTCACATTTATCAGTTACACATTAATTTCTTCTGGGGCATGGTTTATGAAAAACCGTCAGCCCACCTTGTATGCTGCAATACGTCACTGCGTTCTTAGGTACTACACCGGACTTCCCCGTTCGTCACGAGATATCCGATCGTCCCCCTTGAACCGTGAAATAGTATAGACATTTACAATTAGGACACAAAATTATACAAATTTTTACGAGTATTATAAAAATAATAAATTACCTAGACAAATTCGGTAATTACAAGTTTCCTAAAGCTAATTGCGCTTTCTAAGTAATTCTCAAGTTTAACCCAATTTTCGTCACCCTGTCCGTTTAGTATTCCTATTACTTCTTCCTCTGTTAGCATATGATTTTTAAAATATCTCCAACGGAATTCTTTGATCACTGGGCACCGACCTAGGAAATGCATCATGTCGTCCACCTCGTTCGTATTACATAAGGTGCAAGTCCTTGTAGCAACACTTTGATTTGTGTTGCCACCTCTTGCTTTCAATATCCACATTATCTTACTTCTGGAAGATGAATCATTGCAATATGTAGGTTCTTTGGAGTAATCAAGCAGTCTGTATATACGTTGTTTGCTACTTCTTGCCTTGGTCACATAGTCCTCTTTCTTTGAGTTTAGTCAGCAGATTTCCGCATTCTAGTTCCCATGCCTGTTTTGTCTGATTTCTTCTAAATGTATTCCGCACTCGTTCATTTTGTTCAACTATACGATATATTCATCCGATTTTGATCAAACTTTTCAAAATTGCGGTGAATCACATAATAGCTGGAAAGTATAAAAACCCTTCCATTGAAAACGAAGAAGTTGAAACGCACTAGAACTACTATTCTGCAAAACTGTGGGAGATGTGATGTTGCGTGGCTAAAATTGAAAATAAACTTGATCTGCTACCATCTCTTAGATCTGTTACCCGTTACTCATGGGAAGAAATGTTTTAGCCGAAAAGTAAGCAACATTTTTATAACTCGACTATTTATTAGCATATTGCAAATATAGTATAAGGCCTGTATTTAGCAATGCGGAAAGTTCCTTTTGTTATTATTTGAAACACTGTGACGAAATACATTTTCCGCAGATGTAGATAAAGAATATATATACCTTATATGGTCGGATGACTACATCTTATAGCTGCCATAGAAACCATCGTTCAAAAAATGGGATTTAGTGAGAAAAGTAAAAGTCGAAATTGGTGGTTTGAATAGGTTCGGCTTTAAAGCGGCTCTGTTCAGGTTTTTCGGGTCGCTCGATCCGGACGATGACCGAACTTTTCAAATAAATAATCATCCGAACTTTAATCCGAACCGGACCCAATGTATACCAAACGAGAGCGTAAGTTAAAGTCGGCTCAAACCGACTTCGATATATCCGTTACTCATGAGAAAACATGCTTAAAGCTAAGTTCACACAGGCAAATAATTTAATTTGTTTAATTTGGGTAGCGGGGGGGGGGAGCTTGGTTCACTTTTTTGCTCATAACTTGAGAACCGTTCATCCGATCTTTATCATTTTTTCGGCATATTGATTCATTTTGCTAATTACTTACTATCTCTAGAATGTAATCGTCTACCTTCAAAACTGTAGGAGATATAACGTTTTTTCCAAATTGCGGGGGCGGAAGGGACGTGGCCAAAATTTGAAACAAACTTGATCTGCGTGCAGATAAAAGAAGCATTTGTCCCATACATGTCAAACCTCTATCTCTTACCATCTCTGAGATCTAGGTGTTTATACAGACAGACGGACGGACGGACGGACAGACGGACATGTCTATATCGACTCGGCTGTTGATGCTGATCAAGAATATATGTATATACTTTATATGGTCGGTACCCTCTTCACTCTACAAGTAACGGGTATAAAAAGGTACGGTTCAAACAATCATTTAAGTAAATTTCTTAAGCACTTTCATAAATTCCTAAAAAACCGCTTAAAATGAAAGAAATCCAATCCATATTGGAATTTCAGCAAGAAAATAAAGAAACTTGGAAAATGAAAAAGCAAATCTCGTATATTTATGAACGCAGAAAGTGAGACTGACTTCCAAAATTTAAAGACCAGGCTCTTTCAAAAGCCTTTAAATAATAACAACAGGGAATGTGGTCTATTCTGGTTATCTGGAAAGAACAGGCAACAATCTGTGAACTATCCAAAAATCAATGAGCCCAGGTTCGAAACAAAACCTTTGCTTCAATAAGTAGGTACAGAAAAGGGTTCACGTACCGACCATAACATTTTACAACGCCTTCGAAGCTTCGAGCAGAGAACCTTTATCAATATTTTACGGTATGGCACTTCGAAAACGACTGGAAAACGCAAAAAATAGTTGAACAGATGTCCATTCCTCAAAAATCCAATTTATATCATTCTTACAGTCGGATATTTTCAGCACGGCACGACACGACACGCTTACGACTAGGATCTTCCCCTACAAGCACGATCAAAAATTTTTTAAGCACGAAAGTAGAGTAGAATATGGTGTCAAGGTGGCTTACCTTAATTTTATATAAATTATTTAATAAGTAACGCCAAAATTAAACTTATTCGGCAAACATGATTCATATACAGACAGAAATTTCATTTTATGTCAAAGAAATTTGCAAAAGTTGTTCAAATTCTATATAGATTAGATACAAAAACAAACGCAAACAAATACAACTTTTCTAAAAACTTGCGTTTTTTTTTTTTTTTTAATGTTTATTTGGAGCCAACATCTTAACATATATATGAAACAGCTGTATTTGACAAATCGTCCAATTTTTCATTTAAAAAAAAAATAGCAGCAACAATTTATATCCAAATTATAAAAAAATAAATTACTTAAGTAGAGAAAAATTAAAAAAACATTTGCTTAAATTATTGGAAAATTCAAAATCAGAAAAATAATTTTACAAATTATCATGACTATTTTTAGTACAAAACTACATTCTTTTCCCAGAAGATTGATCAACTAATTACCAAGTGGACAATTTCTTAATGCTTATTTCCTAGAAAATTGTTCACAGGCGATGATTAAGCCAGACAAACCTGTTACAAAGATTTCTGCGAAAGCGAAAACGCCAAAGCACTAAAACACTCAATCGAAAATAGGGTCCACGAACTAATGTTGAACATTTTTGTAAGTTTTTTTTTTCAAATTATGGAAATTATGAGACAACAACCGGTCTGGGAATTAAGTTTTTGAAAAATGATTAATTATGCAGAGATTCATTTAAAATTCATTAATGTCAGGCCAAGCAAAATGACGATGGAATTCAGCAAACGGGAATGAGAAAACATTTGTATAAATAATAATATATACTTAGAATAGGCAACAAAAAAAATTTATATATCAAATAATGCGAAGTAGCTAATTTTGAAATTTGGGCTGAGATGGCTAAGTCCGCATTTCCTTTGCTCACCAGTAGAGATGTCTGGCCGCGTCTCGGAGTGAGCTCATGACTTGTTGATGTCGTCATTGTCGGGCCCGCTATGCCTCGTACACTCGTTTAGCTTCCCGGAGATTCGTGGATACGTAGTACTAAGTGTGTGTGTAGCGACAGCAACATCAGCGACACTGCCGCTTCAGCTGCCTCAGCTGCTGCTGTTGAGGCAAATCTTTTGGGTTTCAGTTCGCATTCAAATCAAGAACGAAACGCACGGAAGCGAAAAGCACAAAATAAATAGAAATACAACGCGAAGAAATACTTATAAAATTAAAAATAATACCAATATATGGAGATACTTGTGGATATATATTATGAAAATATAGAAAAAGTGTGAAAAATATGTGCAAAAAGTGTCCACTATGAGTGAAGGCAACTGACACAACATTGAGATCTCAGACTCCTGCCTTAGGACAATTAGAAAAAATATTTAAAAACAAACCGTAAAATCATGTCGCTAAATCCCACTCCCACGCCCAGCACGCCGCCACCTTCGCGTCGGGCCAATCGACCGCCCCGAATTAATATACACAACATACCTCCAAACAGCATGTCTTCCATGCCACCCAGTGCTCAGCCTCCTTACACGGCCCAAACCAACTACACGGGCATGGGCTCATCACAACAGGGTCCCTACTGGCCGCCCGTGGCCAATCCCTTTGCCGGCAACTTTATGACCAAAGGCTACGAGGGTTTCCTGGATCTCACCAAGTCGGGCATGAGCTTTGGCGAAAAATTCACCTATGGTCTGTACAATAAGTTTAGTAAATGGTCGAGACGTTGGTTTACACACATGTTCCTAATCGTGGTCCTGGGACTTTACACCGGGGGCGGAGCTGTGCTCTTTAAAGCGATTGAAGGTGAGTTCCCGGAAGTTGGTTGAATCCATTAAAATGCACTAAAATATTTTGTTTGCTTATCAACAAAGATCTCTCTGTGTCCCTCTTGGGGCGGGTGGGGCGATTTGTTTGGAAAACAGTCAAAATCACCATCAATAGCCAAAACAGAAACACATAAATACATCTGCATCATAACGTCGGGTGTATTGTAAACGTAAATCATGCCAGGAATCAATTTGATTTCTGGCAGACGACCCTAGTCTGAAAGTCTGATAAACAGGTGAACGAACAGCAAATGAAATGATTCAACAGATGCCCAAATAATCTTACAATTCATTTGATGAGCAGACGAAGAAGCCTTCAAGTTGATGATGATTAACAAGTTCGACAAGCGGAAGAAGTCTATCATCAGCAATGAAAAATTTCCAAGAACTGAATGGAAATGGTTTTTCGAAGCAAGATTTTCTCACCTGATTTTTATTGAAGATGCAGTTATCTAAATAGTATTATTATGTGATTATATTCAAAGTTACAAAACAAAGATCATTTTAGAAACTACTTCCATAAATGAGGCAATTATTTGGAAGCTTTAATTGTTGAGCAAAATATTCAAATATTTAGGGAGACGATCAATGAAGAAGCTTCCGTTCGTGTTCCGGTCCAGGTTAAAGTAAGCCAACCCTGTTTTAAACAATTTAGCTCTGGACCAGTTTTCAGAGTTCCACTAGAAATGTGCCCTACGATCGGTGCGCTGTTATTCTTCTGAACATATTTTTTGGACAGCCTTGGTCCGGCTTCGCTTTTCTCTCAAGCAACATAGCAATGCCTTGCCACATTTGGTCTTCTAATCCTAGTGTTCGTAGCCCAAACTCTTTCTATATTCCTTATGCGGCTAATTTGAAAATTACAAAACTCTACGGAACATTTATACACTCAGAAAAAAACGACCGGCAGAGTTCAAGATCGATCTGAATATAATTTATACCGTTTTGTACTTAAAATTTCAAGTATGTTCTTGGATGTACTTGATTTAAGTACGAAACGTTATAAAATAAAAAAACGACTGTTAATATTATTAAAATGAGAATAAACGTTCTTGAATCTAGAACCTTTCGTACTTACAGTTAGCCAAACAATTTAAGAAGAAATCGTATATTTCTTAAGGACGAAATAGACTTACAGTAAAAGCTCCAAAAACTGAGCTACGTAAAATGCGAATTATTTTAAGCAGAATCTGGTTTAGAAATTCCCTCCTGTATCTAACACTTTGGTTATGGAGTGAGGGTAGATTTCGTACGTACAGTAGAAACATTTCGATCTTTGGTTAATTTATTTCCTCTGGATTTTGATATTATACAGAGGCATAGTCTCAAGTACAAATTGGGAAAGCTTGGAGTTTTATGGACTTAAGCCAAGAGCATTTTGTACTTTATTTTTTGAAGCATTATTTTGTTTCAGAAATGGTTGACTTTAGAATTTATTAAACTTCGATGATTATATTTCGATATATTCGATGGGGAACAGTTTGCACCTATTTTGAGAATATGCTGGGCTGTACTTAGGAACATAACAAAATAATAGTATAATCAATAGAGTTTTTATATTAGTTCGAAATGTACTTAAAATATCCCGAAACAGTCTTAAAACAAGTATTTCGGGATTGGAAAGTTCGTTCTTGATATAAGACTTTTGTACTCGAATCAAGTATTTTCGTACTTACCGTACTTGATTTAAGTACAAAGTTCTTGGTTTTTTTCTGAGTGTACAGACGACAGCTATAGGTTTCTGTAACTTCTAAGAAATAGGCAAAATAAGAAATAAGATAGATTAGATTTAATTATAAATTCCATTTAAGAAAGAGGGATCTGCGAACCACAAGGTAACTTGTCCTATCCAACGTAGCCTGCCATGAATAAATCATTCTATGAATTTTTCTATTAAAAACGCACATTTTCGCCCCAACATATGTCGTTTTAGTCTATAAATTTGCGAAAGTTTATTACTTCGAGAGAGCTCTCTGTTCTTGAAATCCATAAGACCTCAACTGCATTGGTTTGAAACAGAAATTTCTTCGGCATATCGAAATGGACGCTGTCATTGTTATATTGAAGTTTCTAGGTGGACTAAATTGTATACAAACTTAAAGCTGTGTCCCTTTACGGGTAGTTCAAGATGCGTGGTCTTTCTGTACGTGGGTACAAAGTTCTTAGTCTTGTCCTCGTTCACCGCCAAGCTCATCGGTTAAATCTGCTTCTTAAGCTATAAAAGCTCCCTGCAAAAAAAAGTTCGTTTTTCCGATAGCATTTTATATTTTTACTAGCAAATGGCCCGTCGCGCTTCGCTGCGCATTGAACAGTATAGAACCAATATCAGAATCAGTTTGAAGTCAATCGTGGGAGTCAAATATTTACCAAATTGAAAAAAATTCTATAAATTTGTTTCCTCTGTAGAGCCCAGAAGTCGAATCATACATATATAGTCTCGAAATTAACGTTTAACTACCTTTCTTTTTCACCGTTACGACTTTGCTGCTGCGTTCTTACCACCCCCATCCCACCCAAAACCCACCGACTGCCCATCTACTTCTTTCAGAACGTCCACCCGTTTCCCACCTACTTTCCACCTACTTCTCGCCTACATCCCACCCATTCATCAACCAATTCCCGCCCAGATCCAACCCACTTCTCACCCACATCCCACCCACTTTCCGCCCACATCCCACCCTCATCCCTCCCACTTCACGCCCACATCCCGCCCACATCCCGCCCACTGCCCGCCCACTGCCCGCCCACTGCCCACCCAAATCCCACCCAAATCCCGCCCACTATTTTCCCACTTCCCAGTAGGCAGCCCGACGGTATTTCCAACAACGGAAAATGCAATCACTAATTATTTAGTATTTCATCCCTACAAACCGAGTTTCAAGTCAATCGGGAGAAAAATAGTATTTTGAATGCAGAATTTTCCGCCCAATTTCCTCGTGGACGGGTTTTCCGAAATTGGTAAAACACGTGTCGAACTATTTTGCGTACTATGTTTGCAAACCAAGTTTCAAGTCAATCGGATGAAAGAAAGTCACTTTTTTTATGTTTTGATATGTGTAATTTTGAAAATGAGTTTGGCGCTAATCGCTGGCAACTAAAGTTTCGCCCATACAACCTTGACCACCCATTTTCCACCCAATGGGGGTGAATTTTCCGGAAGATTGGTATGCAGTTGTTGTTGATTTTTCATATAGATCTTTGAAAATGAGTTCGAACTTAATCGGATGAAAAACAAAAAACCGCGAATTTTTCACATTTCCCGACAGAATTTTCCAAAATCCGTTCTTAGTACTCACTTTCAGCATAAGATAAAACTACTACTGTGAAAATCTCGTCTTCCTATCTCTTATGGTTTAGGCTGTGCGACGGTCACCAGTCAGTCTGTCAGGTTGAACAGTTTTATATATATAGATAGCAAATAGCCTGTCACGCTTCGCTGCGCCTTCAACAGTATATAACCAACGCACACCCACTTACCACCCACTTCAGGCCCACATCCCACCCACTTCCCGCACATCCCACCCACTTTCCGCCCACTTCGCACCTACAGCCCACCTACATTCCACCCACTTGCCACCAACATACCGTACACTTCCCGCACTCTTCCCGCCCAAATCCCACCCACTTCCCATTTACATCCCACCCCACATCCCTCCCAATTACCGCCACATTCCACCCACATCCCACCCACTTCCCATTTCCATCCCACCCACATCCCACCCACTTGCCACCCACATCCCACCCACATCCTACCCACATCCCTCCCACTTACTGCCACGTTCCACCCACATTCCATCCACTTCCCATTTCCATCCCACCCATTTCCCACCCACATCCCACCCACTTCCCGCCCACATACCACCCACTTCCCACCTAAATCCCACCCACGTTACACCCACTTGCCACCCACATACCTCACACTTCCCGCCATCTTCCCGTCCACTTCCAGCCCACTTCCCATTAACATCCCACCCACATCCCTCTCACTTCCCGCCACATTTCACCCACTTTACATTCACTTACCACCCACTTTCCATCCACTTCCAAAACAACTTTCCACCCACATCCCATTCACTTCCCAGTGAGCATCCCGGCGGTATTTCCAACATCGGAAAATTAAAAACAAAACAAATTCTCATTTTGACCTTAAAATAGTTTTTTTCATGCAGAATTTTCCGGGAATTTGTCGACCGTCAGGTCAAATTTTCCAACTTCGGAATATAACATTTTAAACTATTTCGTATTCTATACTTACAAACCGAGTTTCAAGCCAATCGTATGATAAATACTTTTTTGGATTCAGAATTTTCCGGTCATTTTCCTCGTGTGCGAATTTTTTTTTTTCAAATTATTTCGCGTACTATGCTTACAACTTATGTTTTGTTATGTGTAATTTTGAAAATGAGTTGGCGCTAATCGCTGGCAACTAAAGTTTCGCCCATACAACCTTGACCACCCACTTTCCACCCAATGGGGGTGAATTTTCCGGAAGATTGGTATGCAGTTGTTGTCGAATTTTCATATAGATCTTTGAAAATGAGTTTGAACTTGATCGGATGAAAAACAAAAAAGTTTCATACAAAAGTTTTCCGCGAATTGTCCACACTTCCCGGCAGAATTTTCCAAAATCCTTTCTTAGTACTCACTTTCAGCATAAGATAAAACTACTGTGAAAATCTCATCTTCCTATCTTTTATGGTTTAGGCTGTGCGACGGTCACCAGTCAGTCAGTCAATTAGTCAGGTTGAACTTTTTTATATATATAGATAAAACAGCAACACATGCAATTCTACGGAGTTAATTTAAAAAAAAAAAAATAAATACTGCATAGCGCCTGCTTGGCGCACAAGCAAACAAAATGCACACAATCCCAACCCACGCTTGTAAGATTTGTTTTTTCTGTTACTGCTACTGGACTCAAATTATGTGACCTCCGCTGTTATAAAGGCTCTTACCCAATGTGTTGGTCAATTTACTCAGTCACTCAACAAGGATCGCCCAGCCTAAGACCGCTTTCAGTTTCAAAAGTTCAGACAATGAATATGTATATGGTCAGTGGTAGACGTACCACTTATAACGTCTAATCAGTCTGCTCCTAAGGGCCTTAAGACATTCACTTAAGTTTTGAGGTATATTTTGACAACTTTGAAGTTTAATTTTGAAAAATTTGTGGTAAGAATTTTCCTCTAAATACTCGATTTGAAGAATATTTATTGAGTTGTTCAACTTAACTTGCCTCATACTGTAGTCGACGGTAGCATGGCTCAAGCCCACCAATTATAGTTGGTAAAGCTCCTGGTGAATGTCTCGTACATTTCTTGTCATTTTTTATTGGAAAATTAACCATTTTTAAAGGTTCAAATAAAAAACTAAATCAGATATCAGTATCAGATTCCCAAATGGGGCCAAGACTCTTTATGGGGTGCCCCAGAACGCTCTTCCACCCAAATTCCAACCTTCCCGTGAATTGTTTGGAGATTTATCAAAGCTACGAATTCAGTGGCTCCCTCTGTCGATGGTGTCGCCATCTATTTAACAGCCAGCGGACTAAGGGCTGCAAGTTATAACCCATGTTTCGCTCCTACAAATTTTTTAAATGTAAATTTTATATATGGATAATTTGACTTAAGTTTAAAATGTTATTTGAAAATGACCATAAAACATATAACACAATCAAAAAATATCAGTTAAACATCAAATTAACCCATAACTTAAAATGGTTAAATTTTTTGACGAGAGATTCAGCCGTTAGTGACAGTTTTCTTAAAAGAAAAACAGCGCTTCCAAATCGTTTTGTTGGCGCAAGGGTTGACATTGTTAGATTAAAGAATTCTTCTTTAACAGCGAATAGTGAATACTACGCAATTTAGTTTTTTTTACCATTACTTCTTTCTTACTGCTCACAACTCTGCCAGATTTGGTTTTTGAAAAATAATTCGACAGGCCATATGTTATTGAATAGGCTGAATTTCATCTTGTGCAAACTGGGGTTATTATTATTGCTTAAAGAACTTGATGAACTTTCTTCAATTCTTGGTTTTAAACATTTTATTGCACGCTTTAACAAATCGTCCTAGTTCAGATGAATAACCTTATTTCTATTACCTTGATCAGGAATTAGTTAATTTTTGTGATTTTTCAACTTGATTAGAAGGAAATCATAACTTCCTACAAATACATGAATAATTCAACATATCATGCACAATTACGCAATATTTACACACAGGTACAAAATATTCAAGTAATTGTAAAAGGAATTCAATTTTGTAATATTCACTAAATAAAAATAATTCCAAGCTACAATTATGATTATTAAAAAATTGTAATCAGAAAAGGTTTTTCCATTTTTTAAATAAATATATTTATTATAATATAAAGGAATTAAATACGGGGAATAGTGATTTCATTACAGCTCAGGCTGCTTGCACCTCAGCAATTTGCCATATACCTAAAGATTTTGGAGAAATATAAAAAGGCATTACCATTCACATAGTGACTAAATGGTCTGACTACGCCCAAGCCTGAGGGGTCACCATTATTAAAAATAAACAAACCAAAATTGATGGGTAATTAATTGTGTGAACTTCGTTAAAAGTTGGCACGGTACCCTTGAAATTCTGAGTTTGTCCAATTCCTTGATTACACAAGGCAACATAAATAGACTTCATCCAATATATTGAAGAGTTCGGGGTGATTTTAGATGATTTCTATGACATTTAATTATATCGTAAAGAAAATGTATCTATACTTTTAAATAAATTATCCCTAACAATTGTAAGATTTTTTTAAGCGAATACGCACCCTTTTAAGTACTTAAGCAAAAACAGTAAAGTCTGAATTGATTCATTGAATTCTATTCTAATATCTATTCTATATTTATGGGCAAAAAGTGTATTTTGCTTACAAAAATCGAAGAACTGTTTGAGAATTCAAAGTTTAGGAGTAGTCTTCTTTTTCTATATTAAACATCTCAACCCATTGATGGTCTCGGCCGCTTCTACGAATGTCCGCCAGTCGTTTCTGTTCTGTGCGAGCTGGCACCAGTTGTTCACACCAAGCTTTGAAAAGTCTTTCCGCACCTGGTCGCCCTATATCTTGCCTCTTCCTACAATGTCTTTCCCCGACCGTTTATAGACCGCTTTAGCTGGAGTTTGATCATCCATCCGGGTAACACATCCTATCAAGCGCAGCTTTTGTTGTTTTGTGCGCTTGACTGCACTACTGTCCCCATGGAGCCCATACAGTTCATCATTTTTTCGGATGCGATATTCATCGCGAACTTTCCATGGTCCATATGTCCTCAGGACTGGGATGAAATCCTCTACGTCCTTAAAGTTTTACTTTCCCATTCTAACAAATTGTTCAAGACGCGTAGACTTCTGTTGTTTTGTCGCAGATGCTAGATACTTAATCTTGTCCTTGTTTATTGCTAAGACCATCAGTTTAGACTGCCTCTTAATCTGTAATAAAACGCCATTTTTACCGCATGTTCGATTTTTTTTTGCCGATAATGTGATTGATTTTGACTCAAAATCATCAGCAAATGCGAGTAGTATTTATTACATCCTTATAAAAGATGGTGCTCGATCTGTTGGCACTTGGATACTGGCACATACATACTCCATCAGCAGAGTAAAAAAGTTACACAATAAGGTATCACTTTACCTAAAACCTTTTTTGGTATCTAAAGGCTCGGATAAGCCTTTAAATGCTTCTCAACGTCATCACGAAAAGTCGCACGTACTTTGCTGGTATACCAAAGGTAGACAGGGCTTCATAAAATCTTGACCTCATCGGTGTTTCGAAGGAAGCTTTGTTATTTGTTATTTACAAAAAGATGGTGAGTTATTATACGCGACAAACCCTTATATGCAATGGGAAGGAGAATGATCCCGCGGTGGTTGGCGAAATTTGCAGGGCCTCCTTTTTTATAGATTGGGCAAAAAACACTTAGATTCCCATCGTCAAGCATACTTTCGTGAGACCATATACGGCAAACCAACCAATTCTTCACTTCCAGCGTTGAACAATTCAGCGGGCAGCTAATCAGCGCCAGCTAATTTTTTGTTCTTCGTGTCAATCTCTATGTTGCCAATTGGTATCATAGAGAGTTAAATTAATACAATGGATTTCGCACGAAATCAAACTCTAATCAAATTTATGCTTAAATTACTTTAAAGGCCGATTTCTGTTCTCTCAGATAGCTGCTATGTGTCAGATAGTCCTCGATTTTACTCTGATATTTTTTAGTTTATGTGACAAATAGAATACGAAAATCATCAAGAATCACCACCAACTCTTTAATATACTGGACCGTGTTGCCTATTGTTATTTATTATAGTATTAAGTGCAGCTTATTGCAGCAAAAATAAATGGTACTAGCCAGCTTTATGGACGATTTTTGAAGAGATTTCCATATTTGATTAGAATTTCCCAGTTTAAAACCAGGCTTAATCAACGTTGACGGTTCGACGCTTAAGTTATTGTGGATTTGTGGACAGGTTTAAGTAGTGCTTCGAGTGAGATAGCTGTGTCTATCGTAAGCAGTCGCGGCACCCTTATTTTGGGGTTTCCTACAACCGATAATTATCCTAAGTATTATCAAAAGAAGAAGCTTATATGTATATTTAGCACCTAGAATCTTGAGAGATTTATAGACAAGAATTTTACTGTTGATGAGCCCCTAAAACCGATTTTAAAAATTGGCAAATAAGTAAATAAATCTTTAAGCTAAAGTTAATTGGACAAAATTCATGGATGTTGATTGTTGTAGACTATTGAGTTAAAGAGTGTTAAACAAACATTAAATTGAGAAGGAAGATAAATTGTTATCAACTTTTTCCTTTACAGTGCAGGGTTTGATTAAAATTTGTGAATCAGTCAGTCAGTCATTGTCAATTCCTTCTTGGATTTCCATAGGACTAACTCAGACAAAATCCTGGTCAGAGTTTCATTTAACGATCTATTTTATATCTTTAAGATACATTAGATTTATTTGCCTCTAATTGCGAGGTGGATTGGCAAAATAATCTATGCTAGCTCTCGTTGGCATTGCTCTAAATTCTAACAAAATTTTTTTTGCCTAAGCGTAAATTATAAATTTCAACACAAAGTCATTTTGATTTATGGCATCGCAGCGCGAAGAAAAACGCTGGAAACTAATTTTTTTGGGGGTGTTGCCAATTTTGTGCACAGTGCAATAATTGCAGTACTTATTCCCCAGGTTAAGGTCATTTTTAAACATATCCTTCTTCCCATACCCTTTCTATTTCCAGGTAGCCATACAACCCTGGAACTGACAGCACTGCAAGGTGATCAGAGGATGTTTTTTAAAGAAATGCGAAATCTTGCCAAGGACCCAATTGTAAGTCTCATAATAAATGGAGTTTTAAACAAATCATAGAAGTCTTCTTTTACCCATTTAGCTCAAAAATGTAATTTTCGATGGCACAGTTTTAAACATATTGAACAGATACCCCTCGGTGGTGCAGTCCCTCTTACGCTCAAATAGCACTAAGGAGGAGGATATACTTAAACAGAACCCCTGGTCATTTTGGAATGCCATGGTCTACAGTTGTACCATTTACACCACGATAGGTGAGTTGAGACACTTAATTCTTTCAGTTCGTTTGTTTGGGTTCAGTCTGGCGCGAAACACCCACGCCTGGCGAATTAGTCTACCACATTATTTTTATGGGTGTGACACAAAAGTGGGAAATAGTTTTAGTTGACACTTTTCGCTTTTTGGAAGACGTCTCTTGAGAGCAAGCCAGAAACAGAATTCTTTGGAAAGCTGTCACCATGCTGAATAAAGACATCGTTTTGTATGATAAATAAATAAAAACGAAGAAGACACCTTTTAATGTGATTTGTCTCTAATATTTGAACGACTTGTCAGACATAAACTAGACACAATAATGACACGCATTTTAATCCAATTAAACAAATTCTTAAGATTTGTGATACTATTTTGGTGGATGGTGAAATTTCGAATACATTTTTATTGCTCCATTTTAAGCATTTTTCAAAGTATATTTCAAGTACATACATTTTGCATATTTTTGTTTCAACTTTTGACAAGTTTCCAAAAATACACACAAAAATTTGTGTTTCAAGTAAAAACATTTCCCCTCTTACTCACACCAATGCGAAAGCAATTAACACGCAGGGCACACAATTTTGTGAGCAGAATATAGTTCGAATTCTGTGACGATTTGTGAGTGTTATGAGTGTAATCAAGTTGTCAAAATTTGGCACAAGAAATGTATAAATAATAAACTAAGGCAAAATACTTGCACTTTCATAAAAACTATAAATACGATTTTTCAAAAACGTATTCAAAATGCTCAAGCAGTCCAATTCAATTACATGCCAGACAGTAAATTTTTAATATCTTTTCTCAAGTCATAAAACTGTTTTAGTTTTTGTGGTCGTTTTGGATAGTCTTCTCTGTGGCATTACTCATACGCACCGTGACACACGTGAGCACCAAATGCTTGAGAAATTTATTTATTTTGAAATTTTTGGTATTTCTCACAAAAATTGCCCAATTTATTTATGACAAATCGTAAAACATTTAAGTTGCTCAATTCCATTTTTGATTGGAATTTTTTTGATTTTATAAATAGACATAATGGTAGAACGGATGTGAACTTGGAAAATGAAAGTCAAGACTATCGGCGGTGTTCTTCAAACCTCTAACAATCCAAAAGCAACCCAAAAGCAATTATCGGTGTTCCTGAAACCACGTTTGGTTGTTTTCAAATGTTGCACATTTTCTGGCGACATTTGGCGTATGTTTTGCTAATAAAGAAATTTGAGTCAAATAGAATAATGGGGAACACAACTTGAATGCTAAACTGATCGAATTGCATTAATACTATTTGATAGTATTGATATATTTGATATATTTTAGGTAATAAAAATGAATTTTAAAATATTGTCCACCAAAACAATGCAAAGGTCTGACAGCTGCAGAAAGCATCAACAAGCAAACTTGCCAACTTCTCCAATTATGGCAATAAAATTTTCGGAGTATAAATTTTCTTTTCAAAATTAAATGTTTATACTCTTAAACGAAGTATAAATTTAACAAGATTATGTGGATAAATGAGCAGTTTAATAAAATATGATTTAAAAGGTTAATTCAATGAAGTATCGAACAAAAACCTATCGATAAATTATGTGTGCGATAATTTCAAATCACGAAATGGAAGACAAGTTGTCAGCAGTGTAACTTTTAACTTCGCTTTTTACATTTATTTTAATTTTTAAAAGTTGTTGGATGATTTTATGGTGGCAACATTGAACCTTGGAGGTAGAGACAGTAATGCCATATGGAATAGCAGTTGCATATCTCGGCAGAAAAAAGGCTTACGCTTTATCAAAAAAGGATTGCAGCATTTCTGAAACTCTTGGAAAGGTTTTGTTTCCCTTGTCACTGGCCTTCCCCCAGCAATATACAAAGCAATTAATGCAACCGCGGGCATTTTTGAATTTATTTTTGTGCACTCCACTCACTTGTAAGCAACAGGGTTGTCAATTTATTTATTAGTTTGGAACTCAGTGCATACCAAAAACGCTTTCAGCATTTGGTTTAGAAACTTCAAAAATACTTTGTATCCAACAATTATTCAAATTATTTTGAAGCCAACAACCCTGCCGTGGCAGCCATAACGCAATTACTTCCAGTCAGCTGTTTTTTGGCAGCGACGCTAACTCCGAAAAATGAAATCTCCCACATTTGTGGAACACCGACATTTGGATTGGTTGTTTTCAAAAACAACTGACCCCTAAATCTCTAGAGATTTCTGGAACACATCGGTATGTTCGTATTCGATTGAATATAGATATATTCAGGAGCCTTCTCAATCATTAATCTTGAGTTGGCTTGCAACTAAGTAAGACATCAAATCGACTTAATTTTCTTACTTAAAGTTTAAGCTTAACCAATTAAGTCTACCTATCAATTCTATCAAAAGATATGGGATAGTTATACAATTATTTTTAAATAATTAAAAATTGGTTCTAAATAATTTCTAGGTTTTGCATCAGCATTTTTACGATTTAGTTTTTCCATTATCTTTTGACATCTATCTTTTAGCTTTACAGCTCATAATAATAATTCATTGGGCAACCTGCTTCAAAGCATGGTGATGCATCGAATTGTTCATTTGATTTCGTAGACAAAACTATTTTCTAGAATTTGCTCCTAGATTTGTTTACAGGCTCACGCATAGGTGGGGGTCTTCCTTCCGCTTTGTTTAATCATAATGTCTGTTGCATTAAATTGAAAATTGAGTATTGAGAATTTGCTGCTCTGAATGAGTATTTTTCCCCATAAAAATTCAATTTAATTTATAGAATTTCGTTTTGTGTTATTATTTTGGATTTTTTTCTATAACACTTGTGACGTCATTGCCACAGAAAATCATAGAAATTTCATATAAATTTAATTTCTGCAATTTCCAATAGATACTTTTCTAGCACACTTTCGCTTCTCCAGCACCCTCCCCACATGCTCTGATTCCTGATTTGCCACTGATGACGGATCGTATTTAGTTTTATGGAATTTGAGTTTTCAATTGTTTGTTTATTTATCGCAAAATTTCATTCAACAAATTTTCAATTGCTTTTGGGGGGGTTTTGTTTTGAGTATTGGCATGCACCACAATCAAGAATCTGCTAGTAGTTGGTCGTGTAAAAGTTAGTTTAATGTTCGCAATAACAGTTTTATGGCAGCCAATGGAAATGGATATTGTTATGGATTATGAAGTGTTTAGTGGTCATTATGCTAAGGTTAACTGTTTTGATTATTTAATTGCTATCAGTTTATGGTGACCTCAGTTCGATTTAAGAACTAGGAGCCGTACAATTCAAATTCAACAAGAAACTATCAGGATAAGCTAACGCGACAAGGTTCAATGAAAAATGCGATTGTTTCTTAAAAGCTCAGCCATCTATGGTTCATTCTTATTTCAAAAGCTTTAAGCTTTTGTTACACTGGCGGTGTATAAATTGCGGTGAGCGTTCAAAAGCTTAACAAGTTAAAAATTTCTAAAAGATTATATTTGAACTTAAATTATAAAACTCAAAAGAGAGCTTGGTAATATAATCTTGGATATTAATATTTTACAACACAACAGTACATCAAATTTTGAATGGATTTTTTAATGTGTAACTCTTTATTGTGAAAAATTAGTTACCTACAAGTTTATTTTTCAAAGACTGAGGTCACATCTTTCTTAGAAATTTCGGAAATCGTCTCGAATAAACAATGCGTCCTTTGGTGCGATCAACGAATCGATCCAATTTTGCAGAACAAACAAATAGTAGTCGGAAGGTTCGATTTCTGGGCTTCCCCTTTTAGCCTCTTATGGTAGGTGTTTCAACCGGCTGCGCAACGTGTGGAACATTATTTTCCTGTTAGACGTTTTTGCTTCAATGCTCAGCTCAAAGGCATCAATTAAGTTCGATTGAGTTGCCCCGTAACGGTTTCAGGAAATCAAAAAAGTAAACTTTCCCCAAAGTTGACATATTCGGAGCACACAAAAACTATGGCGTTTACACTTCAGCAAAACGACACCTAGAGATACAAAGCCAAATAATGAGGCTTTCAAGTTGCTTGGTTCCAACCGTTTCCGATTCGATTTAACACTTGTAACGAGATCCTTAAAAATGCTTTAAGACTTTTCTAAAGGTAATATGTACGGACGGCAATGGTTTAGATCAGAGATGCCCAGAATAAGCTTATGGCCTCGTAGACTCCCATATACATGATGGAAATATTTGTGAAAAAGCAAGGAGCACAAGACATCCCGGTACCGGAACGTCCCGAAATGAACGTTTGGGTTTCAGGCTTTTATTTCTTTTTTTAAATAATTTTGCTTTCCGGTTTTGATATGGTACCCGGATTTTTATTTCGGTATACCGGAACGTACTGATATAAGGACTACTTTTTATACACCTTTTGTACAGAAGTAGATAAAACGAGAGCGTAAGTTAAAGTCGGCTCTAACCGACTTCGATATACCCGTTACTCATGAAAAAACATGTTTAACAGTGTTCCTGCGTTCCTTAGGGTGAACATCTGAAACGTATGCAACACTTTTTTAACTCGGCTATTTTTTACATTTTTGCTCATAACTTGAGAACCGCTCATCCGATCCTTATCATTTCTTCGTACAATTTATTCGTTTTGCTAATTACTAAATATCTCTAAAAGGTACGAATCGTCTATCTTTAAAACTGTAGGAAACGTTTTTTCCGAATTGCGGGAGCGGGAGGGGGTGTGGCCAAAATTTGAAACGAATTTGATCTGCGTGCAGATAAAAGAAGCATTTGTCCCATACATGTCAAACCTCTATCTCTTACCATCTCTGAGATCTAGGTGTTCATACAGACGGACGGACAGACGGTCAGACGGACAGACGGTCAGAAGGACAGACGGACAAAGCTATATCAACTCAGCTCGTCATGCTGATCAAGAATTTATATACTTTATGTGGTCGGAGATGCTTCCTTCTATGTGTTACAAACATCCGGACAATTTTAATATACCCTCTCCAAGGGTATAAAAATAGAGGGAAGCTAACTTCGGCTCGACCGAAGTTTATATACCCTTGGAGCTTGATATATGCCTGACAGTTTGTATGGCAGCTATACTATATAGTGGTCCGATTTCGAAAAATCTTGTTGAAATTATGTGAAATCATTAAAAACTTATAAATACAAGCGTTGGGAGCGATATCTTTGAAAACAAAAAAGTTTTTCTCAATAAGACTTTTTTTCAGACCTAACTTTTGTATGGCAGCTATACTATATAGTTGTCCGATTTCGACGAGCCTTGATGTAATTATGTGAAATCATTGAAAACTTATAAATACGAGCGTTGGGAGCGATAGCACAAAAAGCAAAAAAGTTTTTCTCACTAAAACTAGTTTTTCAACCGATCATTCCTATGGCAGCTATATGCTATAGTCATCCGATCCGGCCGGTTCCGACAAATGTGCAGCGTATTTATACAAAAAGACTTTGTGCAAAGTTTGGTTAAGATAGCTTTAAAACTGATGGAGGAGATAGAAACAGACGGACAGACGGACAGACAGACGGACATGGCTATATCAACTCAGCTCGTCATGCTGATCAAGAATATATATACTTTATGTGGTCGGAGATGCTTCCTTCCCTGAGTTACAAACATCCGGACAATTTTAATATACCCTATTGAAGGGTATAAAAAGTTGTTCTCACTAAAACTACGTTTCTATGACAGCTATATGCTATAGTCATCCGATCCGGCCGGTTCCGACAAATGTGCAGCATATTTGGACCATACGACTTTGTGCAAAGTTTGGTTAAGATAGCTTGATCAAGAATATATATACTTTATATGGTCGGAGATGCTTCCTTCTGTGCGTTACACACATCCGGACAATTTCAATATACCCTCTCCAAGGGTATAAAAATTGAACTAAGCCCTATTGATTCTGATTTCTTTTTATGTTCAATCATTTACATGCCACAATCAAAACTCACAAATTTTCCATGATTTGAACACACACAAAACCCTTTTATTTCAAGAAATCCTTCGACTTCCCTGCCTTATCGACGTGATTTTCAAGTGTAAGTGAATTGTGGTTCTTATTAATACTGTGGCCAATGAATAACTAAAACAGTCCCCCCAAACTACAAATAATGCTTATGGCATTATTCAAGAAGTGTAATAGTTTATATTTAATGAAAAAGCGAACTTACCTTCTGTCCACCATTTTATACACAATTTTTCTTCAAAATTTAAACAACTCCAAAAGTCCCCAAATATAAACTTAGCAAGTAATGTGAGAAATCCTTACCCTTTTAAAACCAATTTTCTAAGAGGAAATGTGCCACTATATCACTTATTATCCTACTACACAAAAAATGGGAAGTACACTTAAGCCTGTCGAATCTCTCCGAGTCCACTTAAAGAAGTGGGTAAAAAATATTTATGTGTTCCAGCAACATACACAGTATTCGGCGTTTAATGTTCTTTTATAAAAATTGAAATAATTTTAAAAAGACTTAAGAATAATATTTGATCTAGAGCCGCCCAAAAAAGAACATTGGTCTTATAATTTGTTTGGTATATTTAAATTAAATGTATTTATATATACATTAGTATACCCGTTACTCGTAGAGTAAAAAGGGTATGCTAAAGTCGTGCAAATGTATGTAACAGCCAGAAGGAATCATTTCCAACCATATAAAGTGTATATATTCTTGATCAGCATCAACAGCCGAGTCGATATAGACTTGTCCGTCTGTCTGTATGAACACCTAGATCTCAGAGATGTTAAGAGATAAAGGTTACATGTATGGGACAAATGCTTCTTTTATCTGCACGCAGATCAAATTCGTTTCAAATTTTGTCCACACCCCCTCCCGCCCCCACAAGTCGGAAAAAACGTTATATCCCCTACAGCTTTGAAGATAGACGATTTGTACCTTCTAGAGATAGTAAGTAATTAGAAAAAATGAATCGCCACTTGTTCTCCACCTTATTATTCCAATATGGAAACGACCTTCACCCATAGGAATTTATAAGCAGCCATGGGCTTTGATAGTTTGTTTTGTTGCTGTTTCTAAAAGTTGTCTTCTTCATTTATTCGCTCTTTTAAGGTATAGAAATTCAAACCAAGTCATCAACTGCAACAGATACAAGTCCCGAACAGCTGTTCTTAATGCCATTTACCAAACTCAGAGACAACAGAATTTTGTGAATACTTCTCAGCGCACAGTTCGAAACTAGACGACGAGAAGGCCGCGTGTGTGTGAAAAATATTCTTTATACTCAAGCAGATACATAGATATAGACTTATGTCTATATGTATGTCATATATACGTACCTCAAATTGCAACACAAATTCCAAGTTAATTAGTAACTTAATTCAATTCTGACAAAATTCTATTACAATTCGAGGGGACTATAAAAAGAAAATCGCACTCGAAAGTGATATAATTACATGGCAAAAATTATTTTTCATTTTCAAAAAAAAATATGAACGCTTCGTTATAAATAGAAGCCAAATGAGCGAGAACAACAACAAAAATAAATACGAAAAAATATAGCACAGAAAAACTGGACATGGAGCACAATCCACAGCGGCAACGTCGACGCCTGGCGCGTCACCAGCGAGAACAGACCCCCGTGCAGCAGCCACATCAGGAGCTGGAGGAGGAGTCCAAACTGCTGCCCGATCCCTCACCTCAAATGGTGCGCATGCAGATACGACCACCCGGCACTTTAACTGCTCATGAAAGTAAAATTTTACGTAAGCGCGACAAAAGCTTCGCCAGTGCTTCAGTCCGAAGTCAATCACAGCCACGTGAAGCGGAAAAATTGAGCAGTCCCGATGCTAATCAGCTGATCAAGCATCGCAGTTTGTCCACACCACGTCACAAGGAGGAGTCGAGTGAGAGTGAACTGACCACCGGGAGTTCCTATACCGCCAACAATCCAAGTGTCAACGGTAACCCCTTGAGCCGTCTCGACCAGAACCTTCGGCGATTCGAGGATGAGCGCAGGCGTTTTGAGGCCGAGAAACGTCTTTTTGAAAAGGAAAAACGGGAGCATAAGGTGCGACATCGCCAGCAATTGGATAATGAGGAGCGGAAGCGTCTAATGCAAAGCTATCGTAAGTTAAGTGATCGCCTTCAACTACCACAGGATGAGGAAGAACGCCGCCGTTTGGTGCACAGCTTGCGATTGCAGAGAAACGAGGCGCCCAAGGTGCGTCTACGAAATCGCAGCAGCGGCTATGACGAATCCTCCACACAGTTTAGCTCTTCCGATGCGGATACGACAGAGGAAAAGCACATAAGGCGGTATGTGGCGGCTCCCATTAGAGGGGCGCCGCCGCCACCACCGACAACAACAAGTCCAAGTCCTGCTCCCACATCAGTGAGTCGTCATAATTCTTTGTCACCAGTTCGTCCCCAACGACGCTCCAAGACACCCGAACAAAGAGTAGAGATTCAACGTAAGCGGGAGTATGTAGAAATAGGTGAATCTAAGGAGGAAACACTGAAGCCACGACCTAGTGAGGCAGCGCAGCATGAAGAGCTGATGCGTAAGTATTTGGAAGCAGCCGAAAGAGCAGCCAAAGCAGAGGAAGCTCTGGCTCAAAGCTTAAGCACGGAGGGTCTAAAACGTAGTCACAGCTTACGCCTAGCTGTAAGTAAGGAGACCACACCAGTGGAGGCCAAACGCAGCAGCAGCCTGGAGAGACCCTTAAGAGCTTCAAAAAGAACAGAGGAAGAGCCAGAGAAAACGGCAGAAGAACCAAGTACTCCAACAGAGTTGCCTGCCCAGGAAGATGCTCCGAAACAGATTGATAAGCCCAGCCTAATTCAGCGAATCGGGAACCTCTTCAAATCGAAGCAGGCAGAGCAGCCTTCCGAGAAGCTCATATCCAAGGGATTTCTGTATCAACTCTGCTCCGAAGCCAGACAAGAGTGGGTACTATTGAAACTGGAAAATCCCCAGCGTTTGGAGGACATGAGAAGACTTCGCAATACCTGCATTGCCCATGGCATTTGCTTGGCCCTTTTACTGGGCTTTGGTGGTCTGCTGTTTCGCTACACGGAGGGCATGTCAGAGGATATTTACAAATGTGAAGTGCGTAAGGTGAAGCGCGATTTCATCGATCATTTGTGGGATGTCAGTCATAATATGAGGTAGCTTCAATAACAACTTAGAAAGTCGGACAAGTTCGACTGTTATGTACCCTGTACCAAAACGGAGGACGCCTCTATGTTCTCCCGATTCTAAGAAATCAGGTATTTAGGAAACTGTGCATCGTTGCGAACGCAAAGCTTCTTATGTTTATAACCAGGGAATCAAACCGGAACCGCATACCCAAAAACCAATAAAAGCTCAGAACCAGATCCTGAACCAATATGTCAGTGTCCGAGTACCGATATCTTAGGAACCGTAAAGACCTAAGCAACCTTCTGAGTGCTACAACTAGACTGGACCTTAGTTTTGTGAGTTTTGTATTGTAAAATAGGAAAACGCGAGACCAGTCTCATTGAAAGTTTAGATTTATATATTCTTAGTCATGATAAACTTTAAACAGAAAAGCAATTGTTCTATTCGTTTTGTTCAAAGTGAAACTTAATGAGAAAAGTAGCTCTAAAAAATGCTTTAGTTCCTGAGTTTAAAACTTTTACAAACAAATTAAGATGTAACTACTTAACTCCCACCGTTTGTCAGAAATCTCGACAAAGTTCCCACAATTCTGTGTATGCATTAAGAAAGTCATGTAAGCGTATAACATTTTTTTCGAGTTCTAATAATTATGTCTTCGCTAAGAAATCGGATGGACGCCAAACCAATGACCGATCTTTCTTTATATTTTAACGGTACATACAGGTATACCGAAATAACTATCCAGATACCAATACGAAACCAAATAACGAAATAATGTTAGAACCAAAACAAAACCTTTGAACGAAACATGTGTTTCGATACGTACCTGAACCGAAATACTATTCGGTTTAATTCCCTGTTTATGACTTTACTGCTTTGAATACGATTTTAATGTATCATTAAACATTTACAGACAACTAATAGGATAGATATTTCTTTTATAATCTCTCTTTTTATACCCTCGGAGAGGTTTACTAAAATTGTCCGAATGTTTGTAACGCAAAGAAGAAAGAATCTCCGACCACATGAAGTATATACATATATTCTTCATCAGCATGACTAGCTGAGTTGTTCGTCCGTCTGTTTCTATGTCATCTTCTCCGGCAGTTTTAAAGATATTTTATCCAAGTTTTGCAAGAAGTTATTTGGTACAAATACGCTGCACATTTGTGGGAACCTGCCGGATCGGATGACTACAGCAAGTAGCTGCCATAGGAATGATCGGTGGAAAAGTAGTATTAATGAGAAAAACTTTTTTGTTTTCAACGGTAGCGTCAATATACTTTCCAATTATGAATATTTTCTATTTCAACCAACAATTTTTCTATTTATTTCGGTCTCTGGATCCAACACAATTTTTGAGAGTTTGATTAAAATCGAATGAATGTATCGTTTAGCTGCCATATAACTAACTGGCATCGATTGAGCCAAAGTTAGCTTTCCTCTTTTTTTAGTTTGGGTCTCTCAAAATGCTTTGATTCGGTATTTTTAACAAATTGTTTAAATTTTTGATTCCCTTATGAAATAATTATCAACCTGCTAAGAATCAATTTCCACATTTGTACTGGTTTGTTCTGGTTCGGAACGGGTCTTGAGCCATTGAACTATCTCCCTTTTGCAAAACTACACACAACATTTCAATTTCATATCAGATATTAATTGATATGCTCAACAAAATCCCAATTCCCTCTGGATGGCAAAAAGATTCAACCGAATTCTTTAATTGTTTCTTATAGATCACAACTCTTACCAATTCCAATTGATTGGATTCGGAAACGGTAACAGGCCTGATAGTGTTGCCTTTTGTAATTTTAAATAGAAAAGGTTTCTGATATTCTTTTTAACATGTTTCAAATCTGAAGAATTTGGTTCTTCATCATGACAATGCATTGAAAATTGTTGTGTCTACCATTGAATTCATAAACAGACGAATCCTTTCGAAAATAATTCGTTCAAAGCTAATTTCTTGGAAAAATGTAAAATGATAGCAAATTAGTGTTACCTTTGGTACAGGGTATAAAAACTGATTCGATTTGTTTGAGTAACTCTCTCTGCCCCTTAGAGAAGAGGACTGGAAGTCTCTGGCCAGACAGAAGCTGCGTAAATTTGAGGATGAGCTTAATAATTTAGCTGAATTGGGCTTACGCAGGTATCCTGGTCAGAAGTCTTGGAATTTTGTGAATTGTTTTATCTTCTGTTGGACTGTGATCACCACCATAGGTACCTCTCTGAATTCATTGTAGTTTCCACTGTTAACCCAACTTTTCCATTCCATTTTCATTGCAGGTTACGGTCACATTACCCCAAAGACCAACTTGGGTCGCTCTATGACCATTGTCTACGCCATCATAGGCATTCCCATGTTTTTGATCGTATTGGCTGATTTGGGTAAACTATTCACGCGCTGCGTCAAATTCCTTTGGGCCTATGTGCGTCGCATGTACTACACACGCTCCTGTCGACGCATACGAAAGCAACAACAGGTCAGAGATGCCATGACTGGTTTTAATACCGTCTACGACATGGCCATACGCCGTCCGAGCATGTTCTTTGGGAAATCGGCTGAAGGCGAAACAGACACCGAATCCTCACAGGCCGATGCTGAGGCGGGCAAGTCACTGGGTACCTCACACCCGGAAACACCTACCTCACCCTATCCAGAGACCTTTGAGGTGGACGATGAATTCAATTTACCCGTTTCGGTGGCTTCTCTACTGCTCATCTCTTACATTCTGATGGGCACGGTGTGCTACAAAATAGTGGAGCCGAGCTGGTCCACATTGGGATCCTTCTATTATGTCTTTATTTCGATGTCCACCATCGGTTTTGGTGATCTAGTGCCCAGTAATCCGTTTTATGTGATGGTCAGCATGATTTACTTGATATTTGGCCTGGCTTTGACCTCCATGTTCATCAATGTGGTGCAGATTAAGTTGAGCGATCACTTTAAACGAGCCAGTGCCAAAGTGGGAGCCACCATCGGCATGGGCATGGCCAGTGAGTTTGGTGATGAGGCGGGATCACAGATAAAAACCCCCTCAGAGATGGCCTCGGTACACGGTTCACGGCTGGGACGCATCGACGAGGATGAAGCACATGCACCGCCGTTGACTTCCATCTTAAGAACCCCACGTCCTTTGTCGCCCACATCGGCAGCCACTAATGGAGTTCAGGATGTTAGTCCGCCACCCTTACTTCCGCGTCGACCATCACCCTCACCCGCTCCAGAGGAGGAGAACAAGAAAAAGAAGAAACATCGTTTTTTCTAGAGAAAATAGGGGAAAAGCGAGAGAGTCCTCATAACCTGAACATAAATTATTATTAAGTATATGCAAAAATGACAAGAACAACAAAAATATAGAGGAACGATAACTTCGGTAAGCCGAAGTTCATATACCGTTGCAGTGTGTACAGCCTAGAAAGGAGGAAAGATCACTCTAGAGTCTAGAGCGACAGCAACGAAGCTCTCATATTTCATTCTCAAACCCTCTGCAAGGGTACAGCACAGATTTGACAACGAATTTCTGAATTATATTTTTAGTAGGAATCCACGAAACATTTTCTCCTTGTATTTATTTATTTGTTATTTAATTTTACTTCTTTAGCTTAAGGTTAATAAATAAAAGAAATATATAACAATTTTCTGCTAAGCCCCAGGATCATTATCCTGCCAAATGTCTTGTGTGTCCTATGTGTTAACGATTGCCAGCTGCACATCTGCCAACAAACCAAACCAGACGGTAGTCGGATTCACAGTCAAAGTGTGACAAAGAAAGAGCGAGAGAATGAGAGAGGAAGTGCTCTCTTTGCTACCTAAATTTCTCTTGCACAGGACTACCCTTGATGTTTCAATTTCACGACATTCCCCTATTGGGGTAGACCAACCAACTGCCTGCCAGTTGTTCGCTTCAGTTGTTATTCTGAAACGTTTGCGTGCGGTTCATGCTGGTGCGGGATACCCTCTTACGTTACCCTTAAATCTAAATAGGCGCCAAAAAATGTTGGTTTAAAATTGGCAACAATTTGTGCAAGAATTTGATTTGATTGATAAAAAAAAAAAAACAACCCGCAACGAATTAAACTGTTTGATCGGAACCAGAACCGCCAGCTGCTCTGGCGCTCCCCTCTGTGTCGCGTGTGCCGCCGTCACCACGTTGTTTACCCTGCACCACCAGGTGCGCTGGGTCTTGTGGTATTCTTGTTTTGCTTTTTGTTTTGCTGCATTCATTCGTTTTCGAAAACAAAAACCAAATAACATTGCACAACAGCTGCATAGACTGGGTACATCTGCATGTACATCTCGGTACGTGCATTTGGTTTGTGCCTCTTTTCAAATTTGTGAATGCGTTTTCGCATAGTTGAGTGAAAATACAACAAAAAAGCGCTGGAAATTAGCAGAAAGTTTTTCTTTAGTTTTTATAGTGAACAAACAACAACAGAGGCAAAAATGTCTGCAATTAGCAGCCGTAATCAAAAAATGGAACAACAGGTAGGTGCCAATATGAACCCTTATTTAGATACAATGCCCGTCGTTATGAACAAAAGATGAATTTCTAAGAGGTACAAAAACCAACTTTAAACAGCGAAAATCTAGTTAATTGGGAAACGGGCAGCTTGATGAAAATGTTCAATTAATGTTAAGTTTTTAGTTTAAAAATCAATCCGTATAAATCATAAAAGAAATATGCATGGTCGGAAGAGCAAAACATTAAGCAACACTAATTTTAAATGTCAAGCTGTATGGCGGTGGAGCTACTTGTCTTTAGCCGTCTGGAACTGTAAGTCCTCATCGCCTAATTGAGTTTGAAGAATCCATGGGTACACTTCTACGTTTCTACGTTTATGCTATAAAATTTACGATTTCTTAAATTTGCAAAATCAAAATTGCTCCTGTTTAGGTAGCTCACCAAATGACCTGCGCTGAGATAAGAAAACAAAAGATTTGGCGTTAGTTGGCTGCGCCTCGGTATTTCATCATACTGATCGTCAATTCATAGTCAACTTTCGTGTGCAAGTCGAGTTTATAAAATGGCGATTGTACACGCACTTTCGGACCCATTTCATGAAATGATTTTGCAAAATGGGCATGACTCAACTTAGTAACTGACAGTCTTTCATATTATTTACTAGAAAATCCACACATAAAGTTATGTTTTAAGCTTAGTAAATAATTTACAGATTGATAAACAAAATTCAAGGTAAAAATTAAGGATTATTACCGAAACGAGTTGGATTCCAGTTTCCTTTCGGTACTAAAGGTTCTATTTCGGTTTTTGGCTCCGATACGGTTCCAGGACTTTTATTATTTAAGGGTCAAGGGTTGAATTTTTTTTTGTTTTATAAAAGAATTTCCCTTTCCCCAATTAGACATTACAATGGGCCATAAGGCCTCTCCCTCAAGTAGCCTATTTAACCTAACCTAACCTAAACAGCCATGTCATAACATAAATCAAGTGTAAAAACAAAATAATAAAAGTATTGAAAATTCTATAAAGAAAATTCTCCATAGACTAGATAATTCCAAATTTCGCATTATTTTACCCAGTCATCCTGTAAATACACTGGTTCTATCGGTTCCAATTATAGGGGATTACGGTTTTCGCTTCATAAAAATAATTTTGCTTCGGTTCCAGTACCGGCTCTGATACATGATTTAAAATGGTTAATTTTTTTTAAACTGATCCGTTTCAGGTTTTGGTATTAGTCTCAGTCGAAAATTTTATGTTTTGGAATTTTGAATGTGCCAAATTTTTTTATGGACGTTGAAGTACAACGCGCAGTCTGCTAAAATGGCCCACTAACGTGTGACACAAAATCACAGAGGAAAAACATAAAGAAGTGTTCTAAATAGGTTAAAACAGTAGTTTTCCATGCCGAAAGAAAAGTTTCAGAGTTGATTATTTGGTAGTGTTTATTGTAATCGTAATCTGCACAGCGGCCACGAAACGGTTCATGCAAGGCATAGTTGTTCAATTCCCCGTTAAGTTAGTTTTTCTGACTTAGTTTAAATTTTTTTGCTTTGTGCGGAACTGTCGAAATGGAAATTTGACAGAACTCTATAAATAAAGCAGCTGTAAAAGTCAGCTGAAGCTTACTGATTACTGGACAGCGAACTTTGCAAATTTTTATACCCTTGGAGAGGGTATATTGAAATAGTCCGGATGTTTGTAACGCGAAGGAAGCATCTCCGACCACATAAAGTATACATATTCTTGATCAGCATGACGAGCTGAGTTGATATAGCCATGTCCGTCTGTCCGTACGTCTGTCCGTCCGTCCGCCCGACTGTCCGTCTGTTTCTATGCTATCTCCTCCGTCAGTTTTAAAGCTATCTTAACCAAACTTTGCACGAAGTCTTTTGGTACAAATACGCTGCACATTTGTCGGAACCGGCCGGATCGGATGACTATAGCATATAGCTGCCATAGGAACGATCGGTTGAAAAACTAGTTTTAGTCAGAAAAACTTTTTTGCTTTTAGTGCTATCGCTCCCACCCTCGTATTTATAAGTTTTTAATGATTTCACATAATTTCACCAAGACTTGTCGAAATCGGACAACTTTATAGTATAGCTGCCATACAAACTGTCAGGCATATTTCAAGCTCCAAGGGTATATAAACTTCGGTCGAGCCGAAGTTTGCTTACCTCTATTTTTATACCCTGTTCCCATTAAAAATGGGCAAAAGGGGATCATGAAGTTGTGCAAATGTATGTAACAGGGAGAAGGAAGCACCTCCGACCCCATAAAGTATATATATTCTTGATCAGCATCAACAGCCGAGTCGATTTAGCCATGTCCGTCTGTCCGTCCGTCCGTCTGTCCGACTGTCTGTCTGTACGAACGCGTCGATCTCAGAGACTGTAATAGATAGAGCCACAAATTTTGGCATGTATATAGGTGTATACTGTACGCACATCGAGATTGTTTCAGATTTGGAAAATTCCTCCTCCTCCATCATTAAACAGCGAAAATCTGTCATTTTATCTGTATAAACGCGTAAATCTCACAGACTATAGAAGGTATAGCCTCAAATTTTTGCATATATGTAGGTGTACACCGTACCCAGATAAAGTTTGCTCCAGGTTTGGCAAATTCCTCCTCCATCTTCTTCTAACCGCGAAAAACTGTCCGAGCTACAATTTTTAAGTTTGAACCTAGTGACTTAATATATATTCAGTGAGGCCCAACATTTATCTATTCTGTGTACCACAATGAGATCCGAGCAAAAACACCAAATGATATGTACAGAAGTGCACCTGCCCATTTTTTTAAATTTTAAAAATAAATGGAATTCGATTTTTTTTTAAATAACTTCCCCACGGAGTAATTTACTGCCTACCAGGATTCAAATCTGTTTTAGAAATAATTAGAAATAATAGAAAAATATTGTTTTTGAAATTTAACAGAATTGGTGGTTCTTGGTGCTGGTACCTATGAATATGCTGGAATCGGCAAAACAAAATATCTATCAAACATTTGTAAATGTAAATGTAAATTTAAAATTGGCTCCTACAACGGGGCCAAGCCAAGCTTCTCACGATCTCTTGGCGTGTGTGCTTTAAATTTTTCGCACAAGAGAAAGGGACCTACAGTTTAACGCCGAATCCGAACGGCAAAGTTTGAGAATTTGCTTTTTATGTCTAGATACTTCACAGCTGGCGCGATTAGCTGGTGAAGGTGACCGTATGTGTAAAAGCTATTTTTCTTAAGAAAGAAAAAACTTTTCTTATTATCGAACCCACGACCTCCCGCCCAGCAGTTTAACACACTAACCACTGGGCCACACACGGCCACTCTATCAAACATTTAACATTGCAAAAGTTTGACAGCTGTCTCTAAGACTGACTTTAATCCAATGCACCAAGTCGAACTTTTTAGTTCTGCACACTATTTTCGAACTAGGATAATCTTCAATTTTATTTAGGTGAAACATTTTTTTGGAAAGAGTCGCTCGATTTGATGTGTTTTAGCATCATCACAAAGTTGATTTGATCGAAATCGAATACGAGAACGGGCCTGCATGAGTATATTTTTCCAATCATGCATAACTTTGAACTCAACTTAAAAATACCATTATCCTAGTTAGTATATTTTAATGAAAAATTATTCAAAAGAAAGCAACTTCGTGGAGATGTAAGTCTTTATTATGGCTACAGTACATTTGATACGATTTGCAATGTGATGATAGGCGAATCTCAATCTTATTACAAACAATTACTAAGGTGAGGTGGTGTATCCAACTGGTTTCAGAACTTCCTGGTTCTGTCATCAGTAGACTTCGCTATAACTGGGCCACAATTTTATTAGTGGGAGAGGGAAGAATATATATGCCAAAAGCAATTTCAATTTATATTATAAATTATTAAACTCCATTGGCAACTTCTTAGTAAGGTTTCCCCCTTTTTATTCAGACATCAAAAACACATTCAAACACAACGAATCGATCTTAGCGAGCTGGGCTTCAAATTGACCAAAATGCATTTAATACTCTTTTATAGCGATGAAAGCATTCGATATAGAACGTCAGAAACATTTCTCCCTTTACCCAGTAAAAAACACACGAAACTACAGATAATTCCATTGCATTCCCAAGAACTCTGATTTCATGATTAACAAACATAAACATTTCAAGAAACTTCTACAAGTTTTATAAGCCATCCCATCACGAAATCAAATCGAAGTCGAAAGGTACGATTGAGTAAAGTATTTACTTCCTCAACATAATTAGGGCCAATGACAATCATAAGGAAGGTGGTACGAGGGGGGACTGCAACGACTGCAGTACATAAAAGCAGACAGTTGAGGACACAAAACTTTTGGAGGTTGAGTTTCGATTTATTTTGTAACCGTCGCCTAGACAACCGGCGACCACGCCAGGTGGCAAAGTCCATGCTCCAAAAGGGGCACAACAAAAGCGCGAAGCACTTTTTCACCTGCTTTACTAATGAAAGTTTATCGTTTAATTGGAGAATGTCTGGAGCCGGTGGTCTGTAGGTGACAACAAAGTGGTCTGGGACTTCCGTGCGGTAACTGCGGTGATTTCTTTTGGATGGCCGCCAAGTGGGCCAAAGGAAATCAATTTAATTAAAAATTGGAAATTGAAAGAGCGCAGATAACTGTGTTTAAAATTTGGGAGGGTTAAACAGAAATGTAGCACACTTAACAGGGAAATGCTCTGGCTGGGCACTAAAAATAAAAAAGGAAGTACACAACTTTATGGTCTGCAATTAATTCAAAGAAGTAAAAAATAAAAGAAACTTGCAATTTGCACTTAGCATAAATCCAACAGTCAAATTTATGGCAATCAACTCGTAAAACTGGACACTAAAAGTACACAAAGGATTAATAAAAACGACGTCGTGCACCCCAAAATAAAATGTCAGAGCTCATTGTTGTTTGTGCCCTACGTAACTAAGGGCAACTGTGACTCACATACACACCCAGAGAGACAACTAGCTGAAATATGAAACAATATTTTGATTGTTCCCCCTGAAAATGTAATGTCATTAACCGACAAAAGGCGTGGTAAGACCCCGCAGACTTTCGGAATAAAATCGATTTTCTAACCAATTGTTTAGCTGACTTATGAGCTCCATATGTTAAAACGCCCACAACAGGAATCATTCACTTGACTTACCTCCCTCACCCTCCAGTCTAGCCCAGCTGCAGGAAATGACTGTTGGAGCTCCGTTTTGGTTTTTGCGTTGACTTCACGCCTGTAATTTGTACTCTGTTGCTTCTCGCTTCCTTAAACCCAACCAGGTTCTTGACCCGAAGAACATGAAAATGAAATTTCAGCAGCATTATCGAACGTCAGAGTCCTCAAAGTGGATTTTGCTGTTGAAAAGCTTCTGTCAATATTTAATGAAGAGAAAGCACGGAAATAAAAGAGAGGCAGAAATCTTAAATGGCATAAAATGTGCATTAAGCATTGATTGAGCTGAAAAGGAAGCCCAAAATGTAATAGGATATTTAGTTAAATGAGTTTACTTAACGACTTTACTTTAATAATCAAAGTAAATGACAAAAATAATACGATTGGGTGAATTGCGTTTCGCTATATCAAATTTGATAGATTGGACCAATATTTGTAAATCTGCTTAAACAAAAATACACAGAAAGCTTATATTTGGTATGCGAGTGGCTCAACAGGCGACATTTTATTTATAACATATGATATTTCCGGGTGAAGTAGAGACTCACTTCACCCTCACAGCAGCAAAAGTTTCAAACTAGATTTTTTTAAATTAAACTTGAATAGTTATTTCTATTCAAAATTGAATGAGAAAGCTTAAGACATTAGACATGTCACTGGTTAAATGTACCTACTATTTTTATTCCAAATAAATTACATATGATTTTATCTTAGAATCAATATAGATCATTTTTGATTCTAAGATAAAATCATTTATAATTTTGTTTACATCCAAAAAGCGTTCAGACATCAAAACGTTTTGAGACCGTTTATGCTAGAAAATGTCAAACTTTATTTTGGTATTGCCAGATTTTAGCTATAAGCATTAGTATTACCAGTTCCCGATATATAAATAGTACCCTCAGCAAGGGTATACAAAATAATCATTGTTTTGGTCACATGCATTTACCGCGTGCTGACCTTATTATCAGTTCCTCGTTTACCTTTGTACTAGGCGCATGTAATGCAAGCGATCCATTAAAATGACATTAAATTGGAATAAGGAAATAATAAAAATAAAATAGAAATAAACCAAACCGAGAAATACATTGTAAAAGGAATTTTAAACAAGTAAGATTGTTGCGGTCGACAGCCCCGACAGCAAAATACCCTGTCCCAAGAAATGTGGTTTCTATAGCTTTGAATTCCATTTATTTTAAAATTTATTTCAATAAATGAGCAGGCACACTTGCATATCTTTGATGTTTTTGTTTGGATCTCATTGTGGTATACAGATCGATGTTGGGCCTAACTGAAAATTGTAGCGGTTAGAAGAAGATGGAGGAGGAATTTGCCAAATCAGAAGCAAACTTGATCTAGGTACGGGTACACCTACATACATGCCAAAATTTGTGGCTCTACTTCTTATAGTCTGTGAGATCAACGCGTTTTTACATAGAGAGTGACAGTTTTTCGCTGCTAAATGATGGAGGATGTGGAGTTTTCCAAATCTGAAACAAACTCGATGTGGGTACAGTGTACACCTACATACATGCAAAAATTTGTGGCTCTACCTCTTATAGTCTGTGATATCTACGCGTTTGTACAGAGAAAAAGACAGATTTTCGCTGTTTAAAGATGGAGGAAGAGGAATTTTCAAAATCTGAAACAAACTCGATGTTTGAACAGTATACACCTACATACATGCAAAAATTTGTGGCTCTAGCAATTACAGTCTCTGAGATCGACGAGTTTATACTAGAGTTGGAAATTTTAGTTCATTTTAATGATCTAGTTCATTAGTTCATTTGAACTATTTGAACTATAGTTCATTTTTTTAACTATTGCTCATTTTTTAACTATTGTTTATTATTTTAACTACTGAGGAAAATTTTAAACATCATACTTGATACACAGTCGGCTTGGTTTCGATGGATTTGTTGAGTTTGCGTGCGCGTAAAATCAGGGCTTCGGTGCTTGCTCGCGCAGTTGCTCGGTCAGTTTGTTGAGATTGAACTGTTTTACTATCTACATAAATGTTAGCAGCGATTTCTTAATGTTGTTATAGCCAAAATGGAAAGCTACATCTTCATAGATGTCGCAGCCATGAATCACACATGTCGCGCTGGGAGAATCTTTTCACAATCAGCGAGTCACCCTTAACCCGTGCCTCTTAGTAAATTCAAGTTAACATGTCAGCCAGTTGGGAAGCCGGCTCATTAATACCAATAGCGTGGCACGCTTTACCAAAATTTTCTCCTCACGTACGACTACCTCTAAATAAGAGAGTGTTACCATTTGGTTGGACCACTTTAGGCAAGTTCTTCGATCGTTCACCATTAATGATGGGTAAATGTTTTGGAGCAGCTTATCCTGCGGATCAATGAAACTTTTGCAGGACTTTTGGGTAAAGCACACATTGCGAAGCAAAGCGGCCACAGCATGTGGAAGAATCTGTGCTGAGGAGGAGGCAACACTTAGCCCCTGCTGCTGGGTTGGCTCGAAAAACTCATAACTTGTCTTTGAGAAATGATAGTCTAGTAGTCCTGCTATTTGTAATTTTTTAAATGTGAATAGCTTGTTAAATTCATAGAAAGTCATTATTAAATGCAGGCCTACTAGATTTTCATATCTCATGTATCAGACAATGAGTAAACGCCTTAAAATTTGCTTCAGTGCTAAAAAAAAAATGAATGAAATGAATAAAATGAATGAAAAATTAACTATAGTTCAAATGAACTATAGTTCAAAATATGAACTATAGTTCAAAACCAAGACCTAGTTCATTAGTTCATTTTAAAGACTAGTTCATTTGAACGAGTTCAACAAAATCGGCACAACTCTTGTTCATACAGACAGACAGACGGACAGACGGACATGGCTAAATCGACTCGGCTGTTGATGCTGATCAAGAATATATATACTTTATAGGGTCGGAAATACTTCATTTTCCCTGTTACAAACATTTGCACAACTTCATGATCCCCTTTTTCCCATTTTAAATGGGAACAGGGTATAATAAGGGAACGAGGATAGAAAGAAATAGAAGCATAAATACAGAATAAAATCGGACAGAAAAAATGGAAAATTAAAGGAAGATATAGTTGCTGAAAAGGGGAGGAAAGTTGCGGAATGAAAGAAAGAAAATGAAAGTTATAGAAAGCCAGTGAGAAAGAAAGAAGAAAGTCTATAGAGTGGTAAAATATGTTAAATAGATTCAAGGAATATTCGATTCGTTTCTCATTCCTTGAATCTTTTTGATGGTAGAATAAGTGGGTTATTATATAAGAGAAAAAACGGGAAAGATAAGGTAATTAATTAAAAAGAAGCTTAATCTAACAACCTTGCAAACAACGCTAAATAATTAATGAAAGAAAATGGCGAAAATAAAAGAGGGTAGAGAAACCGTTTAATTTTTATTCCGTTTTACTCTCTCAACATGAATAATTATCAAGTCCTACAGATGACCAGAAAAAGTGATTCAAGTTTCGGGGCACACCCCTGTGCAAATAGTTGACTAATTCTTTTATAATTCCTTTTGCTGAGCTTGTGTGCTTTTTTTCGCTCTTTTCATTTTCATCTAGTGCATTTTGAGTGCCAATCTCAGTCAATCGCTTTGATGCTCGACAGCGTCAGCACGTCAGTGTTAGCCTGTCAGCAGCTAAATTTGTGCCTTGGGACTTTAATTGGAGGCTACATAATTTATATGAACTTCTTTTGGCAACGCTATAAACCTTTTACCCACACCTTGGATGTAATCCAATGTGGGCCAGGAAACAACAATGGGGAATTCAATGCTCGCCAGAAAATTTGCACAAAATTTAAATGCTTTCAAGTTTAAGCATTTATCCGTTCTTAAACAATTTTCAATGGAATTTCATTGCCTTTAAATGAGAGCAGACAGCTTAACAGCAATTTCCTGCATGCTAAAACTCAAACTGCATCTCACATTTCCAAGCCCACAAAAAAACACTAAACAGCACATCAAAAACACTCAAAACCCTGAAAAACTAAGCAAACTTTTTCGGGTTTTTTCACATGATGCCCCACGCCCGAAAAAGAATTTGTGACACCCACAAAAACAAACACGGGCCATGAGGTGGCTGTATCTTTTTACCGTTTTTTTTTTTTTGCGGTGACTGGAATACCAACCTAATGGCGAAAATTCCGTAATGCGACAGCCACACTTGGCTGTAATTTGAAATTTATACAATAAGAACGTGACTGAAGAGCATCAACGCAACCCATGCCTGAGTTCGCTGCGGCTCATTTCAAATGCAGATTTTGTTAATTGCAATGTACCAACTTGATTCAATTTATTAAGAAACAGAAGAGCATTTACGCAGTTTTGCATATGCATAAGCAGAGAGTCGGGAGACTATGTGGCCAATTAATTACCGTCTAGGAAACGAGGCCAAACTTTGTGCCGTAACTTTTGCAGTCAGAATTCTACGAAATATAATTTGTATAACCAGACAATTCATTTTCATTACCAGTTTCGCAGTTGTGCCACTATTTTTATTAAATCAATTCTTAAAATTTTTCAACACAAAATTTCTTTCAATTTCAATTCTTAAAATTTCAACACAGTTTCATTTCACAGTCAGACAACCGAGTGGTTTATGTGAACATTTTTAATCTGCTTTCCTCTGTTGCGGCTAAATGTGTGTCCCTTCATTCGGTTTGTTTGTCCAGTTCTCGGTGGTTGCGCAATGGCAACTGGCTGATTAATTGGTTTCTGAGGTTCGGTCAAATGGTAAACAAAAACCCTGTCAATATGATCAACGCACTAATCATTTAGGTTTATTACTGAGTGTCCAGTGAAAGCAATTTCCAACATATGTGTACAACAAATGTTGCTGAAGCTTCCATTTACCACTTGATTTAATATTAATGCAATTTGGCACCCACAGAAATTTATGCTTCTCATGTGCGATGTGAAACCAATTAGAATATCTGGATCACTGTTTAATTAATATTTGTGGGCATGGCGAATGCAATAAAATGGATTTGCAATCGGCAATTGTGAATGCATTCGATACCAAAGCAACCAATGAATGTTAATTGCAAATTATTAGAGCTGCCACAAAGCCAGATGCACAGCTCGATAAACGGAAATATTGGTAAAGCTGTGTGGTTAGGAGTAGAAAATTCAATTTTAATGAAAATATAGAACGTTCACAATATCTCAAGCAGAAAGAATTCTAGATAAATATATCAATTTCTTTGTATGTCAAAATCAGAAACAGTTGCATTCGGTTGGGTTTGATTGGACTTTGATGGCTTACAAATTTAAGCCGTCAATGGATATTCCTAAAAATCAAAGTGAAGACAATATAAGCTTGAACGAAGACGGGACCTCAAAACTGAAAAAAAAACAAGATATCTGGGCTAAAATCAGTCCGAACCGATGTCAAAAGTCGATCAAGCCCGGGCTTTCTCTTACCAAGTACACGAGTGTAGCCCAGCGGTTAGTGTGCTGGCCTGCAGTGCGGCTTCAGTCTATCTAACAAAAAAAGTTTAAGTTTAAAATAAAATAAAAACGAGAAGGCCAAGCTAACTTCGTCTTTGCCGAAGTTTTAATACCCTTGCAAATGTTTTAATACGTCAGCATTAAAACAAACCATTTTTCTGATAAAAGCCACTTTTCGACCGATAATTTCTATGGCAGCTATAAGATATAGTCATCCGATTTTGACAAAAAACTTCCAAATCTCTGTAAAAGCGTATAAAACTAATAATTGCCGAAGCGGAAGGCGTTCACATTAAAAACAAAAAAGTTTTCTCACAAAAACCCACTTTTCGACCGATAGTTCCTATGGCAGCTATAAGATATAGTCATCCGATTTTGACAAAAACTTCCAAATCTGTGTAAAAGCTTATAAAACTAATAATTGCCGAAGCGGAAGGCGTTCACATTAAAAACAAAAAAGTTTTCTCACAAAGACCCACTTTTCGACCGATAGTTCCTATGGCAGCTATAAGATATAGTCATCCGATTTTGGCAAAAAAACTTCCAAATCTCTGTAAAAGCGTATAAAACTAATAATTGCCGAAGCGGAAGGCGTTCACATTAAAAACAAAAAAGTTTTCTCACAAAGACCCACTTTTCGACCGATAGTTCCTATGGCAGCTATAAGATATAGTCATCCGATTTTGACAAAAACTTCCAAATCTGTGTAAAAGCTTATAAAACTAATAATTGTCGAAGCGGAAGGCGTTCACATTAAAAACAAAAAAGTTTTCTTACAAAAACCCACTTTTCGACCGATAGTTCCTATGGCAGCTATAAGATATAGTCATCCGATCCGGTCGGTTCCGACATATTGGCAGTGTGCAGTAAAAAGAAGACTCTGTGCAAAGTTTCAGCTCGATAGCTTTAAAATTGAGAGACTAGTTTGCGTAGAAACAGACAGACAGACGGACAGACGGACAGACAGACGGACGGACAAAGCTCAATCGACTCAGCTCGTCGCCCTGATCAAGAATATATATAGTTTATAGGGTCGGAAATGAATATTTCTATGCGTTGCAAACTTCTGGGCAAAATTATAATACCCTTTGCAAGGGTATAATAAAATAAAAAATAGCTTTTACACCGGTCACCTTCACCAGCTATTTGAGCTGATCAATATTTCAGCTTGGCGCCAGCTGTGAAGTAACTAGCCATGCCGCCAAACTAGCCAAACTTTGCCGTTCGAATTCGGCGTTAAACTGTAGGTCCCTTTCTCTAGTGCGGAAAATGATAAGCTTTAGCTTTGAGTACGGAATTTTCAATTCCGGGATTTATGTCTTGATCCCGACAACAAACGGAATTGATTTTATCTTGTTATTCCACCACGATTTGATCGAAAGCGCGATATTCGTACTTGATATGATCTGGAAGTCGGCTTGGTGCAAGAATTGCCGAGATTATGTGGTGCTCGATACTCAAAGTTGACTAGATTGACTTTAGCTAGAAATTTAAACTGATTTTTACGCCAAAAAAAAGCATCTCACAAGAACTCCATGGAACTTTTTTAACGACCTTTATGATTATCAAAGCAACAAGTTCTGGCTGGCTCGAGGTCAATAGTTTCTTCAGTAGATTTGAACCACCGATTGTAATTCAGCTGCTACCTTCTCATGCTGGAAGTGCTATGACTGATGGGGAACTACAAGACAACGGTTAATGCAAAGAGCCCACACCACCAATTACTCCTGTGTGTACCCATTTAGTCTGAAAGAGCTATTCTCTCACAGTTTTAAACTTGCTCTCTGTCTGTTTTCGCTCGTTCGTTTTGACAGTGGAATTCCGTACTTACTTCAATCTTTGAAATAAGCATTTTCGTATTGATACAAGCCTTTAAGGATTTTTCCAATCCTTTCGTAATTGATTCAAGTAGAATCTAGTACGACTTGACTTGAAATTTCAATCCGAAGGTCGAGATGAATCCAATTTTTGAGCTTGATTTTAGCTGGACTTTTTTTTGTGAGTGTCAAATAATTACGAGAGGCTTGTTAGAAAGGGACAATCAAAAATGTTTAGCCTTCTTTTAGGCAGAAGCATAGAAGGTGTGGTAGCGTCTCCATCTTATTCTCATTAATACATTTTCGTTTTCGATTTGATTACTTTTCGACTAAAAATTAAAACATTAATTTTCATCTTTGGTAGTTACAACATACACTAAAAAAAAGTAAAAAGGAGAAATAATTTGAGTACAAGCGGTCTTAAGAAAAATATCGGTAATAATTTGTTGGTGAAAATAATTTTATTTCGGTCAAATTCTGATTTTTATATGCGAGGGCACTGAGGATAAGTGAATGATACAATGTAGTAGTATATACCAATAGTTTATACTTGGATTAAGAAATTCGCTCTGGGACCAAGTATTGCCATTCTTATAGTAATTGCTACATCAAACATTCTTGGTCCTGAGTTTGTTGGCTATGTTTAACAATTCGGCAGGTCTTAGAAATCTTTAATCTTTTATGGACTATTATTTATACGCAGCATCTTATTGCTATTGTATGAAACAGTCAGGAGGAAGCATTCCTAACCCTATAAGGTAGAGTTGTGCCGATTTTGTTGAACAAGTTCAAATGAACTAGTCTTTAAAATGAACTAATGAACTAGGTCTTGGTTTTGAACTATAGTTCATATTTCAACTATGTATTTCTCAGTTTTTGAACTACAGTTCATTTTTTGAACTATAGTTCATATTTTGAACTATAGTTCATTTTTTTAACTATAGTTCAATTGCCCTATAGTTCATTTATTTTTTACCACTGCACACTGGGCCAGCAGCCCGAGATTTTGGCCAAAAGTCCCAATTTTTTTTTTTGGAAATTGGACAAAACGAAGTTCGGCAATGATTTTAAATAGATATAACTATTTTATGGCAAAATTTGGAACCTTTTCTCGAAATGGTTTTTGCGAGACAGCCGTTCAAAGTTAATTTTTCTCAAAATCGATGCAAAAAATAATTAATTATTATTGGAAAAATGGAATGCAACAGCTGAAGCAGTTTGATTTTTTATTTTCGACTACGGACCAGATATTAATTAAAAAATATACAGAAGTTTTCATTCGTAAGCGTTTACATAATAACTGGAAAAAATCCTAAATATATTGGGGTTTTTTACTTTTGGCTACTTTCAGTTGAGAGTACCCCTTAGTACCCTTCGCGATTCTCTTGCAACATGGCAAAATATTTTCTTTGAATATTGCACTATAGCTGTAGGTATGCGCTTTTGCGCGGTTTTGCTTTGAATTTTTATAAAATTGCATTTAAAATTATATTCCTATTTGAAATCAATCTTGTTCTGTTATACAGCCACCCTAGATGTATGCTATTTTTTTCAACTTCGGAATATAACAGATAAATTCTGTAATAAAACACTCATAAACGGAGCCAATTTGAATGTGTCAAAATGTGTAGCATACTCTTAGACGTACTCAAGCTAAAGTGTAATATATTAAATAAATTAGATTTTTAATTAATTAAATTTTTATTTTAATTTAGTTGTTTTAAGTATTGAATTTAAAGAGGAGGTAAAATAGATAGAAAAAACGGTTACAGTAGTCATATTGACTGAAAATCCTCGACAGGGTGGGCAGTCAAAGTCAAAAACTTCTTGGGTCAATATCTCACAAATCATTAAAGATATCAAGACACATTAATTTTTTTTAGTTATGTGGTACTTATATATACTTCTATGCAAGAATTGGGTCAAATCCAATTACAATTTTTTTTTCTATAATTATTTATCGAAAAAGTTGAAATATTTTCCGACTTTGGTTTGGATTATGAATATCATATAAAATTTTTTTGTTACTTTTTAAATTATGTGACTTAAGTTCAATCTTTTAAGATCATTTTGCCGAAAACCGCAGCTTTCTAGCTAGCCTGGTGTAGAAATGCCAGAGTTTTGGGCAAAAAATGAGATTTCTGGCCCACAGTGCACTGAAGCAAATTTTAAGGCGTTTACTCATTGTCTGATGCATGAGATATGAAAATCTAGTGGGCCTGCATTTAATAATGATTTTCTATGAATTTAACAAGCTATTCACATTTAAAAAATTACCAATAGCAGGACGACGAGACTTTCATTTCTCAAAGCCAAAGTATGTGATTTTCGAGCCAACCCAGCAGCAGGTGCCAAGTGTTGCCTCCTCCTCAGCACAAATTCTTCCAGATGCTGTGGCCGCTTTGCTTCGCAATGTGTCCCTTACCCAAGAGTCCTGCAAAAGTTTCATTGATCCGCAGGATAAGCTGCTCCAAAACATTTACCCTGGTGGCCATGAGCACCCACGACATTGACACATTACAGGGAGCCTTCAGCTGCGAGGATTTGGCGTCAGAGGGAATCAAATTCAAACCGCATAACCAAACTCAGGAGATGACAGGTCTGCAGTTGATGGACTTATATGCCCAGCTTAAGACACATCATTCGTGGCTCTTCCGTCTATATAGTTCAAAAACTGAACTAATGAACTAGGTCATTAAAATGAACTAAAATTTCCAACTCTACTATAAAGTATACGGAAATTTCCTGACTTACGTTCGTACGTATTTACATATATTTGTTGGGGCAATAGCGCACTGCGAACAATCGTGGTCTATTGTGCAAATGATTGTAATATGGAGAAGGAAACATTTCCGACCCTATAATGTATATATATTCTTCATCAGCATCAACAGCCGTCTGTCTGTATGAACGCGACGATCTATAAGAGATAGAGACAGAAATTATTGCATGTACCTTAGGCCGGACCCCAAAGGGCCAAATGGAAAGAAATAGGTCTCATCATTCCCAAAGGTAATATTTAAATTATAATTAATAATTATGAAAATGAAAAAATTCTATTTTAATTTTAAATTGTTATAATATTAATTCATCAAAAGTATCAGATGGGGGGTTGAGAGCTTGAACTTACAAATTTCATACTCATGGGGTCCAACCTAATGTACATAGGTGTATACCGTACCCAGATCAAGTTTGTTTCAGATATGCAAAATAGTACAAAAAATATTATATAATTATACTAGCAAATATCCCGTCGCGCTTCGCTGCGCCTTCAACAGTATAGAATCAATGCACAGCGTAATCCCACCAATTTTCCACCCACATCCGTCCAACATCCCACCCACATACCACCCACTTCCCGCCCACATCCCACCCACTTCCCATCTACATCCCACCCACATCCCTCCAACTTCCCGCCACATTCCACACACTTTACATTCACTTACCACCCACTTCCAAAACAACTTACCACCCACAACCCATTCACTCCCCAACCACTTCCCAGTGGGCATCCCGGCGGTATTTCCAACATCGGAAAATAAAAACAAAAATTTATTCCGATTTTGACTTTACAAACCAAATTTCAAGCCAATCGGATGAAAAATAGTTTTTTGCATGCAGAATTTCCCGGCCATTTTCCTCACGGGCGGATTTTCCGATATTGAAAATCACATTAAAATTATTTCGTATTTTGTCCTTACAAACCGAGTTTCAAGCCAATCGGATGAAAAATAGTTGTTTTCATGCAGAATTTTCCGGGAATTTTCCGACCGTTGAGTCAAATTTTCCAACTTCGGAAAATCACATTTCAAACTATTTCGTATTTTGTCCTTACAAACCGAGTTTCAAGCCAATCGGATGAAAAATAGTGTTTTGCATGCAGAATTTTCCGGCCATTTTTCTCGTGGGCGAATTTTCCGACATTGAAAAATCACATTTCAAATTATTTCGTATTTTGTCCTTACAAACCGAGTTTCAAGCCAATCGGATGAAAAATAGTTTTTTCATGCAAAATTTTCCGGGAATTTTCCGACCGTTGGGTCAAATTTTCCTACTTCGAAATATTGCATTTCAAACTATTTCGTATTCTGTCCTTTCAAACCGAATTTCAAGCCAATCGGACGAAAAATAGTTTTTTGCATGCAGAATTTTCCGACCATTTTCCTCGTGGGCGGATTTTCCTACATTGAAAAATCACATTTAAAATTATTTCGTATTTTGTCCTTACAAACGGAGTTTCAAGCCAATCGGATGAAAAATAGTTTTTTTCATGCAGAATTTTCCGGGAATTTTCCGACCGTTGGGTCAAATTTTCCAACTTCGGAAAATCACATTTCAATTCATTTCACCTACTTTCCTTTCAAACCGAATTTCAAGCCAATAGGATGAAAAATAGTTGTTTTCATGCAGAATTTTCCGGGAATTTTCCTCGTGGGCGGATTTTCCAAAATCGGGAAAACACGTGTCGAATTATTTCGCTTACTAAGCTTACAAATCAAGTTTCAAGTCAATCGGATGAAAAATAACATTTTTCCCATACAAACTTTTCCGACGCTTTTCCGACTTTTCCGGATGGAATTTTCCAAAACCCCGTCTTAGTACGCACTTTCACCACCAACAGAAGCTCCTGTGAAAATTTCAGCCCTCTATCTCTTACCGTTTGGGCTGTGCGATGATTGCCAATCAGTGAATCAGTGAATCAGTGAATCAGTCAGTGAATCAGGACACTCTGTTTTATATATATAGAGATATTCTTTAAGAGGGATTGCACATGGTCATGGTGGAAGAAAATCTTTTAAAATTATGCTATCCATAAGTTTTGAATAACATTCCAATTTTATCCAACACTCCCGTTTTTAGTAAATGTTTTACAACTGAGAATAATTCTTTCATTCATTGAAAAACTGACCAGCAGAAATACAATAACATTGAATGTATGGAAAATTAAGCCCCAGCTATGTCCAGACTGAGGTTGTCATTTCTGGATACTTTAGACCGAAAGTCCCTGAAATTATTGCCCATTTGATTATGTTTATTTTTATATTTAAAATAAAAATGCAACGTTTAAAATAATGGCATAATTTTATGGCAAAGGATTCCTAAAAAAATTTAACCTAAAACAGATTTTTTGCTAAAATGCCATATATTTTACGAAATTATTGCCTGAAAGTCACACTTTAGGTAATAAAATCGATTTTCCTATAATTTAAGGAAAATCTTTTTTTGGGTGTTTTTCAATATTACACCCTTCCCCCATAAGTCAGCTCTCACCACACCGATCAGAAATAAAATCTTAGCACCCAAAAACTCCCGAAAGCAGATTTTCACACTTCTAAAACCCAAGACAACGACGTCATTCATTTCTGCCGGATAGTTTTCCATTCTGTTCCATTGTACATTGTGAATATTGGCAAATTGTGTGGCTTTATTTTTCATCGCACAGAAATTTGCTCATAAATTTCACCAAATCCTCCAAAGAATATACCTCTAAATTAACTCATTTATTTACACTTATTGTTTCACATTATTTAACAAATCCATTAGGTACCTTTCCCGTTGCCTTTTATTATTTGAAGTTATGGCTTGGCTTTAACCTGCAGGCTGCATGTTTGTAGCGTAAATTTCTCTAGGGATAAAAGATTTAACATACAAATGTATGTTTTTGTGTTAAAATATTCCTAAAGTTTGTGGCCCTTTTCGAATTTGTACCTCACTGAATCCGCATCTATAAATACGGCTATGCATGCAAAACTTGAGCAATTTTACAGTATTACTATTTTTTTTTTTTTTGTTATGCTGCTCTCTCTTTCAAACTTTTTACCCAGCTCAGAGCTGAGTAAGCGTTAAGAATAACAACAATAAGCGAACAGCTGCCACTTGGTATAAAAATATTTTCCTTAGCTTTTCGTTAGGCAAAACTTTAAAGTGCAAAAGGAAAATAGATAGCAACAGTTTTTAGGGTGAAAAAACTTTAATTAATGGAAGGGTTAAATTTCAAGACAGAATTAAACATTTTAAAGCTTATACTCTTACATGTTGGCCAAGGCTTTTGGTATCGTATTGTTTTCTCTCTCTCCCCTCACGCTAAAGGGAACTGGCAGTGGCAAGTGCAGTCATTGCGTTTTAAAGTGCTCCGAAAATTGCGGTATTTTAAGGACTCGCTATGTGGCTCACACACAAACACATAAAGAGCCCTCCCACAATCCAGGCCAGCATTCTTCATTTTATTGGCAGCGGCAGTGCGTTCTTCCTCAAAAATGAAATGCCTGGGAGGAAAGCCTCCAAACACACTCGTGGCTTTTTCTCTCAATCTCTGTGTGTTATCCTCGCATATTTATTCGCTACTTAAGAGCTGTTTGTGTGTTTTTTCTTCTGGTACCATCATAAAAACGGAAGCGCAATCTGCTCACAAATATTCCTATGACATACCCACAGAAAAGGGGTAAGAAATCTCTCGGCTCTAAACTTTTTGTGTGTGCAAATTTTTTCTTTAAAGCTTCTAGAGCTAAAATAAATTGGAGTGAATTGTATACAAAATATAAGCAAAGTGGAAGATTAAAAAGGAGCCAAACTGTATTGAATTTCAGTGGAAATACACAAAAGATGCTCATTTATTATAGATGTTTTAATAAGATAATTAGCTTGGACCTTTTATATACCGAGCGATCATGAGATTTACCTATATTAACTAATTATTTAAGTTGTAGACCAAGTGCGATCTAGTTTTAGACGACTTGGAACCTGCTCCAATTTTTTAAACTCAAATTGACCCGGGAATTAATCACCCACATTTGCAAACTACACGTTCCATTTCGGAGCCAACAATTTCCTAAACTAATATCCTATTTCCACCAAAGAAATGAGGCTTCATTTCTTGAAATGACAAGAAATGAAGAAAATGATATCATTTCTTTCATACGATTTGACACATTTTGCCTTTCTTTTTTATCATTTCTTGAGTTTTGATTACAATTGCCCCGAAAAAAATCTAAAAGGTTGGCGAATTTTGCTTTAAGTATAAATATGTAAAAATAAGTTGTGGATTTAACTTTCTGCTGATAGTTTAGGGCGATGGCAATGCGTCCGCCCCGGATAATTGCTTCGCTGATGGGTATGCCTTTTTTTCGCTAAGCATTCCAAAATGTCATCGTAAGTTTTAAAGTGCCGCCTGTTATTAAAAAAAAAACAGATTTTTTTTCAACGTGCCAAAATGATGGAAACGACAAAATTTTAAGAAATGAAAATAATAAGAAGTTATGTCAGTGGAAATGGGCTATTAAATACTTTTTAATATATGTTTGGAAACCGCTTTTGAGCCAATTCGAATAGTTGAAGTTTTGCAAGGTTTTATTTTTAAAGAAACGCAAAGCAATTTGATCAGATAGATCTTCCACAAAAATGTCTTAAGTTCTTAACTTTAAATTAAATATAAGAAAATCGAAGTTTCTTTATTTAAAAGTACCTTAAGTAGAACTCGGAATCCTTGACGCAACCGTAAAATATTTATTTAAAATTACTCCAAAGAAAACAAGTAAGAGTGTTGCGGTCGAGTGCCCCGACAGCAAAATAGCCTGTTCCAAGTAATTTGGTTCCTATAGTTTTGAATTCCATTTATTTTAAAATTTATTTCAATAAATGGGCATACATTTGCACAACTTCATGATCCCCTTTTTCCCATTTTTAATGGGAGTTGTATATTGTCGTAAACCACTTCAATATTCAATTATATTTTAGTTATCAATTCAGACAAGTCATTCATCAGCCCGTGTGCTCTTTGAACGACGAAAAATTAGGGGAATATGTTAAAATTATGGCATCGGGGTCATCGATGTCTCGATCACAAATCGATAGCTCTCGTTACATTCTCGTAGCTCCGAAAGAGCTGGGGGCTAGTTCCGGAGCTGGGTTCACCCATTTAAGATTCCCTCCAAAAACTTCCCTTGATTTTTAGTCCCATTGGTATCAGGAAAGATTTCCGATATTTCGGCCATGATATATAATTAATTTATATAGATATTTAAATTTATATAGAGTATATATTTATAATCTTTGAAATCAGAGACAAAATTGTGGAGCAGAGTTCCATATTTCCAGGAACTTCACTGTGATTAAAAAAATTAAAACAGAGAATGATTGTCATTAGGAAAAGTATAAGCACAATAAAATTCACTTTTGAACACAATAATAATATTATCCGTAAGAAGTAATTATCTCTTTCCATATTAAATTTTACATATGGGACATTCTTTTACAAACTGAACGGTTTTCAAACTTACCGGTTTTTAAATTAATAAAAAAAAATAGAGGGAAGCTAACTTCGGCTCGACCGAAGTTTATATACTCTTGGAGCTCGATATATGCCTGATAGTTTGTATGGCAGCTACACTATATAGTGGTCCGATTTCGACAAATCTTGTTGAAATTATGTAAAATCATTGAAAACTTATAAATACGAGCGTTGGGAGCGATAACATTGAAAACAAAAAAGTTTTTCTCACTAAGACTTTTTTTCAGACCTAACTTTTGTATGGCAGCTATACTATATAGTTGTCCGATTTCGACAAGCCTTGGTGAAATTTTGTGAAATCATTTAAAACTTATAAATACGAGCGTTGGGAGCGATAGCACTGAAAACAAAAAAGTTTTTCTCACTAAAACTAGTTTTTCGACCGATCGTTCCTATGACAGCTATATGCTATAGTCATCCGATCCGGCCGGTTCCGACAAATGTACAGCGTATTTGTACCAAAAGACTTCATGCAATGTTTGGTTAAGATAGCTTTAAAACTGACGGAGGAGATAGCATAGAAACAGACGGACAGACGCACAGACGGACAGACGGACGGACAGCTCGTCTTGCTGATCAAGAATATATATACTTTATGTGGTCGGAGTATGATGTAGACGTCCGAACACAGGCTAGAATATCTAGACTGAACGATTGCGCAGTCGACGCCGTTTGTGTCAGAAATTATTCTGTTTTTTGCACTCACTTACGCTCTCATATATTTACAATTGGTAATATGCCCATCTCGCTCAAACTATATCTCATATATGAGGGCACTACTGAGAGCCAGCGCAAATATAAAGTATAATACTCATTGCTCCAAGGTCCGATCTGCCTGATGTGGACATATTTGCGCATATTTTAATTTATTAATAACTTCATTAATTAATATCTTTTCAACTATAAAAGTCTCCAACTTTTGGAAAGCATGGTATAGTAATGTTTGGGGCACCTCCTGAGACTTTTTTCTGTTCCCAAAACTAAAGAGGTCAACAAAGGGACAACACGATTGAAGCTATAAAGGGTCATCGAAGATGAATCTAAGCAAGTTAAAAAAATGAATTATTCAAAGTGCTTTAAGTGGGAGAAAAAGATATATATGAATTAATAAATACTTGTAATCGTAGAACTTTTAAGCAGGCTCTAGGTCAGCTATAATTTTGTACATTACTTTTCTAAATCAATGCTTGTGCGTGCCACACATAAGAGGCTGGTTGACTGTATAGCGCTATTTCATGAATACCAATTCAATCAGCAGCAGTCTTGGCCTATCTTCAATAAACTGGCTGAAGGTACCTCATGACAGAACTGCTATGACCGCTTGAACTTAAAAAAAAAACCACAAAATTCGAGATACTTTTTTATCCAACATAGATGCACACCTGAGGCAAACTATTAGTCCCGCTCATCTAGCACACACCCAACATGCATACAGCAAGGGTAGGTCTACTGAAACCGCCCTACACTCCCTGGTCTCAAGGATTGAAAGATCACTTGAAGTAAGAGACTTCTCTTTAGTAGCATTTCTCGACATAGAAGGTGCCTTCAATAACGTCCAACCTAACGCCATCACCTCTGCCTTGACATATGTGGGAGCAGATGTGTCGCTAGTAAGATTCATCGAACAACTGCTAACCAGCAGAACGGTGTACTCCCAACTTGGCGGTGCAACTGCTCGCAGATGTGTAAACAGAGGCACTCCGCAAGGAGGTGTTCTTTCTCCGCTTCTGTGGGTTGTAACAGTTAACCAATTGCTGCGGCTAATGGAGGCGGAGGGACACGAAGTGGTGGCTTACACGGATGATATTGCCATCTACAAATGTGGAATGTTTCCTCAAACGCTGTGTGACCTCATGCAGACCGCACTGACAACACTTGCTCAGTGGACAAAATCTTGTGGCTTGGGCGTAAACCCGGCTAAGACGGAATTAGTGCTTTTCACCCGAAAGTACAAAATTCCTGATCTTATCCCGCCTAAAATCAACGGAGTAAGCCTCGTATTTGGTGACAATGCCAAATACTTGGGTGTCATTCTAGATAAGAAACTACTCTGGAATGACAACATAAATGAACGTATAAAAAAAGCAACCATTGCTCTTTTCTCTTGTAAAAAGGCCATTGGCCGCAGATGGGGTTTTTCCCCATCCATTGTACATTGGCTTTACACAGCCGTAGTACGCCCCATACTACTCTACGGAGCTCTAGTATGGTGGCCAGCACTCGGGAAACAATCAGCCCTGAACAATCTGCACAAAGTACAGAGAAGTGCGGAAATTTGTATTAGCGGCGCTCTCCGAACGACACCAACGGAAGCGTTAAATACTATTCTTCACCTTCTTCCACTAGACCTCGTAGCTAAGCAAATGGCTACCACAACGGCCTTAAGACTACGAGAATCCGATACCTGGAACAGGGGCAATTCGGGACACGCCTCCATAATCGAAGACCAAACGGGTACACAGAAAAAATTTTCGTTGGTTGAATCCACCAATTCTTACAGTAAATATTACTGCGAGTATTGTTACGTGTAATTTGTTCTTGTTTTGTTTACTGAATTTTTGGTAAAATTACCAATAAAAACAGTAGCTCTAGCGTAATTTCTGTGTATTGGATTTGTTGTTGTTTTTAAAACTGTGGATTGCAGTAAAATTTTACTATTGAAATAGTAGCTCTCACGTTATGTCGACACGCACCAATACTAACACATTTTTTCGGCTGCCGGCGTCGTAAATTTGTGCGTATTCGTAACACTATGTCATTGCTGCATTCGGAATACAGTTTGACGAAAAAGTATTTTTACTGTATTAGAAATTAAATTTTTTTCTTAAGTCGTAAATTAAGTTTATATATCTCGAATGATGTTTTTTTAAGTCGTTTGCCTTCGCAACAACTAAAAAAAAATTTGTGAATGTGTGTAAGCATATTTATTTGTCAAACTGTGGGCTACATTTTTGTTCGCGTTGTTGTGCCAGCAAAGTGACCATTTGTCGTTTACTGTTTGTTGTGTGTGCATCTAAAAAAATGAGCAGCGACAAGGAGAACGAGATCGACGTTGTTAATGAGCTTCAGCTGGAACTTTTGATGGACGATTGGGGATTCAGCTATATCTTACCTACATTAATTGGTAAGAACTATTTAATAATGCATACTTATATTAATTGTGAAACAGTGGTTGAATTGAAGAAGCATGAAGAAGAAGAAGCATCAAAAAATTGTGTCATTTGCATGTGTGTACGTGTGCGTGTGAATATGCATGTATTTATTTTAATATTATTATTATTTGTCACAAGGGAGATGGAAATTGTTACAAAT